>OX451740.1:1122117400-1123317400 GCA_948472305.1 Vicia faba
GGGTACTTACCTATGAAACCTCATGCAAGCCTGAAACTAGGATCTTGTGTGATTTGCTTGTACATATACTTGTGCATTCATTATGAACATCATGAAGCATCATATGCATCCACTAACCAGTTCAAGGGTTTGGATCTTCATCTTTGTTCTTGTTTTGTAGGTCATGGAATCTCTTCGTAGGAAAACAATTCAAGTCAACCTTGTGAGATCCCTCCTCAACTCAAGGAGCTTACTTCCAAGATTCCAGAGAATTCTCCTGTTCAGTGAAAGACATGGTGACTTCTCAACTTGGTCAACTCCAATATTGAAGAAGACATGGTGAAAGTTCTCTTCCAGTTCTTTGACCCCCTACACCATTGTTTACATTTCCTGATTACCAACTAGTACCTACTTTGGAGGAATTTCTCTCAACTCCTGAGGTTCCTATTCTCCATCAACTACCCTACAGCGGTACGGAAAGAGAGCCAGGCCTGAAGATGTTGGTCAATCCTTACACTTGCAACCATCTGATATCAAAGGTCATTGGGAAACCATAAGTGGTGTCAAGGGGTTTCTTGGAAAAGTTTCTGTTTGAGAAGGCACAAGACTGCTGGAACTCTCTAGATCTGCAAGCTTTTGAGGAGATTGTAGCACTTCTCATTTATGGGTTGGTCTTGTTCCCAAACCCTGACCAGCTTATAGATGTGAATGCTGTCAAGATTTTCATATCTCGGAATCCTGTGCCTACATTGCTTGGGGACATCCTGCACTCATTTTTACACACGAACAATGAGGAAAAGAGGTGTTCTCATGTGTTGTACTCCTCTTCTAGCAAGGTGGTTTATTTCTCACCTTCCCCAGTCAGTCTTGAAGAATGAGCAGGGTTTAAGATGGTCACAACGGTTGATGACCCTCACACATTCTGATGTTCATTGGTGTTCTCGGTCTAGAGAAAATATCATCATCATTGATTGTTGTGGAGAATTCCCTAATGTCCCATTACTTGGCATTAGGGGAGGCATTACCTACAACCCCTGTTTAGCTCAGAGACAATTTGGGTATTCCCGAAGGGATTGACCCTCATGACATGTTGATTCCAAACTTGGTTTTTGACTTCGACAACGACGCTCAAGGACTTCGACAAAGGTTTATCCGAGCTTGGAGGATGCCCAACAAAGTGGATAGTAAGACACTGGGACACAAGAATTCCATCCCCCTTGAGCCTTATCTCAAGTGGGGTACGAACCCGCGCCCAAAGTCTTATGATGCCTTACCCCCACATTCTCCCCGTGATCAAAGAGCATGTTATGGAAGGAGAGGGTTCCATACACCCTCCTACATCCAGACATGCCAACATCATTGGAAGAATTGCAAAAGAGTTGGATACAACTCAAGGAAGAATGGAATACTTTTGAAGCCAACTTCTATGCCAGTGAGAAGAAGGTTTTGGAACTTACCCGCCGACTTCACGAGATGAGACTCTTAACACTTACATCGCACCAAAGAGGATGCGCAATGTCTTTTTACATTAAGAATTTTGGTAATATTTTGCCCATGGGGCATTTATGTACTAACAAATTTCTTATTAATATGACGTGGTGTTCTTTTGGTTTGCAATAACTTTGAATTTTTTAATCCTTGAATGCATTACATGAATACATATCATTCATCATATGCATAAACAGTTCTTCACACCAGGTTTCCTTATCTTTCTGCTGTTTATTTTAGCAAGATGGATATAGAGCAGGACGGTCAAAGATCTGCAAGCACAAAATTCTCAGTTCCAACAACTCCGCATGACCTTGGCAAAGGGTCAGGAGGACCTTAAAGCACTGTTAGAGAAAGAGAAGGAAAAAGACAAAGAGAAAAAGAAGAAATGGGCTGGGTGTGGCCACTATGGGAAGAAGATTTGAGAACCAGGCTAGAAGGGTCCTCGAGTTCCCCTCGACGTCTGATGAAGGGGTTGGTAAAGGTAAGGGAGTTGCAATGCCCTCCGAGTCTGAAGCTGAAGAGGAAGAAGAAGAGAGGAGGAAGATTACTCCGAGAAGCAGTATCCTCCTGCGGACGATAAGTATAAAAATCTAGAAGAGTGGTTGGCCGCTATGGAGGTACAAAGAGTACCTCGGTTGGATTTCGAAGAACTAGGGTGGGTTGCTGGGATTGTAATTCCCCCCCAAGTTCAAAGTGCCTACATTTGCCAAATACGACGGTTTGTCCTGACTGAAGATGCCATCTGCGGTCCTACGTCAGAAAGATCCAACCTCACTCTTCTGATAAGGATCTGGTGGGTCCACTTGTTTTTAAGATAGTTTGTCAGGTACGCAATTGGACTGGTCCTATTAACTTGTGATGTACATAACTGGGAAGATTTAGCTGCTGCTTTCTATCGAAAATATCAATATAACGCAGATTTAGCGCCTACTCTTACTCAACTACAGAGTATGAGTATGGTCTCTAATGAAGGCTTTAAGGAGTACGCCCAGAAGTGGCGAGATTTGGCTGGAAGGGTGCAGCCACCATTGTCGGATAGGGAGTTGGTTGACATGTTTTTGGGGACCCTGTCAGGTCCATTCTTTAATCACTTGATCGGGAGCTCATTTGCAGGGTTCACCGAATTAATTCTGACAGGTGAAAGGGTCGAAGCTGGCATTAAGAGTGGTAAAATTCAGAAGGATGCAGCTGCTTCCACTGCTGTCAAGAAGACCTTCCCAGCCAAGAAAGAATCTTATGCTATTTACTCCCAGAGAAATCAAGGAAGAACAGAGCACCGACCAGCGGTAGGGGCTGTGATGATTCAGAACTCTTCCGCCGATCAACCTCGAAGCAGCCAACCTAGAGCTAACCAAAATAGGGTGGAAAGGCCACAACGGCAGTTCACTCAGATCAATATGACACCGGCTCATGTCCTCCCCCATCTGTTAAAGTTAAACCTTACCAACTTGAAAGATGCACCAAAAAACCCAAATACCTCTTCTCCATATTATCATTCAAATTCAAAATGTGCATATCATTCGGACAGTGTGGGGCACGACACCAACAACTGTTGGGCCCTTAAAAATAAGATCCAAGATTTGATAGATGCCAAGGAGGTAGAGTTTGATGCTCCCGAAAAACCTAATGTGATATCCGCTCCTATGCCAAAACATGGTCATAATGTCCATGCTATTATAGAAGATCTTCATGTTACTGCTGTTGATGACTTAATGACTCCATTGCCAATGATCAAGATGAATCTGTTGAAAGTAGGGATTTTCCCGGGCTGTGAAAAAGATTGTTACTTTTGTTCAACCTTGCAATCCGACTGTCCGCTGTTGAAATCAGGCATCCAACGCCTGATGGATACTCAAGAGATCCTCTTTCAGAAAACTCTTGTTGCTACTAATTACTCATGTTACTCCTGTTACTCCTGTTACTCCAATCAATGATATTGCTATAATCAACCATTTCCGACAATCTTTCCAAGACCCGCAAAAGGCCTGTTAAGATTACACCTGATCCAAAGTTTGTACCGCTGAAGATTACCATGCCAGGGCCTATCCCATATAAGTCCAACAAGACGATACCGTTGAATTATGGAGGAGAGATCTTCTACCATGGTGTCAAGCATATCGAATCAGTCGAAGAGAATTCCGATGAAGAAACTCCTGATGTAGGAAATATTGCGGGGATGAGTAAGATAACTCGTAGCGGAAGAATCTTCTCCCCAGATATTGCTCCTCCAAGGGCAGCCTTCGGACCCTCAAGTGCTCCTGTGCCTATCAAGATATCTGTGCGAAGTCCAGTGATCGAAGAAAAGGTTACTCCCCGAAGTTGTACCCTCTACTGTTACTGTTGATAAAGGTAAGGGAATCGAAGAAGCGCCCATCAGGATGAGGGCTCAGACTTTGGTTATCCCCGAGACCACCCAAAAGGAGATGGAGGAAATTTTAAAGATAATTAAGAAGAGCGACTATGATGTCGTAGAGCAGCTGGGGCAAACCCCTTCAAAATCTATATGCTGGCTCTATTGCTCTAACTCCGAGGCTTATGCCAAAGCCTTGATCAAATTCCTGAAGACGGCACATGTGCCTCAAGAAACTTCTGCAGATCAGTTTCAAGAGTGTGTAGCCAGCCTTACAGCCGACAATGGTCTTGGCTTCTCTGATTCCGATTTGACGTCTAAGGGAAGAAAGCATAATGATGCGCTGCATGTTTCGGTAGAGTGCAGAGGGACCACACTTGCTTATGTTCTGGTTGATACTGGTTCATCTTTAAATGTTTCTACCAAAGAAAGCATTGGACATATTGGACTGTGAAGGTTTGACCCTAAAGCCCATTAATACATTGTTAGAGCCTTCGACGGTTCTAAGTGGATGGTTCACGGAGAAGTGGACATCCCAGTTAAGGTGGAACATAAATTTTCAACTCTACTTTTTATGTGATGGACATCCGTCCTTCATATTCATGCTTGTTGGGAAGGCCGTGGATCCATAACGCTGGGGCGGTCACTTCTTCTCTACACCCAGATGCTCAAATACCCAGTCTAGGGTAAGATCATAACAGTTCATGGTGAGGAGGAGTATATGATAAGTCACCTTAACTCTTTCCGTTATATGGAGTTAGATGGTGAATTCATAGAAACACCTTTCCAACACTTTGAAGAGGTTTCTCCTGAGGTTGCGGTAGCCAAGACAATGACCGATGTGCCCATCATTACCAAACATGTGTCTCGGATGTCATCCCTTAAAGATGCGGAGGCTGTAGTCAAGGAAGGAGGAAGCACAATATGGGGTCAACTGCCAGATTTTCCTTACAAGACAGATAAGTTAGGATTGGGTTTCATTGCTGCTAGCCAGAAGGCTGTGCATCACTCCCGGGCTGGAGGACCACCCTTAAAGATCACTCCTCATGGAGTTCATGCTTTAGAAGATGATGATGAAGAGATCAATTTTGAAGATTGGATCTTTCCAACCATTGAAAGGGGACTGAACAACTGGGAGGCGAAAGACTTCATTCCCATTACTTTCATCAATCAGTAATTTATCTTTTGAACATTTCCTGTTTGGTCTGTAATACCTATTAAACAATTCGTACACTCTTTTCGGCTTATGCCTTACCCGGGGGCATATAGGTCCATTTGTAAGGGGTTTGATTCTTCATTTTCATATGCCATTTTTAATGAATCATGGACGTTTTTATTTATAAACTTTTGTGTTTATTTTCTTTCTTTTACATTTTATTTTGTTTAAGGATGGATATCCCTTACACACACTCACACTCACAAATGCAGGTACCCCATCCACTCCGGATTCCATGGGTGACTATTCTGCTTTGGCCTTCAGTGACTCTAAAGATTTGGTCAATCATGTCGAGTACGAAGGTGATGAAGACTGTGAAGTGCCTGGAGAGTTGGCTAGGCTTTTGCAACAAGAAGAAAGGGCTATTCTGCCCCATGAAGAGTTGTTAGAGACTATCAATTTGGGTACTTCCAAAGACAAAAAAGAGGTTAAAGTGGGTGCCAACCTGGAGCCAAGTGTCAAAGAGCGCTTAGTTCAGATGTTGAATGATATGTTGAGATCTTCGCTTGGTTCTATGAAGACATGCCGGGACTGGATACAGATATTGTGGTTCACCGTCTCCCTACAAAAGAAGACTGTCCACCAATCAAACAGAAAGTTCACAGAATGAGGCCCGACATGTCTGAAAAGATTAAAGCTGAGGTGATGAAGCAGTTCAATGCTGGCTTTCTGGCTGTTACTTCCTATCCACAATGGGTTGCTAACATTGTGCCCGTGCCTAAGAAGGACGACAAAGTCAGAATGTGTGTGGACTACAGAGACTTAAACAGGGCTAGCCCTAAAGATGATTTTCCACTACCACACATTGACATCTTGGTTGACAACACAACTCAACACAAGGTATTCTCTTTCATGGACGGATTTTCAGGGTACAACCAGATCAAAATGGCCCCCGAAGACATGGAGAAGACTACTTTTGTTACACAGTGGGGTACCTTCTGCTATAAAGTGATACCATTCGGACTGAAGAATGCTGGGGCAACCTATCAGCGAGCCATGGTAGCTTTGTTTCATGATATGATACATCATGAGATCGAAGTCTACGTAGACGACATGATAGCCCGTTCACAAACAGAAGAAGAACACCTCGACCATCTGCAAAAGCTGTTTGTCAGGTTAAAAGAATACAAGCTCAGACTGAACCCTAGCAAGTGCACTTTCGGAGTCAGGTCTGGTAAACTCTTGGGATTTATCGTCAGCAACAAAGGCATTAAGGTTGATCCTGCTAAAGTCAAAGCTATACGAGAAATGCCTACCCCCCGCACTGAAAAGGAGGTAAGAGGTTTCTTGGGACGCCTAAACTACATTGCAAGATTCATTTCTCACCTAACATCTACCTGTGAACCAATCTTCAAGCTGTTGAAGAAAGATCAGGTGGTTGAATGGAATGACGACTGTCAAGTTGCTTTCGATAAAATCAAGTAATATTTGCTAGAACCTCCTATCTTGATGCCACCCGTCGAAGGAAGGCCGTTAATCATGTATCTGACTGTTTTAGATAACTCAATAGGGTGCGTACTGGGCCAACATGACAAGTCTGGTCGAAAAGAGCATGCCATTTATTACATTAGCAAAAAGTTTACCGACTGTGAGACTCGCTACTCACTGCTCGAGAAAACTTGTTGCGCTTTGGTATGGGCTGCTCGCCGGCTAAGGCAGTATATGTTGACACATACCACTTTGCTGATTTCTAAAATGGATCTGATCAAGTACATCTTCGAGAAGCCTGCTTTATCCGGAAGAATCGCTAGATGGCAGATGATCCTCACCGAATATGATATACAGTACACAACCCAGAAAGCTATAAAGGGGAGTGTACTAGCTGACCATCTAGCTCATCAAGCCGTCGAAGATTACCAATCTATGAGGTTCGACTTCCCTAAAGAAGACATTATGACATTGGACAACATTGAAGGTAACAGACCGTATGACGGACCTGAACAAGGGTCCCGATGGACCCTGTACTTTGATGGTGCTTCAAATGCACTTGGCAACGGTATCAGCGCGGTACTTATTTCTCCAGAAGGTTTCCATACACCTTTCACCGCTAGACTCTGCTTCAGCTGCACCAACAACATGGCCGAGTATGAAGCTTGTATCTTTGGTCTCGAGGCTGCGATTGACCTAGGAATCAAATCTTTGGTTGTATTTGGGGACTCAGCTTTGGTTATCAGTCAAATCAAAGGAGAATGGGACACTAAACATCCTAATTTTATCCCATACAAAGAACATGTCCTGACATTGTTACCTCATTTCGAGCAAATTATCTTCGAGCACTTCCCGCGAGAAGAAAATCAGCTAGCGGATGCTCTAGCTAAAATGTCTTCCATGTTTAAACTCAACTGGGATAATGAGGCTCCCCAAATCATCGTCAATCGAAGGGACGGACCTGCGCATTGTCATGATATTAATACCGAAGAAGTAATGGAACAACCCTGGTTTCATGAAATCAAAAGGTATCTCAAGACTCGAGAATACCCTAAAGGAGCTTCAGTCAACGACAAAAAGTTCTTAAGGAGATTTGCTGTCAAGTTCTTCCTGAGAAATGGTATCCTATATAAGCGCAGCCATGATTGTGTTCTGCTTCGTTGTGTGGACAAGGTTGAAGCTGAGCAGATCATGACTGAACTGCATAGTGGCACATTTGGCACCCATTTGAGCAGACATACAATGGCTAAGAAGATTCTAAGGGCAGACTACTATTGGTCTACCATGGAAGCTGATTGTCATCAATATTCCCATACTTGTCACAAATTCCAGGTATATGCTGACAAGGTACATATTCCTCCAGTTCCTCTCAATGTCCTAACAGCTCCTTGGCCATTCGCAATGTGGGGAATCAACATGATTGGAGAGATCAACCCTACGCCATCCAATGGACATCACTTCATCCTGGTGGCTATTGATTACTTTACCAAATTGGTCGAAGCAGCTTCCTTCGCCTCCGTTACAAAGAATCTGTTTGCCCGCTTCATCAAGCAGAACCTCATTTGCCGGTACGGTATCCCTGACCGTATCATCACGGACAACGGTACAAACTTGAATAACACTGTGATCACCGATCTGTGCGAGCAGTTCAAAATTCAACATCACAATTCATCTCCCTATCGGCCAAAGATGAACGGTATTGTTGAAGTTGCGAACAAAAATATCAAGAAGATCATTCAAAAGATGACAGTCACCTACAAGGACTGGCACGAGATGTTACTGTTTGCTCTGCACGGATATCGTACCATGACGTATACTTCAACCAGGGCAACCCCCTTTTCTTTGGTATATGGCATGGAAGTTGTTTTACCTATGGAGGTTCAGATTCCTTCCTTGAGAATTATGAAGGATGTTGGTTTAAGTGAAAACGATTGGATTCAAACCTGGCTTGATCAACTTAACTTGATCGATGAGAAGCGACTTACTGCTGTTTGTCATGGTTAGACGTATCAAAAACGGATGATCAAGGCTTTCAACAAGAAAGTCATATGTCAAGTGTATCAAGTCGGAGATCTTGTAATCAAGCGGATCATCTTGCTGCAGAGTGATCCCAGGGGAAAGTGGACTCCTACTTACGAAGGACCATTTATGATCAAAAACATATTTTTTGGTGGGGCTATGATTCTAACCACCATGGACGGTGACAACCTGCCGCACCCTGCGAACACAGACATAATCAAAAGATACTATGCATAAACGACCCGACAAGTTGAAAACCCGAAAGGGCGACTTGGGAAAAAATGGGCATCCCGGTGAATCGAAAACCCAAAAGGGCGGTTCAGGCAAAAATTAGGGATAAATAAAAAAAATCTGTACACCCGGCAAGTTGAAAACCCGAAAGGGCGACTTGGGCAAAAAAGGGTTTCCCGGTGGATCGAAAACCCGAAAGGGCGGTCCAGGCAAAAGTTAGGGAATTAAAGCGTATGACTATGTCTTGTCGGATCACTTTAAAGACAATCTCTTCATGGACAAGCTCCAAGCTTCTGATCAATCCAATCATCTGTGAACGAAGCAACAAATGGACAAGATACTCAGAGTTACAAAGACTATAGCAGAATGGGAACCCCATGGAATTGTTACACATAGCCATCTTTCTTTGTATAAATTTCTCTCATTTTTTATGACAACATTCTCTTACTAGGATGTTTGTCTCCTTTGTACAAAATACTTACACAAAGTTAATACAAAGATACTTCAAAGTGCAGGAATTTGTTTGCCTTTTCTTTCTTTTTTACACTTGTGTTTTATTTGAAAACGTCCAATGATTTATTAAATGAGCATATGCATTTGAATATAATCACTGCCTACAAATAAAATGAAATGAGAAAGGATAATTACTGATAGGTTGAAGGTATAGGAAAATGTCTTTAGGCTATTCCGGAAGAAATCCCCTGCAGCATGTCATTCAGATCCTCAACAGAGCTAAAACCTTGAAATACATATCCCCAGCGGAGTTAAATTTCAAAATCGCCATCAGAGCTAAGTTTCTAAACTCCCGATCCCCAGCGGAGCCAGAAGACTTTGAACTACAAATCCCCAGTGAAGATGAAACTTTCTTCCCCAACGGAGTCCAAAACTTCAACCTCTAAACCATAGTGGAGATCATTCGGTTTCTCCAAATCCTCCAGCAAGTTATCTTAAAACTTGGAAATCAACCAGATAACAGTTAACTTTTGTTCTATCCCCAACCAAGGATAAAACCTCAGAAGATTGGCATACTCCCAACCTCCTGATACCCTTAACAGAATGAAGATTCTCATTCTTAAAACTCCAGAAGATTGGCATACACCCAACCTCCTGATCCAAACGCCTGTATGAAGATTCTCATTCTTTCTTCCTCAATAGATTGACATATAGCCCAAGCTTTAGAAAACTCTCCAACAGAATAAACGTTCTCCCCACAGAATTATTTCCCAGTAAAACAGAGATTCTCATTTCTCCAGTTGAAGTCTCCCAGGTTTTGATTCCCCAGTAGAGGTCTTCAGAGTTTTCCTTATCCCCACAAGTCACCAAGGATTTTCAATCCCCAGCAGTGGTCCCAGGATTTATCATTCAGAAGTCACCAAGGATTTTCAATCCCCAGCAGTGGTCCCAGGATTTCTCATTCTCAACGATCAAAGGTTTTGAATCCCCAACAGCAGTCAAGGGTTTGTTTTCTCCGGCGGCGGTCAAAAATTTCATTATATCCAGCTATCAAGGATTTATTTTCCTCAGCAAGACAGCTAATCGGCTTACATGTGCATCCATTACATCCATATATCATAAACATTGAAAGAACACATTTTATTGCGTCATACATGTCATGCAACATAACTTTGTGTTTTAGCTAACATTTTACCCTTTTCAGGATAAGATTAAAAGCTACCTTTAACAAATGTTCAAAGATTTTAGATACAATATGGATACACCCCAGGCACGGTGATCATTCTACTACTCATTCAGACTCCAGCAATCAGATACAGACTAGATACACTCCAGACACGGAAGTCATTTTGTCACTTGTCCAGATCCCAGTTACAGTACAGATACACTCCAGACACGCAAGTCATTCTGCTACTCATACAGATCTCAACTTCAGATACAATACAGATACACTCCAGGCACGGTAGTCATTCTGATGTTCATTCAAGAATCAAATACAGTTACAGCTCGGATACGCTCCAAACACGAACGCCATTCCTTCGCTCATACGAATCCAATCTCCTGGTACAACTCAGATATGTTCCAGATACGGATACCATTCTGATAATCATTCTCCTGATTTTCAACAAACAAGTCTTGGATGGCATCTTTAAGCCCATTCCTTCAGTCGTATTTTGACGAGTGCACATTTACGGGCACTCTAGTGTCCAATCCTCTTTTACCTTCGAGTCACGAAAGGCCAAACTCGCCAATCTAACTCTTCAGGTTCAAGAATATTGAACATGGGCAACTGTTGTACCCCAAAATTTTCCCTCTTATTTTATCAAGATTTTTCATCACAAGGCTCTTTGAACTCAAGATCAAGATAGCGTTTACTCTGCCCAAGACATCTCCTTGCACTGTTGACCTAAACTGGGGTTTGAGTTTGCACAGGGATTTTTGGACTTTTAATGCTCAAAGTGACTTTCATACTTCATGTTGGACTTACAAGATTACCTCTACCAAGTATCAAGCCTTGAATCAAATTTTTGCCCAGTCAATTGGACAGTTGACCTAGAAATCAACTGTATTGGGGAAAAAGTCAATTGTGGCCAATTTATAGTCAAACCTCATAAATTTTGACCCACATCAACATTATGAACTCATATGAACCATTTGATCAAGTTTGGACCACTACCCCACAAGAAATTTGATCAGATCACCAAAAGGGCAAAATGGTTATTTTTAGGGTTTTAACTGCACAAGGGCAATTTCTGACTTTTGACCTAGCCAATGGCAAATTGGGTTCAAGCATGGATTCAAGGACTCAATGGCATCATATTGACCTATCCACAAGGTTCAAAAGATCTCAAATGCATTGGATTGACAGATGAATTTTTCAGTCAACTAATCAAAATTTGATTGTACACTGAAAAGTCAAACTTTGACTTTTTGGTCAAAATCAAGTGCCAAGGGTCATTTTTCATCAAGATGTGTCAAAACATGAAACTTGTTCATCAAGAAACCCATTTTTGCAAATTAGGGTTTAAAGTTGAAAAAATTTCATAACTTAGAATTTTTCTAAGTTATGAAATTTTCTTAATTTTTCCTAACTTTGCCCAACATTTTCACCATGATGCAATTGGATTCAAACAAAACTTCCAACATGAAAGTTGTATTCCTCCACAAAGTATACAACTTTGATTCACAAAGTTTTCCAAAAGGAGGCTTGGATTTCAAGTTATGATTTTTGGAACAATGGTCCATGAAACTTTTAACTTAGAGAAATTTTGCCCTAATTTAGGCAGGATTTGGACCTATCTTCATGGCCATTTTTCACATGGTTACACTTGGAATATCAAATTGAATTTCAAATATGGATTGTATATCATGTTGCAAGATTTCCAAAATGTCCAAGAACTCTCCAAACTCATTTTTGGTTAGGGAGAATCGAAGGCTTGAAGTTGGCAAAAACTCACTTTTCATCCATGGCATGTTCATTGTAATACAAGTTGCAAATTCAAATCAGCTTGCTTTGCACTAGATTACAGGCCTCAAAACCATTCCACGCTCAATAATTAAGTGCAAAACCATTGGTCTAAGGCATTGTTTTGGTCATTAGAACATTGCACATTAGATTAATCCCTAAATAGAAAAAGCAACATTACCATTTTTGCCAAAATGTGCTTTTATGTCAAAACTGAATCCCTTGAGCATTGGTTCATATCTTATGCAGCAAATCAAATCCACAAATTAGAGGGGCCAAGAGGATAGTATGCAAGGTGATAGATAGCCTGTACAGGCCTGCTTCACATCACTGGTCCACTTTTGCTTCATATACAAGAAAGATATCAAAAACACAAGAATTGGAACATCAGCAAAAACTAACTTGTGCAAGCTTTTGAAACATCTTTCTCACATACCTTTGAGCCAGAAACACAACCCTTTGAGCTTTCAAACCTCCCATAGCACAAAATCACATCTCATTGGCAAAACATGGCAACATCTGCAGCTTGGTTTCCATAACACAATTTGCTCGTGCGTTTTGCCCCAAATTGGTTCAAACACCTTCCATATAACATATCTAAACTATCCCAACCCTTAAACACTGACTGTAACTCCATTAACAGGGTTTGCCATTTTTTATTTGAGCTTGTGCTGGTTGAGTTCTGTAGGCTTGTTCAAGTACATTCAAGGCAAGCTAGACATTGGAGAAGGTCAAGTGAAGTTCAAGCAAGCTCCCAGACATCTCAAGCCTTGTTGAAAAGATCCACATTGCCATACACGAAGTCAGCTGAAACAGGTTTTTGTCAACTTCCTATCTCTCTATTTAGGAACATTTAGACTTAGGTTTGTGAATAAGAAATGTAGTATTCATAGCCATGAAGCTGTACATATGCTCAATTTTCATTTTAATTAAGCATGCTAAAAGAATTTGGTCCATGAACATCCCGAAAAAATTAGGTTAGATTTTAGGGCCAGAGAAATTCTCTCTGGTCTTTGAGAGTTAGGACAAGTTTTTTATATTGTTGGATTCGTCTTGAAAAATGCTACAACTTTGATGTTATGTGTTTTTGCAATAGAGCTCGTATGCAGGATCTGGCATTTATGTACAGGACGCGCGCGAATTTTGAACATAGGTTGAAGATGAAGCTTGTTGGGCTGGGCTTGATCCTGGCTCACTATTGACACCCCTTTTTTACTGAATGCACCCCCCCTGACCCATTTCTTCATATTTTTATGTTTTGTTATTTTATTTTCATTTCTGATTTTATTTTATTATTTCTAAATATAAAAAATACCCAAAAATATTTTAATAAATTTTTTACATTTAGTTTGTATTTTATTTTTATTTTTTCTAACATGAAAACAATTTAATTAGTATATGTTTTATTTATTGAAAACTTACAAATAATATATAAATTATACTTTTATTTTATTCTTTATTTTTATTCACATTAAAAATATTATTCTAAATTTTATTCTATATATATATATATATATATATATATATATATATATATATATATATATATATATATATATATATATATATATATATATATATATATATATATATATATATATATATATATATATATATATATATATATATATATATATATATATATATATATATATATATATATATATATATATATATATATATATATATATATATATATATATATATATATATATATATATATATATATATATATATATATATATATATATATATATATATATATACATACTTTTTTATTTATTTAATAGATACTTTAGAATAAAAAACATAAAATATTATACTTTTATTCTTATTATTATTCATACTTAAATAATACTTTTTCTAAATATATTTTATTTTTGTATATACATTATTTTATTTTATTATATATAAATAGAATATCTAATATATTTGTATTCTTAAAAAGGAAATTAGGGTTTACCCTTAATAAAAAAATAATTAATCTTTTTATTTTCTTTCTTTTTACATTAAACATTTTTTACATATATAAAGATAAACAAAAACCTTTTTTGCATGTTCATATTATTTTATATATTTATTTAATTTGTTTATTTAAATATTGTTCATTTGTTATTTATACCATTGATTCAATTTGGATGTAATAGTAAAATTAGGGTTTTAATTTCTTGTCAAATAATCCCCATTCAAAATTGTATCCCCCTTCCCATAATCAAATGTTGTAATAGTGGTAGATTTATTTTACGCATTTACGCTTTCAATTATGCCATGATTAGAGATTATGGTTTGTATGGCAAGATTCAAAATTAATCGCTAGATGACCTAATCAAAGACAAAAAGCATGAAAATGTCAAACACAATGCACACTTGCACCCCTAGGGTTTCATCCACTTGTTGCCTTTAAAATGGGCCATGTTATGCATGTTGAGTACTTTGGCAAAACAAAAATAAAACAAAAGATCATAGTCCCTCGATGACGCTATCTTGGTTGCCTACACAAAAATGATCTAGTCCCTCGGAAAATTTGCTAAAGATACTTAACACAATTGTTATCATGGTCTATACGATGACCCGCGCCTGTCCCGTTTAACATCCTAATACATGGTTGTTTACCAAATGCAATGGTAAAACAACACTGTCAAAAGGGTTAAAAACACATAGGAACGATCTTTGAGTAAAATAGGGTAGACAACTCTTAGTTACTTGATCAAAACTTGCAAAACATCCTTACTATTTTCAAACACACTTCACAACACAATTTCAAAACATTTCCCAAAAACAACTTTCAAACATTGAAAAATCTTTTCATAAGACAATACACCTTTGTATATATTCAAACAAGAATCATTACAAAGGTTGCCACAATGATGGCCTCTTTTCAAAACATTTTCAAAACCACACACAAAGCACCATTTCAAACAATTGAAAAGCAAAAGCAAGTGATCTAAACAAGTAACTAAGAGCCCATGGATAACCATGGATGAAAAGGGTGCTTGCACATTCCCTTTTCATAATCTACTCCCTGAACCCAAGAAAACATCTCAAAGGTCTTTCATGTGCTTTTTGACCTTTCCTTAGGATAAAATAGAAAGTCGGTGGAGACTCTTGCTAAACTGAAACATTTGCGAACACAAACGCAAAACCTCAAGTCAGTTCTCTCACCGTATCACACAAGCCCAAACAAAGAACAAAATGTAAAGCATACAAATCAAACAATGAAAGCAAGTAAAGGTGATCTAACCCTAAGGTAACCCCACTTTTATTGATCCTCAGCAGAGTCGCCAGTTCTATGATACAGTGGGAGAACTAACTTGATGTTTTTGTGTTTTGATCGCATTTGTGCGGATAGCAAGAGTCACCACCGACTTTTCTTTTATCCAAAAGGGAAGGTAAAAAAGCACAGGAAAGACCTTTCGAAAGCAACTTATGAGACACTTTAGCAATTTTCGTAATGGACTAGATAATTTTATTGAAGGCAACGCCGAGGGTCATCGAGGGACTATGATCTTTTTTTATCGAAGGGTCATTGCTAAAGCGTTCCATATTCGAGGGACATGACTGTGTTTCCGAGGCAACGAGCGAGGCTACCCTAGAGGGGCACATGTGAAAAAGTGTGTTCGTTTCAAGTTGTTTTGTCTTTGAAATTAGGTTATCTAGCGATTGATTTTAAATCTTGCCATACACGCCTAATTACTATACAGTATAAAGAAAACAGTAAATTGCGGAAATTGAAATTCTACGCTATTACAGAGCTTTCGGGAATGGGGGTATAATTTTTTACAAATGGGGATGAGTCGAATGCGATTAAAAGTATAAATAGCAAACAATACAACCAAATCGAATTGAAAATGAACAAGCATTTAAACTAGCGCAATCTATAAAATTAATTAGCAAAATAAATAACACTATAATATTTTTGATATTTTATATCATATAAGGAAAATTAAAATAAAGTTAAACCTTAATTCTATTTTTATGATTTTTTATCAAGTAAACAAAAGAAAATAATACTATACTGTTTTTTTTTATGATTTTTTTTGGGAATAGTTTAAGTGATAATTAATTAAAACCTAAAATTCTAATTAATTTAATAAAAAAAGTTAATTAAATAATTAGGAAGTTAAACCTTAGTTAAAAAACCTAACCCTAATTTATTAAGAAAAAAAACTTAATTTAAAAAAAAAGTAAAATAATGAGGTGGGAGCTGGAAATTCGAATTTGGGCTGAGCTAAATGGAGTAAGGCCCAATTATTTGTTGAAAATAAAAACAAAAATATGTGTTAAGAAGGAAAAAAATGCAAAAAAGAAAAAAAATGCCTTCCATGGGTCTCGAACTCGATACATCACGTTTGCAGGCCAGCACCCCAACCATTACACTATGTTCTCATTCGTTTATTTATGTGCTTCTGCTAATACCTAAACTGAAGTTCAAAAATTGGATTGGGCCAAATAAGGCAGGCCCAAACCCAGTTTTGTGAAGGGAATGGAAAGGGATTTCTTGTAACCCTAATTCGGAGGGAGAGGCGCCGCCTGGTCTTCTTGGGGAAGGTTAACATTAAATTATTATTACTTCCCATAAATCCAAAATAAGAAAAATTAGAGAAAAAATTAGAAAATCTCTCTCCCTCTCCCTCGTTGAACTTCGTTGTTCTGAGATTCTGAGCAACAACACTCTTTTTATACCTTTGATTGTCAATAACAATGATAATCTGATTCGAAAAAATAATACTCCCTCCGTAAATCTCTATTCCTTCATCTTAACCGTAAACCGAAAACACTTCCCCTTTATCAACCTTCCTATGTAACTCAATCTCTCTGTCTCTCGCTCTCTCTCACGGTTTTCGGTTCTTATCATCTATTCTTCAAATCTCGATTGAAGTTTTTGTTGTTGTTATGTATTGTCCTACAGTTGTTATCCGTGGAGTCGATGTGAGTGAGTGTTATGGAGGTTGGGTGCTTCCCGTGCGTGTCTGAGATCGTAGAAATGAGCCGTCACGATTGTGTAACAGAAGGAATTGGTTTAGATAACTCTGACTTCACCGAAAGCTTGAAGATATTTCCGGAGGTCAGATTCAGTAGTGGGAGGGATGGTTATACTATATTTTTTTTTTACTGCATTATCACTTTATTTGGTTATCAAACAGACGAAACTATGTTTATACAATTGATTATATTTGTATGCTAATTTTCTGTTTTGCTTCATTTTAACAGAATTCAAAAACAATATTTTCATGATGCAGGAGAGGAAGACTTACAGAGGTTATCAGTGACTCCGCACTTTCTTTGACAGGGAAGTAGGCTTCTGTGAACCTTTGTTTTGATCTTTCTGTATTTCTGAATAAGTGTTTTTCTGAAGGGTTGTGGTTTGAAGGAGATGATGAACAGAATAATGGGAATTTTTGATGCTTTGTCCCTTTTTTACTAAAACTGTTTATGTATGTGGCTTGGTTGCTGTTAGACTTGATTTCTTTTTTGTTTTGGTGATGTTGCTGCAGTTGTTCGGGCCTCCTCTATTCTCTATACTTCTGTGTATTTTATAATAGTAGTGGGATAACATTTTTGGGGGAAATGTTTGGCAAGTTTAAACACTTGGGGTATGCTGTTGTTATATCTTTTTGGTGCAGTTTTTATGTTGCCTACTTTATGCAATTGTTGGGTTATTTTGTTAGCAGGTTTGGACAACAATGCAGCCTGTACTTGACAGTATTTTGGCCTCTTGTATTTCTCTTTTTTTTATGCAAATTGTTTTTCTCTTTGTCTTTTTCGACAGTATTTTCTTTGTGAACCAAAAGAAACATACACATTTTTTGTGATTTGCAATGAAAATAATGCTTTGGGCCGATGATCAGAAACTGATTGGCAAAGATAAATGCGGCATTTGTTGGGCTTTTAGCAAAATGGTTAAATGATGAATTCCTTAAACTGTATACTGATTCTTTGAGCAAACCCTAATGATGAGAAGAAATTCATTCTTAAACAAATAGTTCCTGAATTTTTCACATGCTTGCTAATTTTCTTTCTTATTTCATGTATGAGCAACTTGGGCAATGAGGAGAATCAGTGAAGAGCGGCCTACCACGCTTGATGGAGACTTGAAGAAAACAAAAAAAAATCAATTTTTAGGAATCTTGTATTATTTCGATTTTTGTAACATTGTCGTTTTCATTTGTAACTTGTATTTTAGGACTTGGAGACTTGTAAAGTATATTCAAATAAAAATGATGTCTTGTTGTAAATCTTGAATTCTTGAATAAACTTGAATAATCTTGAATAATCTTGAATTCCAAAGCGGCTTAGAAAATCTTGCATTTGAATAATGACGCTCTTGAAGAAATTAGCTTTGACAATTTGATTTGATTCATGAGAATTGTGACCTTGAATTTAAAATAATTCACGTGAGTGAACCATAAAAAATTTGGACGAAACTTGTGATATCGCATAGCGCTTTGTTAACTTGAATTGAAATCCAAAATTTTATTCAAATGAAATACTCAAACCATTTCCCTAATATCCTAAGCCCAAATTCCAACATGGTGACTTGGATTCAAAATCATGGTTGTTTAAATGACAGTCTTAATCTTCACATTTTGTCCAAATCAAATTTGCCTTCAAAATGAACTCGCGCACCACGTTTGATTAAAAATGGAGCTTCATTTCCAAACAAATATGTTCTGAGAACATTCGTCGATCTTTCAACAAACTGTGGTTAAGAACAATTAAAAATCAACAAATGTCTTGCGACGATTCGATAATTTTTTATAGTCCTCCAAACACGATTTTCTTTCGATCTCAGAAGATAAACTCGCGAGTGACATCACTTATGACCATAAACAGAAATAATTGTCTTAAGGTTTTGTAATTTGAAGAAAACACAATTCTTAGAAATCAAACGACCGTTATTTAAAATTAGGTCAAATTTCATGACGCGACTTCTAACACAATTGGATTTTGGTGATCTTCTACACGTAATCAGCTCTTGATTTGTGAAGAGAAATTGGAGGTGACATCAAGGAAAATCACACGCAAGAGAAGCTACTAAAAAATATCAAAAAATGAAGAAGTTTACAAGCACTTGAACTTTTTTTTCTCGCAAAAGGGTTGATTTTGGGGTTGCTGTAGTTGTTTTCAGTTATCTGGACCATTGATCAGGCAAACTTGCAATGCGAGGTTTGAAAATTGGCTTAAACAATCTTGAGGAGACATGAAGCTCTATGAAGACCATTTGAAACCTTGAAGACTCAATTTTATTTGAGAGGTACAAAACCCTAATTACCGATTTACTGCTTAGGAAGAGAATCTGTTTGATCAACTTCTGAGCCAAATTGAATACTCGAGAAATCTTAGGATAGTATCTTGGATGAAAAATATGAGGGAAAATTTTAGGGTACAACAATCACAAAACCCTAGTTGTAGACCTTTTGCTTAGGAGGAGCATCTTGACTGGTCAACCCTTGAGATTCTTGAGTATTTGAGACTTTTGGTGAGCATGTCTTGAAGAAAAGTGGGAGGGAAAATTTTGGGGTACAACATAAGGCTTTGAGACTTCTAGGTAGGGGACGTGTCCGTAATTCCGTGTTCCTACTTTTGTCTCGTGGACTAACAATTTCTTTTGATTGCAGGTAGGATGATGAATCTCTCTGAATGTTTACTCAAGTTAAGGCCCAATAATCCCTCACACTTGGCGCCCAAAACTCAGGTTGCTCAACTTCGAGAACAAGCCAAAACTTATGCACGTCCAAGCGGTTTATCTTCCCCTTCAGGGACCCAGGCTCCTCCTCTTAAACAACCGACGAAAAAGAATCCCGTGGAAGACCCCGAGCACGTGGCAACTGTTGATGGGGATATGGGTGCCAAAGTGGTTTTCATGTTGCCTCCCTGCTATCTCAACCGAGGTATCTTCAGTGGGGAGAGTTCCTTAGGTATCCATGAAGAGGAGAGGGAGGCCATTCTGTCTGAGGACAAAGAAACCTAGCAGAAGAATCTGTCAGAAGATGTGGTCGCTGTGATGAGGGTTCTCGAAACCGCTTTAAAATTCAATGATGAAGTTGCGAGCTTCCAAGCCGCACTGGATAAAGCTTATGCCCACATCCAAAAGTTGAAGGGGACTAATGAGAACCTGAAGGCGAATATTCTCAATCATGAGATAAAGTATGAAGCGCATGTCCAACTCCTCAAGGATTTGAATGATATCAAGCCTCAATTGGAGGTTACGACCAAGGAAAATGAGTGACTGACTTCTAGGGTGAAGGAGTTGGAGGAAATTGTGGAACCTGCCGAGGAAGAGAACGGAACGGAGAAGACCCTTATGACCAGACGAGACCTAATTGCTCAGAATCATGTGCTCAAGCAGGATGTCATAGAAACCCTCAGTCATGGCTTTAACACTGCTATGGAGAAGCTCAAGATCATCAATAGAGGGGTCGAGCTTGTGGTCCAAGGTGCTTGGCCCTTTAACCAGGTGGTCGACGGGCATATATTTTATCCTCCCAAGGATAATCTCGAGGAAGAAAGTGATGGCGAGGATGATGGGGGCCAAGATTAAATTTTCGAGCATGCGTGCCTGTTTGTTTATTTGGTATGCATGCCAACTTTTGTTTAATTGTTTTAGATAAGGGGCTTTGCCCGTTTTTTATGTATGTTTTGTTTGGGTCTGCGTGCCCCCTTTTGATATTGTACAGAGAACACCAACCTTCGTGGTCGGATTTCTAATGATTTTGTTTTGATCTTATGTTTTGTATTATGATACTTTGTCATTATGTTTGATGCGCTTATTTAGGTGTGGAAATATGACAAGTGGAAATTTATGCTCGACCTTAGTTGTGGTCGACACATGTTAGGATGTGTCGAGGAGGCAGAGTAGGAGTCCGTATCGACGAGGTCAAAATCGCGGTCGAGGTCTTGACTTCGTGGTGTGAACTTCCAAACGCGAGTTGAGTGTTTTGCCTATTAGGTACATCGACGGTGGGGCTCGGTCGAGGTGTCCCCGTCGGGCTAAGGCTCTACTCGACCAATGAGCAAAAACCCGCCTTTCGTTATTGATTAGAGGCTATGTTCGTACCCCAACATGCTTCGGTGGTCGAGTGAGCCCTGCCATTTGTCAGAAAGGGTGTGTCGACTACTGGGCCCCGGGGTTTATCAGGGGCCTAACTGTAATATTGTTTCAGTTTTGTAGCGTTCCATGGTTGAGATAGTGGTTTTCCACTTAGGCGTTCGAGGTGGTAGGCTCCAGTTCCCGTTGCCCTGTGGACGCGGTAAGGTCCTTCCCAGTTGGCAGCCAACTTTCCTTCACGAGAATCTTTCTGATTTCTCCACAAGACTAGGCTTCCGACCTGGAATTCACATTTTACAACTTTGGTGTCATGATGTTGGGCTATATTTTATTTTAGTGTGGCTTCACAAAGAGATGCTCTTGATCAGATTTCTTCGACCAAGTCGAGCTCTTCCCTTAGGGACTTGTCATTTAGTTCCTCGTTTAAAGGGACTTTAGTTCGTCTGGATGGCTCCAGAATTTCCACGGGGATGACTGCTTCGGTGCCATAGGTTAGTCGAAACAAGGTTTCACCAGTTGTGGTGTGTCGTGTCGTTTGGTAAGCCCATAGGAAGTTGTGCAACTCTTCGACCCACCCCCTTTTGGATTCTCCCAACCTGTGCTTGAGTCCTCATAATATGACTCTATTCGCAACATCATCTTGCATGTTGGTTTGAGGGTGTTCGACGGACGTGAAGTGTTGTTTAGTGACGAGATTGGTGACGAACTCTTGGAAGCTTTGGTCAGTGAACTGCATCCTGTTGTCGGTGAAGAGCGCTTGTGGTATACCGAATCGGGAAAGCATATTTCGTTTGTAGAAACGAAGGATTTTATGTGATGTGATTCTGGCTAGGGCTTCGACCTCTATCCACTTCGTGAAATAGTCGACGACCATGATCAGGAATTTATATTGATATGATCCCTGTACAAACGGTATGAGGATATCCTTCCCCCACCAGGAGAACGACCATGGGGACGAGAATGTTTTGAGTTTGTGTGGGGGTGTGAGGTGCATATCCGCGTGTGTTTGACATTTGTTGCATTTTCACATTTTGTGAAAATGCAACAAATGTCAAACACACGCGGATATGCACCTCACACCCCTCACACAAACTTAAAACACTGTCGTCCCCATGGCTGTTTACTTGGTGGGGGATGGACATCCTCAGACCATTTATACAAGGATCATATCAAAATAAATTCTTGATCATAGTCGTCGACTATTTCACGAAGCGGATAGAGGCAGAAGCCCTTGCCAAAATCACAACACATAACATCCTTCATTTCTACAAATGAAACATGCTTACCCGATTTGGCATACCACAAGCGCTCATCACTGACAACGGGACACAATTCACCGACCAAAGTTTCCAAGAGTTCATCGCCAAGCTCGACATAAACAACATTTCACGTCCGTCGAACATCCTCAAACCAACGGGTAAGCCGAATACACGAATAGAGTCATCTTACGAGGACTCAAGCGCAGGTTGGGCGAAGCCAAAAAGGGGTGGGTCGAAGAGCTGCACAACATCCTGTGGGATTATCGAATGACACCACACTCGACGATCGACAAGACCTCGTTTCGATTAACCTATGGCACCGAAGTCATAATTCCCGTGGAAACCATGGAGCCATCCAGGAGAAATGAAGTCCCTTTAAACGAGGATCTTAATGACGAGGCCTTATGGGAAGAGCTCGACCTAGTCGAAGAAATCCACTCAGGGGCGGCTCTTCATGAAGCCACACTGAAACAGTAGATATCCTGCATCATGACACCAAAGTCATAAAACGCAAATTCCAAGTCAACAACCTAGTCTTATGGAGAAATCAGAAAGATTCTCCCAAAGGAAAGTTGGCCGCCAACTGGGAAGGACCATACCACGTCCGTGGAGCAACGGGCACTAGAGCCTACCACCTCAAAAACCTAAGTTGATAGCCACTACCTCGACCATGGAACGCTACAAAGCTGAAATAATATTACAGCTAGGTCCCCGATAAACATCGGGGCTCGACAATCGACGTACCTTCTCCGATAAGAGACAAGGGTTACTCGACCACGAAAGCATGTCGAGGTATGAACATAGCCTCCAACCAATAACGAAAGGCATGTTTTTTTCTCATAGGTAGAGTGGAACCTTAGCCTGACGGGGACACCTCGACCGAGATCCATCATCGAAGTACCCAACAGGAAGAACACCCAGTCTATGATAGGCAGTTCACGCCACAAAGTCAAGACCCCAACCACAATCTTGATGTCATCCCTATGATGGGGTTTAATCTGTAACGTATAGCCTAAATGTAGTACTGCAAGTGTACAGCCTATCGAAGTAATATATAAGATTATCGAACCACAGAGACCAATTGTCAATCTATCAACTCTATTGCTAAGGTGCTTATCTAAGGCGAATAAGGATATTGATGTGAGTGCAGTGCACAAAGTAAATGAGCGAGGGAAATAACAGTTTAAAAGACAGGTTGGAATGTAAATCATGTAATCAGATATTGGTCCGGTCATGCGTAGATGAACCTACTTATGGGGCAGTATTTTCTATTGATAGCAAAGAATCAGTTTAACGGGAACTTGTAGCTTTTGACTACTAAGAACCGAGTTTACTCTTTAAATTAAATTCCTTTATTGTCACATATAAAGGGTGCCTTCCGCGTTAAAGAGGTAAACCTATTTTTAAGAAATTGATAGTTTTGACTTAACAGAAAAGTGATCTTACTCGGAAAGATTAACTTAAAGAGACTTTTGGCTTTTGACCAAGAGTCAGATTTCAAACCTACAAACGCGTCCGAAAATAGTTTCAAAATCGTTTTCTAAAAGGGTCAATGATTCCTATTTAACCAATCAACGGCTCTCGCTCTTTTTGTTTGGTTAAATAATAATCAAGTCGTATCATTAGTTTGGACGGCTTTCGATCTTACCCAATAAACATTAAAACACAATTGACTTAAGTTAGAAGCAAAACATCCCCAGAGTATTTTCACTAGCATGACAATTGGAACACAACCACGATGACAATCATTACATCCTAACCTTTATAGTTTAGCCAGACATAATAAGTGCGAGTCTATAAAACATGTAGACTATGGTAAGAGCATTTAAAGTCTATAAAACGTGTAGACTATGGTAAGAGCATTTAAAGTCTATAAAACGTGTAGACTATGGTAAGAGCATTTAAAGTCTATAAAACGTGTAGACTATGATAAGAGCATTTAAAGTCTATAAAACGTGTAGACTATGGTAAGAGCATTTAAAGTCTATAAAACGTGTAGACTATGATAAGAGCAATTAAATAAAGAAATGCAATAAATTAGAACCTTGCTCCGGTCGGAGACTTGAATCTGATACAAATCTTCGGAAAAGTAAGGCCGGTATGATGAACTTCAACCAAAGTGCTCCAAGACTCGTGAACAACTCAATCTACACCGTAATAACTCCCCGATGTGAAGAGATTATCACTTTACAGAAACTGATAGTATATGGCTTAAGATTGTACTAAGCTTGGATGAAACTAAAGAATGAGAATCGAAAGCTATTTATAGAGGAACTTTGAGGTGCGTAAGGACCAGCATGCCCCTTAACTTCTTTTGAGCGGGAACCTTTTTGTGAAGGCCGCGGGCGCGGTGAGAGTGGCCGCGGGCGCGGTGCCTGGAACCGCCACATCATGGGAACGTGGCAGTTGATCTCTGGGTGAAAGTGGGCCACGTCATCGCGTTTCCTGTAGCCAGCGCGGTGCTGAACGCCATAAGTGCAGAATATCTTGAAAAACCCTAATTTCTTGGCGTTTTGGCTCGTTTCTTCACAGAAGGCTCTGAAATGACAAGAATCCTGAAAACAAAGGAAAAAGGAACATAATACGAGAAAATGACAATAAAAACTAAGGAAAACATGTGATATTTGAGTCAGAAACATAGTGCGATTTAGTGCGATCAAATCCTCCCACGCTTAGACATTTGCTTGTCCTCAAGCAACAACTCTTAAAAGTAGATGAAAGAAATTTATGGTGTATACAGGTTTTGGGCAAAGAGGGCTTCTAAGTCCGAGTAAGGGTGTGTTGTCAGGCACTAATTATCTGAATCAAGGGTATCGTAATTACACTACTCGCAGAAATGCGGACATAAACCTCATAAGTATACAGATCGATCCTAATATCCTTACTATGCTAAGGCTTCTTTTTGTACGAGGTCCTTTTTCATTCAGGCGCAATCACATTAAGCTCGTTATCCGTACATACTCATGGTGTAGTGACCGGTTAGTGACTCTGATTTCAAGTGATGGGGTTCTGGTACAAGAGTTGGTTTAACCCCTTTTTATTTTACCCATTTGCAGTTGCGGGGGATCAGACCGAAGTCTGCCCTACCAAGTCCAGCACCAGATACCTCTGGACCAACTACAACGGATGTGCCTTATATGTATATTTTTTCTTTGTTTTTATTGGTGCTTACAACTTTCTTGAGTTGAGTAATCTTTGTGAGGATCACCCAACTCGTAGTCGTATTCATACTTTATTTTATAATTTTTAAGGCAAAATAGAGATCATCCACTTATATTCATCGATCCCACACTTAGAGCATGCTTAGGCCGGAGCTGACTGCTAAGATAAACTACTTGAAGACCTATTTGTACAGTTTTATTCAAAATCATGGCATATTGGGGAGAAAGGATCTAATCTAAATATTCAAAAAGGCTTATGGTGTAAAAATGATAACGAATTTTTCAAAAAGTGAGTGTCCGAGAAACAGACCCTATCTAGGCCCTGTCTCATAGCCCAAATCCTTAAAAACAACCATAAATCTTTGAAAAATAAAAATTTTGTAAGGCTAAAAGGTGGGGGAAATGAAAGGGTACACTACGCAGAAAGACTCGCCTATCACATGCATTTTATTAACTACGAATATAAAAAAGGAAAAATGCGGAAGGGAAATAAAAGCAGGAAAAACGGAAAATAAAAGCGATAAATAAAAGCGAAAATGGGAAATAAAAGCGATAAATGCTCCTCCCACACTTAAATCAGACATTGTCCTCAATGTTCCAAAATAAGGTAGGAGGAGGTACCTGAAAACACTAGTGGGGGCCACTAGGACCTTCACCATCCTGGTTGGTACGACCGGAACGGCGGCTACGGCTGCGACGGCGGCTATCTCGGTCCAAAACAAGCTGCTCCAGTCTCTCTGACAAGGCGGCATTTGCCGATTGTAGCTCTTGGGTCCGACCAATGAGGGTGCCTTGGGTTGCCTCCATCAATTGGAAGTGACGAGCGTATGTGGTCTGGTGTAGGTGTTGTTCTCTCTGGAAAGCCAGCTGACTTTCCATAATAGTGCGCAGAGAGCTAGCATTTTGTTCTTGGGACGCTTGCATGAAGGCTATGTTGTCGGCCGCCTGTTGCTGCAAGGTAGCAAGGAGGGTGTCCCTCTGGGCCTCTCGGGCCATATGCTCACGCCACATGTCCTCAGTGACATGGAAACTAGGAGCTGTACCTGCATGTGGGTTAGAGGTAGAAGGTGTCGTGTGTGGTGGTGAAAAATGGGGTGGTTCCTCTGTTTAGAAATCGTACTCATCATCAGTGTTGTTACCCTCGTTTAAAGGTAGATTTGGGGGTAACGGACCAATAAAAGCAGGAGCGTTGAGATCGTAGGTCCAGTTACGCTCAAATCTAATATCAGTACGACGGGTGCAAGGCATAACAATACTGGGTATAGCAGCACCTCCAACCATGAGGAAGTAACCACCTTCCTTCCTCGTCTTGCATAAACGCATATCCCTGAAAAATTTAAGATTTGCAATCCGAGGAGGAAGTGGTTCTAGGGTAGCAAGTTCCGTATCCAATCCTATGGCACGGGCAATAGTGGTAATCAGTCCACCAAAGGAAATCGGCCCACCTTTTCTTAAAACATGGTGCATGTGGGCAATCATGAATGGGACGGGATTAACTTTGGTGTCTGTGAGGCAGCTCTGCATGATAATTAATTCTTTAGCATTCACCTTGTTTGGGTTTTCCCGAGCAAAGATGGTGGATGCTAAAAGAAATCTAAAGACACGAAGGGCAGGATTGTGGATGTGAGAAGCAAGAAGGCCATCAAAAGATGTAGCATTTTGTTTAGTAATTCTGGCCCAAAATGCTTCAAATGCCCAATCTGTGTCTAAAGGTGCTTCACAAATGGCACCATCCCCATAAGGCAATCCTAACATGGCGGCTAGACCGTCAGTGGAGTAATCATATTCGATATTAAACATTCTAAATTTGACTCCACCTACGGTGCTAGCAGTGTTAGGGGAGACGTTATAAATTAAAGAACTTAAAAACTCGAACGTCAGCCTAGGGTAGGTTGGTGCTTGAGTAGCAAAAATATCATGCATACCTATTTTATCTAGAAGGAAGAATACACTATGGTATATACCTAATGAATATAGACAGTTTTCATCGATATACCCGGTAGAGTGTATTGGTGTTGTCAGCAATTTTTCAAGCCGCTTTAGTTGCCTTTCTCCGGCTTGACCACCACGTAAAATGTAACCGTGATATTCCATAGGATTTTCTTGTGGATGAAAAGAGAGAAAGAATGGGATGTAGAAGTAATGAAGGTGTGAGGAAGAAAATGAAATAGTGGGGGGTATTTATAGGAAAGGAAGAAAGAAAATGGTGGTTGTAAATATTTATGATGAAAATAATGGAAATAAATGTAGTGGGTTGGTATGGGTAATAAAGTGGGTAAAAAAAATGGAAGAAAATGGGATTGGAAATGAAAAAAGTGGTAAAATGGGGGGAAAAACGAGCTACTAGCCGTTAGGTGACCGTTGCGTCACCGCGGGCGCGGCAGAGCCTACCGCGGGCGCGGTGAGGTCGAGGTCAGTTGGGCTGGCCTGGCTTTCTTTCCATTGGGCTTTTTCTTCCTCGCCATTATCTTCAATTTCTGGAGGTGTACCTATTTTTCTTATAAATGTGCATATATGTACGTGAATACATATACACATGTATATTTATTTTATTTTTATATTAAAACTATGGTGACCTAGAAAAACAAAAACATTAGTAAATAAATATAACATATGCATAAATATATATAGATATAGGTACGGACATTGGGTCATCAAAATAAATATTAACAACTCAGGAAACAGATAATGCAAAAAATAAAAATGAGTCTGAAAAGGAAATCAACATAATACTAATAATACTGAAACTAGATATCTTGTGAACAATACAGATCTATTGCCAACCGGTAGGATGCTCTGCAGGAGTGCCTGGGCCACGCAGCTCAGTCAGCTGGCGTCGAATCTCTGCCACCTCGTGAGCTAATTCATCTAACTCACCAGCAAAGGTAACATCATTCACTTCCAACTGCAAATGAAGGTCAGCCACCTCATTGCGGAGAGTGGTTATCTCAGTGCGCATAGCAGTCAATAGAGTGCGAATATCAGGTTCCTGCAAGCTGAGGTTATTAGTAAGAACAGTAGTGTGTGTAACCTCGGGTCGGGATGTGTGATCCGGAGCGGAGTCCTCGGAAGCAGGAGTGTAGTCCTGAGTGGGATCTTCGGAAGCAGGAGTGTAGTCCTGAGTGGGATCTTCGGAAGCAGGAGTGTATTCTGGAGTGAGATCTTCGGAAGCAGGAGTGTATTCTGGAGTGTACTCTGATATCTCACCCCAACCTTCTACAGAATAGTTCCAATTAGCAGAGTTGGAAACACAAGTCATCTGAGGGTCTGGCATGGTGAAGGTGTAAACTGTCTGGTCATTGATAAGCAATCTGTACCGATATGGGTGGAAAGAGGCCCTCCTCATGAATCCACGATCCATGCAAAAGTCTAAATCCAGAAAAGTATATCCACAGTATGGGGTCAGCTGTGCTATCATACTGTCTAAACCCAAAGCAGAAGCTATCTGTGTCACATTCCCTCCGGAATGAATGAGCCCTACAGCGGATCGAGCAGTCTGCTCGAGGCTCTCTATCAGAAAACCTCCACTAGCTATAGGTCTGGACTGACTAGCACAGTATAGGAAAAGGATCTCCTCAGCGGTGACCAAGTGGTCACAGTAACTCCTCCCAAAGAAAGTGTGGCATAGGATCATCTCGAAGTATCGGAAGGCCGGGTTATGGATCTTCCGGGACAGCTGGGTAGAGGGGTCAAGACTGGCTCTATCAGTAATGTCCTGCCAAAATTTATCAATGTCTCTGTCCATGTAGCAACTCAATAGGAACTCAGTTATAGCGGTCGGTCCAGTTTGGAAACCAAGCAAATCCCCAAATTCTTTGGTGGTCAGGGTATACTCGGTGCCAAACAATCTGAAACTCAGGCGTCCTTGCTCATCTCCTTCACCCACTCGTGGGTTATAGTCCATAGAGCTAAGAAACTCCAGAGTAAGGTTCCTGTAGGTTTTGTGGACATCATCAGCATAAGAATCCCAGCTAAGTTGGTTGCATAGATACCGAATACTTGGCTCAATCCCGAGTGCCTCCATGCAGCTCTGATCGGGGTACCTAGTGGGTACCATAGGTCTAGCAGATAAGGTATCAAATCGGGTCTTTTGTGCTTCATCTCTGAAAATCACAACCATACCATCGGGGTAATGCATCCTGAAAATATAAACACAAGAAATTAGTCCAGATAAAATATATAAATTACTAAAATAAAAATAAAATAAAAAAGAAGAATAAACCATGGGTTGCCTCCCATGCAGCGCTTGTTTAACGTCGTTTAGCTTGACGATTAGATCTTACTTTATGTGGGTATTGGTGGGTCTATAAGAATATGACTAGAGTAGTCAACAGGCAAATCGCCTCCTTTGTAGAGCTTCAGTCTTTGTCCATTTACCACAAATGGAGCGCATGAATTGTTTTTGATTTCTACTGCTCCAGACTTTAGAACTTTTGACACTTCAAATGGACCTGTCCATCTTGAACGAAGCTTACCAGGAAAAAGTCGTAACCTTGAGTTAAATAGGAGAACAGGATCACCAATGTTGAAATCTTTCTTGATGATTTTTTTATCATGCCACATTTTGGTTCTTTCCTTATATATGATGGCATTCTCATAGGAATTCAAGCGAAGCTCTTCTAGCTTGTGAATGTCCAGGATACGTTTTTCTCCGGCTTTCAGGTAATCTAGATTCAAGGATTTAATGGCCCAATAGGCTTTATGTTCTAATTCGAAGGGTAAATGACAGGACTTTCCATAAACCAATTGATAAGGAGTTGTTCCAATAGGGGTTTTATAAGCCGTTCTATAAGCCCATAAGGCGTCTTTAAGTTTTCCAGACCAGTCTTTTCTGGATAATGATACGGTTTTTTCTAGGATCTGCTTAATCTCCCTATTCGATACCTCTACTTGGCCACTGGTTTGCGGGTGATATGGTGATGCTACTCTATGTTTTACTCCGTATTTGCTTAGAAGCTTGTCAAATATCTTAGATATAAAATGCGATCCTCCATCGCTTATGACTAACCTCGGGGTTCCAAACCTAGGAAAAATAATATTCTTAAACAGTTTGATAACTACCTTGGTATCGTTTGTGGGTGATGCAACAGCTTCGATCCACTTTGAGACATAATCGACAGCTACTAGGATATACTTGTTACCCATTGAGGAAGGAAAAGGTCCCATGAAATCAATACCCCAGACATCAAATATTTCCACTTCTTGGATGTTTCTTAAAGGCATTTCATCACGTCTTGAAATGTTCCCAGTGCGTTGGCATCAGTCACATTTTGTAATGTAAGTGTGGACATCGCGCCATACAGTAGGCCAATAAAAACCTGCTTGAAATATTTTGGCGCATGTTTTAGACGTGCTTGCATGTCCACCATAAGGTGAAGCATGACAATGTTTAATGACATTGCCTACTTCTTCCTCCGGCACACATCGTCGGAATATATTATCTATTCCTCTTTTGAATAGGAGGGGTTCATCCCAAAAGAAGTGTTTAACATCTCTAAAAAACTTCTTCTTCTGTTGGTAGCTTAAGTCAGGGGGTATGATATCAGCGGCTAGATAATTCACAATATCTGCGTACCATGGTATGTTGTTCATGGTTGAGATTTCCTCATAGGTCTCTTCTTCAGTTGAGTTTATCCCAGCTATTAATCTTTCATAAGTAGAGTGATCGTCTATAGGTATAAGTTCAGGCTTAAGGTGTTCTAACCTAGAGAGATGATCAGCTACTAAGTTTTCAGCTCCTTTTTTATCCTTAATATCCAAGTCAAATTCTTGGAGTAAAAGTACCCATCTGAGCAATCTAGGCTTAGCATCTTTCTTACTTAACAAGTACCGGATTGCTGCATGATCTGTGTATACTATTATTTTTGCTCCCACCAAATAAGATCGAAATTTATCAATAGCAAAAACTACGGCTAGCAATTCTTTTTCTGTGGTTGTATAATTTAGCTGGGCAGCGTCTAGTGTTCTACTAGCGTAGTAAATTGCATGCAGTTTTTTGTCTTTTCTTTGCCCTAGTACAGCTCCTACAGCGAAATCACTAGCATCGCACATGATTTCAAAGGGTTGTGTCCAATCGGGCGGTCTTATGATAGGTGCTGAAATAAGAGCTTGTTTTAAAACTTCAAAGGCCTCAAGACATTTTTGGTCGAATTCAAACTCGACATCCTTCATCAATAAGTTAGTTAAAGGTTTTGTTATTGCGGAAAAATTCTTGATGAAACGTCGGTAGAACCCGGCATGTCCTAGGAAACTTCTTATTTCCCTAACGGTCTTAGGTGGGTTTAAGTTTTCTATAACTTCTATCTTGGCCTTATCGACTTCTATACCTCTTTCAGAAATAATGTGTCCCAAGACTATCCCTTCACTTACCATAAAGTGGCACTTTTCCCAATTCAACACAAGGTTTACTTCCACACATCTTTTTAAGATTTTCTCCAAGTTCGAGAGGCAGTTTTTGAAATCAAACCCACACACTGAAAAATCGTCCATAAATACTTCCATAATTCCATCTAGGTAGTCTGCGAAAATTGACATCATACAATGTTGGAAAGTGGCAGGTGCATTACAGAGTCCAAAGGGCATTCATCTATAAGCGAATGTTCCATAAGGGCAGGTAAATGTGGTTTTTTCTTGGTCCTCTGGGTGAATAGGGATTTGGAAAAATCCCGAATATCCATCAAGATAGCAGAAACATGAGTGTCTTGCTAGACGTTCAAGCATCTGATCTATAAATGGGAGAGGGAAATGGTCTTTTCTTGTTGCCTTATTCAACCTTCTGTAATCTATACACATTCGCCATCCTCCTTCTGTTCGTTTTGCCACATGCTCACCTTTCTCATTTTTCAGAACAGTGATACCTCCTTTCTTGGGTACCACATGGACTGGGCTTACCCATTCACTGTCCGAAATTTGGTATATGATACCAGCTTCTAATAACTTAAGAACTTCTTTCTTGACTACATCACTCATGATAGGGTTTATTCTTCTTTGATGTTCTCTTGAGGGTTTCGAATCTTTTTCTAGCATAATCCGATGCATGCATACGGATGGGCTTATACCTCTTAAATCTGAAACTTTATACCCTAAAGCTGAGGGATATTTTCGCAAGGTATCTAATAGTTGATTTGTTTCTATTTGGTTTAGATTGGCGCTAATTATAACAGGTCTATTCATCTCCTCATCCAAAAACTCATATCTTAGATTCTTGGGTAGTTCCTTAAGTTCTATAGTGGTTTTCTCAGTACGTGGCATAGGGTCATGGGTAAGAGCTAAGCATTCGAAAAGGTTGTCGTCAATGTACGGTTCGATACTCTCAAATTCGTCATCCTCTAAAATAGGGGTTGATGGTAATTTGGTTAAGAATACGTTTTGTTCGAGCTCATTTACACATTCATCAATGATGTCAATGGCATAACACGCATCTCCTATCACTGGTGCCATTAGAAATTTTGATAAAATGAACTCAATCTTTTCATCTCCTACCTCGAAAGTCAGTTTCCCTTTCTTAACATCTATTATAGCTCCGGCGGTCGATAGGAAGGGTCTTCCTAAGAGGATTGGGATGTCTTCATCTTCTTTGATATCCATTACGACGAAGTCGGTCGGAATGTACAACTGACCAATCTTGACAGGTATGTCTTCTAAAATACCCATGGGATATTTGACAGATCTATCAGCTAGTTGTAAGGACATCTTAGTAGGTTGAATTTCTCCTAATTTTAACCTTTTACAGGCGGCCAGAGGCATCAGACTTACACTTGCTCCTAGGTCTAAAAATGCTTTGTCTATCATATGGTTACCTAGGATGCAAGGGATAGAAAAACTTCCAGGGTCTTTATCTTTCTTGGCGAGTTTATTTTCGGATATAAAATGACATTCTAAAGGCTTGGGATCATCGAGTCGCCGTTTATTGGTCAAAATATCTTTCAAAAACTTAGCATATGATGGTATCTGGGTTATAGCTTCAGTAAAAGGAATCTCAACATGGAGTTTCTCTATTACCTTAATAAACTTTTGGTACTGGTTTTCTACTTTGGTGTTTTTCAGCCTCTGTGGGAATGGAATAGGTGGTTTATAAGGTTGTTGAGTGTTTTTCTCTACTTCTGGTTTTGATTGCTTTCCTGGTTTCTCTGGTTCCTCCACCTGGTCTTTGGGCGTAGCATCTTCCATAGGTTTTTCTGATGTGCTTAAGTCAGAATTTCTAGGCCCTTCATAAGCGGTTCCACTTCTTAGTGTGATAGAATTTGCTTGGCCTTTTGGATTTGGTTGAGTTTGTCCAGGGAATTGTCCTCCAGGTGCAACTTGTACAGAGGTGTTTTGTGCTACTTGGGAAATCTGAGTCTCAAGCATTTTGGTGTGGGTTATTATCTGGTCAAACTTGGTTGCTAGTTGAGTAACTAGTTCGTTCGTGTGAATGTGTTGGTTCATAAACTCCTTATTTTGCTGGGTTTGAGCTTGAATAAAGGTGTCTATGGTTTCTTTAAGGTTTGGTCTTGGGGGTACTATTTGCATAGGTTGGTTTTGTTTTTGCGTTTGGAATCCTTGAGGTCTCGAAGGTCCGGGATTTTGGATAGGGTTGTTGTTTTTGTAAGAGAAATTCGGGTGGTTCCTCCATCCAGGATTGTAGGTATTCGAGAAATGGTTCCCTTGAGTATAGTTAACTTGGTCTGAGCTTGATTCGTTCAAAAGGTTACAGTCAACGGTTTGATGTCCTTGAGTTCCACAGAGTTCGCACTCCGATTGGGTTGCTGCTACTGTGGTTGGGTTTTGAGACATGTTCTCGACTCTCAAGGCTAGGGCGTCCATCTTGGCATTAATCATGTCCATTCAACTTACCTCATGCTTTCCTCCATGGCTCTCCTTTTTCTCTACTGTCGCTCGTTCTAATCCCCATTGGGCGTGGTTTTGGGCCATGTCCTCTATTAGGGCACAAGCGTCAGGGTAAGGTTTGTTCATCAACGCTCCGCCAGCGGCAGCGTCTATGGACATCTTTGTGTTGTAATGGAGTCCATTATAGAAGGTATGTATGATTAACCATTGCTCTAGGCCATGGTGTGGACAGGCTCTTAAAAGTTCTTTATATCTCTCCCAGGCATCAAAAAGTGATTCGCCTTGGTTTTGGGTGAAACAAGTGATCAGGTTCCTAAGAACAGCGGTCTTGCTTGGTGGAAAATACCTCGCAAGAAAAGCTCTCCTAAGGTCTTCCCAAGTTGTTATTGAGTTAGTTGGAAGGGCGTCTAACCAGTCGTGAGCTTTACCTCTAAGGGAAAAAGGAAATAGTCTTAATCGGATAGCTTCGGGCGTGGCTCCATTTGCCTTAAGGGTGTCAGCTAACTGGATAAATACCTTTAAATGTTGATTCGGGTTCTCGGTAGCGAGACCAGCGAATTGGTTTTGTTGTACTAATTGTAGTAACGAGGGCTTTAGTTCAAAGTTGTTGGTAGTTATAGCAGGGTTTACTATACTAGAACTAGGTTCCTCGTTAGATGGTTGGGCGAATTCCTTGAGCGGTCTTTGGTTACGATCTTCTGCCATAGCTCTTCTTATCTTGCGAATAAAAAGACGGGCACGAGCGTAACGTTCAGGTTCTACTAAAGGATCTATTAGGTTGTCGGTGCTACGATTTCTACGCATCTACCGGCTAGAACAGCCTTAGTCTAAACGGGATAACAATAGGGTACGAAATTTGACGAAGTTGGTCCCCGGCAACGGCGCCAAAAACTTGATGGGGTTTAATCTGTAACGTATAGCCTAAATGTAGTACTGCAAGTGTACAGCCTATCGAAGTAATATATAAGATTATCGAACCACAGAGACCAATTGTCAATCTATCAACTCTATTGCTAAGGTGCTTATCTAAGGCGAATAAGGATATTGATGTGAGTGCAGTGCACAAAGTAAATGAGCGAGGGAAATAACAGTTTAAAAGACAGGTTGGAATGTAAATCATGTAATCAAATATTGGTCCGGTCATGCGTAGATGAACCTACTTATGGGGCAGTATTTTCTATTGATAGCAAAGAATCAGTTTAACGGGAACTTGTAGCTTTTGACTACTAAGAACCGAGTTTACTCTTTAAATTAAATTCCTTTATTGTCACATATAAAGGGTGCCTTCCGCGTTAAAGAGGTAAACCTATTTTTAAGAAATTGATAGTTTTGACTTAACAGAAAAGTGATCTTACTCGGAAAGATTAACTTAAAGAGACTTTTGGCTTTTGACCAAGAGTCAGATTTCAAACCTACAAACGCGTCCGAAAATAGTTTCAAAATCGTTTTCTAAAAGGGTCAATGATTCCTATTTAACCAATCAACGGCTCTCGCTCTTTTTGTTTGGTTAAATAATAATCAAGTCGTATCATTAGTTTGGACGACTTTCGATCTTACCCAATAAACATTAAAACACAATTGACTTAAGTTAGAAGCAAAACATCCCCAGAGTATTTTCACTAGCATGACAATTGGAACACAACCACGATGACAATCATTACATCCTAACCTTTATAGTTTAGCCAGACATAATAAGTGCGAGTCTATAAAACATGTAGACTATGGTAAGAGCATTTAAAGTCTATAAAACGTGTAGACTATGGTAAGAGCATTTAAAGTCTATAAAACGTGTAGACTATGGTAAGAGCATTTAAAGTCTATAAAACGTGTAGACTATGATAAGAGCATTTAAAGTCTATAAAACGTGTAGACTATGGTAAGAGCATTTAAAGTCTATAAAACGTGTAGACTATGATAAGAGCAATTAAATAAAGAAATACAATAAATTAGAACCTTGCTCCGGTCGGAGACTTGAATCTGATACAAATCTTCGGAAAAGTAAGGCCGGTATGATGAACTTCAACCAAAGTGCTCCAAGACTCGATTACAACTCAATCTACACCGTAATAACTCCCCGATGTGAAGAGATTATCACTTTACAGAAACTGATAGTATATGGCTTAAGATTGTACTAAGCTTGGATGAAACTAAAGAATGAGAATCGAAAGCTATTTATAGAGGAACTTTGAGGTGCGTAAGGACCAGCATGCCCCTTAACTTCTTTTGAGCGGGAACCTTTTTGTGAAGGCCGCGGGCGCGGTGAGGGTGGCCGCAGGCGCGGTGCCTGGAACCGCCACATCATGGGAACGTGGCAGTTGATCTCTGGGTGAAAGTGGGCCACGTCATTGCGTTTCCTGTAGCCAGCGCGGTGCTGAACGCCATAAGTGCAGAATATCTTGAAAAACCCTAATTTCTTGGCGTTTTGGCTCGTTTCTTCACAGAAGGCTCTGAAATGACAAGAATCCTGAAAACAAAGGAAAAAGGAACATAATACGAGAAAATGACAATAAAAACTAAGGAAAACATGTGATATTTGAGTCAGAAACATAGTGCGATTTAGTGCGATCACCCTACAAACTCATACTCCACTTCCTCGACACATCCTAACATGTGTCGACCACAACTAAGGTCGAGCACATATCTTCACTCATCGAAATTCCTTATTTCACAAAAAGCACAACGACAAGCAAATATCTAACATACAATAGAAGGAAAAATAAAGGCATTTACAAGAGCCGACCATGCATGCCGATGTTGTCCAAATTTTACAAAATATGGGCCTGCAGACCCAAACAAAAGAAAATCGGGTGAAGCCCTTGTTAAAAGTTTACAAAACAATACGGGCAGATAGGCCCTCAGTCCAAGTTAAAACAAAGCAGACGCGTAGGCCCAGGAACTTAATCTCAGCTCTCATCCTCGTCGTAACTCTTCTCCCCGGGACTGTCATCAGGGGATAAAATATCTTCCTGTCAACCACCTGGTTAAATGGCCTCGCACTTTCGACCACCAGCTCGACCCCTTAGTTAAGGATCTTGAGCTGCTCCACAGTCGTGTAGAAGCCATAATTTAGAGTATCCACGACGTCTTGTTCGAGCACCCGACTCCGAGCGATCAAATCTTTCATAGTCACGAGGGATTTCTCCGTGTCAGTCTCTTCATCGGCAGGCGCCACGACCCCCTCTAACTCCTTTATCCGAGAGGCTAGTCGCTCGTTCTCCTTAGTCACAATTTCCAGTTGAGGCCGTAGCTCGTTCAGATCTTTGAGGAGCTGGACATGCGCTTCGTACTTCGTCTCATGGTTGAGGATATCACTCTTCATATTTTCATTTATTCCCTTCAAATTTTGGATCCGGGCATACGCTTTATCAAGAGCGGCCCGAGAGACCGCATCCTCATCATTCAACATCAAAGTAGTTTCAAGAACCCTCATCACGACGGCCATATCTCCCAACAGGTTCTTCCGTCGAGTTTCTTTGTCCTCAAACAGTATGGCTTCCTTCTCCTCCTCATGAAGACCTAAAGAATTCTCCCCGCTGAAGATGTTTTGGTTGAGATAACAGGGAGGCAACACGAAAACTACCTTGACACCCTTGTCCCCTTCGACATGCGCTACATGCTCGGGGTCCTCCACGTATTTCCTTTTCATCGGTTGTTCGGGAGGGGGGTCTGGGTCCCTGAAGGTGAGGATGATCTACTTGGACAGGCAGAAGATTTAGCCTGCTTCTGAAGCTGAGCAACCCGATTTTTAGGCTCGAAGTTAGATGCATTCTTGGGCCTCAGCTTGAGTAAACGTTCAAAGAGGGTCACCATTCAATCTGCAGTAGAAAAGAAACTGTCAGTCACAAGACAAACGTACAAACATAAAATAATGGGCACACCCCCTACCTAGAAGTCTCAAAGCCTCCTCGTCATAGGAGCACTCGAGAGAGCTGATCCTAGGCGTCTAAGTCCCCGGGCTTCACTACATAATACTCGGGCTTCTGCTCAAAGTGTTTCCACTACCACTCAAGAGGAAACCTCGTCGTCAGTCGAGCTATTGTCTAACCACCCTCGATCTCTTCCGAGCGATCGTACAAAGAATCCATGACCACATCAGTAAGAGGCTTCACAATAAAGCACCTCTCTTTGAAGTTGCGAACAAATTCAAGGTACGGCCGAAAGAGTTTTCCAAACTGTTTGAACGACACCTAGGCCTGTCGCCCTTCAATGGTCTACCATTGTAAGTGAAAGATATGAAAGAAAGGGTCAAAGTGGCACCAATATAGAGATATTGGCATACTATCTCAAACACATGCATAAACGTGAGCGGATTCAGATGAAGTTGGGAAGGTACCAGTTGCAACCATTGGAAGACCCCCACATGGAAATCATTGAAGGGCAAACGCATCCCCGCTTCCTTAAAAGCAAACTCATACATAGGGAAACATTTTCTCGGGAATGCCGAGCATATCCTCCGGCTTCAATGAGGGATTTGAAGAACCCAGTTGGCAGGAGCACCCTCTGCTCGGTCCTCGGGGACATTGAACGCGTCAGAAGCGTCCTTCAAAAAACATGACTTTTTACTCTGGGGCTCGGGCGTGACCCAAGCCAAAGGATCGTCCGAGACCATAGTGTCACCCTCGTTAGTATCAGGCATGATGTCTTCCTCGACTTGGTGTGCCATCGTACCTGAAAAGCAGGAAAAACAGTGAATTCGACATCATCAAATTCACCCTTCCACCACAAATCAAGTGAAAGGGCAATGAATGCGTCGAGGAATAAACCTCGACCCAAGCCCTCGACAACCAACACCGAAATGATCGACACCCCATGCAGGGACATTTCATCGAATAGTTAAGTTGCCCAAGTCCTCTCCACTATTTAGGGCGGGAGTACAACCCCGAGGCGAGTCAAAATGAAATTACGGACCTATGAATCTTCATCCACATCCATGAACTTTGATGAACATCCATGGAGATTCATTTTAGAACCCATGAATCTTCATCCAGAGATTCATCCGTTCATGACAAAACCCAAGTGTTTAATCTAAAAAATCTAAGAAAAAGCACGATCAAGAATAAACTACTTACTTGGAGAAGATTATCGTTGAAGACGTCTACGGTGGCGTTAGAGCAGAGCAGATCCACGAGAAAACATGAGAGAGAGGAAAAGAGAGCTTGAAAATGATAAATGAACCTCATGATCCCCCTTTTTATAGATAGTTCCCACCTCACGAGGTAACATGCGAAAAGTCATCATTACTTGGGCTTTTGGACTGCCCTATGTAATGATGGCACCCCAAACAGCTGCCACGTGGGGCTGACGAGAGGACACGTCGCCCACAACAGTCTCACGCAAAACCACACACCTACGCCATTCTACTCTCAGTGGCGGGCAAACGCTCGACATCATTACAATGCCTTACATACATGCACATCGATGACGCTCCACTCTCGATGGCAGGCAAACGCTCGACATCATTACAACATCTTTCATACGGTCACATCAATGACGTTCCACTCTCGATGGTGGGAAAACACTCGACATCATTATAACGTCTTATAAATGGGCACGTTGAAGACGGACACTCGGGGAAACTCCTCACACCCCCGCGAATCTAGGTCCCTAACGGGCACTGTATCGATATGAGTAGAAAACGAAGTCGACCGATGAACTCCCTGGGTTGGTCGACCATACCACACGCATATTTTTTGAATCCTCGACATGAGTCACAGAGCCATCCCCGATGGGAGTTGGCAGTTTCCCCTATCAGGTAACACTTCCCTGACACTTGAACTGATCTCAAGTCACCACCCTTTCACCTAAAGGCAATAACTTGGGGGCTCCTGTTCAAGAATGGGCCGACACTTACCTCACCACTGGGGAAGACTAATCTAACGCCTTTGCAAAGACCCAAAAACATACAACTCAAATTGAGGACCGTTGGGCATTTCCCCACGTGTCCACTAGGAGAACATAACTCATGTGTCCATATCATCATCATCCTGCCCTTAGAGAATAACATGCCTAACTCTCCTACTTTCTCGGGCAGTTGACCAGGGAGGAGGTGTTGGCTCCTAAATTCGACACCCTTGTTTCATTAATGTCAGCCATTAAAGCTGAAGGATGTTTTCGACTAGTTAGGTCCGTCGAAATGCCCATCGAAAGATGGCAAGGTACTTAGAAGATTTCTTCCAAGGGAGAAGTTGGTTGCCTTCGACGTCGAAAGTGTTTCTCGTCGAAGATGCTTCTCGACGAAGGTGTTCGATGGTTTAGAGTGGAACGGTTTGAAATTCAAACGTTTGGAGGGAAAACGGTTTCCAGCGGTTACCAGGTGCAACGTGCAAAGATCTGGAGCGTCGAACGTTGAGAACGTGCCAAGTGGAATCATCTCGAAGCAATGTAACTGCCCGACGGTTACTTGGGATGTTTTAGTATAAATAATAGTAGTCACGCAGTTTCTCGCGTGTGTTCACAATTATATACAAAGTCACTCATATAGATTCGAGTACCCAGCGTGTGAGAAAGAATTGTTGAGAAATGTATGTGTGAAACACCAACTTTATTAATCAAAGTCATTTACTTTTCCAGAAATTTACTTGCTTTCTTCTTTACTTTCCTGTCGAAATCCTTCACTTTAAGCCTTCATTTATTTTACCAAGCCTACTTTTTCATGCAATTTATTTAAAGCCTCTTTATTTTATTGTCATTTAACCAGTATCCAATTTAACCAAAACCTCAAAATCAACCTATGTCCTAGGATCAATCTGATCGATCCTGCGAGTAACCAAATAAGTAACCATTTGGAGGATCAGCGGTTGTTTACCAATAACCAAGGTAAACAAATTGGCACACCCGGTGGGACTGTGTGTTGATTGTTGAAAATAATCTCATCTTTTCGAGGAGTGTTGCATATTATTGAGAAGTGGTAGAATATACACTAACGATAACAATACTGCCAGAAGAAGGGAAGAGATGGCGAATCCGCCAAACAATAACGAAATCCCACAAACGAATGTGGGAGCAACAGTTAGCACGACCGTAAGTGAAGCGACAACTGTTGGTTCGACACCAGCAGTAACAGTCACAGCAACGGGGCCATTACCTCCGTTCACAGGCCCCAGAGTGCCTTTGGGAACTCCCCCACCAAGGGGAAATTTAGGCACAAGGCCTTTTGTTCCCCCAGGATTTATGCCACTCTATGGCATGCCAACTTCTGACTTGGCTAGCCTGACGAATGCTGCGTCCACTTTTTCAGACCCTTTAGTGAGTGCCTCTTCGCCACTCCAAGGTTATGGAGTAGGCATGGCGAATAGAAATAGGACCCAACTCTTAGGAGGAACGTCCCAAGTAGCCCATGGCCTTACAAATGCCTCGACAACAGTCTTGAGGCAACAAATGGACAAAAGCAACCATGATATGGTGCAAATGTTGGCACAAACTTTGAGTACAGTGCTAAACCCTCTAATACAAAACACTACTCAATCGAATCAGCAAGTGACAGCGCAAATGACGCGTTTGGCTGATTTCTTTGGAGTACCCCAACCTATTCGACAGCCCCAAAAGGCGCAAATAAGGGGAAACCAGGGGATTTTCTTAGAGGAAGAAACCACCATCAACCAGGTTCAACAGCCTGTCGAAGAAAACCTTAGGGCACGATTGGAGCAACCCGTCGAGGAACCTAGGGTAATAACCCCAGAGGTAAGGTTAGTTAACAGAAACCAAAATGCTGACGAAGTAGTCCAGCATATCCAATACCAAAATACGGGTTTGGAAAATAATCTGGCAACCATGATCGAAAGGATCATGACTCAAAATGGGATGAACATGGGCTTTCGAAGGCCCAACTTTACATCTCCATTGTCAGAATACGTGTTACAAACAGACTTACCTCCTAGATGTAAAGTCCCCAAATTCACTAAGTTCTCAGGGGACACGACAGAATCTACTGTCGAACATGTGGCGAGATACTTGATCGAAGCAGGAGATATTTCTAATAACGAAAACCTGAGGATCAAGTACTTCCCAAGTTCTTTGACAAAGAACGCTTTTACTTGGTTTACAACTCTCCCCCCCAATTCGATCCATCATTGGACCCAGTTGGAAAGATTGTTCCATGAACAATTCTACATGGGGAAAACCAAGATAAGCCTGAAAGAATTGGCCAGTGTGAAGAGACGTTTCACTGAACCTATAGACGAATATCTAAATAGGTTTAGGTTGCTCAAGGCGAGATGTTTTACACAAGTGCCAGAACATGAGTTAGTCGAAATAGCCGCAGACGGTTTAGATTATTCTATTAGGAAGAAGCTAGACACCCAATACCTGAGAGACATGGCCCAACTGGCCGATAGAGTTCGACAGGTAGAACGCCTCAAAGCTGAAAAAGCAAAGGCAACGGAAACTCACAAGAGAGAGAGGATAGCGTACGTTGAGATGGATGACGAAGATCCAGAATCCTTCGACGATACTATAACTGTCGAAGAAGGAGAAGTCGATTTAGCGGAACTGAAACAAGGGCCACCATACTCTTGCAAACTGTTAGTCCCCTCAAGTGGGAAAAATCCCATTGGTCCAGAAAGGACCAACGATAGATTCCCCAAAAAGACTTATAGTTTTGACATCACAAAATGTGATGAAATATTTGACTTGCTTGTTAAAGATGGCCAAATGATAGTACCCCCAGGGGTAAAAGTGCCTCCTCTTGATCAAAGAAAGAAGAGAGGTTTTTGCAAATATCATAATTTTTTGGGCCATAAAACTTCTCAATGTTTTCTTTTCAGGAATCTTGTGCAAGACGCTATCGAAGAAGGGAGGTTGAAGTTTGCTGACAAGACCCCCATGGCTGTCGACTCAAATCCATTGCAGGCTGAAGCCCATTATGCAGAGCCTTCTGAGGTGAACGTGATCGAGGCAACCAGGAGCCAGTCGAAGAGGCCAGGAATCACAATGGTCGAAGTCTCAAAGGACCATATCAACATGCCAATCTTTGGCAGTTTTTCTGGGAATTTATCCAGAAAAACAATTGAAGCAGTTCAGAAAGCGGTCGAAGGCCCAAAGCTGGAGACCGTTGAAGCACAAAAAACTGGACCAAAACCCAGTTCTCACTTGGCCACAGTTCAAGGCCAGACGGAGAATTTGGAGACCCAAATGAAGCAGTTAAACCTTGCCAACAAAGATACAATGAATATCAACATGGTCGAACTCTCTGACCCAAAAGCATCAGAAGAGGCCATGAGGCAAGAACAAGCTAATAAGACTGCTTTCCCTCGGGAAAATGAAAATCTGGCAGATTTTCTACAAAGATGCCAGAAAAAGAAGTCAGAGGTGATGTTGTGTCCAAGATGCAGTTCGATCTTTGACAAAAAAGCTGCTGAGCACATTCAAGGCATAAGAGCAGCGAATAAGAGAAGGGAAAATGTTGATCTTCGACATGACCCCAGAAAAGCCTCCCAAAGAGGTTCAAACCAAGAAAAGAGGCCATTGACCTTCAGGCCTCCAACGAATGTGCCGGTAGATACCTGGTACAAAACCTCTGGTCGAAAAAGGCCAAGTGAGGAGAGACGGCACTCTTTCGACGTGCCAAGGGGTTCGTCTTTAACTCAAAAGAAAGAGCCTCAAGTTGCTGCACCTAAAGTTGCACAAGTGTCAAGCAACTACAAAGGTAAAAATCCCATGTCTCGATCTCAATGGAGGAGATACCAAAGGAGACGAAAAGCTGAGAGGGAGGCTGCCAACGAACCAAAGGCAGAAACCAGTTCGAATGTTCCTCAAAGGAAGCAAAGGAAACCTCTAGAAAGAGAGCCAGTAACCAACAGGCTAGTTTGGCCTAACCAAGGTGAAGTCGAGGACGAAGACGATTCTGAGTCTGATGATACTTTGGACATAATGGTAAATATAGTCTCAGTGCTGCCCAGAGAATTCAACCGACAGGTGGAGGTCGAAGCAAGTGACTGGGAAGTGGAGCAAGAAATGGCCAAACATAGGCCAGTGTGCTATTTCGTCATGGACAATGGCACCACTGAGGAACAAAATGGATTCTTTGAACCACCCACAGAGGCGATGAAAAATCACCTCAAGCCTTTATTTATAAGGGCTAAACTCGAAGAAACTACTGTGAATAAAATATTGGTGGATTGTGGGGCAACCATCAACATTATTCCTCACTCTATGCTAAGGAAAATTGGCAAAAGGGATGAGGACATTAAGCCTCACAACATGGTCCTGTCGAACTATGAGGGCGGCATAGGGACCACTATGGGAGTGATCCAGCTAGATATCAAAGTAGGGTCTATCCTTCGACCAACGATGTTTATGGTCATATCGGCCAAACCTAACTACAATCTTTTGTTGGGCCGTGAATGGATTCATGGTGTTGGAGCTGTGTCATCATCAATGCACCAGAGGCTGCCCCTATGGCGTCCAGATGGGATGGTCGAAAACATAGAGGCAGATCAAAGCTATTACCTGGGCGAAGTGAATCACCTGGGGCTGGCAGATTTCGACAAGAACTTGGCTCACATAGGGCCATGTCCAACACCTGACTTCGACATGGCGCCAGCGCCAAACACTTTTTGTTCCCTATACCTGCATCCTGAGCATGGTTTCCAATGGGACAGAGAAGACTTGTCCCACATAGACTTCAGTGGGTTAACTGATATCCAACCAACTGGTTGGGGAAGTGAATTCAGTGATAATGACTGAGTCACAATCGTTGAAGCGAATTTCGGCTTATGTAGCCGAAACTAAGATGATAACGGCTCTCGAAGCCGAAGTAAAGTACATGGCCACACAGGTCAGTGATCAACAGTTATCTGCTGCAGGTCCAGAAAAGGATTTCGATCCAGAACCCCCTGATATCATGCAAGAAGAAATGCAGGAACAGAGGCTCGACGCCATCTATGACGATGAGCCTTTGGGCTTCGAAAAGGACCCCTTGGCGAACAACATTAAAATGTTAGCGCAAGATCCTTTAGAAGAAATCAACTTAGGCGAAGGGTCAGAGAAAAGGCCAACTTACATCAGCGCCAAAATTGACCCAGAACTTAGGTTGGAAGTAATCCAATTGTTGAAAGAGTTCAAGGACTGTTTTGCATGGGATTACGACGAAATGCCTGGTCTCGACAGAGGATTGGTAGAACTTCAGTTGCCAATCAAACCTGGGAAGAAGCCAATCAAGCAAAATCCAAGACGCTTCGCTCCAGAAATACTGTCGAAGATCAAAACGGAAGTCGAAAGACTGCTGAAATGCAAATTCATACGCGTTACAAGGTATGTCAAATGGATTGCAAACATTGTGCCAGTAATTAAGAAAAATGGTACATTAAGGGTGTGCATAGATTTCAGAGATTTGAATGCTGCTACACCCAAAGATGAATATCCTATGCCTGTGGCGGAAATGCTAGTCGATTCTGCCGCTGGCTATGAATACCTGAGTATGCTCGATGGTTATTCAGGATATAATCAAATATTCATTGCTGAAGAGGATGTGTCGAAAACAGCTTTTCGATGCCCTGGGGCCCTAGGCACTTACGAATGGGTAGTGATGCCTTTTGGCCTAAAGAACGCTGGGGCAACATACCAGCGAGCAATGAATACTATCTTCCATGATTTTATTAACACTTTTATGCAAGTATATATTGATGACATTGTTATAAAATCTGTTTCCAGGAAGAATCATATTGACCACCTTCGACAATCATTCGAAAGAATGAGAGAACATGGTCTGAAGATGAACCCTTTGAAGTGTGCGTTCTGTGTGAAAGCTGGAGATTTCTTGGGCTTCGTTGTCCACAAGAAAGGAATCGAAATCAACCAGAACAAGACGAAGGCAATTCTGGAAGCGAAAGCGCCATCGAATAAGAAGGAACTGCAATCTCTGTTAGGCAAGATAAATTTCTTAAGGAGGTTTATATCTAACCTAAGTGGGAAAGCTCAGGCCTTTTCACCCTTACTTCGACTGAATAAAGAGGGGTTCGAATGGGGGCAAGAGCAACAAGAAGCCTTCGACAAAATCAAAGGGTACCTCACTAAGCCACCTATTTTGGTGCCTCCTTGTAGCAATAGGAGTATGAGATTGTACATAGCTGCATCCGACAAAACTTTGGGAAGCATGTTAGCCCAAGAAGATGAGAATGGAGTCGAAAGACCCATTTACTATCTTAGTAGAGTTTTGAACGATGCAGAAACTAGATATAGTGAAGTTGAAAAATTGTGTCTATGTCTGTATTTCTCTTGTACAAAACTCAAGCAATATATAAAACCAGTTGATGTGTATGTTTCGTCTCATTTTGATGTTTTCAAGTATATGTTGTCGAAACCTATCTTGCACAGTCGAATTGGCAAGTGGGCATTAGCATTAACTGAATACTCCTTGACCTTTATGCCTCTTAAGGCAGTAAAAGGACAAGTGGTTGCAGACTTTATAGTCGACCACTCAATTCAAGTTGAGGATATTAATTATGTGGAGATAGAGCCTTGGAAATTCTACTTCGATGGTTCCAGCCATAAAGATGGAACAGGGGTAGGAGTCTTGATCATTTCTCCAGAAAAAATTCCAACAACATTCAAGTACAAGATATCAGATTCTTGTTCGAACAATGAGGCTGAGTATGAAGCTCTAATTACTGGCCTTGAAATATTGTTGGAATTGGGGGCAACTCGAGTCGAAATAATGGGAGACTCAGAGTTAGTCATTAAGCAAGTCACAAAGGAATATAAATGCATAAGAGAAAATCTCATTATGTACTTTGTGATAGCAAATCGTTTGTTGAAAAAATTTGAAATGGTCAATATTCGACACATACCCAGAGTGGAAAATCAAATAGCCAACGACTTGGCACAGATTGCATCTGGGTATAAGATTTCAAAAACGAGACTACAAAGAGCAATCGAAGTTCGAGAAAAGATAAAAGTAACTTGTCTATCACCAACAGACTTGGAATCGACGAGACTAGGATATGCTGATCAAAGTAACTTCGAAATTTCGTTCATAGATAATTTGTCAGAACAAGATTGGAGGAAACCCATTGTGGATTATCTTCAAAATCCAGGAGCTTCGAAAGAACGAAAAACAAAGTACAGGGTGTTGAGTTATGTGCTCATGGGTAATGAGTTATTCAAGAAGACGCCTGAAGGGGTATTGCTAAAATGCTTAAGTGAAACTGAGGCATACATAGCCCTTTCGACTACGCACGCTGGAGCATGTGGGGCTCACCAAGCAGGCCATAAGATGAAATGGTTGTTGTTTCGACAAGGATTATACTGGCCCACTATGCTGAAAGATTGTGTTGAGTTCGCCAAAGGTTGCCAAGAATGTCAAGTCCACACAGGCATCCAACATGTACCAGCAAGCGAACTTCACTCGATAGTGAAGCCTTGGCCCTTTAGAGGATGGGCGTTGGACCTCATTGGAGAGATTCGACCAACATCATCAAAGAGTCAGAAATATATATTGGTAGGCATTGATTATTTTACTAAGTGGATCGAAGTTATCCCTTTAGTCAATGTAGACCAAGAAAATGTCATTGAATTTATTCAAAAGAACATTATCTTTAGGTATGGAATCCCTGAGACTATAACAACTGATCAAGGATCAGTTTTCACTGGTCGAAAGATGCAGGAATTCGCTCAGGAAACAGGTTTCAAACTCCTAACATCAACGCCTTATTATGCACAGGCAAATTGTCAAGTCGAAGCAGCAAACAAAGTAGTGATTGGCTTGATAAAAAAGCATGTTGGGAAGAAACCAAAGAATTGGCATAAGACGTTAGACCAGATTTTGTGGGCTTGTCGAACGTCCCCAAAAGAAGCCACAGGTACAACACCATATAGGCTAACTTTTGGCCATGATGCAGTGTTGCCAGCAGAAATTTGTCTTCAATCTGCAAGGGTTCAGAGACATTATGATATTCCCTCTGAAATTTATTGGAATATGATGTTAGACGAACTAGTGGATTTAGACGAAGAAAGATTGCGCGCTCTTGATCTACTCAGGCTTCAGAAGAAGAGAGTAGAAGACTCTTATAATAAAAAGGTGAAACCTAAGGTATTTTCGCCTGAAGAACTAGTTTGGAAGGTGATTCTTCCCATGGATCGAAGGGATCGAAGCATGGGGAAATGGTCACCCAAATGGGAAGGACCATTCAGAGTTATCCAAACTTTTTCTGGTGGAGCCTATGAAGTCGAAGAGTTAGGTGAAGATAAAAGGCTCTTGAGAGTAAATGGTAAATATTTGAAAAAATACAAACCTACACTCCAAGAGATAAAAATAAAATAATAAAGTAATGACTAAATTAACCATAAAAGAGCCAAAATGGAAATTTTTTATAATTTTAGCCAAGATGGCAATGTTGTCGAATACAGATTACAAAATATGGTTAAGAAGCTGAATCAATCAAAAGGGAACGGAGTCCTTGAGTCGAAGGTATTTGATTTGCTGCAGCTCCAATCTTTTGTTGCACCAGGCATTCGCCTGCACAAGCTTGGCAATCTGATCGTCGAAGCCTTGGGCTTTCTCAGCAAATTCTAGGCCTTGTTTGATTTCAGTTTGACTTTCGGTGTCTGGGACGGTCGAGAGAAGTTCCTCCTTGCGCTTAGTATTGGCATTTATCTTAGCCTCTATTTCTTCGATTTGCGCCCTGAAGGAAGCATTCTCTCGATCGATGGCATCAACTTCTTCTTGTGTAGATGCTTTTTGCTTCGACAACTCCGCAATTCGAGAAGTTGTCTCCGAAACAGCAGTCCATGCAGAAGAGCTTTTGCCATATAACACCTCAAGCTGACTATTAAAGCCCCTTTGTCGCCTATAATCTGCTGAGACTTGATCAATAATGGAGTGTAACTCCATGATCAAGCCTGAAACTTCTGGAGCTACAGCTAACAAGTCTACAGCATTCAAAACATCCCTCAAGTACGATGGAGCAGTAGGGTCCCCCTCCAAAGCTTTCATCAAGTCCTTCTTGAAAAACTGAGCCTTAACTTTCGCCAAAGCCTCATCGAGAGGAAAAGTTTCAGTGGACTTCCCCGACAGGGTAGGAACCTCCTGACTAGCATCAGACGAACTCTTGCTCTCGATGATGGCGTTCAGATAGCTAACAGGATCAGTTTGCTTCAAGAGTTCTAAGTCCTCTTTCGACCTGTGCTTTGTTGAGGTAACAGCCCTTGCAACAGCATTGTCTTGGGTTTGAGGCTGTTGAGTGACAGTTGCCTCGACTTGATTCCCTTCGACTCGGACTGTGGCAGTACCAGCGTCATCATGGTGCCCTTCGCCAATGTCACCTTGGTTCTCTTCGCCAGCGGCACCTTGATCCTCTTCGCCAGCGTTGCCTTGGTCCCCTTCGTCACGATTCTCTTCCGACAGATCCACCACCTGAACCTCTTTTGGCTGTTGCTCTTCTATTTGAGGATCTTCTGCTGGTTTTTCTGCCGTCTCAGCATTGGCCTCATTTATTTCAGTATGGGCTTCGTCATTCTCCAAGCCTTTTTCTTGTGGCCTGCTGAGTTCAGCAGACTCCAATGTTTCAGAAGTCCTTGGCGGTGAGCTTTCAGTGGTGTCCTGAAAAAGAAGAAGAAGAATCTTCAAAATTCGAAAGAGACATAGTCGAATGTAGGTATCTACACCTGAGTTACAAAAAGGTCTAAGAGATTACCTATAAATTAGCTTCAGCCCCAGGGCTGGAATTGTCGCTTTCGACAGGCTTATTGAGAAGAACGTTTAATTCCTCCTCCGTTGGCTCCTCAATGATCACTGGAGGTGGCCTGGGCTTTCTCCCAGCGACCTTTATTCTAATTGTTCGACCCTCAGGAGCAGGAGCGTCCTTCGTCAGCTTTCGCCTTTTTAGAGGAGCAGGGGGAGAATCATCTTCTTCGTCGCTCCCAGATTCGACCACCAGTGCTGGCCGTTTCTTGGGCGAAGGTGCCTAAAAAACCAATGGGAATTCGATTTAGCAATTGCATCGAAAGTCAAAAATTAAAAGCCAGAAGAAAATAATGAAAGTCTGGTTACCGATACAGAAGGCTTTTTCGAAGGGCCTTCCCCCTGTTGGTTTGTGGTGGTCTTCGTCGGCGCTATAGTCTTCGCCGGCGGTGGAGGTTTTGTTGAGGGGCCTCCTCCCTGTTGGCCTTCTGCAGCCTTCTTGGCTGCAGGCTTTCGAACAACTGAAAGCAAATAAAATAGTTAACAGGCTAGCAGTCGAAAGAGAAAGACAAAGTAATATGAAAGGATGAACTTACATTTCTTTATTTTGTCCAAGACAAGGACAAAAGATTTCTGAAGCTCATCCACGAAGTCCTTCTCGTCGAAGAACTCCTCAGCGTAGTAACTTTTCCACCACTCCTCGAAGGATGGTGAGCAAAGAAAGTTGAGCTGGTAGTCAAACAACGAAAGAAATGTTCGACCAGAATATCTTCCGATATGTTTAGTGGCAGCTTCTTCGGTGTAGTCGTTGCAGAAGTATAACATAAACTTCTCCCTTGGGAAAATTGGAGAAGGTAGGGTTTGAATAATACCAAACTGGCGAGACACCAGGTTTGGTTGATATGCAATCAGACTCAGGTGAGTCTTAGAGCTCCTGAATCGAAGAGGCATGATCCTTGGTGTGAGGAACGCCTCCCACATTGTTGTATGTTCGTCAACCTGAGGACCACTCGACGTCCTAGGATGTGGCCTTGTGAACCACGCTGGGCCTACCTTCCGTCGAGAAAACGGAGCCATAGTCGAAGCAAACTCTTTCCTTCTAGCGAACATCAGAACAAAGTTTGTGAAAGTTTGCTGAAGCTCCAGTCCATCTTCCATAGGAGTCAACATAGCCAGTCTGGTTCCTTCGACACGTCTGTTCGCTATCTCTGGAGCCTGCTCATTTATTTGAATCTTCTTAGGCAGGAAAGATTCGAAGGTGGCATTGAGCCATAGTTGGAGCAGCCAAAAAGGTCCAGCAAGCAGCAAACTGGCCCTGTTCTCGATAATCTTCAGAAGAGTCGCTCCATTACTAATCGACTCATACAGGCTGGCCAAAATCAATTCTGCCAAACAAATATTTTGGCCATGATGGAGTTGAGTGGCGAGAGTGACCATCTTCTTGGTCACCTGTAAGGACTTGGAGCAAAACACAAAGCGTGTCAGCCATAAGGCTAGAAACGCAATGTGTTCGACATCCGACACATCATCTGTCGACCTGTCGTGGTAGTGATTGATGAAGGTGGTGTAGGTTGGTTTTGTGGCAGAGAATCCAATTTGATCCTCCGACATCTCCTCCGGGTCGAAGTAGTCCCCGGTGGGTCGAAGGCCAGTGATAGTGGCCACATCGAAGAGTGTAGGAGTCAGCATTCCACAGGGAAGATGGAAGGTGAAGTGGGAGTAGTCCCAGAAGAGTAGAGAAGCTATCAACATCTCTGGGGAATAGTTAAGACCTGTCTTCGACAGCATAACCAGGTCGAAAATCCCCATATCTTTCCAGATCGAAGCTTGGCGTTTCTCCATTTTTTCCAGCCAAGCAACGTAATCAGGAGTAAGGCTAGGGCCAGACCTGAAAGCCCTAACACCTTTGTTGAAGAAACGGAGGTCGATTTTCTCTTTAGCAGGGTCTTCATTATCCTCTGCATCTTTCTTGGCGCATGCAACCGGTTTGAGTTTCTCAACTACCGGAAAATAACTCTTGATCTTCATGGCCTCAGCAATACTTGGGTACAATGGGCCAGACATAGCAAAGATCTGGTTGGAATATCCAACCGGGATCATAAGGTGGTGTGAGTAGGCATCACGTACAGCGATATCCAAAGATTCAGGGACCCTTCGTTGGCCCGTGGGAGTTACTACTGGAGCGGTCGAGAAAACCCTAGGTTTGACGTTTCCAAATGGTACGGTGGCGCTAGGAGCATTGGAGGAACCAGATGCCATTGTTAATGGTGAGGATGAAGACGAAGTGAAGAAAAAAGGGTTTGCAAAGTTGACAAGTTTGTATGAAAATGGAGAAGTCTGAAAGCTAGATAGCGTAAAAAGTCCCACAGTGGGTACTTACTGCTATTTATAGTAGTGGGGGAAAATCCCCAAAACCGAGGACATTAAATGCCATTTAATGTTGCAGGAGATAGTGGGACACGTGGCGTCCCCCTGTTGTTTTAGCCGTTCTGCAGAAATGGAGGGGTGCAGCGTGCGTCCTCGTTTTTGGGAATTGTCATAATGACAAATTCTGAAATGACGTTTGGCACAATGCACGCCGTACTGAGGTGACGTCTTAGGTACGGATAAATGATGGTTTTCTTGGGATTGCCAGTGGTTGGTAGAAGACAACAAAAAGTGCACAATTTAATTTGTGACTAAGCGTGAAAAGACAGGTGTCGAATGGCGTTTCAAAGAATGCCTTTTTCTTTCAGAGTCGAAATAAGGCATTCTTGGGGGGCAATTTGTTGGCTCCTAAATTTGACACCCTTGTTTCATTAATGTCAGCCATTAAAGCTGAAGGATGTTTTCGACTAGTTAGGTCCGTCGAAATGCCCATCGAAAGATGGCAAGGTACTTAGAAGATTTCTTCCAAGGGAGAAGTTGGTTGCCTTCGACGTCGAAAGTGTTTCTCGTCGAAGATGCTTCTCGACGAAGGTGTTCGATGGTTCAGAGTGGAACGGTTTGAAATTCAAACGTTTGGAGGGAAAACGGTTTCCAGCGGTTACCAGGTGCAACGTGCAAAGATCTGGAGCGTCGAACGTTGAGAACGTGCCAAGTGGAATAATCTCGAAGCAATGTAACTGCCCGACGGTTACTTGGGATGTTTTAGTATAAATAGTAGTAGTCACGCAGTTTCTCACGTGTGTTCACAATTATATACAAAGTCACTCATATAGATTCGAGTACCCAGCGTGTGAGAAAGAATTGTTGAGAAATGTATGTGTGAAACACCAACTTTATTAATCAAAGTCATTTACTTTTCCAGAAATTTACTTGCTTTCTTCTTTACTTTCCTGTCGAAATCCTTCACTTTAAGCCTTCATTTATTTTACCAAGCCTACTTTTTCATGCAATTTATTTAAAGCCTCTTTATTTTATTGTCATTTAACCAGTATCCAATTTAACCAAAACCTCAAAATCAACCTATGTCCTAGGATCAATCTGATCGATCATGCGAGTAACCAAATAAGTAACCATTTGGAGGATCAGCGGTTGTTTACCAATAACCAAGGTAAACAGGAGGCCACGTGCTGGACTCCATATACCCGTAAACCCTGACAGTCTTTGTTGTTGGGCCTCATCGTGGTCCATCACTAAAGACCCTGACCCAATGTTGGGGGCTATAAATACCCTCTCACTTGAGAGAGTTAGATATTCATTCATTCATTCATACTCTCATATTTACTTGCATTTGCTCTGAACCTTACTTTGACATCAGAGTGTCTTACAAGTACCTCCCCCTCATATTCAATCTCTGCTCGACACAAAGCTCATGGATCTTGAGAATTCATTTTAATCAGGTACGATTATAAATGATGTTATTAATAGCAATATCAATGCCATTGAAAAACAAGAGAAACTACTGATGTGTATTTATATGCATATATTTCTATTGCTAATAAATTGTAAATAAGCAAAGTGGCTCAAATGACAAATTTCTTTCCTTAGAATCATGAATTCAGCGTTCAATTCTTCTTTGCTTTACATTTTTTTTTAATTCTAAATAATTTATTTTACAAATTTTATATAATAAAAAATTATATTTCAAATAATAATAATAATAATAAATGATGTATAATTAATTATTGCATATGTGTAGTGACATGTCATCAAATTGACTGTTATGTCATGAAAATTTGATTTTAATTTAAAAAGGGAGTAAAATCTCAAAAATTACTAAATTGAGAGATTGAAAAATCTGGATTTTAAAATAAAGGGATTAAAATTGAAAAATAATGATACGATTTAATATTTAATATAATTGTAATTGATTGATAGTATAAAATGCAGTTTATATTATTTATTCTCATTTGTTATTCGAGTGTAATGAAATAGAGTTTAATAGACATACAAGTAATAAAATAATTTTAAATCGTTATTCAATAAAAAATTAATAATTTATTAAATTATTAAAATTTTTTAAAATAAAAACATTATTATATTATAAATATATATATTTTTAAAATAAAAGAGTAATGTGATGGAATATACAGTCATGATTGATTAGCTCTGAAAAATTAATTTACCATCGTCCTTTTTTTTTCTCGATCAAATATTTTTAATACAATTAGAAAAAAATCTTAATTTATTACTTTTATGTTTATTTTTCTATAACAGTTTAATATCTTATTTTAAAAAAATGAATTAGAAAAAAGTGGAACAGTAAAAAACAAAAAGTAAGTACACGCGCAAAGAAAGCGCGTGAGGTTCTGAAGCGTTGTGACGCTTTTCGACAAGGTATTAGGATAGGAAGGGTTTGAAGTAGAAAGAACCATAAAAATAAAACTAGAAGATCCAATCCAAAGGGTAAAAAAATTGTTTCATTCTTTCTTTGTTTCTCAGTTTTTCTTCCCTTTTTATCAACTATAGTCTTTTTCAAAACTCTCTCTATGGATTAAATTAAATTATTGTTTATAACGAAAATAAATAAAATAAAATAATTATTTTCAATTAATTAAAAAAAAAACGCGGCTGCTGTATTTTCACCAAAAACAGAGAGACACGGTGAGAGAACAAGAGAGAGAAAAAGAAAGACAACAACAAACTCTTTCTGTTGTTATTAGATCCTAGCTACAATTTTTTCACAAACAACTTTCACAAAAACAAACACACGTTCTGTTGTTTTTGTTTTTTGGATTCACGGAGATTGTTTTTTTTTTTGATAATTTTTTTTAATAATTTTTTTAATATATTTTTGAGGTTGTGATTTGTATATGATTGTGTAGATTATTGTTAGAATTGAAAATTATTGGTGGAATTTGTTGGTGAAGAATGGATCGAAGAGGGAGCTGGATTTGGAAGAAGGGTTCTCATTGTGAAGGTTTAAGTTGGGTTTGATTTTTTGATTTTTTTTTTGTTTGGTGAATTTTGGTTTTGATGATTTCTGCTGGAGATAGGGATGAAATAAAGGGGTTAGGGTTAGGGTTAGGGTTAGGGTTAGGTTTGGGTAGTAGAAGGAGAGAGATGGTGGAGTCTGAGCTTGAAGAAGGGGAAGCTTATTCTTATCAGAACCGTGAAGATTATGATGCCACTGTTGATCCTGATGTTGCCCTCTCTTACATTGTAAGGGTTTTTTTGCTTTGTTTTGTTGTTGTTTTGTAGTTTTGTAGTTTTGAATTTGTGCTTGTTTTGGTTTTTTAGATCTATGACTTTAATTTAACTGGTTTCAGTGATTGGTTGGTGTGATTTTGAGGATGTGATTGTGTTTTGTTGCGAGTTTGATGGATTTGATGTATGTGTATATGCGTGTTTTGAAGATTTTTTTTGTATTGATTGTTTTTATGTTGCTTTTTTGTGATTTCAATATGCATTGAGTAGTTGAAGTGATTTTTGATTGATAATTTGTATCTGATTATGGAAATGTTCTACTACTGATGTGTTTTTACTTTGAATTTCTACTTACAGTTTTGGAATACCGTTTTCTCGGAGATTGACTTGTAAATATAGTCCCCTGCGAACCAAAAGATAGGGAAATAGTTTTGTCGTTTTCCTTTATTACTACGAGACTACTTTGAAATTCATTTCTAACCATTTCTGGTTCAAAAAGCGAATATTTTGCGAGTTATTTGTGTTGACGAAATTGAGGAACTTAATTAATTTGAAATTTAATTCCAACTTTGTGTTCGGATTGAAAGAACGAGTGTTGTGTTGTTTCGTCGTCGCTTTAGGGTTTTGAATCTCTGACTTTGTTAAATAGATTTAGATTCTTCTTTGTTACATTTTGGTTTCTCTCAATGATTTGTGAATTTCGTCTTTACTCAAGGATGACAAAATTCAAGATGTCCTTGGACACTTTCAGAAAGATTTTGAAGGCGGGGTGTCAGCAGAGAATCTGGGTAAGTTTTAACCTAGAACCCTAATTCATCGCGCATAGGCATGCAAAATAAATAGTTTTTTGTTCTGATGATTTTGAGAAACAATATTACAGGGGCGAAATTTGGTGGTTATGGATCATTTTTGCCGACCTATCAGCGCTCACCTGCTTGGAATCATCCAAGAACTCCACATAAAAATCATACTCAAAATTCGCCCAGATCTCCGAATAACTTCAACTCAGAGGTATTAGTCCGGGACACATTTTTTCCAACTAAATTGATGGATGTATATAAGCTTTTATGACTAGCCCTTGTGTTATTTTTTCGTTTTCGGTATACTTGATATTAATTTATATTGTACGATACAGATTGGACAAGGGGATGCTTCAACCGGAGCTCAATTATCGAGACTTGGCCCAGGTTCTGCTACCTCCTCGAGGCTGGCTGCAATAAAGGGACTCTCTTCAGATGATGGATCCAATCACGAAAAATGCCCAGCTATCACTAATGCTGAGGCATTAAATTCCAAGTTCGAGTCTGTTATGAAAGCTGGCAGCATATCAGACCCGAAAACACTGAAAGTTCGAATTAAAATGGGTCCTGATGATTTGTCGACACGTAAAATTGCGGATATATACAGTGGACTTGGCCTTGATGTGTCACCGTCTCCATCACCGGATGACAGCCCCTCAGGAAGTGAAGGAAATTCTCGTGGTCCTCTAGATGATCCCTTTGAATCTCCTACCAGTATCATTAAGGTGAATTATCTGCCTGCAATTAGATTCTCTATTTTCTTCGTTTTGAGCTTGATGAGATGTTTTTTTAAATGGTGGATTGGAACAGATTATGACAACTCTCCCTAAGTTGTTGTCGCCCCTTCCCGATGATCTCATTGAATTAATTGAGAAGGAAGTGCGCACCAGAGATAGCATCCTCGGTCCGGATCATATTGATGGCCAAGAAAGTTCCGGCATGTTACTAAATGAATGTAATACTGTAAAAGGTGACAGAAAATTCTTCGGAGGGAAAAGAGTGAAGCCCCTAGAGGGTTACGAGTCCTTGAGGGAAGTCAAGGGTTTTGATAAGAAGAATACTCGTAATGATGTTGGAGGGTCGTCAAGGAAAGAACCAAGTGCAGATGCATTGACTATGGAGGAAATGGTTTCAAAATCCATGAAACTTCCACTTTTGTCCAATTCATATCCTTTCTACGATGATCCGGTAAAGGATGTAGATGGGCCATGTAATTCATTGAAGGAAGCCAACAAGGGTGTGGTGAAGGAGAAAACCTTGTCGGACCAAGCACAAAAGGAACGAGTGGATCATGCATCTGCGAAAGTGAATGGTTTTTCTGAGAGGGCAAAAGGAGGTTCTGGAAGAAAAGCTGTGGGTGATAAGGTTTTGCTTGATGACACAATAATAGCTGAATCTAATGTTTCCAAAGTTAAGACAGCATTAAACACTGAATGTGTAGAGCCTCCCAAGAAGGCGGCTAGTCAGAGAGGTAGCCTCGGCGAACAAGACAGTACGGCATTGCCTTCCTTGACAGAACATCCTTGTCCTGGAGGGAAGAAGAAGTCAAAGGGAATTCATGACACCATGGTTATAGAGAGGGAAAAAGAAAACCTGAAGGTTGGATCTTCTTTGATTCCCAAACCAAAAAAGAGTTCTGATGATAGTTATACATCAAAAAATGAAATTGACGATCTCAAAGTACAAAAGGGTCACGTAAAGGCTAGGGATGCATATAGAGATTTCTTTGGCGAATTGGAAGAAGACGAGGACAAAATTGATTCACTGGAAACTCCTTGTGAAGATAAACTGAAGGAATCTGAGGCGGTTGAGAGGAGTGTGGCTGAAACAAATCTTGGAGCAAAGGAAAGATCAGGTGGTAAGAAAATTGATAAGTCATCGACAACAGAAGTAAATCCTAAAACAGCCACAAATGGCTGGTGCACTGGAAATGCACCTAGTACTGTTGTGGAGAATGGAAACGGGGTTCCTGCAATGTTGCCTCTTGTTGAGATGGAAGATAACTGGGTACAGTGTGACAGGTGTCATAAATGGCGTCTTCTTCCTGCTGGCAAAAATCCTGAAAGCCTACCTGAAAAGTGGCTGTGTAGCATGCTTAATTGGCTGTAAGTTCTAATTCAGTGGTTAAAACTTATAAATATATTTGTTCGTGTTTCATTTCATAAATAGTAAATACTAAAAACTAGCAAATTAACAATAAGTGGCTGTGTAGTGTGCATTCATGTACATTTATCTAGCAATTTAAGCTTTTGAAATAATTTATTTATGACACAAATTAACATTATGTGCATATTTCTGCAGGCCTGACATGAATCGTTGTAGTTTTAGTGAAGATGAAACCACTAAAGCCCTTTTTTCTCTATACCAAGGGCATTCTCTTGATGCTCAAAACAACCTGCAAAGTGTCTCGGGAACTGTGGCAACTTTGCAGCATCCTGGTCAACGCCAGCTAAATAATGATATGCATGCTGGGCCTGGTGGGAAGAAAAGAGTTGGGAAAGAAATTTCAAATTCTTCAAATAAAGAAGGCGTTTCTCAATCTTCTCATTCTATAAAGAAAAACCATCAGTCATCAGTGAAAAGTCGGAGCTTAAATGACGTGAACAAATCTCCCGTTGTGAGTGAAGCTGATGCCCAAGGGGAGAAACACAAACATAAGCCAAGGATGCTGGAGTACAATTCTGATAGAGGTTACTTGATCCACATATTCATTGTGCTTATCAATTCCGTATCAACTAATATATAGGTACTCAGGGACCTGTTAAATTTCTATTATGTCATCTTAGTTTCTGAAAAATTGTTACAGGTGATGTGAAGAATATGAAAAGCAGGAGGGATCCTGATGAAGATTGTTTGAGGCCATCCAAGAAAAGTAAGACTGACTTGGTTCAATCTGCTGATAAAGAGTGGATTCCAGAACAGAACGAAACCCCTAGGAAGGTCAATCATAGCTCAAACAACACTTTGCCAACTACTTCAGCTGGCAAAGATCGATCTAGACGGAGAGACCACTCCTCTTCGAGTGACTCCAAATTGGGAAAGGACAGGCCGCCGATTTCTTCTGAGAAGAGAAAAGATAAGGGTCGGGATTCCTTGGATGAGAGGTCCCTAGATTTGGGGAATCATGGTTCAAATGGTAGTGTGAAAAAGAGGAAATTGAAGGACTATCAGGATGCTCAAACTCGTAGCACAGGTAATCCTTTCCCACACGAGAGTAGAACTTCTGAGCAGGAGTTCAGTGGCTCCAGGAAGGAAAAGAAGGCAAGAAATTCAAGATCTGAAGGCAAAGAATCAAGTGCTAGTAAAGGCAGTGGCAGGACTGACAAAAAATTTGGTCATTCAAAGAACCAAAATTCCAGGCAAAATCATGGGAGCAATCATTCACATCGGAGCATGGACGGCATGGACAGTTCGAAAAGGGACTTGGGGTCTGTACCGGCTTCTGTTGCCGCCACTTCCAGCTCTTCTAAGGTATCTGGCTCACATAAAACCAAAGCCAGCTTCCAGGAAATGAAGGGCTCCCCTGTGGAATCAGTTTCCTCCTCGCCTTTAAGAAATTTAAGTACAGATAAGTTTTCAAACAGAGACGTTATTTGGAAAGATGTGACTCGTGAAACTACTGCTGTGGATAGTCCAAAAAGATGCTTAGACGGCGAAGATGATGGTGCAAGTGATCGTTCGGAAACAGCTAGGAAGGACAAATCTTTTTCCATGGGCCACAGGTCTGATTTTCAGGGAAAGGGTGTTGTTAATCATATATCAGATACTGAGCCTAAAGCGCAAACAACCAGCCATTATGCCAATGGTGGTGCTGATATTGTGGCCCCGGATGGGACATATCCAGGTGCAGAGCAGATTAAGGATCACGGCGAAGACAGGACTGGTGTTTATTATGCCAACGCTAGTGTGTCTCACGCAAGGAAAACTGGCATGGAATCAGATTTGGAGGAAAACAAGCAGGGCTGTAAGTCAGAGCCCCCTGAAGTAAAAGTCAAGAGCTCTAGTTCTCCTAGTCATCTGCCAGATCAGTCTCCTCTTTGCGAGACAAAGCATAGGGATGGAAAAGTTAAGTTGCAGGATAAGTTGAGGCTCAAGCCTGACCTGAATGAGAATATTCATGCTAGCAAAAAAGACTTGACAGGAAAAAATGAAAGTAGGAAAAAAGAGAATCACGGAAAGAGAGGGCATGATGCTCAAGAGGGTCGCGTTGAAGCCCTAAGCAAATGGGAACCATTACATGCTCCCAGTAAGAATCAGTTGGCAGACTGTGATACCGAAAGATCTTCAAAGAGGTCTCTTTCAGAAAGACCTGATCAAGAAGTGCTTGGAAAAGGGAAGTCTCAAGTTGAGATTTTGAGTCATTGCCCACGACCAGTCGCTGGTTCCCATAGAGGAAATGGAGATATGGAAGTTGACCCGTCCAAAGCTGATGATGCGTCAAAGCTGCAAAAAAAGCAATCAAAAAAGGCTGATCATCAAAATGGAACTCAGCAAGTTGGTTCCAAAAATCACGCACTTAATGGACACAGATCCAAGGAACTCGATGCCCCTAGTCCACTTAGAAAGGATTCTTACACCCATGCTGCTAACAATGCTGTTAGAGAAGCTAAAGATCTTAAGCACCTGGCTGATCGTCTCAAGGTTTTTGCACTGTCCTTTTAGCTCTTGATATTTTTTCTCTTCTTGGATGTTGCTTTACTAACTCTGGGTTTATCATACAGAATTCTGGATCCACTCATGAGAGCACAAATCTGTACTTCCAGGCAGCCCTTAAGTTTCTTCATGGAGCCTCTCTATTAGAGTCTGGCAACAGTGATAATGCAAAACACAGTGAGATGATTCAGTCAAAGCAGATGTACAGTAGCACAGCAAAATTGTGCGAGTAAGACAGTTTTTCTTTGTCACCTTGTTTTAACTTGTTTTAAGGATCATATTATCGTCCTTGTTTTCAATACTTCTCTCTATAAAAGATTCTTCCTTTTATTTTTATTTATATTTGGATGCAAACATGCCTTCATAACACCATATTGATATTTTACATTTGGTAGGTTTTGTGCCCATGAATACGAGAAATCAAAAGACATGGCTTCAGCTGCTCTGGCCTACAAATGCACGGAGGTGGCATATATGAGGGTAATATATTCTTCACACACTAGTGCAAGCAGAGATCGGTATGAGTTGCAGTCTGCCCTGCAAATGACTCCTCTTGGTAAGAGATCCTGTTGTGTTATTTTTACTGTTTCATGATGCAATGATTCCTTTCGGAATTCCTCTCTTTCCATTTGATTTGGTCCTGCACCCTGGACATCCTACCAAACCATCTGTGCTCGATAAATGAACATAATATTGATCCTAGCTTCTACATCTGTAAATTTTTATGACATTTCTGTCAAAGAATATATAATGTCATGTGCATTATGACAAGAATTTCATATGGCCGATGATGGGAAAGAGACGGATGAAAACAGGAATAAGATAGGTTATATTTGGCTCATTTACTTGCTATTACTAACTAGTCGAAAATATGTTTTCCTTTCATTGCATGAACAAAGGACTATTTCTCTTTCTTATGAGTGTTACTGATCTTGAGATTATGGTGGCGATGAGATGGATATAAATAAAACTCTTATCTTTTTTGTTTGTTTGGACTTTGTTTCATTTGTCAGGTGAATCTCCGTCATCATCAGCCTCCGATGTTGACAATGTTAACAACTCTACAGCAGTTGACAAAGTTGCCCTATCCAAGAGTGTCAATTCACCTCATGTTGCTGGAAACCATGTTATTGCTGCTAAAAGCCGTCCTAATTTTGTGAGGATACTTAGTTATGTAAGTACATAATTCTTTGTAGAAGAATGATATTAAAAACCATCCTGCTTGCATGTTGGAGGAAATTGTCTTATGAAACTTTATAGAAGGAGAATTCATACGTGCGTATTTCGTCAGAGTAATTTGAAGTCCTTAAGAGAGAAAAACATGAATCTTGATTATGTGAATTCATTGATTGTCATGCAGATGGGAGTGATTAGAACTTGTAAGAAATATAGAATTGACTGATTGACATGTATAACTGCAGGCTCAGGATGTGAATTTTGCCATGGAAGCCTCAAAGAAATCACGGAATGCTTTTGCAGCTGCTAATGCAAGCATGGGCGTGGGTAAGAATGGCGATGGTATTTCCTCTATCAAGAAGGCTCTTGATTTTAGCTTTCAAGATGTGGAGGGACTACTACGTTTAGTACGGCTTGCTGTGGAGGTCATTCATCGTTAAAAGGTCCAATTTGTCATGAAATGATTCTAGCCCATTAAGAACATCTGTTTCTTTCGTCGTGTACAAAACCTTCAACGACAAAAAGATGTTCTTGATTCAATTATGAAGGGCAGGGTTTATTGTGTTGGATCTTTAACCAGTCTTGCCAACTGATGAAGCTAGTACCGGCTCTACCTTAAATGTTCCCATATGCTTTGAAATCTTTGGCAAGCCTGAGATGGTGTGGAGGCATTCAGAAGTCAGCTTCCGTAAAGCAGATTCGTATCAACTCTGATACGTGGAATGATGCTACATCAGGATTGTAAATTGACGATATGATACGTGGATATGGATAGATTTAGAAGTTTTGAAAATTAGTTATCATCTTTTGTTCTCATTTGGAGGGGTTATTATTTTGTCGATTTGTAAATGTGTAGAAGTTGTAACTTCTGGTTAGGTAGTTGTAATCTCGCCTCTACCGGTGGAACTTGCACTTGCTCCTCTTGGTGAGTCAAGGAGAGTAAGACTAAGGTGAGCATTCCTTTGATTCTTTCTTTTTGATATATGGACATTAACTTTCATTTCTCAATCGCCATTTTTTTTCTTCCTGATTTAAGTCATGACTTATGTGCAGGTCTTGTACAATTTTGGAATTAGTGGTAGAACTCTATTCTTCTCATTTTCTTGTGGATAAAGAAAGAACAATCAGAAAATAATAAAAGAGGATGTACATCAAAATTTGTTTTTAAAGTAGAAGGTGATAGATAGCATTTCACCCGTTTTTTTCCCCTGAAGGAGCGCGGTCATCGTGTAAATAAACTTAGTAGAATCAAGTGCTTTATGCAGCTGACAGGTATATTTTCTATCACTTTCTATGATCTCATAGTTGAGTTATTAGTTTGTGCAACATTGAACTCATGGAGCTTTTGTGGTAGTTTTGATTCCAACCTCAAAAATTGTATTTGGTTACAGGTTGTGCCACTGAGGAAAATTGAAAATAGAGCTGCAATTTAGCTGGCAAACTCTGTAACTGACCTTAATGGAGTTTTTTTATACTTTCCATTGTCAATGGTGTTTAAAATATAAAGTACTATATCTTATCAACAGCTGCTTGTATTACTTGAACATTCAAATTCAATATTAAATTTTGACTCTTGCCAGCTTTTGTTGCTTTTTTTAAATGGTGTTTCCCTCTATTGAGCATATCAAGTAAATTCTAAAGATATGATAATTGGAGACAGGTAGTTAACAAGACAAGATATATAAGAAGTTAAGTTATTCTAAATATGATAATTTTCAAATGTCTTTCTCCCATACATTAATATTTTCGCATAATTTATATTTGTTTATTTTTTATTTTGATTGAAAATAAAAAAATAATTATAATAATTTGTACGAAATTATTTTTTGGAATATTTATATAGAATGTTTTTCACGAAATCTCTAAATTGGTAGGGTCAAATTATCTACATTTAATAGGAAGATGCGGATGTCATATTTAGGGAATTTCTTACTCCACTCCATATGATTGAAAAATGCTATGCAATCTCGAAAATGCTTCTGTAAAATCGTCTCTCTCTACCTACCTACCTACCTATATAAAACCCAAAATATTATTCAACAACAATCTAAAAATCGATAAGCAAAAAGCAATTCAAACCAAAATACATATACAACAATAAAAACTACTGGGTATAGCGGACTATGAGTCGGCCCATAACCCTCCAGACGTTTCTCCGTTGCCTCCTGTACCGCAGAGTCCGCTGAGCCTCCGCCCTGATGACATCTAAAACACATCTAACATCAGAGCCATCAAGAAAAAGACCTCCATCAATACTCGCCTGCGCAATCTCCATGATACGACGACACCAAGACAACACATCAGTGGTATGATCGGCCCTAGCTTACTCCTCATATAGAATCTCCTGATGAGCTTCCCTCGTTGGGTTTCCTGGAGCATCATGTATTAGATATAGATGGGACACCCTGAAGAACCATATGATATAACCGTCTAAATAACTCTAGTCGTGCGGTGCTAAGGTACTCCGGACCTCACCTGGCACAAGATGATTAACATAATCATCAAACAAAGCATCCATATCCCTCCGTTTCACCAGGGGAGGAGCAAATACAACATGATCTTGGGAAATATAATGCATGTATCCAAACTGACGCATGACGCACTCAGGTAGATGAGCAGCCGTCTTGCGCGACCCGCAAGCCAACAATCCATAATACAATGTAACATCGTCAAATTGAATCGTGACACGGTGGTCGACGTAGGTATGAAAGTGTATATCCTCAAACACCAACCAATCAATATGCACCCGAAACGGCTCTGTCGCCTGGTTCCCTCGGAGCAGCTCGAATGCAGCGGCACACGACCTTTCTTCAGTATAACTCGAGGCAAGTGACCAAACCGAGATATGGGGGAAGTGTTGTAGGATCCATGCCTGAAATTACAATGATTATTAGTTAGTAATAGAATTACGACAATTAACAAAACGAAATCATAATTATTCCAGGTTTGGGCGCATACCGAAAATGCATTTCTGATTTCTATGGGCATTTTTGTATTTTCACGTGGTGCGCTAGAAAAGTATGAGGTGGGTTAAGAAATTCCCTATTTCTAATATGCGGGATTTCATGTGGAAATCAATCCTTAGTTAGAAGTTATTGGGACCCTCTTATTGTCTTTTTCTATGCTATTTCTGTGTTCTTATCTTTTTTAAAGATGTTAGTGAAAATGTGAAAGAAGCTAGTCAGGATTTAGAGGAGATTCTTTTGTAGAGGTGTGAAAGAAGCTAATCAGGATTTAAAGGAGTTTCTTTTGAAGAGGTATGAAAGATGAATTCAAGCCATCCTATATGAATTGGTGTGATGTGTGCAAATTTAAGAAGAAGAAGAAGAGGGATTTGGGTGTTCAAGATCTTTGACTGGTTAGTATGGCCCACTTAGCCAAATGGAGATGGAGACTAATCATGTCCCCCCCCCCCCCACCCACCCAATTCTCCCTTCTTTTTGTGAAGGTAGATTTTTAAGTTTACGTTATGTGTCCACTTGGTGGAAAGAAGTCTCCCTCTTTAGGTCTAAAAAAGACGATCCTACTACTTGGTTTGAGAAATGTCTAGGTAAAAAGGTAGGCTCAGGTTTTCAGACCTCCTTTTGGACGAACTCTTGAATAAGGAATATTATTTTTAATATTAGGTTCTAAATATTCTTCACCATCTCTTAGGTTTAAGATGAAAGTGTGGTGATCAGTGGTATTTACACAGTTATTTATCGTTAATTGCAGTTATCTTTTCTTTCATTGCCAAGTGTTTTATTTTATTTTACCGTATTTTATGCTTTAGTTGCGTGTTTTAGTGTTTTCAGGGTCAGAGGAATAAAACAGGATTATTAAGGGCGAGAAAGTGCAAAAACTAGGAGTTTGGAGAAAGTAAAAAATACACCTACAGGAGGCATGACACGGCCATCCGTGTCACCTGACACGAGTCGTATCAGGATGGGCGAGTGAAGAAAGATGGAAGTCAGAAGTGCAACACGGGCAGCCGTATTGCCTGACACGGGCCGTGTTGCAACCCATGGGACCTTAAAAGAAGATTTGGGAGTTTGGGAGCCAACACGGGTGCCCGTGTTTCCTGACATGGGCCGTGTTGGCTTGTGACGCTGATTTCCTGATTTTTTCATAATTTTTCCATATGTTGAGCTGTGAAGGCGTTTTGGGTACTTCCGACCGATCTGGATGAATGATGATTATTTAACTGAGTTTTCACAAGGAATAATGGGACTTTTAGCCAGAGAGAATTTCGACGATTGAAGAAGGAAGCATATACAAATGTTGGAGAACAAAGACTTTTCATGAGCGGAAGCAATTGAAGATCAAAGTTCACCAGTAATTTGTAATGTCTATTTTTTATTCTGAAATTACTTTGAACAATATGAGTAGCTAAACCCCCCCAATGCTAGGGGGTGTCCCTGATTTGATTATGTAATGACTTTGAATTTCTAATTTTATCAATTCCATGATTTTTATTATTCAATTTAATCGTGCAATGTTTTTATGCTTTCTTAATCGGACCAATTAGGATTGATTTACGGTTAACAACCAACTGGACTGCGGTTGTTAAGGTTTTTGTACGATTAGACTATAGTAGATATCACCTAGGACTAGGGATACTCTATAGTTATAGGTTAACTCTTGATAAAACAAAGGCTTGATTTCATCGTAACTCTCTAAGGACTTAGGCTTTAGGATGAATGTTCAAAGGTTTTCCCACTAAGGACTTAGGGGAAAATAACCCAAAGGGCTGATAATTGGTATTATGAACTTGTTAAAGAAATCATGATTCAAGGTTGTTACAGGGAAAATTACATACCACACCCTAGCATGCTCCTCCTATTAATAAAAGGCTAATTTATATTTTTGCTTATTGTTAAGTGACAATTACAAAACAAAATCCCCAATTAAGTTTTTGTTTAATTAAACCACAAATTGAACTCGATAATTGTATGCAGTCCTTGAGATCAAGTATTTCTCATTATTACTACATTGGCGAATTAGTACACTTGCTAATTTACCGATCAAGCTTTTGGTGCTGTCGTCGGGGACTGCCAAATTATAGAGTTTAATTGTAGTTCAATTAGAATTTTATTGCTCTACAACTAAAATTTTATTTTTTGTTATTTTTATATTTTTTGTTATTACTGATTTGTGTCTAACCCTTGTACGCAAGGAAAGCCGCCGGCTGAAGTTCCTTTTGACGCAGAAATCGAAAGAACCTTTCATGCAAGGCGAAGACAAGCTCGGCTAACTAGACTAGCTCCCGACGAAGAATATTCAGTTCATACAGACTCAGGTTCAGAATCAGAACCCAAAACTATGGTTGAAAATCCACCACCACCAGAGATACTTCTTGGGGACTATGGAGGAGAAAAATGCTCTAACCGGTCGATTGACTATCGTGAATCAACTGGTAACTGTTGCAAATTTTCAGCTGCACCCTTCAACCATCCTCCAACTCGAGAACAAATCTTTCACCGGAAAGACAAATGAAGATGCAAATAAACATTTGAAAAGGTTTCTCACTATGAGGACTACTTTGAAAATTGAGGGGCACTCTAAAGAGGCAAAGAAATTGAGAATGTTTCCATTCACGCTATCTGAAGATGCTGAAGAGGGGTTTTACTCATTATCGACTGGGAGTATTACTACTTGAGAACAAATAGAGAAGACTTTTCTTGATAAATACTTTTCGGCTTCTGTTTATATCCGCAAAAGATATTATATTGTGAATTTTAAGCATAAAGAAGGAGAGCCACTAGGTGATGCTTACAAGAGGTTCAAGAGGTTTTTGGTAGCTTATCCCACTCACAGTCTGGATCAAATGGAGCAAATGTAGATGTTTATGAATAACCTCGAATAAAGATAAAGCAACTTATTGATACAACAACCGGTGACTCATCCAACTTTATAACAACCACTAGTTAAAGAAGATTATTAAAGGCATTGTTGCAAATGAACATCCGAAGCTATATGACATGGTTGTGAGTAAACCAGAGGGGTGATTGATCTGAAGTTAGAAGTTAACAAGCAACTGGAAATTGAAGCGGAAATTGTTGCAGAAGTGGAGAAAAAGATGAAAGCAATGAACACGGGTACTCAACAGATAGCTCAGGTTCAACAGGTACAAAATGTTGTTTGTGAAATTTGTAGTGGACCACACATTACTGTGAAATGTCTTGCAACTCCACAACAATTTGAGGAGATAAAATTCTTAAAGCAGAATAACCCATATTCTAACACCTATAATCATGGATGGAAGAATCATCCTAACTTCTCTTAGAAAGATCATCAACAACAAGCTCTTCATAAGGCAGAGTGAGAGGTGGCTATTGAAAAGATGGCTGCCCACACTTCTCAATTTCAAGAAGAGACAAGAAGCAACCACAAAAATACCATAAACTGCAATAAAAAATTTGGAAGTTCAAATGGACAGATTGCACAACAAGTAGCTCTACAAGCACAAGGAAATCATAAAAATCATGAGAGTGTTAATGCTATCGCAATAAAGAGTTAGAAAGTTCTTGAAGAAAAAGAAGATGAGGTAAAATTTGATGATAGTATCATAAAAGTAGAGCTGGAAGTGCGAGAGAACAAGAAAAAAAGGAAGAAGTGGTATTGCCTATGAAGCCAACTGAAGAGAAGAGTGCGAAGGAGACTAAACCAGTGATTAAGTTGCCATATCCATCTCGAGTAGCAAAGAAAGACACGAAAGAAAAAGATTTTGAGAAATTTGTCAAAATTTTCAAAAAGATAGAGATCCACATACCGTTCTTTGAAGCATTCAGGAAAATGCCATTGTACTAGAAATTCATGAAAGAGGTGCTATAAAAAAAGAGACCAACAAAATATGAATAGGTACTTGATGATGAGAAATTGTGTGCAATCATGCCCGAAAGAAAAAATCCTATAAAGCAGAAAGATCCGGGAACAATTGCAATACCGTATATAATAAAAGACAGAAAATTCAAGAGGGTTCTAATTGATTTTGGTTCTAGTGTGAGCTTAATATCATTATCTATTTTCAAAAAGCTTGGTATTGAAAAGATAAGCGGGAGTGGGACAAAAATAAATTTGCTGATCACACCATCAAGCAGTCATACAGGATAGCGAAAGATGTATTAGTGGAAATTGACAATTTTGTCTTTCTAGTTGGTTTCCAAATCATGGATATTCCTGAAGATGAAGAGAATCCTATCATTCTTGGTCTACCATTTTTGCTGACTAGTCGGTGCAATTTTGATATCGAGACATGTAATCTGACATTAAAATCATTTGATGAGAAGATAACCTTGAAGGTGTTGGAAATCAAGAAGCAAGGTTCAAGTGGAAAGAATAAATCTTCAGTTGGTATGATCGAAGTAGAAGGAGAAAGAAAAATCTCAAAGTCACTCCTAGAAGAAGCCTCAAGCATAATCTCTCAGGTGGCATCAATAAAAATTCTCAATTTCAGTCAAGAAGTCAAAAAGAGAAAGAAGAAGGAACAACGAGGTGAGAAAATGGAAGTTGGAAGTAACCTAAAGCACCAAGTGGGTCATACATTTTATCTGAATGAGTTTTGGGATGCGGAAAGGACAAGCAACAAGGCGTGGAAGAGGAAGTACCTATAAGGGGATGAATCATCGAGCCACGCGACGTTAAATGAAGCGCTTCGTGGGAGGAAACCCATGCTTTTAATAACTTAGTTTTTATTTTTGTGTTTGTTTCTTTTTGTCTGCAGGTAATAAAAAGGGAGCCTTATTGGTGAAAGCTAGGAGTCATCAACTGGTGTTGCATTACCCTCTGTGAGTCATCTTCCTCAAGCTTGTTTTGAAACATTGGGGTCAATGTTTAGTTCAGGTTTGGGGGGGGGGGGGGGGTTGACTGCTTTTCTTTTCGAGTTATTTGTTGGTTTTATGCTAATTGCTGTGTAAATCCACAAGTTGAAGTCCTTCCCAAATTTTGACCGAAATTTCTTGTTTGTTTTGCTCAAGAGCTTGTATTTCATAGAGATCGTGAATAGTATATAGAGACAAAGAGATGATGGTTTGAGGGTAGGATGTTTAGAATAACGTGACAAAGATACGAGTCTAATGTGTAGATTTATACCATAATGCTTGAATCCTGAGAAGTACTCCTTGAGTAGTTTATCTTTATAGTCTGACATAATATAGATTCATATGCATGTATGATTGGGCGAGAAATAAATAAATTTGGCACCAATTGATGAAAAGGCAGTAAAAGGAAACTGGCTCACTAAGTTGGGTAGCCCTCACCCAGTTATTCAGCCCAAATGGGGTTAATCCCCAAACGTCGTCCAAAAGGACATTATATAAACTGAAAAGTTCTGAAAATTTCATCTGAAATTAAAAAGGAGCAAAAGCTACTTATTTGGTGCCTGCACAAAATTTTTCTTGATTAGTCTTGTGTGTGTGATAATCATCGAAAATTCTCATTGCCTTAATTTGACCGTCTAAATGAAAAAGGAGAAAAATCAGAAAAAGACTTAAATATAAAGCATAGTTAGAGAGGTATTGTTGGCTGAAGATTTTGATGACACAGTTTGAAATGAAGCAATATGGATGTTTCGTTGGAATAAAGCAGAATGTTACAGTTCGGAATGGTAGAAGCGGTTCTTCGAGCGGGTATGTCTAAAGCACGGAGCTTCAAGTGACAGTTGAAGATATATTTAAAAGATGCCTCGAAGTGGTATCAAGACTGTGTCTGTGAAATGAGTTCGAAGCGAAGATTGCCAAGGCATTTGAAATTCAAACGCGAGCGGGATGTTGGAATTCAAATATATATGCGCTGGAGCATTCGAAGACGCGTGGAAGCTAGAGAGGAGCAGTGCTCTGCATGTTCTAAACGTGACAAAATCTTATAGGCAAGACCGTTATGGTCGAAGTAGTATAAATAGAAGTCTTAGCGTTAGGATTTCGTGTGTCATATCTATTGTACAAAATTTAGTAAACATTCAAAATACCACATGGCTAGGGAAACGAATGCTCGAACAATGTACGTATGATAACACCAAATATTTATAATTTAGTAAAACTCTTTATCCTTTCCAGTTTATCCTCTATCTTCATGTCAATTTCACGTTAAATACCTTTTCATTCAAAGTCATTTACTGATTTCTTGCATTTAAATGCTTTTCTTCTATTTCGAATCCTTTACATTTCAGAAACTCTTTTACATTTCATGCCTTTATATTCATGCTTTTCACGTTAAATACCTTTTCATTCAAAGTCATTTACTGATTTCTTGCATTTAAATGCTTTTCTTCTATTTCGAATCCTTTACATTTCATAAACTCTTTTACATTTCATGCTTTTTACATTAAAGTCTTTACATTCAAAGTCATTTACTTATTTCTTGCATTTTAACATTTCTTTGCAATCGAATCTTTATTTATTCATTTCAGTTTCATATTTCTTTATTTGATCATGTCATTAGATTCTTTTAACATAGCAATCGAAGTAAGTTGAACGTCTATAAAACATTCCAAATCCAAATCCTAACTATGAATATCAGTTTTACAACTAGAATTATCCAAACGACCAATACCCCATAGGATCAATCTAGTCGATCCTGCAAGTTACCAGAGAGATTAAATAACAGTCATTAAGATTATTTGATAGTTTGGAGGACTAGCGGTTGTTTACCAGAAATCACTGTAAACAAATTGGCACGCCCAATGGGACCGTCATTGGTCGTTACGAAATTTAGAACAAAGTAAAGATTGTTGAGACGTAATCATTGTAAAAGTGCTTTCTGAGTGATAAGTTCGTTGTTATATGAACCTTAGAAGTGGTAGAATAACCAATAGCAACCAACCCTTACCCAGAAGAAAACGTTTAAACAAGATGTCTAATCCAAACAATCAACAAGGGGAACAAAATATCCCACATGGAACAGGCACTGATATGTCCGCTTCGATGGGAACGTCTAATACGATCCCTTCGAACGCACAATCTATTGCATCTTCTACCAGTAGTGTAGCCACGAATGGAACAAGTGGCATGTCGACTAATAGTTCGATCCTAGGAAATACAGGAACCACTGGTTACCCTGGGGATTCGTCCCACCATCAGGGACACAAACCCATTTCGCCACCCCACTAACGAGACCACCCGGTTTCGATGGTAACAGACACAGAAATCCCTCTTATGGGATGCTAACATCTTTTATGGCGGGTCTGCACACTTCGACATCGAATACGTCACCACAATTAGGGTCTGGGGCAAATCAATTTATGACAAATAACCAAGGGTCAGTAGGTTATAGTGCAATGCCTATCTTAACCACAGAAAATCAGTTGGCCTTTAGGCAATTAATGGATGATAGTAACCATAATATGATAGGAGTGTTAGCGCAAACCATGCAAGAGATCTTTGCCCCAATAGTACAAAATGTAACTGTGACAAACAGAGAAAACGCGGATAACATGAGTCGAATAGCGGATTTCTTCGCTCCGCCAGAAAGGCGTAGACATAACCAGGCAGTTGTTCGAGCAAACATACCTATCATAGAACAAATTGCTAATGACCCACCCTATAGACCAGTCAGAGAGGGGGTTAATTTGGGGGCAAGAGCACAAAGGTTAGAAGCCCCAGTGATTCAAGACCCACAAAGGGAAATTATAGAACCAGGGGCAAGGGTCGAAAGGTTAGAAGTCCCAGAGTTTCGAGAAGAACAACCTAGAGGAGTTGTCATGGTGGGTCGAAATCAAGATGCTGATGCAGTCGTTCACAGAATTCGAAACGATAACATCTTGGCAGAAAATAATTTAACCACCATGATAGAGAGGATTATGGCCCAAAACGGCCTCAATACAGGAATTAGAAGGCCAAATTATGCCTCTCCTATATTAGATTACATAATGCATACTGATTGTGATACGGTGGGAGAACTGACTAGGGTTTTGCGTTTGTTTTCGCAAATGTTTCGGTTGAGCAAGAGTCGTCACCGACTTTTTATTTTATCCTAAGGAAAGGTTTAAAAAGCACAGCAAAAACCTTTGAGATTTTTCTTGGGTTCGGGGAGTAGATTATAGAAAGGGAAGGTATTAGCACCCTTTCTATCCATGGTTATCCATGGGCTCTTAGGTACTTGCTTAGATCAACTTGCCTTGGTTTTCAATTGTTTGAAATGGTGTTTGGTGTGTGGTTTTGAAAATGTTTTGAAAAGATGCCTCGTCTAGGCTACCCTTGTAACAATTCTTTACTCGAATGTTTTACAAAAGGTGTTTTGTCTTTTAAAAAGATGTTTCAAGGTTTTTGAAAGTTGGTTGTGAAAGTGTTTGTGAAGTGGGTTTTGAATATAGGCAAGTGTTTTCTTTGCAAATTGACAAGTACTCAAGAGTTGTCTACCTAAAATTTTCTCAAAGATTTTTGTTATGTCTTTAAACCTTTTGACAATTTTGTTCCACCATTGCATTTGGTGGACAATCTTGTCTTAGGAGGTGAAAGGGACGGGCGCGGGTCATCGTTTAGACCATAATTGCAATAGTGTTAAATGTCTTTGGGCAATTTTCTTTAAAAGGGACTTGATCATTCATTTAAGCAACATTTTGTGGGACTATGATCATTTGATTGTTTGTTTTTACCCAAAGAAATTCAACATACAATATGGCCCAATTATTTGAAGGCAACAAAGTGGAATACCCTAGGGGTGCAAGTGTGAAATGTGTTGTCCATTTTTCATGCATATTTATCTTGAGATTAGGTCCAACTATTTTGTTCGTTTTATTTACATACAAACCCTAGCTCTAACATAGTATGTTTAGAAAGCATTTAAAGTGCGAAATTTAAATTCCTATGCTATTACAACACAATAATATGGGGAGGGGGGTACAATGTTCAAGTGGGGAGATATTTAGACAAGAAATTGAATCTAAGCTATTACATCATTTGCTTTGAATATTTACAATATGATCAAAAGCATAAATAAAATAGAAATAAAATAAACATGCAAGAATGCAAAAAAAGAATTTTTTATATGTATGAAAAAAATATTATTTATGAAAAATAAAAAAAGAAAATAAAAAGGTATTATTTTTGAGGTATTTTCAAATTTAGGGTAAAAACCCTAATTTTTAATCAAAGGGGTATTAATCAATTATTTATTAGTTACATACAAAAATAAAATAAAATATGGTATATTTGTAAAAAAGGGTATTTTTTAGTATTAAATATTAAAAATAAAATATGTACATTTTTTGGTAGTTTTATCCTAAGTATATTAATATATACCTATATATTTATATTATTTACAAAACATATATTATATATATTTATTAATAATATTTAATATTTAAATAAAAAGTATTTTTTTTCTATAATATTTTCAGGAAGTAAAAATAAGATAAAAATGTGTATAAAAATATATTTTGTATTATCTTAATATTTTAAACAAAAAAGGTATATATATATATATATATTTATCTATTTATGTACAAAACAAAAGAAACAATCAAATAAATACTCAATAAATTCAAAAAATGATGAGAAAAATATTTTTATGTTTTTAATATGCTGAGATAAAATAAATGAACCAATCAAAAAAAGACAAAAGTCAAAAATATTAAAAATGAATGAAATGGGCTCAGGGGGTGCAAAACAAAAATCATGGTGTGAATAAGAAATATGAAGCAAGCCCAGCCCAATAGACCCTTCTTCAACCTCCAGCCAAAAGTGTTCAGAAAACGCGCGCTTGGTTCCAACATTCAAACATCCTGATTCCTGGCTTGTTAATGAAAACTCATAACACAAAAAATGTTCAGCATCAAGAGACGAATCTAACCATATGCATAACTTGATCTAACTCTCTAAGATGAGGGAGAATTTCTCCTCCCCCAAATCCTAACCTAGATTTTCTGCCATTTTCAAACCTCAAATTCTCACAGCTCAAGCAAAAGAAATGAAAAGTAAAAACATGTACATGTTCAGTGGTATGAGTAGAACATTGTTTATTCACAAACTTAAGGCTAATGATGCATAATAAGAGAGATACGAGTTCACCAAGATACCTGTTCAGCTGAAGTTCTATCTGGCAATGAGGGAGCTTTCAGGGCAAGGTGATGATTGGAAAAGCTTCCTTGAGGTCCAGGGATGCTATTCCAATGTTTACTTTGTCTTGAGAGCTTCTGAATCGTGCTAGAGCACCTCACCTGCAAAACAAGAAACTGAAAATGGTGGAAGTGGTTAGAGTGATTACAGGTCATGCTTTTGCTTTTGGTTAGCTTGCATAGATGGTATGGAAGGTGTGTGAACTGGTTTGGGCAAGAAAGCTTGAGAGAAATGAAAGATGACACTCAAACTGCAGGCCTTGCCCCGTTTTTGCAGTTTGAGAGTGATTATGGCAAGGGGAGTGTTTGAGAGGTGCTAGGGTCGTGCAAAAGCTTGGTTCTGATCTTTGGAATATGTTTGATAACTTTGTCTAAGTGTGTGTAAGCTCAGATGGAAGTTGGTGTGAGTTATGGTACTTTTCTTCACTCTTAAGCAAACAAAGGCAACTTGGTGTTTTAGGCAAGTAGGGGGCCTCTAATGAGCTGCATAACCTCTCCTTGATCAGAGTGATTTGTCCATAATCTTGTGCCAATTGGATTTGGTTTGTACTTGTTGGATTTGTAATTGGACATAAAGTGAAACTTTTGCAAAAATAGAAAGAATGCTTTATCTAATTTGGGATTAATCCATCATACAATGCTTTAGCTCATGAAACAAGGTCTTAACACAATGAACATGCATTAAACTATTGAGTGTTGGGTGGTTTTAGGACCTGTAATCAAGGGCATGCTGGTTTTGAGAAGTTTGCACAACTTATGAACATGAAAAATGGCCAATTCAAAAGTGAGTTTTTGCCAAATTGTGAAATTCGAATCTCCCAAGTCATGAGGTTGTTTGATGAGTTCTTGGACATTTTGGAAAGCTTGGAATGTGTACTATAATCCATATTTGAAATGCAAATTGAAATTCCAAGTGGAAGTGTATGTAAAATGGCCTTGAAGTGGGGTAGAAAACCTTGTCAAAATAGATCAAAAATTCACTAAGTTAAGAATGGTTTAGTGCCCTTATTCAAAAATTTGTAACTTGAGATACAAGCCTCAAATGGGAAAACTTTGTGAATCAAATTTGTAGATTATGCAACAAGCTACAACTTTCATGTTTTGACTTTTGTTTGAATCCAAATGGATCTTGGTGAAAAAGTGGAGCAAAGTTGGGAAAAAATTAGGGTTTTTTATAACTTGGAAAAATTCTAAGTTATGAAAAATTCAAATTTTTAACCCTAATTTGCATTTTGTGATTTCTTGGTGAACAAGTTTCATGATTTGGCATGTTTTGATGAAAAATGAATCTTGACTCTTGATTTTGACCAAAAAGTCAAAGTTTGACTTTTCAGTATACAGTCAAAATTGATCAATTGACTGGGAAATTCAACTGTCAATCTTGTGTACTTGGGATCTTTTGAGTTTGTTGAGTATGTAAAGATAATTCCATGGGGTACTTGAGTCCATATATGAGCTTGGTTTGCCATTGGCTAGGTCAAACAGTCAAAAATTGCCTTTGTACAGTCAAAACCCTAAAAATGACCATTTTGCCCTTTTGGTGACCTGATCAAATTTCTTGTGGAATTGTGATCCAAACTTGATCAAATGGTCCATATGAGTTCATATTGTTGATGTGGGTCAATTTTCATGAGGTTTGACTGTCAATTGGCCACAGTTGACTTTTTCCCCAATACAGCTGATTCCTAGGTCAACTGTCCAATTGACTGGGCAAAACTTGAAATCAAGACTTGAAACTTGATGAGGATAAACTTGGGAGTCCAACATGAAGCAAGAAGGTCATCTTAGGCATTTTGGGTCAAAACATCTTTGTGCAAACACAAACCCTAATTTGGGTCAGCAGTGCAAGGAGAGGTCTTGAGCAGGTGAAACCCTAACTGGATCTTGGGCTTCAAAGGTTTTGTGATGAGAAATCATTGGGAAATGGGAGGGCAAATTTTGGGGTACAACACTGATTTACCAAGGGGATATAAAGTCCCTAAGTTTACAAAGTTTGCTGGAGATACCAATGAATCAACAGTCGAACACATAGCCAGGTATCTAACCGAAGCAGGAGATATAGAAAATAATGAAGACCTTAGGATCAAATATTTCCCAAGTTCCCTAACTAAGAACGCTTTCACATGGTTCACCACTTTGCCTCCTGGGTCCATAGATACTTGGGCTCTGTTGGAGAGATTATTCCATGAACAGTTCTACATGGGACAATCTAAAATAAGTCTGAAGGAACTAGCCAGTGTCAAAAGGAAGTTTACTGAACCCATAGATGATTATCTGAATAGGTCCAGACTCTTGAAATCTAGATGCTTCACAGTAGTTCCTGAACATGAGTTAGTCGAAATGGCTGCTGGCGGCCTGGATTATTCTATTCGAAAGAAATTAGATACACAATACTTGAGGGACATGGCTCAATTAGCCGATAGGGTTCGACAATTCGAAAGGCTAAAGGCCGAAAAGGCCCGAGTTTTTAAAAATAACAAGAAAGAAAGGGTCTCCTATGTTGGAGCTGAGGAAGCAGAAGATTACCCTGAATTCGAAGAGGTCGAAATTGATCTCGCTGAATTGAAACAGGCTCTACCTTACTCTTGTAAATTATTAGTTCCCACAAAAGGGAAAGAAATTGTTGAAAATGAGAAAAGTGACAAATTCCCAAAGAAGGTTTATACTTTCGATGTAACAAAGTGTGATGAGATTTTTGATTTGCTTGTCAAAGATGGCCAACTAATTGTGCCATAGAATGTAAAAATACCTCCTTTAGATCAAAGGAAGAAAAGAGGATTTTGTAAGTATCATAGTTTCCTAGGCCACAAAACCTCACAGTGTTTTCTTTTTAGGGATCTAATTCAAAATGCAATTAAGGATGGCAGATTGAAATTCGCTAACAAACCAAAAATGAAAGTAGATGAAGATCCTTTGGATGTCGCAGACACCAATTACTCCGAGCCTGCACACATTGGAGAAATCAATATGGTGGAAGCAGATCAAGATGACACTCCATTAGGAGAAAAAGGCACTGAGAATGAAAATTGGGTGTTAGTCGAAGGCAACAAGGGGGTCACTGAGGACGTCCACAAGAAACTAGAGACCTCGATCGAAGCAGTACCTTTGGCTGTTTCGACAGAGATCCAGGCTACTGAAGGCCAGGAGAACCAAAAGCAAGAGTTGACACAGGTTACTGAAGGCCTGAGGCTAAAATTGGAGAAAGTCCAGATCACAAAGCCAGCCTCCCCTCAGAAAGAAATATGGGATACTTTGGGAGAGCCCAGTGGAGAGTTTGACTACTTGGTGAAGTATTCTGCCCCAGAAAGTTCAAAAATCCAAATCGAAGATGTAAAACCTACAGGATGGGGAGATGATGACATAAAGGGGGAGGATATAGATGTTAACATGGTGGATATGGAGAGACCTCGTTCTGAAATGGAGGAGATGGAGAGATACTTAGAAAAAGAAAAATACAAAATGGAGGATAATTATGCTGGGGATGCCAGTCTTAAAGATTACCTCATGTTGTGCCACAAAGGAGATGCCGAAATGATACTATGCCCTAGATGCAGTATCATCTGCAACCAGAGAATTATTGCAAACTTCGAGAGGAAACAAAGGGCACGAACTGGCATCAACTGGCGCCAGGATAACCAGTTATTCAGGTGTTACCCTAAAGCTGGAGAAAGTTTGTTGGAGTTCTTGGTTCGCTGTTACAAAGGGGCAACCAAATGCATAGTATACCCAAGGTGTTCTGCAGTGTACGATCAAAGTATGGTCGGAGCCTTTGAAACAATCCCTTTTTCCCCATGCTGGAATCACAAAGAGATTGGGCAGATGAGCCAACGTTTCGAGAGCAAGTACACTCAACGAAGGCCTGATAGTCCTCATCCCAAAGGCGCTCGAAGGGTGACATTCAAAATTCCTGCTGAAATACCAACAGACAAATGGCTGCAAGTCAGAACTGACAAGGGCAAAGACAAATGGAGAAAAAATGAACGAAACGCACGCCACGCCATGACATATAGGAGGCAGTTCAGCATGGCGAAGAGGGAAGAAGTGAGGTTAGAAAATTACAAAGGAAGAAACCCTATGTCAAGATCACAATTGCGAAGGCAACAGAGAATTCGAAAGGCTGAAAGGGAAGCTATGGCAGATAAAGGAGCAACTTCGATCAAAAACTAAGGAGAATCAAGCACCAACAAACCCACACCAAATAAGCAACCTGAGGACAAACCCCTAGTTAGTAGGAGACTCTTCTCTGAAACACAATCGAATGAATCGAAGGAATACACACCAGGTCCAGAAGAAGACGAGGATATGCTAACGGACAACTTCGAATTAGAGGGGGAGTCTTCACTCAATATCAATTGCAACGTGGTATCTGTACTACCTTGTGAGTTTGGATAGGAAACTGAAATCGAAGAGTATGAGGAGGATGATACAATAGATCTGATGAAGCATAGGCCTGTGTGTTACTACGTAATGGATAACGGAGCTGTCGAGGAGCAGAATGCTTTCTTCGAGCGCCCAGAGCCAGCTATGAAAAATCATCTGAAGCCATTATTCATTCGGGCAAAGGTTGGTGCCCATGGCGTAAATAAGGTCTTAGTGGATAGGGGCGCTGCAGTTAACTTAATACCCCATTTCATGCTGAAAAAGTTAGAAATACGCGAGGGTGACATCAAACCACACAACATGGTCCTGTCCAACTATGAAGGGAAAGTAGGTCAAACATTGGGGGTAGTTCAACTGGACTTGACGATAGGATCGAGCTGCAGGCCCACCATGTTCATGGTGATCGAAGCCAAAGCCAACTACAACTTGTTGTTGGGGAGAGAGTGGATCCATGGCGTAGGAGCAGTTCCTTCGTCAATGCATCAGAGGTTGGTTTTATGGAGAGAAGATGGGATTGTGGAGAACATTGAAGCGGACCAGAGTTACTTCATGACAGCAGTCAACTTAGTTGACAAGAGGAGTTATGACAAACATTTGGCCAAGACTGCTCCTTGTGTCCCTAATGATGAAATCAATGAAACCAGGAACGCACACTGTTATATGACCCTTCGCCATGATGGCATATATTGGGATAGAAGAATAGTCAGTGAAGATGAAGGAGTCGAAGGTACTATGCAAAGACGTCCAGCAGGCTGGGAGTTCGACAACCTTGCTCATGATTGAGTCCTCCTTCTTCGAAAGGATTTCGGCCTATATGGCTGAGAACGAATGGAAAGCGGCCTTAGAGGCTGAAATAGATAAATTGGCTGTAGAAGTGAACGAAATAAATGGGGATGGTTCGAAAGGCTCACCCTTTGAAGAACACGAAATAGATCAAAGGCTAGATGCCATCTATGATAAAGAACCCTTAGGCTTCGAGAAGGACCCCATAGACTCAGGCGCCAAAATGTTGGCGCAGGATCCACTCGAAGAAGTGAATTTGGGGGATGAGAACACGAAAAGAATAACCTACATAAGCGCAAAACTTAACCCAGACCTCAAGCAGGAAGTGATCGAAGTCCTCAAAAGAAACAAAGATTGCTTCGCGTGGGACTATGATGAAATGTCTGGTTTAAAAAGGGAGTTAGTGGAACACAGACTTCCAATCAAGGATGGCAAGAAGCCCATCAAGCAAACTCCTAGAAGATTCGCACCAACGGTTCTCACAAAGATCAAAGCTGAGATCGAAAGGTTGTTGCGCTGCAGATTCATCAGAACCATAAGGTACGTCGAATGGTTAGCAAATATAGTGCCTGTTATTAAGAAAAATGGCTCTCTGAGAATTTGCATAGATTTTAGGGATTTAAATACTGCAACCCCTAAAGACGAGTACTCCATGCCTGTGGCAGAAATGTTAGTAGACTCTGCTGCAGGATTCGAATATTTAAGTATGTTAGATGGATACTCTGGGTACAATCAGATTTTTATTGCTGAAGAAGATGTTGCCAAGACAACATTTCGTTGCCCAGGAGCCTTAGGCACCTACGAATGGGTAGTGATGCCTTTTGGTTTAAAGAATGCTGGGGCAACTTATCAAAGGGCAATGAATTCGATTTTCCACGATTTCATTGAAACCTTTATGCAGGTGTATATTGATGATATAGTCATCAAATCTATATCTGCAGAAACCCATTTGCATCATTTGAGCTAATCATTCGAACGAATGAGAAAACATGGCTTAAAAATGAACCCCCTTAAATGTGCGTTTTTTGTGCAGGCTGGAGATTTCCTTGGCTTTGTGGTTCATAAAAAAAGAATCGAGATCAATCAAAATAAGACCAAAGCCATAATGGAGACGAAAGCACCTACATCAAAAAGGGAGCTGCAATCTTTGCTAGGGAAGATTAACTTTCTCAGAAGGTTCATTTTGAATCTAAGTGGAAGAACCCAAGCTTTCTCTCCGTTGCTTCGTTTGAAGCAAGGCCAAAGCTTCGAGTGGAACGAAGCCCATCAGGAGGCATTTGATAAGATAAAAAGATATCTCTCTCAGCCTCCCATCTTGTCTCCACCTTCATGGGGAAAGCCCATGAAATTATACATATCCGCCTCTGAAGTTAGTATAGGTAGTATGTTAGCACAAGAAGATAGCAATGGCATCGAAAGAGCCATATACTATTTAAGTAGGGTATTGAATGATGCAGAGACTAGATATAGCAATATAGAAAAGCTATGTCTCTGTTTGTACTTTTCTTGTATGAAACTTAAGTATTATATAAAGCCTGTTGATGTTTATGTTTCATCTCATTTCGATGTTATCAAACACATGCTTTCGAAACCAATAATGCATAGCAGAGTTGGTAAATGGGCTTTAGCCTTAACAGAGTATTCTTTGACTTTCATGCCTTTAAGAGCTGTGAAAGGTCAAGTAATTTCTGATTTCATTGTGGACCATTCACTGGTCGAAAAGACCGTCATGGGTTACGTTGAAATGCAACCTTGGAAATTATACTTCGATGGTTCGACCCATAAGGATGGTAGTGGTGTTGGAGTTCTTATAATTTCTCCAGAAGGAATTCCAACAAAGTTCAAATATAAGTTAGATGGTCCTCGTTGCTCGAACAATGAAGCTGAGTACGAAGCGCTTATTGTTGGACTTGAAGCTTTGTTGGAATTGGGGGCAACTAGAGTCGAAATTAAAGGAGATTCAGAGTTAGTAGTCAAGAAAATAACAAAGGAGTACAAGTGCATAAAGAAAAATTTGATGACATACTTCGTCATAGTTAACAGGCTACTTAGGAAATTAGAATACATGGATATTCAACATATACCAAGAATAGAAAACCAAGAAGCAAATGACTTAGCATAGTTGGCTTCGGGTTATAAAGTTTCTACCAAAAACTTTGAGGATTTGGTCGAATTAAGAGGTAGGGTTATGGCTACTAGACTTATACCATCAGATCTAGAGAGCATAAAATTAGGTTGTGCTGATAAATAGGGATTCGAAGTACTAGCCATAGACACCTTATCAGATGCAGACTGACGAAGTCCACTAGTGAGTTATTTAACAAACCCAACATTGAATGTTGATAGGAAGGTAAAATATAGAGCATTATCATATGTCCTCATGGGAAATGAATTGTTCAAAAAGACCCAGGAAGGCGTATTTCTGAAATGCCTAGGAGAAAGTGAGGCATACTTAGCATTGCCAGAAGTCCACAATGGGGCATGTGGGGCACATCAAGCAGGTCATAAAATGAAATGGTTGTTATTTTGATATGGCATGTATTGGCCCAGCATGCTCAAAGATTGTATAGACTTTGCTATAGGGTGTGAAGAATGCCAGAAACATGCAGGTATTCAACATGCTCCTGCAAGTGAGTTACATTCGATCATTAAACCATGGCCCTTTAGAGGATGGGCATTAGATTTAATAGGAGAAATTAATCCTGCTTCGTCTAAAGGACAAAAATATATCTTGGTAGGAATAGATTATTTTACCAAGTGGATCAAAGCAATACCATTAATAGTTGTTGATCAAGAGGCTATTATTGAGTTCATACAGAAACAAATTATCTATAGGTTCGGATTGCCAGAGAGCATAACCACAGACCAAGGTTCTGTGTTTACTGGTAGGAAGATGCAAGAATTTGCTCAAGAGATGGGGTTTAGATTACTAACATCAACACCATATTATGCTCAAGCAAATGGTCAGGTCGAAGCAGCCAATAAAGTGATAATAGGATTAATTAAGAAACATATTGGTAAAAAGCCAAGGAACTGGCACAAGACTTTGGACCAAATACTATGGGCCTGTAGAACATCTCCCAAAGAAGCTACTAACACCACGCCTTTCCAACTAACATTTGGTCATGATGCAGTTCTGCCAATAGAAATTCATCTACAATCAGTTCGAATTCAAAGACAAAACGAGATCCCATATGCATTATATTGGGAGATGATGATGAATGAGTTAGTTGAGTTAGATGAAGTTAGATTGCATGCATTGGAAATCCTAATGAGAGAAAAGGAAAGGGTAGCCAGGGCATATAACAAAAGGGTGAAAGGAAAAGCATTCACTATTAATGACTTAGTCTGGAAAGTCATATTGCCCATGGACAAGAAAAATAAAACATTAGGTAAATGCTCACCTCATTGGGAAGGACCTTTTCGAATAGTAAAGATATTTTCAAACAATGCATATGAAATCGAAGAGTTGGCTGAGGATAAGCGAATCCTAAAGGTTAATGGGAAATATTTAAAGAAATATAAGCCACGCCTGCAGGAGATTCGAATAATAACAACATAATCGAAACATCATAAAGGAATGCCAAAATGGTAATATAGACTGCCAAAATGGCGTTGTTTGGATATTACAGACCAAAATTCAGCCAAGATTCAAAACTAATTAAATAAACTGAGATTTAAAAATAGGCATTGTTCCTCAATCTATTAAAAGTACTCCGAAAGGACTCATGCCTTTGTTGAGTGAAACGCCTTGCTCCTTCTAGGGTAGCTACCTCTCCTTTAAGTTGCTCTGCTGCCTCCATTTCTGCAAGTCCTTTGTTGAGCAGCTCTTCGAACTGATTGCCAGCAGTATTGGTTTCATAGGCCAATTGTTGTTGTTGAGCCTCCTTAACCTTTTGTTGAAGCTCTTGGATTTGCTTTTCCCAGAGAAGAATAGACTGAGCTCGAGCTTCATAGTCAGTTTTGGCTTGCTTTATATGCATGACTTGGTCTTCAGCTTCTTTAGAGAGCCTCGAAGCATGCTCATAAGCAGCGCCCATGGCAGTTCATTTCTCTTGGACCTTTCTAGTAGCAAATTCGTCTTGAAGAAGACACCCAGTCACGTTATCTAACAAAGATTGAAGATCGAATAATATGGTGCTGACTGGCAAAGAGCAGGTGGCGAGGTTAACTTGCGTAAGTAGCTCCTTCATGGTATAGCAAGCTGTACTATCCTGTTTGAGCACTTCGAACAAGTCCACATCAAGGATTGTTCTCCTAATTCTGTTAAGGAGTACAACTCTATCATCTGAGAGCAATGGATTGATAGTCGAACTAGTACCAGCCCTAGCAAGAGGAATGTCCTTTTGAGCTAGTTTAGCCTTCATATACCCAATTGGGTCATTTCGTCTTAGGAGAGCTAGCTCCTCTTCAGTCATTTGAGATTGATACGATTGAGGAAGTTCCATGCGCAAGGGAGTCACATCCATCTCGACTTCCATAGGCTCTTTGGTCTGGTCACCACCACCTTCACTTTTTTCTTGCTCATTGTCTTCTTCATTATCAACCAGACCCACCACTTCGATATCATTGTTCTCACTGCTATTGACATCTGGCTCTGCTCCATCAGTCGAACCATTCTGGGCATCTTCTTCCTCGGATCCTTCCTCTGCAGATTCTTTGTTCTCTTGATCAGAATCAGCCTTCTCTTCTTCAGCATGAATGTCCTTTGGGTTCTCTTGAAGGGTTTCGAGAGGAGACTTTTGAAGAGAAGTTTCTGGTAAAATCTCCGCAGATTCATGAAGCGTTGCTTCGTTCGTTTCTTTCAAAGGAGGAGAAGTGCTTTGGTCATCTTGCTGCTCCGAAGCCCCAGTCGGAACCGCCATGTTGGAGGATCCTTTGTTTTGCACCAGGTTACTGGAGTTCCCATGAGGAGAAGAGTTGATGGGAGAAGCAGTCTTTGATGGAGAAGTCGAAGTGGTAAGAGTTGGTTTCGAAATGTCCTACAGAGACAAAGAATATTAAGAGCATACACCAAGGTAATGAATAACTATTTTTGCTAAAAATTCGAAGTTCAATTTACCTGTGGGTTCTCAGAGGAAAGGTTACTATCTATGTGTTCCAACATTACGTTGGAGGTCGAAGGTGGATTTTTGGATTTTGTTGAGGGAGCAGCATCTCTGGAATTGAGTCCAGAAATGCCACTTGGTTCAACGCCTTTGGAAATTTCTTTCTTTTGCTTCTTCTTCGAAGCGGTTGGTGAATTCCCTCCAGCATTGGGATTCTTCCCAGTAGTGCTTGTTTTCCTTTTCTTCAGAGTGGTTGGTGGGAGTTTGCTAGTCTGAAAAGATTTAAACATGAGTTAGATCTAAATCATGAGTTTCAGTGTATTCAGGGCTAATTGATTACCTGTGGAGTTGGAACAGTTGTTATTACTGGTGTTGTTGTTGTTGTTGCGATAGTTGTTGTTGGTATGGCTAAGGTCACATCATCAGTGGTTTCGACAGAATGTTGGGAGGTACTTCCTTCTTTAGACTTCGAAGCAGCGGTCTTTATCCTGATGGCTGAAAATCGAAACAATTAAGGTAAAAGTTAAAAATGGGGAAAGTAAGAAACATTTTGGATTTTCCCAAGCATTCGCACCTGCGCCTTGATTAGATATAATCGACATGGCAGAAAGGTCATAGCGAAGATGTCCTGGGAAATCATGGAGCCAATGACGAGCCCATGTCACAGTCTCAGATGGCTTTGGTTTCTTTTGAAGGTATTTGAACATTTCTTTGCAAGTGAACCACCAAGGGTATGGAGGAAACCAAGCCAGAGCCAGTTCTGAGGTAGGCAACCTAGGTAATTTAGGTGGATGCATTTCGAGTGCCAACCTATACCTATCCTCAGGTGACAACCCTGAAGGAAGTTTGAGCTTAGAAATTTTTTCTTTAAATTTTTCCTTCAAGGTCTCAACCGCTTGATGCACAGTGGTTTCCAAGTGTGTGGGATCATAAGTGGTTTCGAAATAATTTTGAAAAGCCCTAATCTCTTTGGCGTGAGTGAACATACCTTTCTTGGAGTGTACATGCACATCGAACACATCATTTAGTTTCTGTTGAATGGGGAGGGTATCGAACATATAAGATTGGTAGAACTTAGTCCACCATTCCAGAAAACCCTTCGCTGTGAAGTGTGTGGGTTCAAAGGGTAGTAGTTCAAATTGAGCGAAGCCTTGATATTATTCCTGTTGCAGTTTGGCTTCTCTTGCTTTAAAGGTTCGACCAGAAGTGATGGCACTCTCTGTTTGGAACAGAGGTTCAGGGATTAGTTGGCACATGCCAAATTGTCTAGAAACAAAGTTAGGTTGATAGGCAAAGAGGAAGATTTGATTCTTGGAAGGAGTGATTCGTGAGGAAATTAATCTAGGAAGCAAAAAGGCTTTCCAAATATCTTGAATTTCTTTGCTTTTAACTGCTTCTGAAAGAGACATGGTGAACCATGATGGTCCATGAGTCCTTGAAGCAAAGGGTGCCATGGTCTCTTCAAATTTGTGTCTTTTGGAAAAAATCATGATATAGTTTGAGAAAAGGACCTTGAAGTCATGTTTTTCATCATTCGGGGTGAGTTTTCGCAGCCTTGTACCTTCAATAATTCTATCCGCTATCTCCGGATCTTGTTCAACAACGGTGTCAGCAGTTGATAGTGAGGGTTCAAACATGGCATTAAGCCATAATTGGAGTAACCAGAAGGGGCCAGCTAGAAGGATGTTTTTGGAAGTATGGGATTTCAAACTCGAAACGGCTGATCTTAAGCTTTCGTAAAGATCAACAAGTAACAGTTCGCTCAAGCATACCCTCCTATTCTCATGTAAGTCTCTAGCTAGAGGGATGAACCTGCTTGCTACCTGTAAGGACCTGCTGCAGAATACGTATCTTGATAACCATAAAGTGAGGAAAGCAATATGTTCCACATCTGACACACTATCTCCTTCAGTGTGGTAGTGGCTAATGAATTTGGAAAAACTGGCTAATTTGACATCAAAGTCAATAATGCTGGAGTGTTCTTCGTTATCAGGGATGTAGGTTTCTCCTACTGGTGACAAACCAGTGATGGCTGCTATATCGAAGAATGTGGGTGTTATCATTCCCCCAGGGAGATGAAAGGTGTTGTAGGTGCTGTCCCAGAAATATAAGGATGCAAATAACAATGGATGACTATAGGTGAAGCCTGGTTTCGATAACTTAATCAAATTATAGATTCCTAATTCCTCCCATTGCTGGGATTTCTTGGCTTCTACTTTGGTAAGCCAGTTTTGGTAAGCTATGTCAGAGGTAGGGCAAGATCGGAATGGTTTAAAGTTGCTCTTCACGTAGTCTAACACAAAGGGATCTTTTGGGGGAACGGTTGGAGTTTCTATGGTTGTCGAATCAGAAGACTCTCCTATCTTAGGGATATCCATCTTATTAAACAAGGGCTTAAAGTTGTAACAGACATGGAGGATTTTTCTAGTATCTTTTAAGATTTCAAAGACTGTAAGAGGACCCATTAGAGCAAACCTCTTTCCAGCAACGTTAGTTGGAATCAGTACCTGAGAGGCGTAGAGCATTTCCTTTTCTTTGGAGATCATTTGGGGGATAAGCACAAATTGACCTTGATAAGTACCAACCTTGCTTTCCATTATTGTTCCTGTGTTCTTGCCTTTCTTTTTGGAAGTTTTCTTCAGTTGGGATGATGTTGTAGAAGACATTGTTGAAGATTGTTGGAAGTTTTAGGGTTTCGGTGAGAAGAGAGGAAGAAAAGTTTCAGAATGTGGAAAAGAATAAAAGACTAAGTTGATTGGTTTTTATAGTATGGAAGTTTAAACATCCACTAAGAGAGACTAGGATACGTGGGAGTCGTGGGTTGGATTGAGAAGGAGGTGGCGTAAAGGCTGATATTGGTAATAAGCGTGATTAATAATAATCATTGTTTTATAACTGCACCATGCTGTGAAGTACTGATTCAAGACGGTTAAGAAATCCAAGAGGCGTCGTGATTGACGTGATTGGAGTCATACACAATAAATGTTACGATTACTCAAAAGTCACATCAAAATCTTGCAAATATATTTAAAATAAGTGTTTCTCAAAGGATCGAAATACATATTTTAAAGGGGCATTTTGTTGGCTGAAGATTTTGATGACACAGTTCGAAATGAAGCAATATGGATGTTTCGTTGGAATAAAGCAGAATGTTACAGTTCAGAATGGTAGAAGCGGTTCTTCGAGCGGGTATGTCTAAAGCACGGAGCTTCGAGTGACAGTTGAAGATATATTTAAAAGAGGCCTCGAAGTGGTATCAAGACTGTGTCTGTGAAATGAGTTCGAAGCGAAGATTGCCAAGGCATTTGAAATTCAAACGCGAGCGGGATGTTGGAATTCAAATATATATGCGCTGGAGCATTCGAAGACGCGTGGAAGCTAGAGAGGAGCAGTGCTCTGCATGTTCTAAACGTGGCAGAATCTTATAGGCAAGACCGTTATGGTCGAAGTAGTATAAATAGAAGTCTTAGCGTTAGGATTTCGTGTGTCATATCTATTGTACAATATTCAGTAAACATTCAAAATACCACATGGCTAGGGAAACGAATGCTCGAACAATGTACGTATGATAACACCAAACATTTATAATTCAGTAAAACTCTTTATCCTTTCCAGTTTATCCTCTATCTTCATGTCAATTTTACGTTAAATACCTTTTCATTCAAAGTCATTTACTGATTTCTTGCATTTAAATTCTTTTCTTCTATTTCGAATCCTTTACATTTCAGAAACTCTTTTACATTTCATGCCTTTATATTCATGCTTTTCACGTTAAATACCTTTTCATTCAAAGTCATTTACTGATTTCTTGCATTTAAATGCTTTTCTTCTATTTCGAATCCTTTACATTTCAGAAACTCTTTTACATTTCATGCTTTTATATTCATGCTTTTTACATTAAAGTCTTTACATTCAAAGTCATTTACTTATTTCTTGCATTTTAACTTTTCTTTGCAATCGAATCTTTATTTATTCAATTCAGTTTCATATTTCTTTATTTGATCATGTCATTAAATTCTTTTAACATAGCAATCGAAGTAAGTTGAACGTCTATAAAACATTCCAAATCCAAATCCTAACTATGAATATCAGTTTTACAACTAGAATTATCCAAACGACCAATACCCCATAGGATCAATCTAGTCGATCCTGCAAGTTACCAGAGAGATTAAATAACAATCATTAAGATTATTTGATAGTTTGGAGGACTAGCGGTTGTTTACCAGAAATCACTGTAAACAGGTATCTGAAGAGGAAGCTCGAGATTTAAAGGTTCTTATACAAACTCTCAATGTCACGTGAACATCAGACAAACTGCCTTTTGATCAATTTGAACGAATGTCTCACGTATGAGTACTGGGCTGCTGTGATTTTCATGAGTTCTTGTAATGGTCGCTTGAGGTCAAGAAACGATTTAAGTTTGGGGGAGTTTGATCAATGGTATTTACACAATTATTTATCGTTAATTGCAGTTATCTTTTCTTTTATTATCGAGCGTTTCATTTCATTTTACCGCATTTTATGCTTTGGTTGCATGTTTTAGTGTTTTTAGGGTCAGAGAAATAAAATAGGACAATTAGAGCGAAAAAGTGCAAAAACTCGGAGTTTCGAAGAAAGTCCAAAATCCACCTAGAAGAGGTCTGACACGGCCACTCGTGTCGCCTGACACTGGCCGTGTCAGGATGGGCGAGTGAAGAAAGATGGATGTCAGGGGGTGCAACACGGGCGGCCGTGTTGCTTGACATGGACCGTGTTGCATCCCATGGGACTTTAAAAGAAGATTTGGGAGTTTGAAGGCCAACACGAATGCCCATGTTGACTGACACCGGCCGTGTTTCCTGTGACGTTGATTTTCTGTTTTTTTCATAATTTTTTCAAATGTTGAGCCATGAGGGCGTTTTGGATACTTCCGACCGATCTGGATGAATTGTGACTATTTAAATGAGTTTTCACAAGGAATAAGAGGATTTTTGGCCAGAGAGAATTTCTACGATTGAAGAAGGAAGCATATGCATATGTTGGAGAACATAGACTTTTCATGAGCAGAAGCAATTGAAGATCAAAGTGCACCAGTAATTTATAATGTCTATTTTTTATTGTGAAATTACTTTGAATAATATGAGTAACTAAGCCCCATAATTCTAGGGGGTGTCCCTAATTTGATTATGTAATGACTTTCAATTTATGATTTTATAAATTCCATGGTTTATTATTCAATGTGATTGTGCAATGTTTTTATGCTTTCCCGATCAGATCAATTAGGATTAATTTACGGTTAACAACCAGCTGGACCATAATTGTTAAGGTTTTTGTACGATTAGACTATAGTAGATATCACCTAGGACTAGGGATACCTATAGTTACCGGTTAACTCTTGATAAAAAAAGGCTTGATTTCATCACAACTCTCTAAGGAATTAGGCTTTAGGATGAATGTTCAAAGGTTTTCCCACTAAGGACTTAGGGGAAAATAACCTAAAGGGCTGGTAATTGGTATTATGAACTTATTGAAGAAATCATAATTCAAGGTTGTTACAGGGTAAATTACACACCACACCCTAGCATGCTCTTCACATTAATAAAAATCCAATTTACATTTCTGCTTATTGTTAAGTGACAATTACAAAACAAAACCCCAATTAAGTTTTTTCTTAATTGAACCACGATTTGAAATCGGTAATTATATGCAGTCCTTGAGATTGATACTTTGGGATTTTTCATTATTACTACCTTGGCGAATTAGTACACTTACTAATTTACCGATCATGTGGGTGAGATAGGTAGGTGGGAAGATGAGAGGTTTTCTTGGAACTTGAGATGGAGGAGATTGTTCTTTGTCCATGAATAATCTTAAGCCTTTGATTTCTTTTCGATTCTTCCAAGAGGTTCAGTTAAATGATGAGAGTGATAGGTGGGTTTTGGGACATAATAAAGATGATATTTTTTCTGTGAATTTTGCATATCAAATTTAGGTGGATCTTCCTTCATTCTTTAATGCTCACTTTGTGAGGGATAATTCAACATCCTTATATTCAAATGGTCTTTTCTTGACAATTTTTGCTGGATAAGTTTCCTTTTAGAGAAAATATTTTTAAGTGGAAAGTCATTGTCGATTCATATGGTAACTTATGTATCTTGTGTGGGAATTTGTTAGAATCCGCCTCTCATTTGTTTCTCACCTATAATTTAGCCTTCATTGCGTGATATAATATTTTTAAGTGGGTGGGGTTGCATGTGCCTTTTCCTAGAGATCTTAGGATTTTTGTTTAGTTTTTTATTTATCTTTAGGAGTTAAGGCTAAGTTAATAGGATGTTTTACTATGATTTGGCATGTTGTGGTGTGGATTATTAGGTTTGTACATAATGATAAGATTTTATATGATCCTTTAAAAAACATGAAAGAGGTGGAGAAAAGAGTGTTTTTTGACATGGAATTGGTTTCTTTTTAGGCCAATGATGAATTCATACTCTTTCTCTAAGTTTCTCTTGAAGTTATTCACCAGTTTTTGTATTGCAAGTGAAATCTCGGTTCAGTTAATGGCCATAATGGTAGTCTAAGGTTTAACGAGATTCTTATTTGGTGGAGAGTTGTAGAATGGGTGCTTCTTATGAGGCTTTTTCTTTAGTTATTTGATTGTTTTTGTTCTTTTATAGTTTTTCGTTTCCTTGTTTGTTACCTCTACTTTAACTTATACTATATGGTATAAGATTTCTAAGTGGATGAGATTTCAGGTGGCTCATTCTAGAGATTCTAGGATTTTTAAATTTTTTTTCTATCTTTAGGAATTAAGGCTAACTTAATGGGAGATTTTGTTATGATTTTACATGTTATGCTGTGAACTATTTAGTATGTGCGTAATGATAAAATTTCCTTGATGTTTAACAAAACGTGACATAGGTGGATGAAAAAAGTTTCTTTTACTTGGAATTGGTTTCTTTGTATGTCAGTAACGAATTCATACTCTCTCTCTGTTTTCCTTCAGAATCTTATCATGCATCTTAATCAATATCAAATCAAGAGTTCTGACTTGCTCCTGAAGTTGTTCATTGGTTCTAGAATTACATGTGAAATTTTTGTTTTCTTGATGGTCGTACTAGTGGTCTGAGGTCTAGTCAATTTCTCATTTGCAGTGAGCATTGTAGAGGTGGTACTTCTTCAGAGGCTTTTTATTTTTCATTATCTTTCTCATTGTTTCTTTTCTTTTGTAGTTTTTTTGTTTCCTTGTTTGTTTTCCTTAATTTAACTTCTACCATGCCATATAAGATTTTTAGGTTGATGGAGTTATAGGTGGATCTTCCTAGAGAACCTAGAGTTTTTGAGTTTTTTTTTCTATTTTTAGGAGTCAAGGCTAAGTTAAGGGGAGGTTTTGCAATGATTTGACATGCTATTATTGGGTTATTTAGTCTGTGCATAATGATTTGTGTTTCAACAAACGTGAAAGAGGTAGAGGAAAACAATATTTTCCCCTTAAAATTGGTTTCTTTGTAGGTCAATGACATACTTATACTCCTTTTTTTTACTAACTTTAAAATTCTATCATGTGTCTCTACTAATAGTAAATCTCGTTAGTTATCTAGTTGCTCGTGCGATCTTTTTAATTTTTGGATCAAAAGGTATTAGCTTTGATTCTGAACATTACGTAAACAAAAAAAGACACCTTATTAGTATTGCACCAAATAAAGAAAATTAAACAAAATAGAAAAAAAAAAAAAACAAAAATTAAAACTAAAACGTCACACAAGCGTTGCCTTGTTGAAATTATCAACAATCCTTAACAACGAAGCCAAAAACATAGAAAGGCATTGCTCACATTGAGCTCATGAATGTGCCAATTATGGATAGATATAAGAGCTATGATTATCTTGACAATTGTGATTTTTGCAACTAGTGAGTATGTCTAAAAAATAATCAAGCCTTTCAATTTAATTGTAGCCATTGGCTACTAATCTTTCCTTAAATCTCAATTAATCCATTGGAAAAATATTTAATCCTATAGACCCATGTTGCCTTTTTATCAAGTGTCCTTAAAGTACTAAAGTAATAAAAATCTATGTTTGTATTCACATGGATTTCTTTATTTTAACAAGCTGATTAGCGTGCTTTTAAATTAAATTGGGGGGTTTTCATATTTGTTTTGAAAAAATAAATTGTGAGAATAAAAGTGGTTGAAAATACAAGAATGCGAAAGTAATTAGGTCATATTCGAATCCTCTAAATCTCACTGTTGATGACTGTATTTTTTTGTCTCGAATATAATTTATAGAAATACAATGAGTTAACGCTATCGCTATACTCAATTCCTTAGTGTATAACTCACTAATTGAACTGCAACTCCCTAATTCTTTAGGCCAACTGAAACAATGGATAATGGTCCCCATATGTCAAAATGGATCAAATCAAATTTAGAATTTTTAATTGTAGAACTATGTGTAAAAGGAAGTTTCTTTTGTCTAACAAAGTAACAAATATTACAAGTAATGTTATTGTCAAATGAAAGAGATTGATACAATTGAGACATTTGAGTAAGTCTACTAGTGGAAACATGTCTTAACCTAAATTCCATATAGCATTGTTAGGTAAGGTAGTATTTACGTTGGTTATAGAATGAATTGGCTTAGGCATATGAGGGTGCTTTTAGATGCGATTAACTTGTCTTATCCTTTTTATAGAAACTCTATTGAGACTTCCTCTCATCTTTTTGTTACTTGAGATATTGCTATATCGTTCTAGAATAAAGTTTTTAGATGGTTGGGGTGGCATGCCTTACACCAGGATATTGGGGTGTTCTTGAGTTTTTCTCTCTCTTTAGGTGGAAGGGATAAGTTTAGGGGTATTATTCTTATGGTGTGGCATGCGTTTATTTGGTCTATTTGGAAAGCCAAAACAATGTTTCTTTAATAGAGTCACAATAATTGTGAAAGACGTGGAGGAGAAAAGTATCTTATTAGCTTAGAAATAGTTTTCAAGTAGGTTGGGGGTGAACTCTTGCACCTTCACATATTGGATTGAGAACCTTATACTCTTCCTTTAGTTTTCCACTTATCGTTTATCCCACTGTGTTATTTCTGCTTGTTGTCTTTTCTTTTCTTTTGGGGAACTTCTTGTGCTTTGTATCTTGTTTGGGAGCATTATTTCTATATTTGTTAGTTATCTATTTGTATGATTGGCACTAATTTTAGTAAAACAAATATGGAATAAATATTCTAACATAGGATTAAGAAACATGTTGAACTAATGAGTTATATCATTTAGAAGAAACGTGTCGAATAAAGATGTTCTATGCAGAGTCATTTGACACCGTGACTGTGTTGGACTAGGCTGTTAGATCAGTTTAAGTTTTAACAGGTGTAAAATATTCTGGAATATTATGCTATCCTATGTAGCATTGAGATTGAATATTGAAGAGACTCAAGCTAATTTCAAGGAGGTTTATTAGTTTCTATTTGTGGAGATAAATTAGGAAACAAATGATTGGAGCTCTATTTTTATGTAGAAGATTCTACAAATTTTCAACAACTAATATGCTGCTATATCGAAGCCCATGGACAACCAAAGATTATAAAAGGAAGACTTATACCTAGGGATTTTTAACTAATCCGTGAACAAAAATTTTGTAAAGAAAATAGGGTTTTGAGAGTCGTGTACTTTCTTGTGTTGTAAGCCACCCTTTGTATCATTTTGATGTATTATGGAAGACATAGTTGTTTGTACAGATTCAGAAGCCTTTAGGTAATGAATTGTATATTGTTCTTGGATGAAGCTTTGAAGCAAATTCAAGTGTGTTTGTTAGTCAAGAGTCTTGGCTGAACTTTATTTGAAAGGGGTGTCTTTCAAGTCGTTTGATTCAGTCACCAGAGGTTGTGGCTGTTAGATATCACTGAGGTGATTTAGAAAGTGAGATGGGAATTTCTCTTATTTAGGGAGGACCTAAGAATAAGTGTCATTGGATAGGGATTAGGAGAGAAGTTGTAAATGGGGGATTTTAGCTTTGAACTAATATTGCTGATGTAGCGGTGAAAATCGGAGATCAAGTTATTAATTAACTTGACTCGCAAAAGCAAGAGTCGCCACCACGCTTTATTATTTCCAAGGGAAAAGGGAAAAGAGCGAAATAAAACTCTTAAATATGCAATGTAAAATAATACTTAAAAGTAATAAAAATATAATGCGTTTTTGAAAGAGATTGAAGATTCGGGGGTTGGTTATGCAATGGGAAGGTACTAGCACCCAATGCATCTGCGGTACTCCGTAGGAACCTTTTGAAATATCTATTTTTTTGTTAAAATTGTTTGTTTGATTAAAATGGGTGTGGACGAGATTTGGATGATACGACGACCTAGTATCGAAGTTTTGACTTAAAAAGGTGTGTGAGTTTAAAAGTTGATTTGTAGGAAAATTAACTTAAGATTAACAAAAATAGTAAAACAAAAAAGAATGAAGGGATTCACACAATCGTATTAGTTGTATTTGATGACATGAAGTCAACAAATTGATTATTTACCTTGGAATAGACAAACAAAAAATATATATATAGAAAAACTAAATAATCGAAAGAAAAGAAATTAAATAAAATAGAAATTGAATAACTAAATAATTAACAACAAAAAATTATTTTTAATAAAGAGACTAAATTATACTAATATATATATTTTTGGCATTCCTATGAAATTAAATAAATAATGAAATCTAAAGTAAAACTAAATTCTAATATATATTTTTGTCATCTTTTCTTAAAATTCATTTAGTGATAAATAAATAAAACTAATTCTATATAATAACACTAATCCTATGAATCAATAAACAATTATTAAAGTGATGAACATAGAAAAATAGAATAGGAATTCACGTTAGCACAAACAGTAAGAAGAGTAACACCTACTTTTATCTTATCATGAAAACGCTACTCAAGAGAAGCACTCACATCTTTTAACCATACAATAATATATTATAACGAAATAATATCTATAAAAAAAAGAGCCAAAGTCTACGATAAGAAATTTACTAAAAAATATTATAATATAAATTAATGTACAATTTTATGTTGTTAAAAAGAGATAGAATTAAAATAAATAAAAACAATGACTTACATATTGTTAAATCATCAAATCATATGTCAATATAAATTCTTGTGAATGATCATGTAATATGTACCAGTAAATTAAAAAAAAAACAAAGCTAGATCAATTTTAACATTTAAACTAATGAATTTAATAAATAAAATAAAAACCAAAACAAAAGTAAAGAAATAGCTAGCTGGAACGAGTACTGATTGTTTTTTTTATCAAAGTAGAATAAAAAAAAGAAAATAAATAAAATTTAGGTGAACCAAAAAATAAAGAATTGGGCCAGATTTTAGTGGGACTTGAGCCCAAAACGAAAAATGGAAAATGAATTAAAGAAAACCCTAATAGTTAACATAATCAGCCTCCCACTCTTTCTTCTATTATCACGCTAAAATTTATCTCTGTTCCTCGGTCCGAAAAACAACAACAAGAATAAATTGTCAACCTCAACTTTGTTTCCTTCCATATTTATTTCTTAAAACAACATAACAACAAACTCACCGTTATCGGTACATCAACAACAACAACTCTTCTTCTATTTTACGGTTTAACTCTCTATCCGAACATCAATAGCAAAATTCTAAACTCAGTTTTGGTTTAAAGCAACAACAACAAAAAACAAGGCAACAACTTATCATAAGAACAATATATTTGAGAATAAAAGAATGAGACTCACATGGTCGGAGCCAGTCCGGCGGTTTCCGATTTCGGAAAAGGCGGGAAAGAAACCGAGAGGTAATAAACTCCTTAATTATTTATTCTTTTGATTTAAACATATCTGAAAATGATTGTGTTGCTTCTGAAAATTACAGAATCTGAAGTTGCTTTGGGATTTTTGCAGGTTTTGATTGAACTTGATGCTTGCAAATTGATTCTTGAAGCTTTGAGAGAAGACTCTTCAATTGGACAACATCACAATTCTTCTCTTCTTCTCATTTTGTTTGAAACTGTTTGGGGTTGTTGAGTTGTTGTGGTTATGGAAAACTTATATTTGCAGGTTTAATGGAGTTAGGGTTCACATGGTTTTGAGTAGAGATAAGCTGAAGCTGGTGATCTATGCTAAAAAGGTTTTAGGAGAATTTTGTGTATTTCTCTGCTGATTATTTGCTGAGATTTCTATATCTAATTTTCCTCCTCTTTTTCTGTTGATGGAGGCATTTATTTATAGTGAAATATGTGGGATTTTAGTAGGAAAAGTAGTAGAGATTTGAACTGTTTTAGGCCCTGTTTTGATGTTTTATAAGACAGCTTTTTGATGTGTGCATTTTGGTGCAATGTTTGGAGTTTTATAGACTGATTTTTGACAGGTTTTATAGCAGTAAAGGTGCAGATTTTTTGTCTTATAGGCTGCATTTTGGACAAAAGATAAATACAATGATACTAATACTAATAATAATAATAATAATAATAATAATAATAATAATAATAATAATAATAATAATAATAATAATAATAATAATAATAATAATAATAATAACTAAAAAGAAAATCGTTATGACAATTAAACAATTAAATAAAAAATATCTATAAATGAAAATTGTTATGAACAAATAAATTAAACTAAAAAATACAAACATGAAAATTGTTATTAATAACAAAAATAAACAAATAAAAAGTGACGGTAAAGAAAGTGATTTTAATTTTTGATTTTAATAACAATGATAATTATAATGATAAAAGGTAAGTAACAATAAAAGAATTAAACTAAAAATATAAAATAAAGTAAAAGAGACATTAAAATATTTTATACACATGTTAAACCATGTCAAATTAAAACTAAATTTAAAATTAAAAAAAAATGAAAATGAAACTACATATATTTTTTGATGTTTTTTTGAATTAAAAGAAAAGAAATTTGCAAATAAAATGATACTAAATAAATTTTTTTGGATTTTCTTTTTTTATGAAAATAAGAATAAAAGAAAGATGACTAAAAGTGCAAAAATACATGATTTAGTAAAGTCGGGCAAGACCAGTTAAATTTCACTAAATTCACAACGATTTCTAACGTTTCTATTTTTTCGTGGCTTTTTCAAAGCATAATAATCTCTTGACTTGTAAAGAGAAATTGTAGATGATGTCAAAGAGAATCATATGCAAAAAGAACCATTCCAAAATATTGAGTAATGAAGAAGTTATGATCGTTTGAACTTGAATGTGCAAGCGTTGACTTTTGGTCAAAGTGCTTTGAATTGACTTACAAACTTGATCTTTCTTTGCATTCCAAAGCATCTTGATGCACATGTGAACCAGTGATGATGAAATCTTATTTATGCTTTGAGGAAGTTGTGGAGAAACTTGAGACCACTTGTTGCACAAAGCGTAGAAATAAACACACGGTTCCCCTGATGAACCAGTCTTTAAGAATCAACGATCAACTGTACTTCTGGCTTGAGAGATTCCGAACCCTAATCGAGGCGTGATGCCTGATGCTCTTGATTCAGATCTGTTTCCTGCAAATGAAATCAAAGAAACAAAACACACACACAATTCGTGCTTGATTATAAGTTAGTGATACATAGGCTAAGAATGTTCAAAATACTTGACAATTTCTGCATAGTCAATGCTCGAAGGTGAGAGGTTAAAACCGACCGTATTTCGTGACCTTGACTTCTGTATAAAAATTCAAAAAATAAAAAATGGGATCTTAGGTCAAAAATTGGGGTATGACAGCTGATAGTGGACTTTCTTCCTGGCTTGGTAGCCCCCAAAGTAGGTGTTGTTGTACACCAAACTGGATCATCATATCTTTGTGTTATTATCATTCTGCATTATTCAATTTTGTTTCTTGATTGATTAACATGTCATATAAGATGTTGAAACATCTGTCATGACTTTAGACTGATAAGTTTTATATCAATATGCTTTGTCTTGTTCTTGTGCTATTAAACATAGACCAATGTCTTAAAACAAGTGTTAGTATATTTGTTATCTGTATACCAGAATTTCAATTGGTGTCAGAGCTGGCATCGTATTCTATTCTGGGTGAGATCTAGGGAAGATACTTTCTGGTGCATTGGACTTGAAGGAACAAAGTGTTGGTTGTAGCTGCTGCTATGACTGGGTGTTAATTGTGAGGCATTTCTATGCTTCTTGTGCCTCTATAGTGTGAACATGGACTACTCATATTATTCTGGGATGATCCCTTGATAAGTATCATTGACTATTTGTGACATGGTGAGTATTGGACCTGTCTGAAGTTGTCAAACGTGTAGTTTGATGGTGAGTTATTGTGTTATGTTTGATTTATTTTCAAACCTCTAGTGTTTTGTTGTCATCTTAATTATGGTGATTATGTGCAAGGGTTATCTTGTTCTTCCCTGAAGGGGTTGAGGAGTTATTGATGTGTGGTCCGCTGCGTATATGTTTGAAAACTCCTGATGGTTTCGTGTGTCTCTAGTGTTGAGGCCGTAGGGAGGTTTGCCTTTGTAATACTATAAGGAAGAGCTTTGTGATTTGTTCTTCTCTGAAGGTGTATCCTATGATGCTATGATACTTGGAGGATAGATTCAACAAGCCTGCTAAATTTTCCAAAGATACTTGAGGTTCATCTCAAGTCCACTCATAAAGTCACTTTTAAATGAGTTTGTTGAAAAGAGATCTGAAGAAAGTAAGAAGCAATTTATTTTTGCTTCTAATCCTAAAAGGCCAATCTCCTATCTTTGATAAAGGATCTCTTGTTGTGTCCCTTGGAATGATGTCCCATATGTTAGAACATCACATCAGTAAGTTATGAAGATTTCTGGTGGCTAAAGGAATGGCATTGCAGATGCTTTGAATGCTAAAAAAATGTGTGTTGATCACATATGTTTATAACCTTCTCCTAAACTGAAGAGGAGGCATCTTGGTTGCGTGTCTAAGAAGTTTCTGTCCTAGAAACATGTCTTAGATAAGTGTGTTGGTCATGAGATGATCAAATCTTACTTACTCCTTGGGATAGTTTATCTCTGATCAAAGTATATAGGAGTGAAAAACCTGAGTTTTATTCTCTACTAGAGAATTTTGTTGAAGGCATCAAATTCTTTATGTATAAAGGTCAAGTTCAAAAGATACTTCTGGTCAAAGGAGCCAGATGTATGGAAGCTTGATTATGTCTATATTGCTATAATGGAGCAGTTTCTGTTGGAACTAGGGGGAGTTCCTGTTGTTCTGGAGTTGGAAGACCTTGAAGAAATGTCAGATACAATGTCTTGACATCTTTGTGTTGGGAATTTACTTTTATCAATATGTCTGGCTGGTGTTTCTAATAAACAGGATGGAGGTTGTATACTCGAACTTGAGATTATTATTAGGTCTATGAGAGCATGGAACTATTGTTTTGTTGTAGTTGAAAAAACATCCAAGGGGTTGTATGCAATGGAGAGGTATCAACCTGAGTTAAGGAAGATTCACTTGCGGTTGTAGTGTGTATCATTCAATTGGTTGAGTGTCGTCTGCATTTTTAGAAGTGCCATCTAGACAGCTTGGGATGAGCTTTCCAGTTTTGAGTCTTAAAGATTGGAAGAAGCAGTCTCTCTGTGGATGGGTACAAGTGTGGTTCCCTTATGTTTCCTGCAAAAGTTGTGTTTGGAGTACTATGGATGGTGTTTACAAAGCCATAGTAAATGATTAAATCCATGATGTCTGAACTGATGTTGAAACATCATTTCAGTTGGTTTCTTCTCCAGCTAAGGAAGTTTGTTTTGAGCTCATGGTGGTGTCAAGAGAATATTTGTCATGACCATCTGTGGTGTGCAAAAGGAGAATGTCATGTCAAATGTTCTACCACTTGAGAAGAGGTAGTCCTATCATCTGTTTGGAACTCTAAGAGAAACTGTGATGCAAGTGTGCATGTGACTGATGGTAAATACATTGACGCCTAACATTTTTATGCAAGTCTGCAATCTGAGCACTATAATTTAAAAAGTGTATGAGAGTTTATTTCTCTCCGTGGTTCTCTAGTGTGTGCTAGCTGTTGAAGTTGTGTGTCTTATTGAGATATTATTGTATAGCTTGAAATAAGGAAAGTATAATGAGTCCTTTGGATGGTGTATCAAGAACCAAAGTGATTGGGTTCTGTGATGTGAAGCTGATGTCCTAAATGATGTTGTAACGTCATTTATTTGTAGAGATTAATGCTCAACATTATTATCAGAAGAGGCATTTTTTACTATAATGAGAAGGCTCTAGTCTTGTCTAAAGTAGTATGCTTGCTGAATGCATGACTACTGTCCAACAATTGCAAGTAAGGGCGGAGGAATGATATCAAATAATGTGACCTGATCATGAAGCTTATGATGAAGTGGGTTTTGTCTGATGCAAAAGAATGTGTTCAGTTGGAATACTGGTTATCCATGATAGGGGAGTTACATACTTGTCTTTAAATTGTTGCTGTAATAGTGCATGCCTTATGGAGCTTGCATGATGTTCAAGTTTGGGGAGATTATTTACCTCCTATGAGGATGTGATAACAGGAAAAACCTCTAACATCTTGTTACTAGTGACGTTCGTAGAAGACTTGGTAGTTAGAGTTTGATTATGTCGTTGGGAAGTCAGTGGGCTATATCAAACTATTCTCATGGTTCTTAAAGTGAACTCTGAGAAATAGTGTGTGTATCTGGGATAATTTATTTTTCTCTACAGGTTGAGGAGGGACTCAATGGTTATTTTGGTTGATGAATGAGAGATATCACTCATGATGTCTTGATATTTTGATTTCTATTGGCCAAAAGGAGTATACGTAGAGTCCAATGGAAGACATTATGATTATGCTTCAAAACATATGGAGAATTCCGTGAAATCATTTTGAGTTGAAGATGTCTTAAATCAAAAGTAGACAATGTCTGATTGAATTCCAGGACTTTGTTTAGGATATGGTTTTCCTTTAGAGCAACAAGGAAACATTATGGACGATGTTATCAAGAGAAAGTGCAGAAAGTGTGTTTGACTATGCATGTGCATGTATTGGGACTATTTTTTTATAAGAATCAGTCTAGGGACAATAAAGACGTTTAAAACTGATTTGGACGGTGCACATTTATTGTGGTGGAGTTATCTTCCTCAAGTAATGTTTATTTTTTATCAAGACCATTATCACAATCAAGGATCGTTAATTTATAAGTATATGCTCAACTATTTATAGAGATTACTCCTTCCCCCTTCACCTTGTGAGTGTTTGGTGGTTCCATAATCCTTATGGCTTTTATCCGGGTATGGGTGAGCTCTGGTTGGGTATGATTTTGTGAAAGCTTTCTTTGTCAATTTTTGGCTAGAAAGGGGGAGAAAGAGGTTGTTCAATTTTTTAATCTGAAGTTTGTTCTTCCATATATTATATAAAGATGTCGTACATGATGTTTGATCCTGTATATGTTAGTTCTGTCTTGTGACTTGTGATATGAGTTATGAGCACAATTGTGACTTGTATTATGGGTTATCTGAGAAGGTGGTTGTTTTTCTCTTAAGTCTCCTCTTATGCCACAGGTTGATGTTTGGTTGCTTATTAAGGGTTCTCTTATGTCATGAGTGGCAAGAAAAGGTTCCTAGGTTAATGGGGAGTGTCAATTATCTTCTTCCTCATGTGCACCAAATTAACTCAAGATTTTTTACTCCTTTTATCCTGAGGTTGTTGTTCTGTGGTGTTGAGATTGATGTGATGCAATGGAGCCCATTCAGAATGATGTGAAGAAGATATCGAACATGATGTTCTGACATCAATCAGAAATAGAATATTATTGCTGGGATATGTGCTGGTTTCAATAGCTTCTGAAGACTAGCTCTGATTTGTGTAATTTTTGTTTCTGGTTGCTGTAATCTGAGTTTTATTGTGTTTATTTGTTTTAGTCAAAATTTTCCAAAGGGAGAGATTGTTAGTTCTCTATTTGTATGATTGACACCAATTTTAGTAAAACAAACATGACAACAATATTCTAACATAGGATGAAGAAACATATTGAACTAAGTCGTTCTATCATTCAAAAGAAGCATGTCGAATAAAGATGTCCTATGCAGAGTCATTCGATATTGTGACTGTGTTGGGTTGGGCTGTCGAATCAGTTTAAATTTTAACAGGTGCAGAATATTCTGGAATATTATGTTATCCTATGTGGCATTGAGATTAAAGATTAAAGAGATTCAAGCTAATTTCAAGGAGTTTTATCAGTTTCTATTTGTGGAAACAAATGATTGAAGCTTTATTTTTATGCAGAAGATTATGTAGATTTTCAGCAACTAATATGCTGCTGTATCAAAGCCCATGGACAACTGGAAATTATAAAAGGAAGACTTAGACCTAAGGCTTTTTAACTAATCAGTGAACAAAACTTTTGTAAAGAAAATATAAGGGATTAGGTTTTGAGAGTCGTGTACTTTCTTGTGTTGTAAGTCATCCTTTATATCATTTTGATGTATTGTGGTAGACGTAGTTGTTTATACAGATTCATAAACCTTTAGGTAATGAATTGTATACTGTTCTTGGATGAAGCTTTGAAGCAAATCCAAACGTGTTTGTTAGTCAAGAGTCTTGGTTGAACTTTATTTTGAAAGGGGTGTCCTTCAAATAGTCCATTCACCAGAGGTTGTGGCTGTTAGATATCACTGAGGTGATTTAGGGAGTGAGATGACATTTTCTCATATTTAGGAAGGACCTAAGTAGAAGTGTCATTGAGTAGGGATTAGACGAGAAGTTGTAAACATGGAAATTTAGCTTTGAATTAATACTGCTAATAATGGACTTTTTTCCCTAGCTTGATAGTTCTCAGTAGGTGTTGTTGTACACCGGACTGGGTCATCATATCTTTGTGTTATTATCATTCTGCATTGTTCAGTTTTGTTTCTTTATTGATTAACATATCATATAAGATGTTGGAACATCTGTCATGAATTTATACTGATAAGTTTTATATCAGTATAATTTGTTTTGTCCTTGTACTGTTAAATGGAGATCAATATCTTAAAACATGTGTTAGGATATTTGTTATCTATATACCAGAATTTCAAACAATATATATATATATATATATATATATATATATATATATATATATATTTATATATATATATTCTATTAAAAAAGTCTCATCTTATTGCGGATAATATAATCTTTATATATTCGAAAGTTACTATTAATATTGGCTTGTGTTGTAAGAAAAAAATATTATAAACTAGTAGGGTTATGTGATGCTTGTTATGCTAGTGAAAAAATAGAAAGAAAAATCATTGGTTGGAGTTTTAATTCACTGGAGACAATCTTATATCCTTTGTAAGTAAAAGGCAACACATTATTGTACTATTCAAGACATAAACAAAATACATAATAACTGCAAGTTGTGACACTAGACTTCTCTTAATGAAACATCAACTTGATAAAGGAAAATAATATCCATATCTATTGTGATAAATCTTCTACCATTTGCTTGTCTAATAATAATAATATGACACTCTAGAGAAAAATATATGACATTAAGCATCACTTTATTATAATAACACGACAGGTCTCATTTTACTATCTCTTTTGCCTAACACTAGACCTTTTGCATCATTGTGCCTCCTTATTAATTTTTTCCTTCTCAAATTCATTTTAATGCTTCCTTTTTCAACAAAAGATTTTTTAAAGTATCGTTTAACTATTTTCATAATCCATACGCCTTGTCTTTCTTTTTTAAAAAAAGTCAATTTTTTCATCATTACCTACATTAAAATTATCACATGTTTCATTTTATTCTGTTTCATATTTTGTCCAAAATAAACACATGTTACTTCACCCACATAACACATCCTTCATTTTCTTTCCTAACCCACTAAAAGTCTCACTCAATTCAAAAATGGCATTCAAATACTTCAAATACTTTAAAAAATAAAATTGCTAAAAAGGAGTTAAGATCTGCACAATAACAGTACAAAAATTGAACTTTAAAAGTGTTAGTAATTTATATAGTCATGATTGAATATCAATATCACCCTCTCTATTGTCATTAACAAAAGTGATTTTCTAGTTCAGTTTCCATAAAGAGAAGGACCAGCGACTTCAAAAATCTCACACTTTTTTGCACATTTTTTATAAGTCTTACTCTATCTTGAGAGAAGGCAAAAATTTGTATGAATAAAAACTAAATCTTCGATTTGAAATTGCACTCTGGTATCGCCATTTATGTTTTGGTGTTCTTGTAAACTTTTGTATACATGTTATTTGATTTCACGCTTGATTTGTAATTTGTTTTCTATTTGTTTGTATTTGTTTACTTCATATATTTAAATTGTACCTTGAGTATTCCTCCTCACTTAACAAATTAGAGTTAGTTCACGATAACTTTGGATCTCTTTTTGAGCCTAACAAGTTGATTGTCGTCGCTTAATCATTTCCTGCTTGATTCATAAGTTATAATCTTGAAAATTAAGTTTTAGATTGCATGATTCGAATCATGTATTAAATGTGATCTGAATCATACAACGAGGGAAAAAGAAAATTTGAAATTTAGACACATGATTTGAATCACGATTTGAACATGATCTGAATCATTCAGGTTTTGTCAAATTAATTTTGCCACTGTAAAAAATTATTCGAATCAGGAATTAAACATGATCCAGATCATTACTCCTTGTGATCTGAGTCAAGGTTTGTTCATGATTCTAATCATTAATCTGAATATTAATTTGAAATCATAGTTTCATGTTTACTCTTTTTCCATTATTGATTTAAGTAGTTGTTTGTTTTTTACTCAAAAAGGAGAATAATGATTTCAAGTGAAACCTTTGGTTGTGAACCAATGATGACAATGTGTCTACTTCTCTTTCTTCTCTAGTATGACTCTTATTGTACATCTTTGATATTCCTTATCTTGTTTTTGCAATCAACTTCTTGAATGTGATTATGTCCATTGCATTCTATTTTTGTTTCACCTTTTGAGTGTGAGATTTGTTATAGAGAAAAACCAGGAAAAGGAAAAGAATTTGATAAATATTTTTTATGCTCATACGTCCTTAGATCCATTTTACTAAGAAATCTGAGAGAATCTTGATGAGTGTGTTCTTCATTCACATTCATCTATCTCCTTATTGATACCTCGCGACTAACATCCTATAATGTGGATCTTGTGAAAATTAGAGTATTTGTGTGAGATTCTTCAGTTACTTTATCATCTTCAACTTTAGTCAAGATTTTCATATGTTGTGGACCTTCTACTCTAAAGATTGAGTGAGAGGGAGACTAGAGTTACATTAGGGGACACTAATGTTTTTGTAAAGTTTATTGTTTGTATTCAGGTAGAAGAGTCACTTCTTTGGCTATGATTTTTGAGACTATGTGTATCTACTGAGAGAAGAGTTTAATTTTACTCCATTGAAGACTTTGGTGAAATCAAGTAAAGATGGTCATAGGCAAAGTTGGGAGTTATCTAATATACACTTGGCTAATGGCAACCGCTCAGACAAGACTTCGTCAGATCTAATGAGAGATGCTGCAGAATTAAAGCTTAGAGTGGGTTATTGTGTATAGCAAGGATATTGGATCAAGATCGTTGATGATCTTGTTTTTGTGTAGCAGTTGAGTGTCTGCATCAATAGAGTGACTATCGTGTGTGATAGTTCGTTGTATCAAAATACTCATATGAAACCAAACTGAAACACAATGGAAGATTGTGAATATTTTCTCGATGATTTTTATTCATCGAATAGTAGAGTAGACATAACGAGGACGATTGTTGAACCACTATATATTTGTGTGTACTCCTCGTTCCCCATCTTTTTAATTTCCTACATTGTTTATTGCATTTTTTGTATGTTTGTGTTGTTATATGTTATAGCCATTAAAACCTAGCATATATCACTTTACTGTATAAGCTTTAGGTATGCAAAGAATCACACTTCATGACGAATTCTGAATAAGATTATGTTTGTGCAACATCTTGTAATTTTTTAAAATGACTTGTGTAAAGCGCCTTTAGGTCTATAGCAATAACCATGTCTTTGAAAGAATCATTCATCTAGTGATTTTGAGTATTCATTTCATTGTCTAAATCTTTTGAATAGTGTGCAAACCTTTTATGTGTTGTGTTTTGTTTTCGCGTGTGTTAAAATCGCTGATTTTGTTTTTGGGGTCTTAACTCATTTTTAAAATTATCTATTTAAAGATAATCTATTCAACCCTCTTCTAGACTATTGTGCATCCACATTCTCACCCAATACAACTCTCTTTGAATTAAGCCTATTCTATTTCAACGAGTGAATAAATTATATATACTCCAATTTCTCTCCGTAGAAGATGAAGGACTAGATTGTGAAAGGAGTTTCAATATTATGGATTGAAATTTAGGGATTAAAGATCTATAATTTACCCATAATTCCTTTGGTTTCAAGTTTCACCAATCTTGAAACGAGTCAAATTGTTCAAACTCTCATTAAACAGTTGAGAATTTAACAAATTTTTATAGTTGCCTTTAGTCTTTCATTTACATCCAAAAAGTAATTTCATAGGCATTTGTTTCTTTCATAACAAATCTCATTGTCCTTACGCGGGGAAACTCAATTTAGAGATATATCAAATTATTGTTTACAGTAGTACTTAATATTATACAAAATAAAATATAAATTATCTATGTGAGATAAGATAATTGAAACGTAAGAGAAAAAAGTAAAATGAATCCATTTCGTTAGTTTAAGTGAATGAGCCAAACAATAAAGTGGTGTGTTAACTATTAGTCCATCCATAGACTAAGATGTTATACACCACATAATAAAAGGATGAATTTTGACTCAACTCATTGCCTTAATGTTTACAGATAACTAATTTGACTTGTTCAATTATAGAATCCTACTTGTCATAAACCAAGTGAAAGTTTGGATCATTTATGTCACAAGAACGAAGCATGTTATAGATGAGATTTATAAATTTTAAAATATGAACAAAAATTAAGCATCTGAATTAGAGTGACAAACGAATCTCTGCAAAGGACGACATTCAAGGAATATCGAATTTGATTCTTGGCAGAAATAATATTTGGCCAGAGTGTGAAAATAAAAAAATAAAAAAATAAACAATTTTATTCTAAAATTGATCATTTAAAATGGTTTCTTTCTTTCACAAAACTAATTAGATACACATGCGTTTGCATGAGTATTGATATAGTACGCGTATTTGTTTCTAAAATATAATAAAAATAAAATAAAATTCTTTTAAAAAAGATATTAAACCGTTATAATTTTTCCAATATATAAAAATATTTGAATGAATAATATTTTTTTTATATAAATATTATTTTTGTTTTAGAATTGTTGTAAAAGATATTTAAATCAATAGTAAAGTTGTTCTATTAATATTCAATATTTTGTTCATGTTTCCGTTAATATTCAATAATTTGATCATTAATTTCATATTCCTGCTAATGTTCAATATTTTGATCAATAACTTAATATTTCCGTTAATATTTAATATTTCATGTTTTCATGTTTTTGTTAATATTTAATATTTTAATCAGTAATTTCATATTTTTGTTAATATTTAATATTTTGACCAGTAACTTCATGTTCTCGTTAATATAAATTTTTTTATCAATAATTTCATATTCCCGTTAATATTTAATATTTAATCAACAATTTCATATTTTCGTTAATATTCAATATTCTAATCAGTAATTTTATATTTTCGTTAATATTCAATATTATGATACATGTGCGTTCTCACGAATATCGGTCGGACACCGTCATATTTTTCTAAAGGAATTAATGATTATAGAAAGTAATAAGGACTATCGAGAAAAATAAATGATGAAGTATGAAAATTTTATATTTAATGAAAAATAAGAAATAATATAAGACATTATAAAAGTATGAATAAATATGGGAAAGTATAAAAAAAATATTATTAAATATATGAATTAATAGGGACCCATTGAGGAATAAAAAGTTTATGAAGTATATATATATTAATTAATTTTTATGTTGATATTCATACTTTATTTTTATGTATGTCTTGTATGTTGTGTCACAACTATAGGTATACATTGATGAAATGGGGCCATATAACCTGTATTTAAGTATTGTCAATTGGTCATTTTAAAAAGAATGATGTCAATGCGTTATGAAAATCTCACTGAATTAACTTGTGCTATGCAAGCTAGTAGTAATATTTAGAATATTTAGAATATATATATATATATATATATATATATATATATATATATATATATATATATATATATATATATATATATATATATATATATATATATATATATATATATATATATATATATATATATATATATATATATATATATATATATATATATATATATATATATATATATATATATATATACTGACGGTAGGCTATTACACTGCAAATCATTCACTAAACTAAGTCAAAACTCTCTTCTTTTTTTCCCCCTCTTTTTTCTTTCAAGTCATTTCTTTCTTTTATTGAATAAATAGACTATTATACTTATTCTTTATTTAATTCTATTGCATTTTTACTCTTTATTTATTTATTTAGTACCATAATTATCACTATTTCGGAAGGAAATTCCGTTGATTCAAAATCAAGAGTTGAAAAGTGTTCTTGAACCTCCAAAAGCAAAAGTGATTTATTGTTATTTAATTTTTATTTTTTTCTCTTATTTTTTGTTATTTATTTACTTATTTTGAGCATGGATCATTGGTCGTGAGATTGAGTATATAATTTTTCATTATTCATTTGTTTAATTTCATGAAAAATTGGGAAAGTTATGACATTTATACTATTTTTATTATAGGCTTCATCTTATTCTTCTTTATCTATTTTATTTTTATTTGGATCAATTTATAAAGCATTTGAGCTTTTTTTAGTTCATCTAAGCTTGTAGGATATTTGATGAACTTTCATCATTTTCAATCTACCTCTAAATGGTCCTTTGATCATTCAAGGTACTTGGGATTAATGATAAGTTTGTTATAATGTATCTTTCTTAACTTTGTCTTGATCCCGCATATTTGTTAATTGTACTACACATATAAAAGAATGAACTTCAATGTGTCATTTCTCTAACATGTATGAGTACATACATTGTATGCTCCATATGAAATTACACTTATCCCAAATCCGATTATTAACTTTATATTGTACTAACTTTACTTTAATGTCATTTATATTTCCGCACTTTATATTTTCCTCTATTTACTTTTGTGCAATTTACTATCCATACATTTTACTTTCTTTACTTTATGCATTTTTTTCTTTTCTCATTTGAGCATTTATCTTCTCTTTGCTCACTTGAGCTTCTTTTTTTACTTGTTATAAGCCACTTAATAAAGAAAAAAACCTAAAATTTCTTCTTTAATCCTTGGACTATGGTTATTATCCATTTTATCTGATGCATGGTTCTTATTCGACTTTCATCTGATTATTATCTTTGTGTTGGAATCCAAGGAAAATGATTAATTCCTTGATTTCATGTCATCGAGTGTATCTTATATGATTGTGCGAATTCCTTCACCCATCTTTATGTTTGCTAATCTTAAGTTAGATATCCAAAAATCTCATTTTTTAAACTTACACTCTTTTAAGCCAAAACCTCGACATTAGGTCGTTACATTTTCAAAATCTCTTTAAACTAATATTTTAGCAAACAACTAATTTTAATACACATATAATAAGAGGTCTGTATAGAGTACTACAGATTCATTGGGTTCTAACACCTTCCCTTTGTATAACCAACCCCCGAATCTTCGATCTCTTTCAAATGCATTGTATTTTTCTTTACTTTTAGTATTGCACTTACTTTGCATATTTATGGGTTTTATTTCACACTTTTTCCTTTTCCATGGAAATAATAAAGCGCGGTGGAGACTCTTGATTTTGCGAGTCAAGTTAATTAAATAGTTTGATCTCCGATTTTCACCGCTACAGAATTGGCGACTCTGTTGGGGAAAATTCTAAGTGGTTTAAGCCTAACTTGTTATATATGTGTTTATGTTAATATTATTTGTTTTCTATTTTATTTTTGTTGGGTGTTTTGATGATCTCTTGGAAGTCCTGTACTCGGACTTGGGCAAACTTAAAATTAGGATAAGCGGTATAGTTATGTTAACTTCGATGGAGTAATCCCGAAAAATGAGGCATGAGATCTCCCACTCAGTGGAGGCCCCATTGACTGTAGTATCCGTTTACCGAGTAATCGGGAAGACATTGCTGCTTTCGACCTGGGAGCCCGAGAAGCTGAGAGCTGTAGAACCCTTAACCCATCTTGGCTTTTTAGATGTAGTGTGGTGACTATATCGGAGTAATCCGGAAGTAGATGTCACACGATGTTGCACTCAGACGAGTTTTTTTTGGTTGAAAATATTACTAATTATCGAGTAATCGGTAAGTTGGTAATATCCGAAGGAAGAATGTGTACTCTGAGTATCTGTAGAACCTTGTTCTACATGTACAAATAAACCCTTAGTACATACCTTGTGGGTGATTCTTAACTTTGACTCCATGCTCGTAACGTCAAACCTTTCAACCTTGCTTGTAATCTTATTTGTGATTGTTGCATAACCATACATTCATGCATCTATGAAACTCTTTTTCACTTGGTTTTCAAGGAATTTAGGGGGTCTTTCTTTATAAACATCATAAGTTTCATCAAACTCAATGGATCTTGGGTGTTGATGGAGTGAAAACCCTAATCCACTAAAATTGATGATTGATTTTGATGATAACTTGATCAATGCTTTGGTTCAATTTAGAATTTACTTTCCTCATGCTTTGATGTTTACAATCTTGAATTCCTTGAAAGTCAAAATAAAAACCAACATTTTAATCCTTTTCATAATTCATGCATATATCTAGGTTGTCCAGGATCTCATTTCCAATTGTCCCTTTCTTCTAGTTATCTGTAAACTGTCAAGATGTTTCCTCAACACAACTATGGGACTAGAGCTAACAACACACGAAGAATGGTAGACCAAGAACAACACGACATGGAAGTCAGAATACAAATTGATGAGTTGAAGTCGGGCATGACTAAGCTCACTGAGATGATGCAAGTTTTGATTGCTAGAGGAGAACCACCTCAGAGGACTATCATATATGAGGTTGAAACCGTTGTTGTTAATCCTCCAATAGTCCAGCAACCAGCCACTACATGGCCAGAGTTCGGTATGCCTCAGAACTATTCTCCACCTTTTGTCACTACTTGAATGGTTGACCAACATCCCGACCATTGTTTCAAGCTCCAATTTTCACTGAACAACAGTCAATCATTCATACTACTTCTCCTTAACTTGCATTATATCCTGTTGCACAAGCCGCTTATGAGAATCCTCTCTTTTATTATCACTTTGTTTCTAGTCAAGAAGGTCCTGCTGATTTTGAAGAAGTCAAGGATTAATTTTAGACTTTAGAGAAGAGAATGAGGGCCATGGAAGGCAATGAGTTCTTCAGTGTTGATGTTGACAATATGTGTTTAATTTTTGACCTTGTAATGCCTGCAAAGTTCAAAACTCTTAAGTTTGAGAAATACAAGGGGCATACATGTCTGAAAAGTCATTTGGTCGTGTACTTCAGAAAGATGGCTGCCTATACCAACAATCAGAAGTTGCTCATCCATTATTTTCAAGACAACTTGAGTGGTACTTCGCTCAAGTGTTATATGGGATTGGAAAAGAATCAAGTCCAGTGCTTCCAAGACTTAGCTGGTGATTTTATGAAGCAATACAAGTACAACCTTAATATGGCACCTGATCGACGTCAACTGCAGAGCATGTCCCAGAGAAAAAGAGAATCCTTTAAAGGGTATGATCAACATTGGATAGAATTGGCCTCTCAAGTTGAACCACCTATAGATGAGAAGGATCTAACAATCATGTTTATGGATACCTTATCTCCTTTCTTTTTGGAGAAAATGATTGGTAGTGTCTCTTCTAGATTTATAGACCTGGTTATCATTGGACAAATACTTGAAGAAGGTTTGAAGAAAGGTAAAGTTGTCAAGACTGAACCTTACGATGCTAGGAAATCTTATAGGAATTTCCACAAGAAAAAGGAAAGTGAAACCAATGTTGTCTATAGTCAATAGAGAAGACCCCGTTAGGGAACTCAATATATTGAACCCTTTGTTGAAGTTGTTGCTCCTGTTGCCAACACCTAACAAGCTCAAGCTCATCAACGTCATCTTGGTGGACAAAATCAAATTCGTAATAGGGTTGGCTTTGATCCTATTCCCATGACTTATGCTGTGTTGTATCGATCTTTGGTCCAAAAAGGGTCGATTACCACTAGGGCTATGCCACCTCCTCCAGATCCTCTCCCAGAAGGTTTCAGATCTGATCTCCATTGTCCTTTCCATCAAGGTGCAACAAGTGATTTGGAAAGATGTTTCCATTTAAAGGCTAGAGTACAAGAATTGGTGAATGCTAAGATTCTGACTTTCAAAGATATCAACCCCAACATTGTCAACAACCTTTTGCCAGGCCATGCTAAGTGAAGCTTTAGTTGGTTCATACCAGTTTATTCCCAAACAAGTGTTTCAACAAGGACAACTCATCGTGCTTTTGATTATTGCATTAGACCTTGTTTCATTTCTGTTTGTACTTTCCATTTGACTATGTTGAACTATTTGTCTTTTAAATTGTATGTTCTTTGTTTTATCAATTTTAATGAAATGAGCATTTTACATCTTTCAATCAATTTATGGTTTCAATTATTGTTCTAGTATATCCCTTATTTTACTTGCTTTATTAAACTTTTATTTATGCAAAGATTAGAGGGAGGATGATGAGAACGAAATACTCATAATTGATGTTTGTATTCTTTCAATTGAAACTTAGCTGATGATGTAAGGTATTGTTTCAAATCTCAAACACTGGATAAATAAGGAAGTTAATCCCTTGTTCACCCCTTTGAGCCTAGAAGTTCGAGTTTCTTTCTGTGCAAAAAACCTACAATCTTAACCTGGGGATGGGTAGTTCTCAGTTAATTTGGATGTGCATTCAAATGCAAGAGATATCATGCAAGACACCTTTCAATAATGGTTGCAATAAAGATTTCCTTCACACACATCCAAGAAGTGTCGAAGATGCCATACAAGTTAGATGTTAATGATAGTTCATCGAAATCATTAAGCCAGACAATCATTATCTTTCTGAAATAGAATGAAATGAAAAATCCATGAAAAAACCGCTAAGTTAAAACCTGTGAAGGAGACTTAGGAAAAATTGAGGCATCCCACTGACTACAAATTCAAAATGAAGCAGTTCAGAAAAAAGTTTGGGATAATAAAAAATCAAGAGAAGTCACTAAGATAGAAGTTACTTCCATATCAAGAATCTCTTGGCTTATGAGCCATCATACCAGAGCTACAATTCTAAAATCTCTTGAAACTATAATGCATAGGTTGATTTAACTGAACGTAGGAATGAAGAACATCACGAAGAATGGGTGGGTACAAATAAACTTTAAGCTTTTATCCTTTGTTTCATAAACTGTGAACCAGACCACGATATAACCCTTAAAAGACCTAATTGAGGCTAAGTTACTTCTGAAGGCATAAAACAACAATGTTGCGTAAACTGACTCCCAAGTTTCCATTAATCTTTTGCTCTTGGTATTATGCCTTTTATGTATCTTTTACTTTAAACCATTGTGTTTTAGCCGGTGAACTCTTTTCTCTTTCATCAATGATGTCGCTCAAATAATAATTTTAATCAAAACTACCATTCTTTTAATAAACAATTTTATTTGCAAACATGTTTTTCTCATCAAGGAATTTTCAAACTGTCAAGAAACTTTGTCTATGTTTTAATCAGGGGCAAGTATCTTCGGAGTCCTGTTAGAGCTTATTCCGGGATTTGTTTATCAGTGACTGCTTCTCTTACAAGTTCATCAGAATTTCTTCTTTAAGAGTCATCCTGGGTAAGCATGCCAGGTATACAACGATGACCTATCATTTTACACCAATTAATTGGGTTTGGAGTCATATTCTTCGGTAATCCCCAAGCAGCTCTGCAGTCCTTCATCCAAGGATACTTTTCTTCATTAAACTTCACATGAGAGTTTGTTCAAAGCATCCTCTGATTTCAGGCTTGGCGTTGTTCCCTGTATTGAGGAATCAAAGTCCAATGTTGCCTCACAAAAGAATCTAACCTAGTTGTGTTAGCATCAACATTACATAGAGCATTCATATATCATATATAGAAAAATTCATATACCACGCATATTCATGTGTATTATCTCAAGCCTTGTTGTTTTTAACATCTTACCTTGTGGTCTAAGTCCAACTTACTTGGCATTTGTCAAACTTATGTTCATTCATGTTTTATCTTGAATGTCTCTGATATTTTCTTTTCAAAGTCCAATCATGTTTTACTCTTGATCACCCTCTGATGTTGCCTCAATCATGTTTTACTCTTGATCTCCCTCTTGGTGTTATTCAATCATGTTTTACTCTTGATTGCCTTTGACGTTATTCAATCATGTTTTACTCTTGATTGACCTATAATGTTGTGCCATCATATTTTACTCTTGTTGTCGTTTCAATCATGTTTTACTCTTGGTTTCCTTTTGATGTCGTTTCAATCATGTTTTACTCTTGATTAACCTTTGATATTATTCCATCATGTTTTACTCCTGATGTCGTTTCAATCACGCTTTACTCTTGCTTGACCTATGGTGTTGTTCCATCATGTTTTACTCTTGATGTTGTTTCTATCATTTTTTACTCTTGATTAATCTTTGATATTATTTCATCATGTTTTACTCCTGATATCATTTCAATCATGCTTTACTCTTGGTTTCCCTTTGATGTCGTTTCAATCATGTTTTACTCTTGATTAACCTTTGATATTATTCCATCATGTTTTACTCCTTATGTCGTTTAAATCATGCTTTACTCTTGATTGACCTTTGATATTATTCCATCATGTTTTACTCCTGATGTCATTTCAATCATGCTTTACTCTTGATTGACCTTAGTGTTGTTCCATCATGTTTTACTCTTGATGTTGTTTCCATCATGTTTTACTCTTGATTAACCTTTGATATTATTCCATCATGTTTTACTCCTGATGTCGTTTCAACCATGCTTTACTCTTGATTGACCTTTGGTGTTGTTCCATCATGTTTTACTCCTAATGTTGTATCCATCATGTTTTACTCTTGATGTCGTTTCCACCATGTTTTACTCTTGATATCATTTCCATCATGTTTTACCCTTGGTTGCCCTTTGATTTCGTTTCAATCATGTTTTACTCTTGATTAACCTTTGATATTATTTCATCATGTTTTACTCTTGGTTTCGTTTCAATCATGCTTTACTCTTAATTGACCTTTGGTGTTGTTCCATCATGTTTTACTCTTGATGTTGTTTTCGTTTCAATCATGCTTTACTCTTGATTGACCTTTGATATTATTTCATCATGTTTTAATCATGATGTCGTTTCAATCATGCTTTACTCTTGATTAACCTTTGATATTATTCCATCATGTTTTACTCTTGGTTTCTTTTCAATCATGCTTTACTCTTGATTGACCTTTGGTGTTGTTCCATCATGTTTTACTCCTGATGTTATTTCCATCATGTTTCACTCTTAATTAACCTTTGATATTATTTGATCATGTTTTACTCATGATGTCATTTCAATCATGCTTTACTCTTGATTGGCCTTTGGTGTTGTTCAATTATGTTTTACTCCTGATGTTGTATCCATTATGTTTTACTCTTGATGTCGTTTCCACCATGTTTTACTCTTGATGTCGTTTCAATCATGCTTTACTCTTGGTTTCCCTTTGATGTCGTTTCAATCATATTTTACTCTTGATTAACCTTTGATATTATTCCATCATATTTTACTCCTGATATCATTTCAATCATGCTTTACTCTTGATTGACCTTTGGTGTTGTTCCATCATGTTTTACGCCTGATGTTGTTTCTATCATGTTTTACTCTTGATTAACATTCGATATTATTCCATCATATTTTACTCCTGATGTTGTTTCAATCATGATTTACTCTTGATTGACCTTTGGCGTTGTTCCATCATGTTTTACTCCTAATGTTGTATCCATCATGTTTTATTCTTGATGTCGTTTCCACCATGTTTTACTCTTGATATCATTTCCATCATGTATTACTCTTGATCTCGTTTTAATCATGTTTACTCGTGATTACTCTCTGATGCTTGTTTAATCGTATCTTACCGGGATTTCTTTTGACATTTTTTCAAATATGTTTTACTCTTGTTTGATTTTGTTGTTTATCTTTCTTCTCCGATTTCATTCACCTTTTACTCCTGAATGTCTTTAATGTGGTTTCCAAATTCATCCATGTTTTACTCTTGAATTCCTTTGATGTGGTTTCCAGTTCCGTATCTTATTCCCCAGTAGAATGTTCCTCACCTCATTCAATGGTATTCTTAGATGTCGCAACGCTTTCGCTCATCAGTACTTTTGCTGATGTCGATCATCTTTTGTTTCTTTTATCAACACACTAGTTGAGATTGATCTGGCAGTGCAATTTCCTTTCCTTAGCAAATTTTCCCACTGGAATTCTTATGTGTTTACCTCATAAATTTCCATAGAGTCTGTCACATATCATATCATATACAAAAAATGTGTCAAAAAAGAGTCAATTGCACTCATTCATATCATATCCATTTTGTGGTATCTTAGGACCAAAAATCGGGTTTTATGTTATATTCAAGTATCTTTATATCTCCGATAGAAGAAACTTAAATAGGGGCAACTGTCATACCCTGGTTTTTGACCTAAGATCCTGCATTCCATCTGTATCATTGCATGACAAGTGTTCACGAGTGGTTTGACCTATTTTTGCCAATTTTTAAGTCAGATTTCAAAAATTTATAACTTCTTTAAATTTTGACATTTTTCAGCGGTTCTTTTTGCATATGATTCTCCTTGACATCATCTACAATTTTTCTTTACAATTTAAGAGCTGATTATTCTTTGAAAAGCCACGAAAAAATAGAAACGTTAGAAGTCGTTTATGAATTTAATAGAATTTGATTTTTATTGTGTTTTATTCATGATTTCTTTTTCATTTAAAAAAATCACAAAAAAATGTACTTAGCATCATTTTATTTTTTTATTTACTAATTTACTTCTTTATTAAAAAATTATCAAAAATATGTTCTTTTATTAATTTAAATTTATATATTAGTATCATTTATTTCAAAAAAAAATCTAGAAAAATTTATATAAGTCCTTTTACTTTCTTATATGTATTTTATTTTATTTATCTTTTAATTTACACTTATAGTTTTATTTATTTTAATTCAAGAATAAAATCATAAATAGTTAATTTAATGTCTCTTTTATTTTCTATTTTGTATTTATTATTATTACTAACACTTTTAGTTTATTATTATTATTTAATTATTATTATTATTATTATTATTATTATTATTATTATTATTATTATTATTACTTTGTCATTTTATTTTTTTTGTGTCAATAAAGAAAAGTTGGGACCACTATAATGTAGTACAAATACTTCATATGGATTGTCAACTTGTACTTATCAATGACCAAGAATCATTCTCACACTTCACATGGTATGTCAACTTGGACTTATCAATGGCCAAGAACCATTCTCATAAAGTCACATGAATTGCCACATCAACACTTCCACCTCATCCACTCTATAAATAAGATTTCTCTTTCTTTTATTTGGAACTAACAATACCACAAATCATTCACTTAGCTAAGACAAAACTCTTTTTTTTCCTCTTCATTTACTTTCAAGTCATTTCTTCCCTTTATTGAATAGGTAGACTATTAGACTTGTTTTTATTTAATTCTATTGCATTTTTACTCTTTATTTATTTATTTAGTACCATATTTATCACCACTTTAGAAGGAAATTTCATTGATTCAAAATCAAGAGTTGAAAAGTGTTCTTGAACCTCCAAAAGCAAAAGTGATTTATTTTTGTTTAATTTTAATTTTTTTCCTGTATTTTTTGTTATTTATTTACTTATTTTGAGCACGGATCCTTGGTCGTGAGATTAAGTAGATAAATTTTCATTATTCATTTGTATAATTTCATGAAAAATTGAGAAAGTTATGATATTTATATTATTTTTATTATAGACTTCATCTTATTCTTCTTTATCTATTTTATTTTTATTTTTATTTTTATTTGGATCAATTTGGAAAGCATTTGAGCTTTTTTTAATTCATCTAAGCTTGTCGGATATTTGATGAACTTTCATCATTTCCAATCTACCTCTAAATGGTCCTTTGATCATTCAAGGTACTTGGGATTGATGATAAGTTTGTCATAATGTATCTTCCTTGACTTTGTCTTGATTCCGCATGTTTGTTAATTGTACTACATGTATAAGAGAATGAACTTTAAAGTGTCATTTCTCTAACATATATGGGTACATATATTGTATGCTCTATATGAAGTTACACTTATCCCAAATCATATTATTAACTTTATATTATACTAACTTTACTTTAATATCATTTACATTTCCACACTTTATATTTTCCTCTCTTTACTTTTATGCAATTTATCATCCATAGCATTTTATTTTCTTTACTTTATGCATTTTTTCTTTACTCACTTGAGCATTTATCTTCTCTTTTCTCACTTGAGCTTCCTTATTTATTGCTTGTTATAAGCCACTTAATAAAGAAAAAAACCTAAAATTGGTTCTTTAATCCTTGGACTTGGTTATTATCCATTTTTATCTGATGCATGGTTCTTATTAGGTCTTTATCTGATTATTATCTTTGTGTTTGAATCCAAGGGAAATGATGAATTCCTTGATGTGATACGATGGGAGAACTGACTTGAAGGTTTTGCGTTTGATCGCAAATGTTGTGGTTAGTAAGAGTCGCCACCGGCCTTTCTTTTATCCAAAAGGAAAGGTGAAAAAGCACAGGAAAAATCTTTGAGATTATTTCTTGAGTTCGGGGGGTAGATTATGAAAAGGGAAGGTATTAGCACCATTTTCATCCATGGTTATCCATGGGCTCTTAGTTACTTGCTAGATCACTTGCTTTTGTTTGAAAGTATGCTTTGTGTGGTTTTTGAAAGTATTTTGTAAAGAGTTCATTGTTTAGGCAAACTTTGCAATGATTCTCGTTCGTAAGAATGTATACAAAGTGTTTGATCTTTTAAAAATGTTTTCAAGTTTTGTAAGATGTTTTGAAAGTGTAGGTGTTTGTTTTGAAAATAACAAGGATGTTTATTTTGAAATGGAGCAAGTAATTAGGAGCATTCTACCTACTCAAAAGTCTTTCTTGTTCATTTTCTTTTCCTTTGACATTGTTGTCTTACCATTGATTTGATAAGCAACCCTATCTTTGGATGTAAACGGGATGGGCGTGGATCATCGTATAACCATGATTAGAAATGTTGCAAGGTATCTTAGCATTCTTTTTTAGGGACTAAGATCATTTGTAAGGCAACTTATATAGCGTCGTCGAGGGACTATGATCTTGTATTTGCTTGTTTTTGCTAAGATACCTGACATGTGTAATATGACCATTTTGTATAAGGAAACCAAGTGGAATAACCCTAGGGGTGCTTGTGTGCAAGTGTATTATTTTCATGCTTGTTTTTGTCTTGAATTAGGATTTTCTAGTGTTGGTTTTCGTCTTTCCATACAAACCCTAATTACTAGCATGTTATATAAAAGCGATAAATTGCGAAATTTAAAGTTACTACGCTATTACAACATTTGTCTAATTAGTCTATTACAACCATATTGAATTGATATCAATGTACAAGGAAATAAATAAATACAAAGTACAAAATGAATAAATGTACAAAAAAATGTAAAATGTAAAGAAAATGTATCTTGGTTTGATTTTCATGAAAAAAGGATTTTGTCTTAACATAATTAAATAAAGAAAATAATTAATTAATTTTGAATTTTATTAAGAAAAGATTTTTTTGAATAAAACCCTAATTCTATTTAATTGATTAAAAGGAAATAAGTTTAAGAAAAATGTATTTTTGGTATTTTTGTCTTGAAAATATTTATAGCATTATAAAATATTTTTGGTCCTTTTTATATTAAAAATGATGTATTTAAATTAGTATGAAAGAAAATAACTAATAACCTTATTTTATTTATATTTACAAGATAATAAGTAAAAAAATAAATAAAGTATAATTAATAAAAATATTTTTGTGAGAAAAATAAAATAAACTAAGTCAAAATATAAAATATCATTTTTTTTGTAATTTATGATTTTTTTAGTATTTAGAAAATATATTTAAGAAAATATAAATGAAATAAAAAAAAAAAAACAAACTTGGACCAGCGCCTGCCAAAAACTAACAAAAATCAGAAAATGAAAATGTGAAAAATGAAAAGGGTACCACTGGGGCTCGAACCCAGGTCCCATAGGTTACAGGCGCGTGCTTCTACCACTGGGGTGGCTATACATTCGTTAATACAAATGAAACAATAAATATGTAAGGCAAAACGTGTTCTGAAGACTTCATCTTCAACCTCCAGCCAGACCAACTGTAACTTGCTTATTTCTCATCAAAAATGAAAACTGTAAACATGAAACTTGTAGCAAATTTTCTTACGATTCCAGAAATATAAAGTATTAAAACTATAGATCAAAGATAATCAAGAATTTTAATGGCCCTAATCTGAACCCTAAAAATTTTAGAAATTTCAGTTTCAAAATTCTCTAAGCTCAAGCAAAATTAATGAAAACTAAGGACATAGTTAGCTTTAGGGAAATGATATCTACATGTTTTATTCACAAATAAACTATTGATGATGCCTGTATGAAGAGTTCCAAGTTAAGAAAACTTACCTCAAAACTGGAAATTGTGTTTGGAGTTTGAGCTTGTTTCAAGTGATGGTGATGATCAGGTTAGCTTCCTTGAGGTCATAGGAAGCTAATGCAATGGTTTGCTTGAGTTGAGAGTGGCTGAAATGACTTGGAGAAGTCAATGTGCAATGCTCTATTTTTGGTTATGGAGTTTGATGTAAATGGTGTTACAGTCATGTAACAGGGACAGGGACAAGTTATATTTGATGTATAGGAGCTTTAGGAACTAAAAGGCCAAAGAACGCATGAGGGAAATAGGAGATACAAGTTCAAGGTCAGAACCTGCACAAAAATGGAGTTTGTGTGCAATTTCTGGGTAGAGGGAATTTGAGAGAGTTTCAGACTTGCAAAAATCGTGTCCTAAGTTGCATAATAGTGTCTCAATGTATAGGAAAAGGTTTTTGAGAGCTTGGGTGATCAGAAGTACAAGTTCACATATTTTGGCTTTTTAGCTTGTTTTTGAAGCAAGCTTGACAAGCATTATTCCAAGGCAAGGTACAAGGCTAACTAAAATGGTTAGGCACTTTAAAAATGCTTATCTGATTGTGTATAGGATGCTTATGCAGAAAGAACAAATGCAAAGCTCAAGAGAAGTTGACTTTGTGATTAAAGCCACTTTACTAGAATGTCAATGTTACTTTGTGCTATTAATGGAAATGCAACTTGGATAAAGCTTGAATTAAGTGGATAATAGCTCAAAAGCAAGTGTAATATTATGATTATGGAGAGATCTTGGGGTTTATAGGATGCAAAACAAGATTGTGCAGCATAGGTTTGAAATTGAATTCTTGTTCATCACAAAATTCCTTGTAATTCAAGTGACAAAACCCTAACTTCATCTCTTCGATTATCCATACTCAAGAATGATCTCAAGGAGTTCTTAGACATTTTGGAAAGCTTGAAATGTTATATATAATCCATATTTGAATTTCTTTTGAATATTCCCCTTGGAACTAAATGAAAAAGTGCCATGAAGTTGGGTCAAAATCCTGACCAAATTAGGGCAAAATTTCACTAAGTGTTTAGTTTCATGACCCTATGTTCATAAAATTATAACCTGATATCCAAGCACTTTTGGAAGAAGTTGTGTGAAGTAAAGTTGTATATTTCATGGAGATCTACAACTTTCATGTTGGAAGTTTCTCTTGAATCATCTTGCATCATGGTGAAAATTTGGCTCAAAGTTATGAAAAACATGAAATTTCCAACACTTAGAAAAATTTCTAAGTTTAGAAATTTTAACTTTTCAAAATGAAATCTTGACTTTTTGATTTCTTGATGAATAAGTTTCATATTTTGACACGTTTTGATGGATTGTGATCTTTGGCACTTGAATTTGACCAAAAAGTCAAATTTTGACTTTTTAATATACAATGGACTTTTGATCAGTTGACTGAAAAATTCATCTGTCAATCCAATGGACTTGCAATGTTTTGAACCATGTCATTAGGTCAAAATTATGAAAGTGCACTCTTGAGATCATGTCTTAAACCAATTGACCATTTGCTAGGTCAAAAATCAGAAATTGCCCTTTCCTAGTCAAAACCCTAATCTTGACCATTTTGCCCTTTTAGAGATTTGATCAAATTTCTTGAGGAGTTGTGGTCCAAACTTGATCAAATGATACATATAAGTTTAAAATGTTTATATGGATAGAAAATTATGAAGTTTGACTGTAAATTGGCCATGGTTGACTTTTTCCCAATACAATTGATTTTTAGGTCAACTGCTCAATTGACTGATAAAAAATGTGATCCAAGGCTTGAAACTTGACATGAGTGATCTTGGGGGTCCATAATGATCTATGAAAGTCATATGGGGCATTGGAAGTTCAAATGTCCTTGTACAAACTCAAACCCTACTTTTGGTCATCAGTGCTTGAGGAGGTGTCTTGTGCTGATCAAACCCTAGTGCAATCTTGGGTCAATAATAATAGTTTAATCAATGGTATTTAAATTCAATATTAGTTTAAAATAAAATAGGACCAAAATTATATCTCGTCTGGTTTGTAAAGAAAAAGTAGTGGGATATCTGTGCATTCGCACGAGTGCCGATATGGTACGCGCATTTGTGCTTAAAATATGATAAAAATAAAATAACTTTTTTATAAAAGATAATAAGTAGGTGTCTATAATTATTTCAATATATAAAAATATTTGAATCAATAAAATATATTTTTTATATAAATATTATTTTTGTTTTGGAATTATTGTCAAAAATATTTAAACCAACAGTAAAGTTGTTATATTATTGATCTTACCGGTTTATAAGAACCTAAGAAGTGGCAGGAAGATGATTTGTAGTCGGGTTGTAAGGTCGAGGAGAAAAAGGGTGTTGTACCTGCAAGGCACTTCGATGATCAAGTAAGAGTGGGAACAAGGAGATACAAGTAAAGTATTAGGTGATGAATAATAGGTATTCGATACATGGCCCTCACATGCGTGAGGGTGTATATAATTCCACTGGCGCGTGGCCATTGGTTCCTGATTTTGCGCCTGGATATGCGGGTCCGTGAAATCAGGTAACTGCCAGGACTTGGTCAAACTGGGCAGATGTGTTCGTAACTAGCCGTTGGTCCCGAGGAGGGGGCTAGTTACAGGTATCTCTCTAGTCGGTTCCTGGTGGCCTGCAGGATGTTGATGTCGGGAAGGCTGAGAGAATACTCGTCGGTCATCCTAGGACAGTGCTGGCTTGGGAGGCCAAATGACTGATATTGCCCGACAGATAGTGGGCGATTCGGGTTACGGGCGTGCGAGCCGTACCAAAGGAAAGGTCTCGACTGGGCCCATTCAAGCTATCAGGACAGTCCAGAATAGTAGCCCCCCAAATCGTTGCTTTTGGGTATATGAGTGATGAATTTAACACCTGTTCGAGGAACAGGCGCATCTTACGGGTAAATGGGTGTTGCTCGTTGCGCCTTTCTCGTGGGGATATGAGGAGTTAGTCGTTAGGACCTTTGAATTTAGAGAGATAGCTTGTTTTGGGAAGCGTGCTAGCGAAGCGGCACAATGATGACCTAGGGCTAGGGTATAATGATAACGACCCTAGGGTTCCCCATGAGCGTGTCTTGTACGCGCGGATTGTTTCTGCTATAAATACGAGAGGAACACGGCGTTTAGTATTTTTTGTCTTCTCTCTCAACTACTCGTATTAGCTCGATTATCGGCCACCGTTATTCGTTTGAGTTTTTTTGCTCGCAGCTGCTTACTTCCATCCTTTCTTCTACTATTAACTGGTAAGTTACTAATCCTTTATTGTTGTTCGCTCTCACTAGTTCGCATTTTCGCCTTTTACTTTCTAGAGATGAATGCGATTAGAATCTAGGGTTCCGTTTGCGAGGATGTGGTTGGAGAGGGTTGGCGGTAGAGAGTATTTCTGTAGTTTAGAATCTCCATAGCCGCCATGGGGTCTCCTCAGTGACCTCGTGGTGTGTCGTAGACTGCTTATTAGGGCTTAGGGCTTTTTTTGCAATTCTTTCTCGTTGATTCACCTCAGTGAGGGTTCTGGTCAGGGATACGATCCTTGTTTCTCAATGCCATTTCGCTTGTTTAGCGGTGAAAGGGTGATTCTGGCATTGATGTCGAGCTCATCTTTTTCCTTTACTTTTCAGGTGCTATGGCTGATAATGCCCGATTCGATATTTCGAGAGAATTCATACAGTCCTTGGGAAGTTCCTCAGACGAGACGAGTAGTTCGTTGAGCATCCTGGAAATTTATGAGGATGTGTACAATCAAATGGAACATCAAAAGGGAGGGGGCAACATGGAGATGACTTCCACCGACCAGGGTTGTTTGTTTCCTCCTGGGAACAAGGAGGAACCTCGGGATTGGGTCACAAACAACCCCTGGGACTGGCTATCGTATTTTTATGAGCACTGGGAGGATGTCTTTATGGACGTGTACACCTACGAGGAGGGACCCCAGGAGGAATGGTCATTATACATCCCTAGGAAGGATAGCTGAATCTTCTTGAAATACGACAAGAGGCGGATCCTAATGTATGACATCGTATTTCGTGAGGTGGGGCTTCACCTCCCTTTCTCTGACTTCGAGGTGGCCGTATTTAGGCACTTGCGTGTGACTCCTTCCCAAATACATCCGAACGACACCGCGTTTATGCGAGCGTTCGAAATAGTTTGTGATCATTTGAAGATAGGGGCCACCATTCCCTTGTTCTTCTACTGCTTCCACCTTTATATGAGCAAGGTTGACGGAAAGCGGGGATGGGTTTCCCTGAAGCAAGGCAACGGGAAGCTATTTAAATCCTATTTGGAGTATGTCCGCCATTTCAAAAATAAATACATTTTGGTGCAGCCTTCCTCAACCAAGGTAATGTTGAACGTCTTTAGGGCCGTGCCGGCGATAAACGAGGATGGTAGTCGCCGCCTGAATGAGCTAGGGGAGCCCGTTAGGAAGCTGGTTTACAAGTTCCTATTCCAATGGACGAGGAAGCATTTTGATAGCAAACTGGGCTCCTATATTTAGAGAGAGGGGGAGCTCGGAGACGAGGATCTGGAGAGCTTCATTTTTCTGACCGCGTTCGTGGCTCAAATCCCTCGAGTTCAGCGATTAACTTCGCCTAAGTAGTAGCTCTGATCTGCTTCTATATTCTCAACAATCCCATCAGGACGCCATAATATCAACCTTTGGTGCATCGATGATGGTACTGCTCCAACACCATGTATCCATTCTCGACCTAATAATAGGTTGTAATTTGGTTTCGCCGATATGACCATGAACATGGTTGGTCGAAGGATGGATCCCACTTTGAGGTCTAATTGAATCACACCCATGGTGGTCCCTATTCCACCTTCGTAGTTCGATAGGACCATATTATGAGGCTTAATGTCTTCATCATTCTTGCCTACTTTTCTTAGCATGAAGTGGGGGATTATGTTGATAGTTGCCCCACAGTCCACCAAGATCTTGTTTACAGTGGTCTCTTCGAGCTTTGCCCTTATGAATAAAGGCTTGAGGTGACTCTTCATCGCCTCAGTTGGTGGTTCGAAGAAACCATTTTGCTCTTCAGTGCAGCCATTACCCATGACAAAGTATCATACTGGCCTATGCTTGGCCATCTCTTGTTCGACTTCCCAATCGTTTGATTCGACTTCCACTTGGCGGTTGAATTCTCTTGGCAAGACCGAAACTATATTTACCATGATGTCTAATGTGTCGTCGGACTCAGAGCCACCTCTGTCACCAACTTCGTTTTGGTCAGGCCATACCAATCTATTGGTTACTGGTTCCCTCTCCAAAGGCTTTCTTTGCTTACGCTGGGGGACATTTGAACTCGACTCTGGCTTTGGTTCTTTGACAACCTCTCTCTCAGCCTTGCGCCGCCTTTGGTATCTTCTTCACTAGGATCGAGACATTGGGTTCTTTCCCTTGTAATTACTCGATACTTGAGCAACTTTGGTGTCACCTGCATGAGGTTCTTTCTTGAGTATCAAAGATGAACCTCTTGGCACTTCAAAGGGGTGCCACCTTTCTTCGTTGGGTCTCTTTCGACCCGATGTTTTGAGCCATGTATCGACTAGCACATTGGTTGGAGGCCTGAAAGTTAGTGGCCTCTTTTCCTGACTTGAACCCTTTTGATAGGTTCTTCTAGGATCGTGTCGAACATCAGAGCCTGCACTTTTTTGGGCATTTCTGCTCCATTTCTTGTTTGCTTCTCTCATACCTTCGATGTATTCAACAGCTTTATTGTCAAAAATAGAGTTGCATCGAGGACACAACATTACTTATGATTTATTCTTCTGGCATCGTTGCAAGAATTCTGCCAGATTTTCGTTCTCAAGGGGGAACGCTGTCCTGTTTACTTGCTTTTGCCTGATGGCTTCCTCTGAGACTTTTGATTCAGAAATTTCGACCATGTTGACATTCATGTTGTCTTTAGTAGCAAGAGTCATTTGCTTCATTTGAGCCTCCAGGTCTTTTGTGTGGCCTTGCACCGCAGCCAAGTAGGAGGTGGGTTTAGTTCCAGATTTTGAGACTCCACCTGTTTCTAGTTTTGGGCCCTCAGCGGCCTTTTGGACTGCCTCGATTGTTTTTCTAGAAAGGTTCCTAGAAAAACTGCCAAATATTGGCATATTGATATGATCTTTGGTGACTTCGACCATAGTTATCCCTGGCCTTTTCACCTGACTCCTGGAAGCTTCGATCACATTGACCTCTGAAGGTTCAGCATAGTGGGCTTCCGCCTGTAAAGGGTTCGAATCCACATTCCCGGGGCCTTATCAGCGAACTTCAACCTCCTTTCTTCGATAGCATTTTGCACGAGATCCCTGAAAAGAAAGCATTGAGATGTTTTATGGCCCAGAAAGTTATGATATTTACAATAGCCTCTTTTCTTTCTTTGATCAAGAGGAGGCACTTTTACCCCTGGGGGTATTATCATTTGGCCATCTTTTACAAGTAAATCAAAAATTTCATCACATTTCATAATATCGAAACTGTAAGTCTTTTTAGGGAACCTATCATTGGCCTTTTCAGACCCAGTGGGGTTCTTTCCACTTGAGGGGACTAGTAATTTGCAAGAGTATGGTGGCCCTTGTTTTAACTCAACCAAATCGACCTCACTTTCTTCGACGGCTATAAGTTCGGCGAATGTTTCTGGATCTTCTTCGTCCATTTCGACATATGCTATCTTTTCTCTTTTATGAGTTTTCGTCGCCCTGGCTTTTTCAGCTTTAAGGCGTTCTACCTGTCGAACCCTATCGGCCAATTGGGCCATGTCCCTCAGATACTGAGTGTCTAATTTCTTCCTAATGGAGTAATCTAGACCTCCTGCGGCTATTTCAACTAACTCGTGCTCTGGAACTTGCGTAAAGCATCTTGCCTTGAGCAATCTGAACCTATTTAAGTATTCGTCTATAGGCCTAGTGAATCTCCTCTTTACACTGGCTAACTCTTTCAGGCTTATCTTGGTTTGTCCCATGTAGAATTGCTCATGGAACAATCTCTCCAACTGAGTCCAATGGTGGATCGAATTGGGAGGGAGAGTTGTGAACCAGGTAAACGCATTCTTTGTTAGGGAACTTGGGAAATACTTAATCCTTAGGTTCTCATTGTTTGAGATTTCTCCCGCTTCGATTAAATATCTTGCCACATGTTCGACAGTAGATTCTGTCGTGTCCCCTGAAAACTTAGTGAACTTAGGGACTTTGCATCTAGGAGGCAAGTCCGTTTGTAACACATATTCCGATAGCGGGGATGTGAAGTTGGGCCTACGGAAGCCCGTATTCATCCCGTTTTGCATCATGATTCTTTCAATCATGGCTGTCAAGTTATTCTCCAAACCAACATTCTGGTATTGGATCTGTTGAACTACTTCGTCAGCGTTTTGGTTTCTATTAACCATCCTTATTTCTGGGGCTACGACTCTCGGCTCTTCGACCTCGGGTTGTTCCAGTTGTACCCTAAGGTTCTCTTCGACAGGCTGTTGGACCTGATTAATAGTGGTTTCTTCCTCTAGAAGTATGCTTTGGTTTCCCCTTACCTGTGCCCTTTGGGGCTGTCGAATTTGTTGGGGTACCCCAAAAAAATTAGCCAGGCGCGACATTTGCGCTGTCATTTACTGATTTGACTGGGTGGTATTCTGTATTAGAGGATTTAGCACTGTACTTAAAGTTTGTGCCAACATTTGAACCATGTCGTAGTTGTTTTCGTCCATTTGCTGCCTCAAGACTGCTGTCGAGGCATTCGTAAGGCCAGGCATTACGTGGGACGTTCCTCCTAGGAGTTGGTTCCTTCCCCTGTTCGCCATACCAACCCCAGAGCCTTGGAGTGGCGAAGAGGCGCTCACTAAAGGGACTGAAAAGGTGGACGTAGCGTTCGTCAGGCTAGCCAATTCAGAAGTTGGCATGCCGTAGGGTGGTTTTCGATTTAAACCGACTGTCGAAAAACCTGGGGGAACATATGGTCTTGTTCCTTGGTTTCCCCTAGGTGGGGGAGTTCCCAAGGGCATTCTAGGGCCTGTAAATGGAGGTAATGGCCCCGTTTGTGTAATCGTTACTGCTGGCGTCGAACCAGCGGTTACCACTTCACTTACGGTTGGGATAACCGTTGCTCCCACGTTTGTTTGTGGGATTTCTCCATTGTTTGGCGGATTCGCCATTTCACTAACTCTTCTCCTAGTATTGGTTTCGTTGGTGTATATTCTACCACTTCTCAATAACATGCAATACTCTCGAAAAAGAAGGATATTTTATATAAGACGATTAAACGTGAAAGAATCAACACAAAGTCCCACCGGGTGTGCTAATTTGTTTACCGTGAAAAATGGTAAACAACCGCTGATCTTCCAAAAGGTTACTTATTTGGTGACTCGCAGGATCGATCAGATTGATCCTAAGACATGGTTGATTTTTGGAGTTTAAATGCTTTGAAATAAAGAGTTTCGACTAATCCTAATGGTGATTAATGCAAGTAAAGTAGAGACACTTTAAATAAATTGCATGGAGAAAAGCTTGATAAAGTAAATAAAAGCATTAAAGGTTTGCTAAATAAATGTCTTTGACTGAAGTAAATGAGTGAAAGTGATAAATTGCTTGAATATAAAAGACTTTGATTAAGGTAAATGGTGTTTCACACATACATTCTCAATGATTCTTTCTCTCACGCTGGGTACTTGAATCTAAATGAGTGACTTGTATACAATGATGAACACCCCTAATAACTTCGTGAACACTTAGTATTTATACTAAAAAAAACCTAAGTAGCTGCTGAGAAGTCACACCACTTCATGATGACACCACATGGCATGCTCACAACCTTCGACGCCTACGTGCACGACACGTTGCGCTTGGTAACTGCTGGGAACCGTTTTCCCTCCAACAATTCAGAATTCAAACCGTTCGATCTTGGGCATCAGGGACCTTGGTCGAGAGGTTGCTCCTTCGACGTCGAAGACAACAAGATTCCAACTTAAAGGGATTTCTCTAAGTATCTTGTCATTCTTTGATGAGCCTTTGACGTGATCAGCTGGTCGAAGCCTTCTTGTGTAGGAAACTCTTCTGACTCATAATTAATGATCTATATGATGATAAAACATGGGTGTCGAATTTAGGAGCCAACACCTGCAAGCCTGCTTCGATTGGGCATATACTATCTGCACGCTTGCTTCAATTGGACAAGTATGTTGTTTGCATGCTTGCTTCGATTGGACAAGTTTGTTGTCTGCATGCTTGCTTCGATTGTACAAGTATGTTGTCTGTATGCTTGCTTCGATTGGACAAGTTTGCTGCCTGCATACTTCTTTCATTTGGGCATGAATCCTTCAGCACAAGGTCAAACCTTTCGTTTGGGCATTTAACTTCCCTCATGCTAAACAGTCACAAGACAGGGACACCCCACGTACACTCTTTCGTTAGGATACATATGACCATGGGAAGACAAGCCTTCGATTGGACAAAAGTAAAGCTTTGATTGAAATGTGGATCCCCTTCGAATCAGCTTGCTTCGAATCCAAGCTAAGCCATTCGAAGCAGGTTTCATTTGAAGCAAATCTGAGGAAATCTCATAGCCTTACTCTACTTGTCAGGCTACTTTGCTTCCAAATATTTATATAATCAGAGGCTTGTACAAAGGTTTTAAACTTTGTCTTTTGGATAATACTATTATTGGTTAAAATAGCAAAATGCTACATACCCTTTCTTTTCATAGAGAGTACTTTTATCACAAAAGTAGCTTCCAACCTGAATTTTGTCTGAACGAAAAGCAGGGCCAGAAGCACAAGTCTAATCTCCAGCCAACAGCCCCCCCCCCCACTTGTACTTTCATGTTTCATATTTTATTGTTTCTTTGCAAAGCTGGCTACTACAACATGTCCACTTTTTCTCTATAAATAGAGGAATTTTTTTTACAAAGGCTAGAGAGGATCTTTGGACCAGGGGAATGAATCTCCAAACTTCCTCAAACACAACAAAAACTCTCAAGTTCTCAAACACTTGTGAAAATAAACCCAGAATCCCAAACACTCACCTCTTTTGATTCTGAAGAACTCCCCACACTTCAGTCTCCTTCGAATCCAGTTGGAAAGAAACATAACACTTGTTTCTTTCTTCCTTCGAATCTAGTATCCAAGGCCTAGCTTCTTGCCCCTCCCTTCGAATCTAGGAGAACCCAGAGCCACCACTCAAGGTCCAGTTCACATTCAAGGTTGAAGCAAGGTAGGTCACTCTTACCCTTGAACCTTTCGTTTCATGGCATAGCATGTGAGTAACTTTCCCTTTCGTTTGAAACATGTACATAATACTTTGTTCTTTTTGTTTCCACACTCTTAATATATTTTCAGAACTAACCCTTTCATTTGCTTCTTGTTTATCTAAATATGCTTTAAGTATTAAACTGTTTGCAAGACAAATACTAGCATGACCTTAGGCCATGTTGCCATTTAATATCTCAAACGAAAGAAACAAGGGGAATGAATTATGAAACAAAGCCTTGGGATTTCATGCTAACTTCCAGGCCCAGCCAGAATACAGGCTCATGTTGATTTCAGTTCCATTTGAATGAGGCTGAGAAGACAGAATCAAAGGCCATGACTTGCTGATGCCAGCCCCAATCAAAGAAGGCAACAAGGCAGAAAGGCAGAACCAGAAGGCGTGCCCTGCTGACTTCCCATGCCCAATCGAAGGCCATAACCTGATTGGAGCCAATACTTAATCGAAGGCCATGCCTTGCTGGTGCCAACTCCCAATCGAAGGAGGCCAACAGAAGCAGAATCGAAGGTTTCTTCCCTCCCCCCCCAATCGAAGGAGCTCATTTGTTACTTCTTTTTATTTTATTTTTTGCCTTTACACTTTTCTTTCCTTTCAATATGGTTGTAATATTGTAGAATTTTTCTTTTCTGCATTTTTATTGCTTTATACAAATTCTAGTAAATAGGATGCATGGCAAGATAAAATCAACAAGTAGACAACCTAAAAATCAAATACAAATGCATGCAATTAAACACACTATTCACACATGCACCCTTAGGGTAATCTCACTTGTTGCCTCGAAAAAATAGTCATGTCCTTCGAACATGGACGTTTTAGCAATGACCCTCGATGTTGCATTCGGTAAACGATCTAGTCCCTAAAATGACATCGTTAAAACTTCCCATGGGTTTCCTTCTCCGTTCATTGACCAAATGCTTGAATGACTAGCTGGTAAATCACATTATTGTTTTCTTGATCGTTTTTCAGGTTACTTTCAGATTCATATTGCACCGGAAGATCAAGAGAAGACCACTTTTACTTGTCCCTTCGGTACTTTTGCTTACAGGAAGATGCCTTTTGGTCTTTGCAATGCTCCTGGCACCTTCCAGCGATGCATGATTAGCATTTGTTTTCTGATTTCATTGAAAATTGCATGGACGTTTTTATGGATGACTTCATTGTTTATGGTTCTTCTTTTGATGCATGCCTGAGTAGTTTGAATATGGTTTTAGAAAGATGCATCAAGACTAACCTTGTTTTAAATTACGAAAAATGTCATTTTATGGTTGAACAGGGAATTGTTCTTGGTCACATAATCTCTAAAAAAGGTATTCTGTTGATCCTGCTAAAATTGATGTGATTTCTACACTGCCTCACCCTTCTTGCGTTCGTAAGATTCGTTCTTTTCTTGGTTATGCAAGTTTTTACAGGCGTTTCATTAAGGATTTCAGCAAGATAGCTCTTCCGCTGTCAAACCTGTTGAAGAATGACGTTAGTTTCAACTTTGATGAAAAATGCAAACAAGCGTTCGAGTTCTTGAAGAAATCATTGACTTTCGCTCCAATAATCTAACCCCCTGACTGGACCCTCCCTTTTGAGCTTATGTGTGATGCTTCCAATTATGTTGTTGGGGCTGTCCTTGCATAAAGAGTTGACAAAGCTGCCCATGTTATTTATTATGCTTCTAGGACTTTAGATTCTGCATAGTCAAATTACACTACCACTGAAAAAGAACTTCTAGCTATTGTTTTTGCTCTTGATAAATTCAGATCATATTTGCTAGGTTCCAAGGTTGTTGTTTTCACTGACCATGCAGCTTTAAAGTACTTGCTGAAGAAGCCAAATGCAAAACCAAGATTGATTTGGTGGATGTTGTTGCTCCAAGAGTTCAATGTAGAGATTAAAGACAAAAGTGGAGCTGAGAACTTAGTGGCTGATCACTTGAGCAGGATAGAAAGAGATGAAGATCATTTCCCCATTCAAGATGACTTTCCTGATGAGCAACTTCTACTTTTGCATGGGGTAACTCCTTGGTTTGCTGACATTGTTAATTATCTTGTTTCTGGTGTTTTTCCTACAGGTGCATCCAGGCCACAGATTCACAAACTCAAGAGTGATACCAAATATTATGTTTGGGATGATCCATATCTTTGGAAGTTTGGTAGTGATCAGGTGATTAGGAGATGTGTCCCTGACTATGAGATTGAATCTATTTTGAATTTTGCTCATTCATCTCAAGTCGGAGGACACTTTGGTCCGCAAAGAACTGCAAGAAAGATCCTAGACTCAGGTTTCTATTGGACCACTATCTTTAAAGATGCTTTTGAGACTTACCGCACTTGTAAAGAGTGCCAGATAGCAGATTTTGTCAGGTCTAATATCTTTTGCAGGTTTGGAATACCGCGAGCTATCATAAGTGACCAAGGCACTCATTTCTACAACCGCACCATGGAAGCTTTGCTCCGGTAGTATGCAGTTATGCATAGAGTCTCTACTGCATATCACCCACAAAGTAATGGGCAAGCTGAGATTTCAAATAGAGAGATCAAACAGGTTTTAGAGAAAATGGTGCAACCAAATAGGAAGGACTGGAGCCGTCGTCTAGAAGACGCACTTTGGGCTCAAAGAACAACTTTCAAGACACCCATTGGGATGTCTCCTTATCGACTTGTTTTTGGTAAGGCATGTCATCTTCCTGTTGAGATAGAACACCGTGCTTATTGGGCGGTGAAGAGTTGTAATATGGAGATGCAACAAGTAGGTATTGAAAGAAAACTCCAATTGCAACAGCTTGAAGAGCTTAGACTAGAGGCTTATGAAAGCTCTAGGATTTATAAAGAGAAAACAAAAAACTTCCATGATAAAATGATTTCTAGGAAGGAATTCTCTGTGGGTCAACAAGTTTTATTGTTTAACTCTCGCCTTAAGCTTATGGTTGGTGTTGTACCCCAAAATTTGTCCTCCCATATTCTTCAAGATTTGGCAAAATCAAGCTTCAAAATCTTTCAAGGGTTGCACAGTCCAATAGCCTCCTAACACAGTCAAAATTAGGGTTTTGGTTCTGGAAAAGAAATTGAGGTTTCCAAGGGTCCAATCAAGTCCCATATGCCTATATACATTGTCAAGCATCCATATGTCAAGTTTCAAGACTCACAGCATCAAATTGCACAGTCAAAAACCCTAATTGCTCCACAGACAACTGCAGGGGCAAAATGGTCATTTGACAGTCAAAAGTCAAAATTTTTGGGCAAAATCTTACTTTGAAGCCACAATCATCATTTGATCAATTCTTGATCATGATTCTCAAAGCATGGCTCAAAAAGTCTCAAGATGCAAAAGTTTATATTTTTGGACAGCTGAAAAAGTCAACTGCAAATTGACCAAGGCATAACTTCTTCATGGTTTATCATAAAAATTCCATCCAATACTAATTTTAAAGAGAATTACATTTCTTACAACTCATCTTCACACTCCAAGTCCAATAAATGCTCTCACAAAAAGTTATCAATTTAAACATTATAGGTTATTTCCAAAAGTCAACAAAAAGGCACTTTAAGTCAAAGACCATAACTTGATATTGGTAAATCAAAATGACATGGGACCAAAGACATTGGTTAGAGGACTTCAAGACCTTTCCAAAATGTCCAAGAACATGATCATAGCTTCAAAATTGAGCAAGATATGCATTGGAGAAGTTGGGAAATTTTTGGGAACTTTCAAAAGTCAACTTTGCCTAAAACACTTCAAATTTGCTAATGGGCCTCAAATACTTCCTTGAATCATTACCCAAAGCCTATGCACGACCCATTGAGCTTAAAAGGATTTATTTTCTTATTTTTAATTAATTAATTGAATTTTTATTCTTATTAATTCATTTAATTAGTTTTAATTGTAGAAAAAATATCAAATAATAGTTGTCAAATCTTTTTATGCAGCAAATATACTCCAAATATGCTAAAGATTTCGTGCATCAATCAACAAGACAAGATCTTCCATAATTGGCAAAGTTTCATTGAAAAAAAAGATTGAAATTTCATGATTGAAAATCAAATATTCAAATCATAAATTCATGGACTTATGGACTTGTTTTTGACCTAGAATCCTTCACATACATATGCACAAGGAAACCCTACTCATACATACACGAAAAAGCTGCTAAGAAGCCATAACCAATTTGCAAATTTTGGAGAGAAACTTGAAAACTGAAATCATATTTGCAGGGCGATTCAAGGCCTCAAAACATTTCCATTGCATTACTGACATTGCTAGGAAGCTATTGGCATCAAGAACAGATCCTCACACTCAAAGAAACGGTAGAACAGAGTCACGTTTCTTCACAAATATTTCATAATCGAATTTTAATTTCCACGCATCATTCATGTGTTTTGATTATTGATTTATGCTACTAACATCTCCCTGAAGCTTTCGGTAACGTTTAATTGTTCTAAAACTGCTTGAATCTAAATCTACCATTGAAGGATATTAGGGTTTCAGAAGCTTCAAAATAGGGCTTTCTTGTAGAGGAAAAATTAGACCTTTAGACCTATACAGCTGAATGCAGAAGCTCAAGACGAAGCAAATGGAAACCTCGCGCTCAATTTATATTACCCGTAGGCGTAATCGCTATTTTCCACACTTTCAATTTGTGGGGGTTTAAAACCCCCGCTACTTGTTTTATGTTTTGCAGGAAGAACGAGGAAGAAGCATGCGTGGCAAGGAGTGATAGGGGCATTCAAAATCTGGCGCGTTTTTTTTGTTTTATACCACTAACATTTGTTTTCTTACATAATGATTGTTGTCTATTATATTTACAAACGCGCTAAGTGGCTCAGTTGGTGGAGGATAGGTATTGCAAGCGTTGGGACCTGGGTTCGATTCCCAGGTCCCCCCATATAATTCATAATTTTTGTCTTAGTGTATTCTAGTGCAGCACTCCTTCAACATCCCACCATACGTACTCACGCTTAAGACTTCCACGCGCTCTTGATCACTCATCCAATGGCCACAGATTGAAGCCTATGGTACACTCCAGTCAACAACGTACACACAATCCTGGAAAGTCAAACAAAGGCCTTGTCTCTTGGGCCAGAATTGCTTCAATTAACCTCCCCTTTGGGCCTGATACCCCCCTTGGTTTGCATCTTTTTAATTTTATTTTCTTTTCTAATTACAATTCTTTTTAATTCTTTTTAATTGTTTTACCAATTCACAAATAATTAATTTTCATAATAAAAAATCAGAAACCAAAAAAATGTTTTATATTTAATTATTATTAATTTCATCACTAACCTATTTTTTGTAAATAAATAGCTAACAATTAATTTAGTTAATTTAGGTTTTAATTCTAATACTTTTCTTAATAAATAAAAAATGTATAGAATTAGGTTTTGACATTTTCATCTTTTTTTTAAAATTAATTTTTCCTCACTATTTATTATTATAATTACTATTTATTTTTGTAAATAAACATGTACATTAATTAATTAGTAAATTAGAGTACCTTTAATATTGTTTTTTTCATTAATAATTAAAATATATAAGAATTAGGGTTTCATCTTGATTTTAATTTTCTTTATATCCATATTAAATACCAAAAAACACAAAAAAAGACTTTCCTTTCTTTAATTAAATAATTAAATAGACTTTAATTTCATTTAATTTCAAGCAAAGGGTCAAAACCCTCGGACGTTCAATTTTAATTCTTTTCGCGCATTATTTTCTTATTGAATATTATGTAACTGCTTTCCGGATGTAATAGTAATTAGGTTTACCGCATTTTTACTTTCCGCATCTTTTATCAAACGAGTCTTTGTATTTTGGCGATGTATAGACCCGCGCCTTGTAATAGCGTAGCCTTTATTTTCCCGTCTTTTAACTTTCCGCACTCTTAAATTCTAACTTTGTATGAAAGAATGTATGCTAATTAAAAACAAGCGTAGCTCACAATGCCATGATCAAAGATAACTGCTAAACTGAAAATAACACACAAATTCACACACCATTTCTAGGGTACGCCTCACTTGTTGCCTTCGAAACGTGGTCGTCAAGTATAGGACGTCTTAGCGGTCCTTATGTCCATGATCCAGTTGCCTCGAAACAGTTGCCTCGAAACAGTTGCCTCGAAACAGTTGCCTCGAAATAGTTGCCTCGAAACGGTTGCCTCGGATTAAAAAAGGATCAAGGACATAAGGGTAGCTTCTAAGGTGTCCTAATTGTTGCTTCGGTGACCACACTGTCCCTACTATCGAATTTACCCGAACATCTCCAACGGTGGTGCTACCTACCTCTCAATGGTGGGATGGCACTACCTTAAGGAAATTTACACAGCCTAATTCCTTAGGGTAGGTAGATGACTCATGGATACTTGCTCTTTTCAAAAAAAAAATCAAAAACCTTTTCACACCGACACTTTTCAAAAAGCTTTCAAAACAATTTTTCAAACACTCTTGAGGAGAGATACAAGAGTTATTCTGAAATCTTTCAAAGAAACTTTTTCAAACCCACTCACATTTTGAAAAGCAAACACTTTGAAAACATAAGAGCAAGTATCTAAGAGCCCATGGGTAACCATGGATAGAAAGGGTGCTAACACCTTCCCTTTCTATAATTTACCTCCCGAACCGAGAAACTATCTCATAAGGAATTTTGTTGTGCTTTTGTCCTGTCCATGTTGGAGAAAATAAAAGACGGTGGCGACTCTTGCTTCCGCGACATTTCGCGAACCAGCGTTAAACAGTCAGTTCTAAATCCACCGATCACAGAACTGGCGACTCTGCTGGGGATACTTAAAAGTGAGGTGTATCTTAGGATAACTCATACTTGTGTTTTCAATTGCTTTGTTTTTTTTGCTTTAATATTGTGGGCCTGTCTTGGGAGTTCTATACCCGGATCTGGGGGATACCTTCTTAGAAAGTAGCAACAAGACTGTGAGGGAACTGTGTGGGGTATACCGACACGGTTGAAGCAGTCTGCTACGTTGATGTGGCACTTTGGTGAGTACGGGCCGCCGCGTGGTGTCGTGAAGCATCAACTGACCTTAGGAACCTTAAATGAACCATCCTGGCCTCTTTAGGGTAGTGAGATAACTGACTTTGGCGCAGTCCGAAGTTGGTTGATACTCGATACTACACTCAGTTGAGGGTTGTTTTCTTGGAATATTTCAATCTCCAGTTCAGTGGCTAAATCGAAATGATGAACACAGAAAACAATCCAATGATATTGAGATCCTTAGAACCCGGTTACTTCTGATAGGACAGGTTTTGAGCCCACCAACTTCAAGAGGGTAGTACCCCAAACTTCATGCTGGCCTAAACTCTAAGGGCTATCTTGTGTGACTTGTGTGCTTTTATACTTGACTACTTGCATGCCTGTTATCTGACACACGGGTTTCTTGCAGGTTTTGTTTACAGTCCTTAATTGGGACTCATAACAGGGTTTACCTACATTACTCCATGCATAGCATAACATCATGCCATCATACCGTTGCATACATCCTACATAAAGACTAATCCATTTCAAGGATCTCAAGGGTCTGTGATGCAGGTCGTGATGAATCAAATGCCTAGCAAGGGGCAAAAGAGATTTATTTTCCTCTAGCCAAGGTCGTCAGGGGCTATGACCCACTCGATATGGTGAGCCTTAACCCTTGAAGAAGGACTCTCAACAACATGAAGTTCCTTCAATCAAGCTACCAGATTCAAATTCTAACAATTTTTCTTGTTTACCCCGCGAGATCCTTGAAAACATTGCATGCATATCATACATATCATTACATTACAGGTACTCTTTTTTGACAGGTCACTTATCTTCTTCGCTGTTTATTTCAGCAATCATCATGAATCCTGAATCATCTACTGAGCAATCCATCAAGGCCCTCCAGGCTCAGAACGCCCAGTTCCAAGAGTTGATCATGAGTTTAGCCCAGGGCCAGCAGGATTTGAAGACTCTGCTCCTGAAGAAGAAGAAGAAGAGGACGATGCTGTTCAACCCTAGACGCGGATCTGGGAATGGATCACAAAATGAAGTTGAGCTGACTACCCCGTTTGTTGAGAAAGACAGTCCCCATGGAAGAGAGGTTCCTAGTCCAGTGGTCTTCGACAACGAGACGGAGTTCAATGATGAACAGTACCCTCCAGCTGAGGACAAATACAAACAGCTCGAAGACCGGTTAAGTGCTATGGAATTACAAAAGGTGCCCGGCCTGGACTTCGAAGATCTAGGTCTATCTTCCGGGGTAGTGATCCCACACAAGTTCAAGGCACCTGCTTTTGCAAAATATGACGGGGCTTCCTGTCCTAAGCTGCATCTCAGGTCATACATAAGGAGGATCCAGCCCTACACGGCTGACAAGAATTTGTGGATTCACTTCTTTCAGGATAGTCTGTCAGGAACTCAACTCGACTGGTTCTATCAACTGAATGGAGCCAACATCCGTAGCTGGGAGGACTTGGCCACTGCATTCTACAAGCAGTACCAGTACAATGCCGACCTTGCTCCCACGCGCACTCAGCTTCAGGGAATGTCTATGGGTGCAGGCGAAGGTTTTAAAGAATATGCGCCAAAGTGGAGAGACCTTGCTGGAAGGGTGCAGCCACCTCTAACTGACCGTGAGCTTGTGGACATGTTCTTGGGGACCCTGTCTGGACCTTTCTTCAACCATCTGATTGGGAATTCTTCTGCTGGATTTACAGACCTCATCCTGACTGGGGAAAGAATTGAAGCTGGTATCAAGGCTGGGAAGATTCAAGAGGCTACACCTTCTGATGCTCAGAAAAAGCCTTACACGGGGAAGAAAGAGTCTAATGCTGCATACAGTCAAAAGAGTCGTCGTGACCAACATGCAGGGGAAGTCATGATCTCTGGTTCTGCACCACGCCGACAACCACAAAAGGGAAATCAGCGAAGGCCAGACGAGCCTAAAAGATAATTCACCAACATCAACATGCCATTGTCACAAGCATTGCAGCACATGTTGAAGATGAATCTGATCGCGGTGATCAACCCTCCTGCAAATCCCAAGACCTCCTCTCCAAACTACAACCCAGAAGCGAGGTGTGCTTATCATTCTGATAGCCCGGGGCACGATACTGAGGATTGTTGGGTGCTAAAATACAAGATCCAGAACATGATCGACGCTAAGGAGATCGAATTCGAGCCTGCTGAGACTCCCAATGTGATCACTGCTCCCTTGCCAAAACATGGCTAGGATTGGAAATTTTTTGTTCATTCGAATGTTCAAGTTGTAATTTTCTTTGATGGTTCAAACATTTTATTTCATGTCAAACTTGGTTATTTCATTAATGCATTACACGTGTCTGTTTTGAAGTAATTGTGTTCACTATATTCAAAATTGCTTTTGTTTTTGATGTTCAACTCTCGATTTTAAAATTCTAAGCCTCTTGAGGAAGGATGACGAAAACGATACCACGATCTTTACAGTATGCTTTTGAACAGACCCCGCTGATGAGGCACAGACATTGATTCAATTCCTAAACACTGGAGTTATAAGGAAGATAATCCCTCGTCAACCCCTTTGAGCCAAAGTAGTAGGAGTTTTTCTTTTCGAAAATTAAAACCCTTAATCATAACCTGGGGCAGGGTAGTTCTCTCAGTGGATCCAAGTGCACAGCGAATAGCACCAAAGAGGTCCTTACAAAACAAAAAAAAAACAGTGATGGTTCCCTATAATCGTCAAGACAGGCAGTCGTTATCTTTCAAAAAACAAAAGCCCAATAAGTCAAAACCTATGAAGGAGACTTACAAAACTGGGGCATCCCGCTGACTGTAATCACAAAAGAACAGTTCAGGCAAAAAAAAAATAGGGATAACAAAGTCAAGAAAGAGAAAGAGGTCCTACAAACCCTCAACAAAAAAGGAAATGACTGCCTATTCAAAATAAACTATCAAAATCCGAACCATCACCGAAATATCAGAGCAAAGACTCAAACAAGGTCTAACGCACGATCAACTGAGTTTAGGTTTGAAGAACATCACGAAGAGCGGGTGGGTACAAATATAATTTGAGCCTTTATTCTTTGTTTCTTAAACCGTGAACCAGGCCATGTTATAACCCTTAAAAAGTCCTAGCTGAAGCATGGGTTAGTTCGAAGGCATACTATTACGAAAGGTATCCTGACTCCTTAAGACTGCTGTAAAATACTGAGTTAACATCACATTTTACAAAATTTGTTTGTTTTACTAAAAAAAATACATTTTTAAAATTTTCAAGATAGACATAAGCTTTGCATTCTTAAAATAACCTTGTTTGCATATGATTATTTGTTTGAACAGCAGAGAAATTCGCACGACGAATATTCGGTGAACAAAAATCTTTTCAACAAAAGCTCAAATAGAGAAAGCACCTCCAATCAAGGGGCAGACATGATCATGGTCTATCATCTGGGGCAGTCCAGTCAAGATTCAGAGAATCTCTCTAATGACAAAAAGCCTGGGGCAAATCTCCGCCCGAGTCACTTAGGGCCTTGGACATGAATTCCGACAACGAATCTTGCATGATCAGACATCTTCTGGTAGCATGGCAACACAATGCTACTAACAGTGACAACTCCCTACACTCCGAGAATGTGGACATAGTCGAAAAAACACTACGCATAATCAAAGACCCGCTAGGCTGACACACCTAGGCAAAAATAAGGGCTTCCCGGCGAACCAAAAGGGTTCGGGCAAAAATAAGGGATGAAAATGAAAAAAATATGTACACCCGGCAAGTCAAAAACCTGAAAAGGCGGCTTGGGCAAAAATGGGTATCCCGGTGGACTGAAAACCCGAAAGGGCGGTCCAGGCAAAAGTTAGGGATCAAAAGCGTACGACTATGTCCCGACATCCCGTCACTTGTCTACCAGAAGGAGATTTGTCAATCAAGACCTCCACAGGTACTTCCTCCCACAGAAACAGGGGCAATTTGAGTTGTCAAAGCGGTCTAGTTGCTTTGTCCACCTAGGTAGTTCGGCTGAAGAACGTAACCAGGATACCGTCACTCCCCGCCGAGTAAGACAAGAATCAACAATTCTCCCCAAGCAGTTGATCTCCCAGTAGCCCGAAAAGAGGCACAATATCTCCAGCAAGTCAGTAACGCTCTCCCCCAAGCAGAGTTAGACCACAATCAACCTTAAGGAAGTTGGATTATCCCCAGAAGATCTCAACATTCCCCAATGAAGTACACAAACATTCCTAACAAGCATCCCCGACAGTCTTATTCTAAGATTGTTCCCCGGCGGAATACCGAACATCAAGTGGAGCCACTTCCCCAGTGCAATTTCAAAAGTCTCCCCAGGAGAGTTGAACCATCTCCCCAGTAGGAAGCTTACCCCCAGTAGATTCTGGAAGTTTACCCCTGCAGAGTACGAACACTCTCCCACAGCTTTATTCAGAAGGTTATTTCCCCACCAGGATATAACTGGGTTATCCTCAGCTGAAAACCACAGAAAGATCGTCCCCGGCGAAGTCTTCCTATCCCCAGCAGGGTTCATCCAATCTTCCAACAGAACTAAACAATGGTATCCCCAGCAGAGTTATCATCAAAACTCAGCAAAGTGCCTCTTTCCCCACAGAGCATTTTCCTGCAGAGTAATCTATTCGCCAAGTTTATTCCCCAACGGAGTCCTCTTCTCCTACCGGTATTCTTGCAACCATCATCCCCAATGGAAACAAAAAGCTCTATTCTTCAAACATCAGCCCAGGATTTGACTTCCCGGCATCCGTCAAGGATTTATTTTCCGAGACAGAAATACATTCATAAAACATCACATCTTCACACATTATAGCATGCACATACGCATCATGGACATATAATCTCATTTATGCTGAGAACATCACGCATGTCATACATCATAATATCGCATACAACTAACGTTTTGTCTTTTCAGGACAAAGGTCAATACAAAGATAATTACTATCAACTGTCGTGATTCCAGATCCGATTCCTGTATCTTGCCAGGGTGTATCTGTTGACGACTAATTCCAGACTCGATTCCTGTATCTTGCCAGGGCACGTCTGAAGAGTTTGAAGATCCGATTCCTGTATCTTGCCAGGGTGTATCTATTGATGACTATATTCCAGACTCGATTCCTGTATCTTGCCAGGGCACGTCTGAAGAGTTTGAAGATCCGATTCCTGTATCTTGCCAGGGTGTATCTGTTGACGACTAATTCCAGACTCGATTCCTGTATCCTGCCAGGGCACGTCTGAAGAGTTTGAAGATCCGATTCCTGTATCTTGCCAGGGTGTATCTGTTGACGACTAATTCCAGACTCGATACCTGTATCCTGCCAGGGCACGTCTGAAGAGTTTGAAGATCCGATTCCTTTATCTTGCCAGGGTGTATCTGTTGACCACTAATTCCAGACTCGATTCCTGTATCCTGCCAGGGCACGTCTGAAGATTTTGAAGATCCGATTCCTGTATCTTGCCAGGGTGTATCTATTGACGACTAATTCTAGACTCGATACCTGTATCCTGCCAGGGCACGTCTGAAGAGTTTGAAGATCCGATTCCTGTATCTTGCCAGGGTGTATCTGTTGACGACTAATTCCAGACTCGATTCCTGTATCCTGCCAGGGCACGTCTGAAGAGTTTGAAGATCCGATTCCTGTATCTTGCCAGGGTGTATCTGTTGACGACTAATTCCAGACTCGATTCCTGTATCCTGCCAGGGCACGTCTGAAGAGTTTGAAGATCTGATTCCTGTATCTTGCCAGGGTGTATCTATTGACGACTAATTCCAGACTCGATTCCTGTATCCTGCCAGGGCACGTCTGAAGAGTTTGAAGATCCGATTCTTGTATCTTGCCAGGGTGTATCTGTTGACGACTATTTTTCCGGACTCGATTCCTATATCATGCCAGGGCACGTCTGAAGAGTTTGAAGATCAACTCCTGTAACAGGCCAGGTAATTATCTTTCTTTCTCAGGTACGCAAGTTCTCGCTAAGGAATCTCTTACGCGATCGACACCTAGATGGCATCTATAAGCCCATCCACATACCAACAGTCTCCGAATGGCGTCTATAAGCCCATTCCCGACAAAGAACCTGTCACATCTCCAGATGGCATCTATAAGCCCATCTTCCTATCCATCTTCCTTCCAAATGGCATCTGTAAGCCCATTCCCGCCATCACGCTGTTGATACTTTACTATGTGAGTGCAAATTTCTGGGCACTCTAGTGTTCAATCATCTTCCACCTTCGGATTACGAAAGGCACGCCAACCAATCTACATCCTCAGGTCTAAGAAGATTGAACAGGGGAAACTGTTGTACCCCAAAATTTTCCCTCCCATATTCTTCAAGATTTGGCAAAATCAAGCTTCAAAATCTTTCAAGGGTTGCACAGTCCAATAGCCTCCTAACACAATCAAAATTAAGGTTTTGGTTCTGGAAAAGAAATTGAGGTTTCCAAGGGTCCAATCAAGTCCCATATGCCTATATAGATTTTCAAGCATCCATATGTCAAGTATCAAGACTCACAGCATCAAATTGCACAGTCAAAAACCCTAATTGCTCCACAGTCAACTGCAGGGGCAAAATGGTCATTTGACTGTCAAAAGTCAAAAATTTTGGTCAACATCTTACTTTGAAGCCACAATCATCATTTGATCAATTCTTGATCATGATTCTCAAAGCATGGCTCAAAAAGTCTCAAGATGCAAAAGTTTCTATTTCTGGACAGCTGAAAAAGTCAACTGCAAATTCACCAAGGCATAACTTCTTCATGGTTTATCATAAAAATTCCATCCAATTATCATTTTAAAGAGAATGACATTTCTTACAACTCATCTTCACACTCCAAGTCCAAGAAATGCTCTCACAAAAAGTTATCAATTTCAACATTATAGGTCATTTCCAAAAGTCAACAAAAAGGCACTTTAAGTCAAAGACCATAACTTGAGATTGGTAAATCAAAATGACATGGGACCAAAGACATTGGTTATAGGACTTCAAGACCTTTCCAAAATGTCCAAGAACATGATCATAGCTTCAAAATTGAGCAAGATATGCATTGGAGAAGTTGGGAAATTTTTGGGAACTTTCAAAAGTCAACTTTGCCTAAAACACTTCAAATTTGCTAATGGGCCTCAAATTCTTCCTTGAATCATTACCCAAAGCCTATGCACGACCCATTGAGCTTAAAAGGATTTATTTTCTTATTTTTAATTAATTAATTGAATTTTTATTCTTATTAATTCATTTAATTAGTTTTAATTGTAGAAAAAATATCAAATAATGGTTGTCAAATCTTTTTATGCAGCAAATATACTCCAAATATGCTAAAGATTTCGTGCATCAATCAACAAGACACGATCTTCCATGATTGGCAAAGTTTCATTGAAAAAAAAGATTGAAATTTCATGATTGAAAATCAAATATTCAAATCATAAATTCATGGACTTATGGGCTTGTTTTTGACCTAGAATCCTTCACATACATATGCACAAGGAAACCCTACTCATACATACACGAAAAAGCTGCTAAGAAGCCATAACCAATTTGCAAATTTTGGAGAGAAACTTGAAAACTGAAATCATATTTGCAGGGCGATTCAAGGCCTCAAAACGTTTCCATTGCATTACTGACATTGCTAGGAAGCTATTGGCATCAAGAACAGATCCTTACACTCAAAGAAACGGTAGAACAGAGTCACGTTTCTTCACAAATATTTCATAATCGAATTTTAATTTCCACGCATCATTCATGTGTTTTGATTATTGATTTATGCTACTAACATCTCCCTGAAGCTTTCGGTAACGTTTAATTGTTCTAAAACTGCTTGAATCTAAATCTACCATTGAAGGATATTAGGGTTTCAGAAGCTTCAAAATAGGGCTTTCTTGTAGAGGAAAAATTAGACCTTTAGACCTATACAGCTGAATGCAGAAGCTCAAGACGAAGCAAATGGAAACCTCGCGCTCAATTTATATTACCCGTAGGCGTAATCGCTATTTTCCACACTTTCAATTTGTGGGGGGTTTAAAACCCCAGCTACTTGTTTTATGTTTTGCAGGAAGAACGAGAAAGAAGCATGCGTGGCAAGGAGTGATAGGGGCATTCAAAATCTGGCGCGTTTTTTTTGTTTTATACCACTAACATTTGTTTTCTTACATAATGATTGTTGTCTATTATATTTACAAACGCGCTAAGTGGCTCAGTTGGTGGAGGATAGGTATTGCAAGCGTTGGGACCTGGGTTCGATTCCCAGGTCCCCCCATATAATTCATAATTTTTGTCTTAGTGTATTCTAGTGCAGCACTCCTTCAACATCCCACCATACGTACTCACACTTAAGACTGCCACGCGCTCTTGATCACTCATCCAATGGCCACAGATTGAAGCCTATGGTACACTCCAGTCAACAACGTACACACAATCCTGGAAAGTCAAACAAAGGCCTTGTCTCTTGGGCCAGAATTGCTTCAATTAACCTCCCCTTTGGGCCTGATACCCCCCTTGGTTTGCATCTTTTTAATTTTATTTTCTTTTCTAATTACAATTCTTTTTAATTGTTTTACCAATTCACAAATAATTAATTTTCATAATAAAAAATCAGAAACCAAAAAAATGTTTTATATTTAATTATTATTAATTTCATCACTAACCTATTTTTTGTAAATAAATAGCTAACAATTAATTTAGTTAATTTAGGTTTTAATTCTAATACTTTTCTTAATAAATAAAAAATGTATAGAATTAGGTTTTGACATTTTCATCTTTTTTTTTTAAATTAATTTTTCCTCACTATTTATTATTATAATTACTATTTATTTTTGTAAATAAACATGTACATTAATTAATTAGTAAATTAGAGTACCTTTAATATTGTTTTTTTCATTAATAATTAAAATATATAAGAATTAGGGTTTCATCTTGATTTTAATTTTCTTTATATCCATATTAAATACCAAAAAACACAAAAAAAAAAGACTTTCCTTTCTTTAATTAAATAATTAAATAGACTTTAATTTCATTTAATTTCAAGCAAAGGGTCAAAACCCTCGGACGTTCAATTTTAATTCTTTTCGCGCATTATTTTCTTATTGAATATTATGTAACTGCTTTCCGGATGTAATAGTAATTAGGTTTACCGCATTTTTACTTTCCGCATCTTTTATCAAACAGGTCTTTGTATTTTGGCGATGTATAGACCCGCGCCTTGTAATAGCGTAGCCTTTATTTTCCCGTCTTTTAACTTTTCGCACTCTTAAATTCTAACTTTGTATGAAAGAATGTATGCTAATTAAAAACAAGCGTAGCTCACAATGCCATGATCAAAGATAACTGTTAAACTGAAAATAACACACAAATTCACACACCACTTCTAGGGTACGCCTCACTTGTTGCCTTCGAAACGTGGTCGTCAAGTATAGGACGTCTTAGCGGTCCTTATGTCCATGATCCAGTTGCCTCGAAACAGTTGCCTCGAAACAGTTGCCTCGAAATAGTTGCCTCGAAACGGTTGCCTCGGATTAAAAAAGGATCAAGGACATAAGGGTAGCTTCTAAGGTGTCCTAACTGTTGCTTCGGTGACCACACTGTCCCTACTATCGAATTGACCCGAACATCTCCAACGGTGGTGCTACCTACCTCTCAATAGTGGGATGGCACTACCTTAAGGACATTTACACAGCCTAATTCCTTAGGGTAGGTAGATGACTCATGGATACTTGCTCTTTTCAAAAACAAATCAAAAACCTTTTCACACCGACACTTTTCGAAAAGCTTTCAAAACAATTTTTCAAACACTCTTGAGGACAGATACAAGAGTTATTCTGAAATCTTTCAAAGAAACTTTTTCAAACCCACTCACATTTTGAAAAGCAAACACTTTGAAAACATAAGAGCAAGTATCTAAGAGCCCATGGGTAACCATGGATAGAAAGGGTGCTAACACCTTCCCTTTCTATAATTTACCTCCCGAACCGAGAAACTATCTCATAAGGAATTTTGCTGTGCTTTTGTTCTGTCCATGTTGGAGAAAATAAAAGACGGTGGTGACTCTTGCTTCCGCGATATTTCGCGAACCAGCGTTAAACAGTCAGTTCTAAATCCACCGATCACAGTTGGGAAACTCCGATCCAAATGGATTGGCCCTTTTGTTGTTACTAATGCTTTCCCTCATGGTGCAGTAGAAATTAAAAGTGCAGGTACTGACAAAACTTTCAAGGTCAATGGGCAGCACCTAAAGCTATTCCATAAAAGTGAAGTAGTTGAAGATGCAACCATAGAAGATCTTTCTTTGGAAGCACCCAACTACTCTGCAACTTGATCAGGGAGCTTTTCTTCTCTTCTCTCTACTTTAATAGTTATGTCCTTTCATTGAGGATAATGCTTGTTTTAAGTGTGGGGGAGAGAATCCTTTGTTTTATTTGTTTTTGTTTCTCGTTTTCTTGTTTTGTTTTCAATTATAAAAAAAAATTGCATCTTTTTGAAAGTTCTGGGTTAGAGATTAATCCGAGGATAGTTGTGGAGACTTGGGAAAATTTCACAAGATCGGTATCGTCTTAACACTGTAAGTCTCCTGCATATGGAAATTGATTTGAATTCTTATTATGTTTTTAGCCTTGAATTCTCATTCTCTGACAGTCCTTGAGTAGTTTATTTCAGCAGTCAGCACCACCTCACACACACTCTACGCAAGGAAGCCGGTGAATATAAGTGAGTGTTATGGAAAAAAAATTAAAAAAAAAGAAAAGAAAAAGGAATGCGCCTTCTAAGTTTGGTGACTCTCACCCGGTCACTTAACCCAACGGTCTTAGAACCTACAAAAAAAGTTGATAATAAGACTCGTTGTTAGTTGGTTCAGCGACTTCTGGTGCTGAACTTGGTAGGGCGGATTACGGTCCGATCCCCCGCAACTACAACTGAGTAAGCAAGGGTTATGCCACGTAAGTACCAGAACCCCGTGAAAAAAGGATCAGAGTCACTAACTGGTTGCTTTGCTATGAGTGTGTGGAGATAACAGGCTTAATGTGATTGCGCCTGAATGAAAAAGAGCAAGAAGGAGGATGAGTAAGTTAGGTTTTTGCATAATAATATGATTCGAATTGGTTTGTATATTCAGGAGGAAAGATTAGTGTTCCTACGATATCCTTAGTGTGCAAGATTAGTACCTATTGAGGCAACCTTAACCAAAGAAAAGTTTGTGGCCTAAAATGAGTAGCCAATGATGTGTTTGTGTTTTCTTTATTTTGTTTTATTTTAATTTTGCTCGGAGTGCAAAAGTTCAAGTGTGGGGGAATTTGATCAGTGCGTCTTGATGCAAATTCCTCTACATTTATACTTATACATTTCTATGTTTTAGTTTGGTTATTTTTCCTTTTTATTGTATTTTTTTAATTTATTTTATTTTTGCACTTATTTATTTTTCGCACTTTATTTTCAGCTTTAGCAGCTTTCACGAATAAATTCATAACTTGAGCTTCAGGAGTCGGAATGAAGCGTGCTACCAGTCGTTAGAAAGCTAAGAGAAAGAGCAACGATTTTCATTCAGAAGTCAAGAGCTGAATCGGACTGTAGCAGGGCCAGAAACTTCGTTGAAGTTGCAGCTTTAGAAATATTTCTTGTTTTGGGTCATTTATAATGGGCTTGGGTTATATTTTTGACCCAGTTGGGTTGTAACCGGAAATTCATGTTTCAATATATCCCAAAACAGCCGTGTACTGTGGACGTATTCACTTTTGATGAGAAAAAATATTGTTCACGAGAAAACTATGGCTTTGTACGAATCATCCTGGAGAACTAAATTCCAAGAATCAATCGGCTGTATTCGAATTCCACTTTGAGGTTTTTATAAATCCCAATTTATTTTGTTTCCTTTGAATCTTTCTTATAATTTCAATTATTTGTTTAATTTGATTGTTGTTATAGGAAAAAATTCTTAGATTTGATTGTTGATTGATGATCCTGAATCAAATTCGTGATTAGTGTAGCTTTTGCATTATCGCGTCCGATCATGTTGCGTTTGCTTAACTCATAATAGTTTTTATCCGTTTGCTTTACTCAGAATTTAGGGACATACATCATTCAATTGCTATTGAGCTTGTCACTAGCTTTTGTGATCGAATAGGAACGGACCCATTAGGGAATTGGGATTTTATAGGGATCGATGATAAGTCGGAAGTCGATATAATAAATTGATTCATTTTAGCTTATTTCGAGAATCACTTATTTTAAGCGCTTATTTTGCATTTTCATTTTTTGAACCCAAACCAAACCCCCTCCAATTCGATTTACCTTCAGTTAATAAAATCAAGATTCCTTATGAGAACGATATTCGAGTTAGAGTTGTCGCTATATTATCGTTTCGCAAAAATACTCGTTTTGATCTGCGCGCGACAGCGGATCACTAGTCAAAACCCTAATTTTGACCATTTTGCCCTTTTGGAGATTTGATCAAATTTATTGAGGAATTATGGTCCAAACTTGATAAAATGATACATATGAGTCTAAAATGTTCTTGTGGATCAAAAATTATGAAGTCTGACTGTGAATTGGCCATAGTTGACTTTTTTCCCAATACATCTGATTTTTAGGTCAACTGCTCAATTGACTGAGCCAAAGTGTGATCCAAGGCTTGAAACTTGACATGAGTGGTCTTGGGGGTCCATAATGATCCATTAAAGTCAAATGGGGAATTGGAAGTTAAAAAATCCTTGTGCAAACTCAAACCCTAATTTTGGTCATCAGTGCTTAAGGAGGTGTCTTGAGCTGATCAAACCCTAATGCAGTCTTGAGCCAAAGGAGATCTTGTGAACAAATTCTTGATAATTGAGAGGGCAAATTTTGGGGTACAACATCTTCCCCTGTTCAATCTTCTTAAACTTGAAGAGTCAGACTGGCGAGTTTTGCCATTCGTGACTCGAAGGTGGAAGAGGATTGGACAATAGAGTGCCGAGAGATTTGCACTCGGTGATGTGATGGTAGAGGGAATGGGCTTAAAGATGCCATTTAGAGAGATGATAGAAATTTGTTGGAGATGGGCTTGTAGATGCCATCCAGAAATGATTGCTGAACTGAATCTGAGAGGGAATCTAAATGAGTACCAGAATGGCATCAGTGTCTGGAGCGTATCTGAAAGCTGAATCTGAATGAGTATCAGAATAACATCCGTGCCTGGAGCATATCTGAACTGTATCCGAAAGCTGAATCTGAATGAGTATCAGAATGGCCTCCATGTCTGGAGCATATTTGAAATGTATCTGAAAGCTGAATCTGAATGAGTATCAGAATGGCATCCGTGTCTAGAGCGTATATGAACTGTATCTGAGAGTTGAATAAGCTTCAGGACGGCATCCGTGTCTGGATCGTATCTGAACTGTATCAAAACATGAGTCTGAATGAGTATCAGGATGGAATCCGTGTCGGGAGTGTATCTAAACTGTATCTGAGAGTTGAATCTGAATGAGTATCAGAATGGCATCCGTGTCTGGAGTGTATCTGAATTGTATCTGAAAACTTTAAACATTGTCAATGGTAGATGTTAACCTTATCCTGAAAAGGGTAAAATGTTAGCTAAAATGCAAAGTCATGTTGTATGAAATGCATGGTATAATGCATTTGTGTTATCAATGTTCATGGTATATGGATGCAATGTATGCGTATGTGAGCTAATCTATTGCGTTGTTTGTTGGATTTGGGGAAAATAAATCCCTGAACACTGCTGAGGTTATGTAAGTCTTCATGTTATGAAGTTAAAGTGTTTATGAATTTCCACTTAGAGAAATAAATTCTGTTGTAAGGGAAATTCCGTGTACTGCTGGAAAAATCCTGCTTGGGGAATCCGAAGAAATTTGGTGACTTCTACTGGGGATTGATAGTTGGGAGATTTGTTTCGCTGGGGATTAAACTGCATTCTGCGGGGGACTTTATGGAAATAGATTAGAGAGGTTTCCCTATCCCTTAAAGCCATCAGTGATTGTCTTTCTATTTTATTTATTTGTAGACAGTAATTATATTCAAATGCATATGTTCAAAAATAAATCATTTGACGTTTTTGTAAAAAAACAAAAGGGTAAAGAAAAACAAATAGTTTTGCACTTTCAAAGGGATATCTTTGTATTGACTTTGAGTAAGTATTTTTGTACAATGAGACAAACATTCTAGTAAGATATTGTGTCATAAAAAAATGAAATTTGATACAAAGTAAAGATAGCTATGTGCAATAATCCCATGGGATTCCCATTCTACTATAGCCTTTGTGTCTCTGAGCATCTTGTCTATTTGTTGCCTTGTCTGAAGCTGATTGAATTGATCAGAACCGTCGAGTTTGCAGGTTGTCCGTAAGGTGATCCAACGAGACATAATCATACACTTTAATTCCCTAACTTTTTCCTGGACCGCCCTTTCGGGTTTTCAGTCCACCGGGATACCTTTTTTTGCCTAAGTCGCTCTTTCGGGTTTTCAACATGCCGGGTGTACAGATTTTTTTTGTTTTATCCCTAATTTTTGCCCGAACCTTTTTGGTTCGCCGGGATGCCCTTGTTTTGCCTAGGTGTGTCAACTTAGCGGGTTTCTTTATGCGTAGTATCTTTTGACTATGTCTACATTCGCAGGGTGCGGAAGGTCGTCGCCATCCATGGTGGTTAGGATCATTGCTCCACCAGAGAATATGCTTTTGATTACAAATGGTCCTTCGTATGTAGGAGTCCATTTGCCCATGGAATCACCTTGCAGTAGTATGATACGTTTGATCACCAGATCCCCAACTTGATACACTTGGCGTCTGACCTTTTTATTGAAAGCCTTGATCATTCGTTTTTGATACATTTAACCATGACAGACAGCAATAAGTCTTTTCTCATCAATTAAGTTCATTTGATCAAGTCGAGTATGGATTCAATCTTTTTTGTTCAGCCCTGCATCCTTCATGATTCTTAGAGAGGGGATATGGACCTCAATAGGCAAGACAGTCTCCATGCCATATACCAGAGAGTAGGGTGTTGCCCCGGTTGATGTACGTGCTGCAGTATGATATCCGTAGAGAGAAAATGGTAGCATCTCATGCCAGTCTTTATACGTGATTGTCATTTTCTGTATGATCTTTTTAATGTTCTTATTTGCGGCTTCGATAACACCATTCATCTTCAGCCGGTAAGGGGGATAATTTTGATGCAGGATCTTGAACTACTCGCACAAGGCGGTGATCATAGTATTGTTCAGGTTTGTACCATTGTCTATAATGATCCTTTCTGGGATACCGTAACGAGAGATGAGATTCTGCTTGATGAACCGGGTGATAGCATTCTTGGTAACAGAAGCAAAAGAAGCTGCCTCCACCCACTTTGTAAAATAGTCAATGGCCATTAAGATGAAGCGGTGTCCATTGGAGGCTGTTGGCTTGATTTCCCCAATCATATCAATTCGCCACATAGCAAATGACCAAGGAGCCGTCAAGACATTCAGAGGAACCGGAGGTACGTGCACCTTGTCAGCATAGATCTGACATTTATGGCAAGTTTGAGAGTGTTGATAGCAGTCTGCTTCCATGGTAGACCAGTAATAGCCTGCCCATAGGATTTTCTTTTCCATCGTATGCCCACTGGAATGGGTGCCAAAAGTTCCTTCATGTAATTCAGCCATGATCCTTTCAGCTTCAACCTTGTCTATGCACCGAAGTAACACAGAGTCATGGTTGTGTTTGTAAAGAATGTCGTTGCTAAGGAAAAACTTAGCAGAGAATCTCCTTAAGAACTTATTATCATTGACTGAAGCTCCTTCTGGATATTCTTGAGCCTCGAGATACCTCTTGACTTCGTGGAACCAAGGCTGGTCCACTACTTCTTCAGTATTAATCTCGTGACAGTGTGCTGGTTCATCCATTCGCTCAATGGTGATATGGGGAGACTCGTTATCCCATTTAAGTTTAAACATAGATGACATTGTGGCTAGTGCGTCTGCTAGCTGATTTTCTTCTCGAGGGAAATGCTCGAAGGTAATCTTCTCAAAATGTAGGAGCAATGTCAAAACATGTTCTTTGTAAGGGATAAGGTTAGGGTGTTTGGTATCCCATTCCCCTTTGATCTGGCTGATGACCAAAGCTAAATCTCCAAATACATTTAAGGATTTGATCCCCAAGTTTATGGCAACTTTGAGACCAAAGATGCACGCTTCATATTCTGCCATGTTATTTGTATAATTGAAGCAGAGTCTTGCAGTAAAAGGAGTATGGCATCCTTCCGGAGATATGAGTACAACACCGATACTGTTGTCGAGTGCGTTAGATGCCCCATCAAAAACCAGGGTCCATCGGGATCCTTGTTCAGGTCCGTCATATGGCCTAAATTGTTCACAGTTGTTTACCGTCATGATGTCTTCATCTGAAAATTCGAACTTCATGGACTAGTAGTCTTCCACAACTTGGTGAGTAAGGTGATCAGCTAGTACACTGCCCTTTATTGCTTTCTGGGTAGTATACTGTATGTCATATTCTGTCAGGATCATCTGCCATCTCTCTATTCTCCTAGAGAGGGCAGGCTTCTCGAAGATGTATTTTATCGGATCCATTTTAGATATCAATAAGGTAGTATGGGTCAATATATACTATCTTAGATAGCGAGCAGCCCGTGCTAGAGAGCAACAAGTTTTCTCGAGTAGTGAATATCTTGTTTCATAGTCGGAAAAACTTTTTGCTTAGGTAATAAATAGCGTGCTCTTTTCGGCCAGACTCATCATGCTGCCCCAACACGCACCCCATTGAATTTTCCAAACTAGTCAGATACATGATCAATGGTCTTCCCTCGACTGGTGGCATTAAAACAGGAGGCTCTTGCAGGTACTCTTTAATCTTGTCGAAAGCAGTTTGGCACTCGTTATTCCATTTGTCTACTTGATCTTTCTTCAGTAATTTGAAGATTGGCTCACAAGTAACTGTCAGGTGAGAGATGAATCTGGAAATGTAGTTTAAGCGTCCCAAGAATCCTCTGACTTCCTTCTTAGTACGAGGAGCAGGCATCTCTTGTATTGCTTTCACCTTGGCAGGATCTACTTCAATTCCCTTATTGTAGACGACAAAGCCTAGGAGCTTACCAAACCTTACCCCAAACGTGCATTTATTTGGGTTCAACCTCAGCTTATACTTCTTTAGCCTCTCAAACTGTTTATGTAAATGATCAAGATGCTCTTCTTCTGTTTGAGATCTAGCTATCATGTCGTCTACGTAGACCTCTATTTCTTGATGTATCATGTTGTGAGATAGAGCTACCATGGCACGCTGATAGGTTTCCCCAGCATTCTTCAGTCCGAATGGCATAACCTTGTAGCAGAATGTGCCCTATTGTGTGACAAAGGTTATTTTCTCCATGTCCTCATGCACAATTTTGATTTGGTTGTAACCTGAGAAACAGTCCATGAAGGAAAATACTTTGTGTTGTGCCATATTGTCAACTAAAATATCAATGTGGGGGAGTGGGAAATCATCCTTAGGGCTTGCCCTATTCAAATCTCTGTAGTCCACACACATTCTCACTTTTCCGTCTTTTTTGGGCACGGGAACAACACTGGCAACCCACTGCGGATAAGAGGTGACAGCCAAGAATCCAGTGTTGAATTGCTTCATGACTTCAGCTTTAATCTTCTCTGACATATATGGTCGCATTTGACGAACCTTTTTCTTTACTGGTGGGCAATCCTCTTTTGTAGGCAGACGATGTACCATAATATCTGCGTCAAGTCCTGGCATGTCTTCATACGACCAGGCAAAGACCTCAACATATTCGTGTAGCAACTGAATCAGATGCTCTTTGACACTGGGTTCCAGATTGGCACCCACCTTGACTTCTCTTTTGTCTTCTTCGGTACCTAGGTTGATCGTATCCACAGGTTCCTCGTGGGGCTGAATGGTTCTCTCTTCTTGTTGTAGTAATCTGGCAAGTTCCCCTGGTACTTCACAATCTTCCTCACCTTCATCTTTGGCTTGGTAGATTAGATTTCCAGAGTCACAAAAAGCCATAGCAGAACCGTTACCCATGGGATCCCGAATGGATGTAGACCTGCATTGTGAGTGTGAGTGTGTGTAAGAGTATAACTATCTTTGAAAGGAATAAAAATGTAAAAAGAAAAACAATGAGCACAAAGTTTGTATGCAAAAACATCCATGATTCATTGATGTCATATGGAAATGAGATAATAACCCTTACAAATGGACCATTGTGCCCCGGGTAAGACACAAGGTTTTAAGAGTCTGAATTATTTTAATATTACATATCCAACAAAATGTAAAGGCAAGTTATTGTGGGATGAAAGTGATCGAGATAAAATCCATGGCCTCCCAATTACTGAGCCCTCCACTGACAGTTGGGAAGATCCAATCCTCCAGGTTGCAGCCATCTTCGTCATCCTCTACCGCGTTGACTTCACATTTACTAATCTTCAAGGGTGGTCCTCCAGCACGAGCGCGACATACATCCTTCTGGGCACTTGAAGTGAAGTCCATGCCAAACTTATCAGATTTGTATGGGATATCTGGGAGTTGTCCCCAAATAGTACACCCACCTTCTTCTATCATTGCCTTGGCGTCCTTCAAAGATGAAATCCTGAGCTGAGGCCTAGTAATCTTAGGAACTTGAGACACATCCTTGGTTACTGCCACATCTTGTGGGACTTCCTCAAAATGTTGGAATGGAGTTTCAATAAATTCACCATCTAATTCCATATATCTGAAGGAATTGAGATGGCTGATCATATACTCTTCTTCTCCATGAACGGTGATAATCTTTCCTTGAATTGGATATTTCAACATTTGGTGCAACGTATAAGTAACAACGCCAGCATTGTGGATCCAAGGTCGGCCTAGCAAGCAAGAATATGAAGGGCGGATGTCCATTACATAAAAGGTTGAATCAAATTTTTAGGTTCCAACCTTTATGGGAATATCCACTTCCCCATGCACCATCCTTTTTGAGCCGTTAAAGGCCCTCACTACTATGTTGCTTGGTTTCAATGTCAATCCCTCAAAGTCAAGCCTATCAAGAGCCTTTTTAGGCAAACATTCAGAGACGAACCGGTGTCAACCAACACATGAGCTAGAGTTGTGCCCCCTGCATTCCACTGAGACATGTAATGCCTCATTATGCTTCCTCCCTCTTGGCATTAAATCAGCATCCGAAAAACCTAAACCATTATCTGCAGTTAAGCTGGCTACGCAGTCTTGGAACTGATCGGCAGATGTTTCTTGGGGTACATGAGCAGTTTTCAGGAATTTTACCAAGGCCTTTGCATGCGCCTCAGAACATAGTAGTAAAGCCAACATAGAAATTTTAGATGGAGTTTGCCCCAGTTGCTCAACTACATTGTAGTCACTTATTTTTATGATCTTTAGACTCAACCAAAACACCTTTTCCTCGAGTCTCGGTTAACTCGGCAGTAGGAATGTCAGTAAGAGTGATAGCAGAGATTGTAACAGCTTTGTCAATTGGAGTATTAGTAGAGATGGTTGTAGGAATGGAAATAAACTTTGGAGGAGCAACAATAACAAGAATGATTACGGGTCCAGAAATAGCTTTTGGAGGAGCAACACTAACAGGAATGATTACGGGTCCAAAAATAGCTTTTGGAGGAGCTATCTCTGGAGAGAAAACCCTTCCGCTTCGAGTGATCTTGCTAGTCCCTGCAATATTACTGATATCAGAGTCAACCTTATCAAAACTTGAATCTTCAGCAGCTGGCCAATCTTGCTTGATACCGTGGTAGTAGATATCCCCTCCATAATTCCATGGTACGGTTTTATCTGACGAATACGGGATTGGTCCAGGCATTGTAATTATCAAAGGAGCTACTTTTGGAACTGATGTAATTCTAACGGGTCTTTTGGTAGAGACCCTGGAAGAATTGTTGGAGATGGTAACGACGGAAACATCATTATAAGAAATAGTTGGAACAGAGGTATTTTCGAATAAAATTTCCTTGTTATCTATTAGGCACTGAATGCCTGTTTTCAACAAAGGACAACTGGTTGGTGAGGACAAACATAAATGACAGCTTTCATCACAGCCTGGGAATACACCGACAATCAATAAGTTCTTTTTGATAGTCAGGAGTGGGGTCACAAGTTCATCAACTGAAGTAACAAACATATCTTCCTCAATGGCGTTGGTATTATGGCCGTGTTTTGGCATAGGGGCAGAAATGACATTAGGCTTTTCTGGCGCATTGAATTCAATCTCTTTGGCTTCAAGAAGATCTTGTACTTTGTTCTTTAGAGCCCAACAGTTGTTAGTGTCATGGCCGGGACTCTCAGAATGGTATGCGCAGCGGGCATTAGGATGCTGGTGAGGAGATGTTGTGTTGGGGTTTTTTGGAGCTTCTTTCAAGGTCACTAGATTGGATCTTAACAGATGTGGCAATACCTCAGATAATGTCATGTTAATTATGGTGAACTGTCTGACTGGTCTTTCCGTTCTTGGTTAGTTGTTTCTTTGCTGATCAAGCGCAAGTTTAGGAATCATAACAACCCCCACCATTGGGCGGCGTTCAGTCCTATCTTGATTTCTCCGAGGATATACAGCAACCACCTCCTTCTTTCCAATGAATGGCTTCCTTATAGCAGCAGAGGATGCATCTTTATGAATCTTCCCATTCTTTATCCCAGCTTCTACCCTTTCTCTGGTCAAAATCAATTCGGTAAAACCTGCCGATGAACTCCCAATTAAGTGATTGAAGAAAGGTCTGAACAAGGTGCCCAAGAACATATCAACTAACTCTCTTTCGGATAAGGGAGGCTGGACTCTCCCTGCCAAGTCCCTCCATTTTGTGCGTAGTCCTTGAAGCCTTCACTTGAAACCATGGCCATACTCTGGAGTTGAGTACGGGTGGGTGCAAGATCATCATTGTATTGGTATTGTTTATAAAAGGGTGCAGCAAGATCTTCCCAGTTATGAACATTGGTTCTTTCTAACTGATAAAACCAATCAAGTTGAGTACCAGACAGGCTGTCTTGGAAGAAGTGTACCCATAAATCCTTATCAGCGGTATGAGGCTGGATCTTCCTCAAATAGGACCGGAGATGCATTTTGGGGCATGAGACTCCGTCATATTTGGCGAATACAGGTGCTTTGAATTTTGGAGGAATGACAATCCCCGATACTAATCCCAACTCCTCAAAGTCCAAGCCATGCACTCTTTGGATTTCCATTGCACACAATCATTCTTCTAGATGCTTATACTTGTCGTTGGCTGAAGGGTATTGTTCTTCAGAATAGTCTTCTTCTTCCTCTTCCTCTTCTGATTCAGACTGGACAACTGTTTCTTTGCCCTTACCGTCTTGATTGTCTTCCTCACCGAATGTCATTACAAAGTCTAAAGCCCTTCTTGTCTGCCCTTGAAATCTTCTTCCCATGTTTGGAACTCCGGTTATCTTCTTCGTCTTCTTTTTCTTCTCCTCAGCTAGAAAGGTCTTCAACTCTTCTTGTCCTTTGGCTAGAGTTAAGAACACCTGTTGAAACTGTGCATTCTGAGCTTGGAGGTCCTTCACCGTTTGCTCGAGATCCATCTTACTGAAATAAACAATAGAGATATGAGGAGACTTGTTGCAAGAAACCTGCTTATGTTATGATGAATGGTAAATGCATATGCAATGATTTCAAGGATTTTGAAGATTCAAATTTGTTTTATACAAAAAAAAGGAAGCACACGTTATATTAATAAATTAAAGCTTGAGTACATCAGTGCCTCCTTGGGCAAAACAAATACAAGAAACTCTAAGATAGAAAGGTTGTACGCATCCTCTTAGGTGCAATGTAGGCATTCAGAGTCTGCTCCTCATGAAGTAGCCTAGTGAGTTCTAAAACCTTCTTCTCGCTCGCGTAGAATTGGGCTTCGAAAGTATCTCGCTCCCCCTTGAGTTGTATCCAATCTCTTTGTAGTTCTTCAAGAGAGGTGGGCATGTCAGGATGTAGGATAGTGTATGGAACATCTCCTTCCATGACAGGTTCAATGATTACCGGGAGAATGGAGGGATAAGGCATCATAAGATTCTGAGCACGAGTTCGCACCCATTTGAGGTAAGGCTCAAGAGGGATGGAATTCTTGTGCCCCGGTGTCTTGCTATCTACTTTGTTAAACATTCTCCAAGCTCGGATAAATCTCTGGCGAAGACCTTGATCGTTGTTCTCGTAGTCAAATACCAAACCTTGAATCAACATCTCGTGTGGACCATCCCTTCGGGCGTAACCAAACTGTCTTAAGGCTAAGCAGGGGTTGTAGGTGATACCTCCTCTAATGCCAAGTATGGGGACATTAGAAAACTCTCCACAATGGTCGATGATGATAACATTCTCTATAGATCTGGAGCACCAATGGATGTCTGAATGTTTGAGCGTCATCAGCCTTTGTGACCACCTTGAACCTTGCTTGTTTTTCAATACAGATCGGGGAAGATGAGAAATAAACCATCTTGCCAATAGAGGAGTGCAACACATAAGGACACCTTTTTTCCTCATTGTGCGAGTGTGAAAGGAGTGTAGGATGTCTCCTAGCAAAGTAGGCACCGAGTTGCGGGATATGAAGATTTTTACGATGTTCACATCTATGAGTTGGTCAGGATTTGGAAACAAAACCATCCCATAGATGAGGAGAGCCACAATTTCCTCAAAAGCTTACAGATCCAAGGAATTCCAATAACTTTGGGCTTTCTCAAACATGAACTTTTCTAGGAAACCCTTGACACCACTCCTTGTTTCCCAATGAGTTGTGACATCAGATGAGTGCAAGTGTAGAGCTTGAGCAATCTCTTCTGGCTTTGGGTCTCTTTCCGTACCGTTGAAAGGTGGTTGATTAAGAATGGGAATCCTCAAGAGTTGGGATAATTGTTCCAAAGTTGGCACACGCTGATAATCAGGAAATGTGAAGCAATAGTGTAGAGGATAAAAGAACTGAAAGAGAACCTTAATCATATCCTCATCAGTGTTAAAAGTGACCAAGTTGAGTAGGCGACCATGTCTCTCGGTGAATGGAGAATTTTCAGGAATCCTTGAAGCTAGCTCCTTAAGTTGTGGAGGGATCCTTACAAGGTTGACTTGAATAGTTTTCCTGCGAAGAGAATCCATATCCTATAAAATAGAACAAAGATAAATCCCAAGGTCCTTGAAATGGTTAGTGAATGAGTATGATGTTATGATGTTCATGATGTCATGTACAAGTATGTATATACAAACAAACAATTCCTTAGGTTTAGGCTTGCATGGAGTCTTATAGGTAAGTACCCTCTTGAAGTTTAGTTGGCTTAAACTTGTCCTTGTAATAGTAACCAGGTTTTAAGGAGCTCAATATCACTGAATTGTTTCCTTGATCATTGTTTCAGCACAAGCCTCTTTAATGGTGACCGAAATATCCCAAGAAACCAAACCTCAATGAGTGTAGTATTGAGTATCTACCAACTTCGTACTGCACCAAAGCCGATCATCTCACTACATCCTAAAGACCAAGTTGGTCAAGTAAAGGTTCTAAAAGTTAATTAGTGTTTCATGAAATCACTCAGCGGCCCCGTATTCTCTTTGATTAACTCAAAGGCTACCGGTACCCACAAATATGTCGCACTAACATAGCTATTGCTTAGACCATGTCGGTATACCCCGCACAGTTTCCACAATGTATTGCTACTTACCTATAATGTATCCCAAATCCGGGTAGAGGATTAAAACCCAAACAAAGAACCATAATGTAAAGCAAACAAATCAAACAATGTAAGCAAGTAAATGTGATCTAGCTCTAAGGTAACCCCACTTTTAGAAATTCCCCAGCAGAGTCGCCAGTTCTGTGATACGGTGGGAGAACTGACTTGGGTGTTTTGTGTTTTATCGCAAATGTTGCAGTTAGCAAGAGTCGCCACCGACTTTTCTTTTATCCAAAAGGAAAGGTGAAAAAGCACAGGAAAAACCTTTGAGAATATTTCTTGAGCTCGGGGGGTAGATTATGAAAAGGGAAGGTATTAGAACCCTTTTCATCCATGGTTTTCCATGGGCTCTTAGTTACTTTCTAGATCACTTGCTTTTGTTTGAAATTGTGCTTTATGTGGTTTTTGAAAGTATTTTGTAAAGAGGCCATTGTTTAGGCAATCTTTGTAATGATTCTCATTCGTAAGAATGTATACAAAGATGTTGATCTTTTGAAAATGTTTTCAAGTTTGTAAGATGTTTGAAAGTGTAGGTGTTTGTTTTGAAAATAGCAAGGATATTTGTTTGAAATTGATCAAGTAATTAGGAGCATTATACCTACTCAAATGTATTTCTTGTTCATTTTCCTTTTCCTTTGACATTATTGTCTTACCATTAATTTGGTAAGCAACCCTATCTTTGGATGTAAACGGGACGGGCGTGGGTCATCGTATAACCATGATTAGCAATATTGAAAGGTGTCTTAGCATTACTTTTTTAGGGACTAAGATCATTTGAAAGGCAACTTAGATAGCGTCATCGAGGGACTATGATCTTATATTTTGCTTTGTTTTTGTTAAGATACCTCACATGCGTAATACCGCCATTTTGTATAAGGAAACCAAGTGGAATAACCCTAGGGATGCTTGTGTGTAAATGTATTGTTTTCATGCTTATTTTTTGTCTTGAATTAAGGTTTTCTAAGTATTGATTTTAGTCTTTCCATACAAACCCTAATTACTAGCATGTTATATAAAAGCGATAAATTGCGAAATTTAAAGTTACTACGCTATTACAACATTTGTGGGGAGGGGGTGTACAAATTGAATGGGGATTGCAAGAATTGTAAACCTAATTACTCTATTAAAACCATATTGAATTGGTATCAATGTACAATAAATTTAAATGAATACAATATACAAAATGAATAAATGTATAAAAAAATACAAAATGTGAAGTAAATGAATATTTTGTTTGGATTTTTTAGAGAACAATATTTTATCTTAATATAATTAATTAAAAGAAAAATAATTAATAAAAAGTAAACCCTAAATTTATTAAGAAAAGAATTTTAAACAAAACCCTAAATCTATTAATTAAAATAAAAGAAAATAAGTTTTATAAGAAAAGTGTTTTTGGTATTTTTTTTTGTCTTAAAAATATTTGTAGTATCATGAAATATTTTTAGTCTTTTTTATATCAAAATAATATACTTTAATTAGTATGAAAGAAAATAACTAATAACTTAGTTTTGATTATATTTATAAGATAATAAGTAAAAAATAAATAAAGTATAGTTAATAAAAATATTTTTTTGTGATAAAAATAAAATAACTAAGTCAAAATATAAATCTATCATTTTTTGTATTTTATGATTTTTCAGTATTTAGAAAATATATTTAAGAAAATAAAAATGAAATAAAAAAAGAAAATAAATAAACTTGGGCCAGGGGTGCAAATAGCCTGCAGGGAGGTTAGTAAGAGAAAAAAAATAAACAGGCCCAGCGTGTCAAAAAAGAAAAATCAGAAAACAAGAAAAATGTGAAAAATCCAAAAGGGTACCACTGGGGCTCGAACCCAGATCTCAAAGGTAACAGGCGCGCGCTTCTACCACTGGGGTGGCTATACATCCATTAACATAAGCAAAACAACAAATATACAAGGCAAAACGCGCCCTGAAGACTTAATCTTCAACCTCCAGCCAGAGCAACTGTAACTTGCTCATTTCTCATCAAAAATGAAAACGGTAAACATGAAACTTGTAGCAAATTTTCTCACGATTTCAGAAATGTAAAGCATTAAAACTATAGATCAAATATAAGCATGAATTTTAATGGCCCTAATCTGAACCCTAAAAATCTCAGAAATTTTAGTTTCAAAATTCTCTAAGCTCAAGAAAAATTAATGGAAACTATGGACATGGTTAGCTTCAGGGCAATGATATCTACATGTTTTATTCACAAATAAACTATTGATGATGCCTGTATGAAGAGTTCAAAGTTGAGAAAACTTACCTCAAAACTGGAAATCGTGTTTTGACTTTGAGCTTGTTTCAAGTGATGGTAATGATTAGGTTAGCTTCCTTGAGGTCCCAGGAAACTAATGCAATGATTAGCTTGAACAATAGATGGCTGAAATAGTCTGGAGGAGTCAATGTGCAGAGCTCTGTTTTTGGAAATGGAGGATGGTGTTAATGGTCTTACAGTTCTAAAAAAGGGCGTGGGATTGATTCTATGTGATGCTTAGAAACTTTAGAAACCAAAAGGCCAAGAAACGCACGAGTAGATTATGAGTTTCAAGTTTTTGGTCAGTTTGTGTAAAAATAGAAATGTGAAATGTGATTCCGAGTTCTAGGTTCTTCCAAGGCTTGAGCATTCGTGTATTTGTGTCAAATGGTTTACGTATGTATAAACAAAAGTGTTTGAGAGCTTTTGATAATCAGAAGTACAAGTTCCTAGCTTTTGGCTAGGTTACTTGATTTTGAAGAAAAGAGGGAAACAAGTTTCAAGGAGAGGTGCAAGCATGGGATGGGTGATTGTAAGTGTTTGAAACATTTCTCATGAGTTATAGGACTGGTTTGATCAGAAGAGAACAAGTGCAAGGCTCAAGAACAATTTTTGTACAAAAAGTTGCTTTATCAAAATGGCAATGTGACCTTTCTTCCAAAAATGGATATAAAGCATGTCCATGCATTGAATGCTTGAAGTGAGGCCTCTAACAGCTGTGTAAACCATTAATTATGGAGTGCCTAACAAGTTTTAGTCCTGCAAAGTAATGTTTATGCAGCATGGTTTGAATTTGAATATTGTTCATCACTAAAATGACTTGTAATTAAAGTGACAAAACCCTAACTTCATCTCTTCGATTCTCCCTAATCAAGAATGATCTCAAGGAGTTCTTTGACATTTTGGAAAGTTTGCAATGTGATATAAAACCCATCTTTGAATTTCTTTTTAAGATTCCACTTGGAACTATATGAAAAAGTGCCATGAAGTTGGGTCAAATTCCTGACCAAATTAGGGCAAAATTTCATCAAGTGTTTAGTTTCATGACCACATGTTCATAAAATTATAACTTGAGATACATGCATATTTGGAAGGAGTTGTGTAAATAAAAGTTGTATATTTCATGGATATCTATAACTTTCATTTTGGAAGTTTCTCTTGAATCGTCTTGCATCATGGTGAAAATTTTGCTCAAAGTTATGAAAAAACATGAAATTTCCAACACTTAGAAAAATATCCAAGTTTAGAAATTTTGACTTTTCAAAATGAAATATTGACTTTTTGATTTCTTGATGAATAAGTTTCATATTTTGACATGTTTTGATGAATTATGATCTTTGGCACTTGAATTTGACCAAAAAGTCAAAGTTTGACTTTTCAGTATACAGTTGAATGAAAAATTCATCTGTCAATCCAATGGACTTGCGACGTTTTGAACCATGTTATTAGGTCAAAATGATGCAATTTGACTCTTTATATCATGCCTTAAACCAATTGACCATTTGCTAGGTCCAAAATCAAAAATTGCCCTTTCCCTGTCAAAACCTAAATTTTGACCATTTTACCCTTTTGGAGATTTGATCAAATTTCTTGAGGAATTATGGTCCAAACTTGATCAAATGATACATATAAGTCTAAAATGTTGATTTGGATAAAAACTTATGAACTTTTACTGTGAATTGGCCATAGTTGACTTTTTTCCCAATACAGCTGATTTTTAGGTCAACTGCTCAATTGACTGAGTCAAAGTGTGATCCAAGGCTTGAAACTTGACATGAGTGATATTGGGGGTCCATAATGATCCATGAAATTAAAATGGGGCATTGGAAGTTAAAAAATCCTTGTGCAAACTCAAACCCTAATTTTGGTCATCAGTGCTTAAGGAGGTGTCTTGAGCTGATCAAACCCTAATGCAGTCTTGAGCCAAAGGAGATATTGTGAACAAATTCTTGATAATTGAGAGGGCAAAGTTTTGGGTACAACAACCATGTTATATTATGTTTCCATTCTCTACCTGCGCGTATACCATAGATATCATGCTTCCTCAATTTCATCCATTAGATCTGCATCAGAGGACCGTTAGGCCAAGTCTCATGATAGCACCCGTGCACCCTCGCGTAGACAACTAACCGGACCCTCTCCAAAATTTGTAGTGGGCCTTACCCGTTAGCTTTTAACACCTCCCTCGTTTATTTTTCTAAATCAACTAGCAAGATACACCCCCTAGCCAACAGGGTTTGAATTGAATTCAGGCCCTAATCTTTACACCCCTTTGTTGTACTTATCAATTAAAAAGCGCACCCCCTCTAAATTAACTAAATTAATTTATTTTCTATTTTTTATATTTCTTATATATTTTTCTCTTTATGTTATTTATTTCTTTTTTATAATAATTATTATTATTGGTAATATTAATTTTTATTATCATATCATTATTAATATTAATTTTTATATTATTTATTATATGTGAATATTATTATATTAGCATAAATACATTATTTTAGTAAAAACTCATGTATATTATTTTTCTTATATTTTTGCATTAAATATTTTTTATCATGCATTAATCAAGAATTTTTGCAATTGATATGATAAAAAAATATAACAAATCTCAAACTATTTTTCGCAATCAACTAATCTAAACAATCAATTTTCGCAAAAGGGTTCCAAATTAATTTTGACTAATCACGCATTTAGTCCACATCTCTGCAATCTCTACTCCCGGTCAAAATGCGAGGCGATTCAAAATACATTTGCAACCCCTAAAAAACACAAACTCATACGAACTATGAATTGGGACTCTGATTCCTCATAAGAGGATACGTAGGCATACGATCAAAAATCATGACTAGTTCCCCTATTAAAACTTAAAACCCTGTTTAACCTGAAACCTAAACCTAAACCTAATATCCTTAAGAATAAGGTAGATGAAAGGTGCCTAACACCTCCCTTTTGTCTAATGAGGTCCGAAACTTAGAATATCTATCTTGCAATTTAGGGTTTCCTATTAGATGCCCTTCCTTAGGATAAAAACTAGTAGTGGCGACTCTCATTTAAAAACCAGTCGCAACTGTTGGCGACTCTGTTAGGGACCTCAACCTTAGGTTTTAGGTTTTATTTTGGGTTTTTATTTATTTATTTATTGCATTTATTTATTTCTTGTTTATTTTTTTAATCATTTTATATATTTTATGCATGGTGGGATTTTATTTCAAAAAATATTCTCAAATAACCCTTAGAAAGAAGGTTCGTCTATTAGCTTAGGAGATACATCATCCCTACGAGTTTATGTGATGACTTCGCCTAGAGTCGGTGGAATTTCAAAAAAGGAATACTTATAGAGAGATATCCTCTTGACGAGTAGGACTTTGGAATGCTACCCATTACTCTTTGTAATGACCTTAACCAAAATCTCATGACTCTTTGTAATGACCTTAACCAAAATCTCATGACGAGACCTTTCACGACTTTGAGACGAAAGTCTCGGTCTATAAAGAGGCTCCACCTAAGGGAGGCCCTTATGCCTTCTCCCTCTGGTGTTATTCATGATTCCCTTAAGGAAACCACCTTATGAGGAGGGTAGAATATACGTAGGCCAAAACTAGGAGCCTACCTTCTAAGGATATCCTTCATATAATCGCATTTCCACTATCCCTAAACCCGCAAGGGTTACTTCCGGTATACTATAATCCCTATCCTATAGGGTCTATCTTTCATAAGTCACAACCCATAACATGTAGGGATTCTCCAACCTTCCATTAGCCTATTACAACTTGTAGGAATTCTCATCTCTCAATTACCATCTGTAGCTTGTAGGGATTCCCCTTCATTTTCTATGGTCCCTTATCCCTAAGGAGTTCCTATCTGACTCAATATCTGAGTTAGTGTAGGGTATCCCTATTTCCATGTCTATCATTATCTTCCCCCTTAAGGAATTCCTATATGTCTCAATATCTGAGTCAGTATAGGGTACCTCTAAATCCATATCAAATTATTTTCGTCCTTAAGGAATTCCTAGATGTTTCAATCTCCGAGACAATGTAGGATATTATCATTTTTATTTCTACCACCAAACCTGTATAGGGTACCCCTGCGTCTACCCTCATACTACGTCTGCATCACATTGCATATCCATGAAACCTTTTTTCATTATACCATAAATCTAAAAACATTTTTGCATACCCATGCATTCACATACACTCATACATTTTCATCTCATGCATTTCCACCTTCGCCCTTATCCAACTGTTACCCACATGCTAGCTGATTTCTTGGTACTCGCTTGAGGAAGTCCGAAAATATGGAACGAGGAGATTAAACATTTGAGACTCAATTAAACTTGGCCCTACAAAGAAAGAAGGCAACCCTTCACAAGGTCAACAAAGGGTCTACGACATACCTCAAATTCCACTACCATTGGTGATTCCTCTACATCAAGAGCAACTGCCATATCAATAGAATAGGTATGCCCGAGAAAGTTCAAAGTTCACCCTCACGCTTTGACAAGTCCAAGAACTAAGAAGATCTCCTGAAGTCACGGGGATCAACAAATGAGCTCTTCCATAAGATCATTAGGCTTTATCAAGTACAAATTATAATTTCCTAGTTTCTAAGGTTCATTTGGTGTAAATTTGTATCTTTGAATCAGTAATTCTAAAAAAATAAGCATGCATGTTTTTGAAATCGATTCAATCCAAAAAAATCAACAAATTTATATTTTCACTCTTTTCCACTTTCAAATTAACAAACTTTGATGGAGAATGATGAAAATCAAATAACTGAATTTTGCTAAGCTATGCTTTCAATGTAAGACTGAGCTGACGATGTAAGGCATTGTTTTAGTTCTTAAACAATGGAGAAATAAGGAGTTAATCTGTAGTCAACCCCCTCGAGCCAGAAGTTGGAGTTGTTTCTATTTTCTAAAAAAACCTTAATTTCAACCAGGGGCAGGGTAGTCTTTTAATTGATCCAATGGCGTGTTCTATTCTCAAGATAAGTGATTTATCTAAATAAAAGGTTAAAGCATGTCTCTTTCCTCGATACATCATTGAGGAAATAATCTAAGCAAGAGTTCAAGCACATCCTTTTCCTCACATCCATCAAGAATGAGGAATCCATGAAGCTCTCAATACCTTCTTCCTCAATACCTCATTCGAAATCGAGGAAAAAAATGAAGATGAAGCTTACAACAATCGGCGTGGCAGTGACGAATTTTCAAAATTGAAAAACAAAAAGAATCTCAAAAGAAAAAATTTCAAATAAAAAAAAGGATAGAGGCTGTTGTAGCGGTAGAAATGTTCAAGACTAAGCCACTAGACTGACTAGACTTTATACAAATCAAAATAAAAATTGCTACCGCGCTTTATTGTTTCCAAAGGAATGGGAAAAGAGCGAATAACCCAAAAAGAAGGGGAAAGATTAAAGGTAAGGGGGTTGGTTATGCAAAGGGAAGGTATTATCACCTTAAACATCTATGGTACTCCGCAAGAACCTCTTTGTAAAATCTGTATATTTTGGTTATAAAAAATGTTATATATAGAAATGGGATGGTGAAGGTGAGAAAAGAAATATATCTATTTCATAATTTTTTTCACCCGCCGCGGTTGCGAATCTTTAGTGCCTACGTACCACCTTTCATGCAATAGGGGATCAGGGTACACGTAGTTGCTCTTTTAAAAATTTAAAACACAAATGCGTTGATTAATTTTATGAGATAAAACATCATCGTCATTGTCCGTGTGGAAAACATACCTACTACCCACAATCACGAGAAAGGAGAATTTGCATCATCTCAAAGTGGAGGATATGACTTGGATTTCAAAATCAACAATTCCTCACTCAACACCTAAGTGGAAAATATATCTCTTCACTACATATTGTAGAAGTATAGTTGTTTGCATCACTACAAGGATTGACAAGAGTTCAACCTTTTTTGAGAAAAGTTTAAAGATAAAAAGCCAAAGTGGCAAAATGGTTTGAAATGAGATTGATTGACTTTTAGTCTTCTAAAAAAAATGTCAAGGTATTATTAAGTTGATTGGAGTTTATTTGTAAAAAATGTTTTAAGAATGCAAGGACATAAGTCCAAGTCTATTATGAAAGTGGTTCAAGTTTAAAAAACAAGAAGAGTTTTCAAAAAAGGGGGAAGAAGATTTTTGAAATTAAAGAAGATGGGAGGAGAAGAAGGGACTATCTTAAAGCATAAGGTAAGAGCTAGGGATAAGAACCATCTAACCAACAAGAAGCCAATACTTGACATTATGAGCCAAGATAGAACTCCCATTCCTTGGATTGAAACCAATCAAGAAAAAAAACACTAGACCTCTTGAGAGAATCAAACTTCAAGTGTATTAAGTCTTCACAAAAATTGGGCAGAGTAACAGCTGTATACGGGTGAATTCAAGATTACAAACAAAGGGTGTAATCACAAAAACCTGCACACAAAAACAAACAAGCAACCCAATGTCTTGAAGTAAACCTCAAGAACTCGAGACAAAATAATCAGATAAGATCACAAAGTCTCCAAGATAGGCCAAGGTTTCTAATCCTAAGTCCAAGAAAAGTCCCATGCTCCATAATACCAAGGATAGTAACCAAATAGTCCAAGTACTATTAAATATTTTTTAGGGTCTATGTTGATTATTAAGTATCTTAAGAAAGGAAAATAAAAGCTCAAGTGAGCAAAATAAAGATGGCAAGAAAGTAAATGCTCAAATGAGCAAAGATGAAAATGACATGAAATGTAAATGCTAAAAGTAAATAATACGTAAAGCATAAAAAAGAATAAATGTATAAGGTAAAACAAGTCAATAATTAGTGGTTAGTTGGATGGCCATCTTGAAGCTTGCCTTTGGAACTCATTAAAGGATTGGTAGAACCAAAGCCTCCACACAACAAGTTGCATCTGATTTTTGCCAAGTATATCATCCATTTGGAATTCTCATAAGTACCATTCAATGATCAATAATGTTTAAGTGATCCGCGTTGACTAAAGGTGTTGTAGATCCATTAGAGGATTGGTATAACCAAAGCCTCCACAGAATGAATCTCAAGGTTATTAGATCAAAGAGATCAAATTAACATACTTGGGTTTGCAATCATAAGTTTGGGCCACGAATGATCATTTATTTGAATCAGGACAAAATTTAGTGCTATGTTAAGCAATCGTAAATGAACTTATATAGAAGTCGCACCTATTTTGAGGCTGGTCAATAGCAATTTATGCACCATTTATTTTGAGACATGATATAGAGATCATGCTCCAACAACATTTAGTGCAATAAGAAAGGGATGAGATGAAGAGGGATGAGGGAAAAAAAATATACAAACCACATTTGAATTAAATTTTAATCAAACTATTATTAAAATCATTCATCCATTTTTGTGGAGTTAAACTCAACACCATGGATCCAATGATGTTAATAAAGTTCATGATCCAAAATCTAACCCAAGATCAGCCAGAAAATAGTCATAAAATAATATCACATTTAATATACACAAAAGGGTTTAAAAAAATATTTTAAAAATAGGAAATAACGAGAAAAATATCAACTATGTTCAAATTAATCAAGAAATGAAAATTAAGACCATAGAAAAATCAGAAAAATGCTCAAATAATTTTACAAATTGTTTTGGTAATTTTTTAAAGTCAGAAACCATTTTTAAAATTAAAATAAATGGGTAAAATAAACAAAAAATTGTAAAAAATAGTAAAGTCAGAAACAAAAATAAAATAAGGTCATCAATATTTGTCACAATATCATTGGATCATTCCATAATTTTTTCAGAATTTAAAAAAGTATAAAAGTATTTTTAAACATTTAAAACAAATCAAATAAGTGTAAAATTTATAAAAAATACCAAAACACAAAATTAAATTGTGAAAAAATAAAAATCAGAAAGAGAATAATCAAAAATATTTTTCATAATTTTTTCAGATTTTTTGGACGAAAAATGATTTTTCTATGATTTTTTGAAATTTAAAACAATTAAAGTATAAAAATCAGAAAAAGAAAATAAAAGTAAAATATGTGGACCATTGGATGAGAGTCAAAACGCGTTAGTAATCAACTCCAAGGGATCTGGCGCGCTGTGCATATCATGGTCATTAGTGAATATTGTACAAAATCATTAATTAAATCAGAATTTGAAAAAAACAGATGGCGCGCCTTCATTGGTTGGAAGATGACACGTTGGTCATCTTCAACCTCCAGCCATCAGGAATTGTAGATCTCTCAAACTATAAAATCAGAAGCTCAGACCTATGTCATTCACTTCGTCTCTTCAAGACGAAAACAACCACACCCTCGCGCCAAATTTATATAAACTGTAGCTCAAGCAATTTGGAAGGAAAGTTTTGAAAAGGGATTTGAAATTTCATGGTCAAAATGTGTTTCCAGTAAAAGGTAAGTGTTTCAAATAGAACCAAGGCAATGAGAGCAACAAAATGATATCAGAGTTTTGAAGAATTGATGAAGGAATCTACCTATTGAAGTTGAGTTGTAGAGCTCTGAAACTGGACTTCTATGGAGCAGTATAGGGCACGATTCTCGAATGTAATTATGTGGTTAGCTTCATGGAAGATCAAGGAAGGTGAATTGATGGAAAAATTGGATTGAAAAAGGCTCGAGAATGGATTTTGAAGTTACTGAATTCTGAGTTGTGAAACAAGTTTGGCAGGGTGATTCTGGCTATCCAAGCTTGGGAAAATGAATGGGATAGTACATGTATTTATAGGAGAAGCAAATGTGATCAAAAAGGAGAGTGAATGATGCGTTTTGGAGGGAATTCATGCAATCCTGATGCACGAGTGAAGTGTGATCCAAACTTCACCAAAACTCATCTAGTTCTTGCGTTTTGACGCACTAATCAACTTGGGAAAGTTGGCTAATCATGTTTAGACCCAAAATGCGTATTAATTTGAGGTTTAGAGGTTGTAACATGAAATTTAAATTCTGACTTGCAAGGAAAATTCAATTCCAAGTTACCATTTTTGAAACAATGTCATTCTCAGTTAAAGGGGTCTTAAGGCATGACTCTTGATGCTTTAGAAAGATGAGGTTACAAGCTCTGCAATGGAAAAAAAAGGAGTTAAATGGATACTTGAGCTGAAAGTTGCTTTGAGTCAAAGTTGGGAAAAAAGGTTGACTTTCCATACTTTGAAATATTTCAAATTCTTCTTCAAAAAGGACCTATAATGTCTTGCATCCAAACATGGCCTTCCACTTGGAATTTGCTCTTGACCAAAAAAGTGGAATGAATTAGATCTCTTGAGTGACATTTTTAAACTTGAATAATTCAAAATCTCCAAAATTTGAGCAAGTTATGACTTGTTGAAGTTGGCAAAAAATCATGAAATGACCTATAATCTTTTGCATCTTTAAGGCAACTTCCATCCATTTTCCCACTTTGTACATAAAAGAAGGCATAAAGTTCACATCTTCAAGATCATTATGGAAAAATAATGGACTCAACATGATAAAAATTTACCAAGTTATGACCATTTGAAGTCACATATGGAAAACTGGGGATTCATCCGGAGGACTTGTAATCTTTCTTCCTCATCAAGGCTCTTTCTCATGAAAAATCCTAGGAACCTTTGAAGTGATTTGTTAATAATCCTTTTAAGGGAATGATGTATTTGGAATCACTCAAAAATACTAACAGGTGAGCAAGATATACCCCTTTGAAGTTCAAAACCCTAACTCTTAGATCAAGAAAATGCTTTGAGGAACTTTTACAAGCTTGAACAAACTTCTTGTACCAACATTCTTTCTTTGTGAATATAAGTTGTTGAGGATGATGATGAGGACTCATAGCCACCAAAACCACTTCCATATCTTGAAATTTGAGAGAAATATTCTCTTGTGACCAATAGGAACAAGGCCTTGTCCAAACATGACAACTTCTCCAATCAACCTCTTGTAATTTTGAGTCAAATCTAATAACCTTGAAATGTGATGAACCAAAGCAAGTTTGCCATGCCAATTCTTCCAAAATCAATCCAATGGTGAGGTTTGAACTTCTCAAGATTTATTGACTAAGGCATAGAAATAAACTCATGAACCCATGGGGTAACTTGTTAAATCTCATTGCCTTCACCTACATGGATAACAAGCAAGAAAAACCAACATTGCATTTTATTAGTTAAATGAAGAAATCAAAACAATATTCATGATCACAAAAGGAACATAAGTCAAGATGCTTGGTAATCCCTCAAAAGGGAAAAACCAAATTTAGGGAGGGGAACCAAGAATCCTAGTGTGATCTTGTTGTGAATGAATCAACATGGTATGATGAAGGGATCTTAGGGGCAAAAATTGGGGTACAACAGCTGCCCTTATTTAAGTTTCTTCTATCCAGAGATACGAAGGTTAAAAATCTTCGTGTCGACGCGATCAAAGATACTTAAATATAAAGCAAACCTTATTTTTGTCCCTAAGATGCCATGCAAATGCTTATGATCATGAATGCATATGAACATGACCAAAGAGACGCAAAACATCACTGGGGATCTAACAATAAAAAAGAAACAAAGGAGCAACCCCACCAGGAAAATAAATCACTGGTGGATCAAAAGACCTGAATCAAAGAGGATGGTAGGATGGTCAAAGGAATCACCAACTTCTATCGAAGGCGAAGCTACCATCGTTCACTAAAGGCAGAGAGAAAGATAACAAACATCGATGTTCACTGCCAATGTCGTACCAACTTTCACTGAAGGTAGAAAGAGAATATCATATCACCGTCATTCACTGACGATGAACTACCAACATTCACTGAGGGTAGCAAAAAGATAACAAATATCGACGTTCACTGTCGATGGTCTACCAACTTTCACTGAAGGTAGAAAGAGAATATATCATAGCACCACCATTCATTGACGATGAACTACCAATGTTCATTGAGGGTAGCAAAAAGATAAAAAACATCGAAGTTCACTGCCGATGGTCTACAAACTTTCACTGAAGGTAGAAAGAGAATATCATATCACCTTCGTTCACCGAAGATGAACTACCAACGTTCACTGAGGTAGAAAAAAGATAACAAACACCGACGTTCACTGCTGATGGTCTACCAAATTTCACTGAAGGTATAAATAAAATATATCATATCACCGCCGTTCACTGACGATGAACTACCAACGTTCACTGAGGGTAGCAAAAAGATAACAAACATCGATGTTCACTGCCGATGGTATACCAACTTTCACTGAAGGTAGAAAGAGAATATCATATCACTGCCGTTCACTGACGATGAACTACCAACATTCACTAAGGGTAGAAAAAAGATAACAAACATCGACGTTCACTGCCGATGGTCTACCAACTTTCACTGAATGTAGAAAGAGAATATGTCATAGCACCGCCGTTCACTGATGATGAACTACCAACGTTCACTGAGGGTAGCAAAAAGATAACAAATATCGACGTTCACTGTCGATAGTCTACCAACTTTCACTGAAGGTAGAAAGAGAACAAGTTTCCCCAAGATTCTGGTGTTTCTCCTAGAACGGGTCTCAACTTCTTCTTTAACCAAGACACTCTGCCTGGAAAGGATAATATATAAGCTGTCTCAAATAAAGAGACTTGCTACTTGTTGTCACGGAGGATTGTAAAATGAAATGACTTTGGGAAAGAGGTATGACTTCCTGGGGAGATGCCATGATATCCTTGCTGAGGGGATAAAGTATTCTCGTGCAAAATAAATGCACCAACCAAAGCTCGGAGTTTTCAGAAATCCAAAGTAAATAATACTGCCGTGGAACCACAGATTCAAACCAGAAATAAACTGGAATGAAACAGTCAACCAGAATACATCCTTTGAGAAATAAACTCAAGAGGGAAAACCAAATCCATCCAAAAAAGGAGCCTTACCGGAAGGCTAAAGCAAAAATCTTCTATGAGGGACAACTCAATAGGGAAATTTAAAGAATATACACTTTCTGCTTAAGACCAACACTCTATTGAAAAGAGGGCAACGTAACTCTGCAAAACAGGGTAATATGTCAACAAAAATATTAACAAATGTCAATGAATAATGACTTGCCAATTTTAGTTATACATGATGTATGTATGAATATATGAGTGTTATCATGCGTATGCTGACAAAACAGATATACAACATGGGGAAAAACCAGGCAAAACTACCTCGGGCACTAACAACACTTGGCTAAACTTCATCCAAGATGATCATTCCAAGAAAGGTAAAGGCCAGCTGAGGAAACAAAACCTACTGTTTGCTTTAACTTTACTGAGGAGAAACATGACCCGGAGGTAAATAAATCAAAGTGATGAAATAATACAGATACAGGGATAGAACATCCTCCTTCAGGCTTCACCGAGGAAACAAGTGTTTTTTCAAAAGTAACACGCCTACTGAAGATTGCAAGACCAGTCTCAAGTAAATCAGACTGACATCGAAACATCCAAACATTCGCTGGGGAATTCAGGCCTACTTCACTGGAGAAAATGGGATTGAAACTTCACATCAATGAAAACTCAGAAAAGAGGAGAAATGAATCCAAACTTGACCAAGGATACCGGAATCATAAACCCAATACGGAGAAAACATCCCAAGTAGACCTTCCCGAGGGGAACAAAAACTTCTCAAAACAACTGGAGTTTGTCCATTCCCGGGATCACCATTTTTGTTGTCATTGTTTCATCACAAATCTCAAAGTAAAAGTAAATTGTAAAATATTTTTTTTGAAAAATCAATTTTGTTATTTAATCTTTTTTGCTTTGAAAGTTATTATCAATAATAAATGAAGTCTTTGCAAACTAAATAAAATAAGAAATACAAAGAATTGGGTAAAAGCACAAATTTCATTAATAGAATGATACTTTGCGAATGACGAGACTCCATAGATGATTACAAAGTTCGGAAAATGGTAACATATAATGGAAAAGATACATTGAGATGCAATGACCACTATCCCCTCTAACAACTTTTGAAATCCTGAGCAGTAACTTCTGCTGAAGTATGGTGAGGATCCGAGAAGATTGTTGCTTCAACGATCAAGTCTTGTCTGACGTAGTTACTTTCCAAGAAAATCCCTAACTTTTGCCTAAGTTGCCCTTGCGGGTATTCAACTTAGAGGGAAATTTATTCTGTTTAGGTCTCTAATTTTTGCCTAGACCTCCCTTTTAGGTTTCGGCCTACCGAGACGCTCCTTTTTTGCCTAAGCCGCCCTTTCGGGTTTTCAACTTAGCGAGCTGTTCTTTTATTTCTTTAGGCGAAGTATTTCTTGACTGCATCAGCATTCATGGGACGTGGGAACTCCTCGCCATCCATAGTTTCAAGAATTAATGCATCGCTAGAGAAGGCTTTCTTGATAACATACGGGCCTTCAAAATTGGGAGTCCACTTACCCCTAGAATCAATGTTGAAAGACATGATCTTCCTTAGCACGAGGTCGCCTTCTCTGAATTCACGAGGTTTGACCTTTTTATCAAAAGCTTTCTTCATTCTTCTATGATATAACTGGCCATGACACAAAGTTGTCATTCTCTTCTCCTCAATCAAATTCAATTGGTCAAACCTGTTCTGGACCCATTCAGCCTCTATCAACTTGGTTTCCATTATCACACGCAACGAGGGAATCTCTACCTCGACAGGGAGTATAGCTTCCATTCCATACACTACGGAGAATGGGGTTGCTCCTGTTGAAGTGAGGACAGATGTTCGATATCCATGCAAAGCAAAAGGGAACATTTCATGCTAATCCTTATAAGTAATAACCATTTTCTAGGTAATTCTCTTGATATTCTTATTAGAAGCTTCAACAGCCCCATTCATCTTTGGCCTGTATGGAGATGAATTGTGATGGACAATCTTGTATTCTTCACACAGTTTTGTCATCATCTTGTTGTTCAAATTCGAGCCATTGTCAGTGATGATTCTGCTCGGCACACCATACCGACATATAAGGTTATTCTTAATGAAGCGCACAACCACCTACTTAGTAACATTGGCATATGAAGCAGCCTCCACCCATTTGGTGAAGTAGTCAATTGCTACCAAGATAAAACGGTGTCCATTCAAAGCTTTGGGTTCTATCATCCCAATCATGTCAATACCCCACATAGAGAAAGGCCACGGGGAGGAAATCACATTGAGAAGTGTCGGAGGCACATGGACCTTGTCTGCACAAATCTGGCATTTATGGCACTTCTTTACAAATTAGTAACAGTCAGACTCTATTGTCAGCTAATAATAACCTGCCCTTAGCATCTTTTTAGCCATCGAATGTCCATTGGCATGAGTGTCAAATGAACCTTCATGAATCTCATGCATCAACATGTCTACTTCGTGTCTATCCACGCATCTGAGCAAGACCATGTCATGATTTCTCTTGTATAACACATTTTCACTAAGGAAGAAACTGTCTGCCAATCTTATCAATGTCTTTCTATCTTTCTTCGACGCACCAATCGGGTATTCCTGAGTTTGAAGAAAATGCTTGATATCATAAAAACAAGGTTTTTCATCAACTACCTCCTCTGTTGTAAACACATGAGCGGGCCTATCCAACCATCGAAACGTAATTCATGGTATATCATTCCAAGTATACACTTGATACATAGAAGCCAGAGTTGCCAGAGCATCTACCATTTGATTTCCATCTCTAGGGATGTGATGGAATTCAACTTTATTGAAGAATGGTAGTAATCTTCTAGCATAATATTTGTAAGGGATCAAGTCTGGGTGACGAGTATCTCATTCTCCTTTAATCTGATTTATTACCAAAGATGAATCACCATACACATCTAGAATTTTAATTCTGAGATCAATAGCTTCTTCGAGACCCATGATGCAAGCCTCGTATTCTACCATATTGTTAGTATAATCGAGTGTTCACCTTGTAGTAAAAGGAATGTGCGATCCATGAGGAGTGACAATCACAACACCAATTCCTTTACCATAAGCATTCACAACTCCATCAAATATCATACTCCAACGAGATTCAGGGTCAGGACCTTCTTCAGGCAATGGCTCATCACAATCCTCCACTTTCAGGAACATCACATCCTTATCGGGGAATTCATATTCTACAGACTGGTGATCCTCCACTTGTTGGTAAGCAAGGTAATCTGCCAACATACTACTTTTAATAGCCTTTTGAGTGCGGTATTCGATATCATATTCAGATAACAACATCTGCCAGCGGGCAATTCTCCCAGTAAGAGCAGGCTTTTCAAAAATGTACTTGATTGGATCCATTTTAGAGATCAACCAAGTAGTGTGATTCAACATATACTGCCGCAAACGCTTTTCCGCCTAGGCCAAAGCGCAACATGTTTTTTCTAGCATGGAGTACCGCGACTCGCAATCAGTGAATTTTTTATTGAGATAATAAATGGCGAACTCCTTCTTCCCTGTTTCATCCTGTTGTCCCAGAATATAACCCATGGATTTATGTAGTACTGTCAGATACATAATCAACATTCTTCCTTCTACAGGAGGGAGCAAGATAGGAGGTTCAAGCAGATATTCTTTAATACTTTCAAATTCCCTTTGGCAGTCATCCGTCCACATACAACCTTGATCTTTCTTTAACAACTTAAAGATCGGTTCACATGTTGCAGTCATGTGGGAAATGAATCTGGAAATATAATTCAAACGTCCGAGGAAACCCCTTACTTGCTTTTCAGTTCTTGGTGCTGGCATTTCTTGAATTGCTTTGACTTTATCAGGGTCAACTTCAATTCCTTTCTGGCTAATAGTGAAACCCAACAACTTCCCTGATCAAACACCGAAGGTGCATTTATTTGGATTCAAGCGGAGACGATACTTCCTCAAACTCTAAAACAGCTTCAACAAATCTTCTATATGCCCTTCTTCAGTCTGGGATTTGGCAATCATATCATCAACATATAATTCAATTTCCTTGTGCATCAAATTATGGAATATGGTTGTCATAGCCCTCTGGTACGTTCCACCATCGTTCTTCAACCAGAAGGGCATCACTCTGTAACAGAATGTTCCCCAGGGTGTGATAAACGTTGTTTTTTCCATGTCCTCTGGAGCCATTCTTATTTGATTATACCCAGAAAATCCGTCCATGAACGAGAATACTTTGAATTTTGATGTGCTATCCACTAACATGTCGATGTGAGGCAATGGAAAATCATCTTTTGGACTAGCTTTATTTAGATCTCTATAATCTACGCACATGCAAACTTTTACTCCTTCTTTCGGTACTGGGACAATATTGGCAATCCATTGAGGATACACTGACGTCACAAGAAAACCAGCATTAATCTGCTTTAGAACCTCCTCTTTGATCTTTACTGCCATATCTGGGTGAGTTCTTCTCAACTTCTGTTTGATTGGCGGACATTCTGGCTTCAACGACAAACAATGCTCGACGATATCTGTATCTAGACCAGGCATATCTTGGTAAGACCAAGCAAAAATGTCCACATACTCTTTCAAAAGCTCAATCAACCTTCTCTTCACATCGGGATGCAACAATGCTCCAATCTTAACTTCCTTTGGATCTTCTTCTGAACCCAAATTGATCACTTCCAAAGGCTCTTTATATGGCTGAATGGTATTTTCCTTGTGCTCAAGCAACCGTGAGAGCTCTTCTGGAATCTCATCATAATATTCTTCTTTAGCCCCATACACAGGACATTCAAAGTTGGGAGAGAGTGCAAGGTCATTGTATTCAACGGGTTTTTTAATTAATCTGCACATATGATTTGTGATTGCATTTAGAGACTGACACATATAACAAGTGATCATGCAGATTGAATTTTAGTTATTATTTATTTTGAAAGGTTTTTTTATTACCATTTTCCAAGAAAAAAGCAGAAAATAAAGACATAATTCGGGAAGCAAAGAGAACTTTTATTATTGATCTTAAAAGTCACAACAAACAGATAAGCCCTACAACATTAATACTTCCACCTTGGGCAGAGTTAAAGCTTTTCAAAAAGAGATTAACAAATCAAATTACTTTGAAACATGTATGCAAGAGGGAACATCAATGGTGATCCAGTTATGAACCCTGACTTCGTGCGTCACATAATTCGGCATTTATTGCTCTGCTTTATCCTCCACAATGGCGTTAATCCTGGAAACAGTCGGATGAAGATAACCCCCGCTACAGAAAATGTCTTGATACCTGTCTGCAGTAGACTTCGGCTTCATTATGACCATTACTCACAACCTGCTGCGCATCCTTCAGCAGAACCATGGAATTCTCATTTCCTCTTATGTTGTCAATGGATAAGGCTTGGAACTGGGTTCCGACAACAGCTTCATCCGCTTCTACAATGCTGAAAGAGGATAAATGAGATATCAACAATGCCTTCTCCCCATTTATGATCACCACCTTCCCTTCACGCATAAACTTTAGCTTCTGGTGTAAAGTTGAAGTGACAGCCCCTGCTTCATGTATCCACGGCCGTCCTAGCAAATAACTATAAGCGGGAACAATGTCCATGACCTGGAAGGTTATCTGAAACAAATGTGGTCCTATATGGATAGGTAAGTCCACTTCACCGATGACAGATTTCCTTGACCCATCAAACGCTTTCACAATGATGGCACTAGGGTGCATAGGCGTTCCTTGTTATTTCAACTTCATGAGAGTACTCCTCGGTATAACATTCAACGCGGATCCATTACCAATCAGCACATTGGATAGTGAATCATTCTTGCAGTTCATAGAGATGTGGATGGCCAAGTTGTGATTCCTCCCTTCATCTGACAATTCATCATCGCAGAAACTCAGGTTATTACATGACTTAATGTTTCCTTTTATGCTGCTGAATTGATCTATTGGCATATCACTCTCCGTAAAAGCTTGGTCCAATACCCTCATCAAGGATTCTCTTTGAGCAGAGGAGTTCATCAATAAAGCTAAGATAGATATTTTCGAAGGAGTCTGCAGTAGCTGATCTACAATTCTGTAGTTGCTCATCTTAATTATCTTCAAAATATCATCCACTTCTTTCTCTAACGTAGCTCCACTAGTCTCACTCGTAGTCTTCTTAGGTTCATCATTCTCAGCAATTTTCTTTCCGACATCAATATCTCTTCGAACAACCGGTGTAAACACACGACCGCTACGGGTCACCCTGCTATTTACAGCTATATTTCCAACATCAGGCATTAGCTGGATGGGAACTTCCACTCCATCTTCTAAGATTGTAGCCTTGTATTTGTAAGGCATAATCTTATCTGATTTGTAGGGGACAGGACCTGGCAAACTAATCACCAATGGGGTAACAACTGGCTTGCTATGATACTCCATTTCAAAATGGACAATGTTGTACCCCAAAATTTGCCCTCCCATATTCTTCAAGAGTTGGCAAGATCAAACTACAAAATCTCTCAAGAGTTGCACAATCCAATTGCCTCCTAACACAGTCAAAATTAGGGTTTTGGTTCTTGCAAAGAAATTGAGACTTTCAAGGGTCCAATCAAGTCCCATATGCCTACATACATTGTCAAGCACCCATATTTCAAGTTTCAAGACTCACAGCATCAAGTTGCACAGTCAAAAACCCTAATTGCTCCACAGTCAACTGCAGGGGCAAAATGGTCATTTGACAGTCAAAAGTCAAAATTTTTGGTCAACATCTTATTTTGAAGCCACAATCATCATTTGATCAATTCTTGATCATGATTCTCAAAGCATGGCTCAAAAAGTCTCAAGATGCAAAAGTTTCTATTTTTGGACATCTGAAAAGTCAACTGCAAATTGACCAAGGCATAACTTCCTCATGGTTTATCAGAAAAATTCCATCCAATGCTCATTTTGAAGGGGATGACATTTCCTACAACTCATCTTCACACTCCAAGTCCAAGAAATGCTCTCACAAAAAGTTATCAATTTCAACATTATAGGTCATTTTCAAAAGTCAACAAAAAGGCACTTTAAGTCAAAGACCATAACTTGAGATTGGTAAATCAACATGACATGGGACCAAAGACATTGGTTAGAGGACTTCAAGACCTTTCCAAAATTTCCAAGAACATGATCATAACTTCAAAATTGAGCAAGATATGCATTGGTGAAGTTGGGAAATTTTTGGGAACTTTCAAAAGTCAACTTTGCCTAAAACACTTCAAATTTGCTAATGGGCCTCAAATTCTTCCTTGAATCATTACCCAAAGCCTATGCACGACCCATTGAGCTCAAAATGATTTATTTTGTTATTTTTAATTAATTAATTGAATTTTTATTATTATCAATTCATTTAATTAGTTTTAATTGTAGAAAAATATCAAATAATGGTTGTCAAATCTTTTTATGCAGCAAATATACTCCACACATGCTAAGGATTTCGTGCATCAATCAACAAGACAAGATCTTCCATAATTGGCAAAGTTCCATTGAAAAAAAGATTGAAATTCCATGATTGAAAATCAAATATTCAAATCATAAATTCATGGACTTATGGGCTTGTTTTTGACCTAATTTGCTTCACATACTTATGCAAGAGTGAACCCTACTCATACATACACGAAAAAGCTGCTAAGAAGCCATAACCAATTTGCAAATTTTGGAGAGAAACTTGAAAACTGAAATCATATTTGCAGGGCGATTCAAGGCCTCAAAACGTTTCCATTGCATTACTGACATTGCTAGGAAGCTATTGGCATCAAGAACAGATCCTCACACTCAGAGAAACGGTAGAACAGAGTCATGTTTTTCACAAATATTTCCATGATCGAATTTTAATTTCCACGCATCATTCATGTGTTTTGATTATTGATTTATGCTACTAACATCTCCCTGAAGCTTTTGGTAACGTTTAATTGTTCTAAAACTGCTTGAATCGAAATCTACCATTGAAGGATATTAGGGTTTCAGAAGCTTCAAAATAGGGCTTTCTTGTAGAGGAAAAATTAGACCTTTAGACCTATACAGCTGAATGCAGAAGCTCAAGACGAAGCAAATGGAAACCTCACGCTCAATTTATATTACCTGTAGGCGTAATCGCTATTTTCCACACTTTCAATTTGTGGGGGTTTAAAACCCCCGCTACTTGTTTTATAATTTACAGGAAGAACGAAGAAGAAGCATGTGTGGCAAGGCGTGATAGGAGCATTCAAATATCTGGCGCGTTTTCTTGTTTTATATCATTAAATTTTGTTTTATTATATAATATTTGTTTTCCATTGTATATACAAACGCGCTAAGTGGCTCAGTTGGTCGATGAGGTGTATTGCAAGCATTGGGACCTGGGTTCGATTCCCAGGTCCCCCCACCTAATTCATGATTTTTGTTATAATGCTTTCCTATGCAGCGCTCACTCAATGGCTCACCATGCATCCTCACGCGTTGGCTTGCAAGATGTCCTGATCAATAATCCAAGGGCCACTGAATGAATTCCATGGTATGCTCCAGTCAACCATCATGCATACAATCAGAAAGTCAACGAGGCTTGCTTTGTCAATGGGCCTGAATTACTTCCAAACACCTCCATTCTGGGCCTGATACCCCCTTTGGTTTGCATCTTTTTTTTAATTTTATTTGATTTTCTTTTCTAATTCCTTTTAATGTTTTAATTGTTTTTTCACCATAAGATAATTTTCATAATAAAAAATCAGAAACCAAAAAAATGTTTTATATTTAATTATTATTAATTTCACCATTAAAAATATTTTTGTGAATAAATTTCAATAACTAACTTAGTTAAATTAGGTTTTAATTTTGACACTTTCCTTAATAAATAAAAAATGCATAGAATCAGGTTTTTGACATTTTATCTTTTTCTTAATTATTTTTTCCTCATTATTTATTATTATTATTAATTATTATTTTTGTAAATAAATATGTAAATAATTAATTAGCTTAAGTTAGGTTAACCTTAATATTTTTCATTAATAATTAAAATAATCTAGACTTAGGGTTTCCTTTTAATTCTTTTTTTCTTTATTTCATTAAACACAAAAAAAAAACACTTTTCTTTAATTAAATAATTAAATAGACTTTAATTTCATTTAATTTGAAGCAAAGGGTCAAAACCCTCAGATGTTCAATTCTAATTTCTTTTCGCGCATTACTTCTTTTAGTGATTATTATGTAACTGTTTTCTGGATGTAATAGTAATTAGGTTTACCGCATTTTTTACTTTCCGCATCTTTTATCAAAAACGGGTCTTTGTATTTTGGCGATGTATAGACCCACGCCTTGTAATAGCGTAGCCTTTATTTTCCTGTATTTTACTTTTCCGCACTCTTAAATTCTAACTTTGTATGAAAGAATGTATGCTAATTAAAAACAAGCGCAACTCACAATGCCATGATCAAAGATAACTGTTAACATGAAAACGACACACAAATACACACACCACTTCTAGGGTACGCCTCACCTGTTGCCTTCGAAACGTGGTCGTCAAGTATAGGACGTTTTAGTAGTCCTTATGTCCATGATCCAGTTGCCTCGAAACAGTTGCCTCGAAACAAGTTGCCTCGAAACAGTTGCCTCGAAACGGTTGCCTCGGATTAAAAAAGGATCAAGGACATAAGGGTAGCTTCTAAGGTGTCCTACTGTTGCTTCGGTGACCACACTGTCCCTATAATCGAATTGACCCGAACACCTCCAACGGTGGTGCTACCTACCTCTCAATGGTGGGATGGCACTACCTTAAGGACATTTACACAGCCTCATTCCTTAGGGTAGGTAGATGACTCGTAGATACTTGCTCTATTAAAAAACAAATCAATAAACTTTTCACACTGACACTTTCAAAAAGCTTTCAAAACAATTTTTCAAACACTCTTGAGGACAGATACAAGAGTCATTCAGAAATCTTTCAAAGAAACTTTTTTAAACCCACTCACATTTTGAAAAGCAAACATTTTGAAAACATAAAGAGCAAGTATCTAAGAGCCTATGGATAACCATGGATAGAAAGGGTGCTAACACCTTCCCTTTCTATAAATCTACCTCCCGAACCGAGAAACTATCTCATAAGGAATTTTGTTGTGCTTTTGTCCTGTCCATGTTGGAGAAAATAAAAGAAGGTGGCGACTCTTGCTTCCGCGACATTTCGCGAACCAGCGTTAAACAGTCAGTTCTAAATCCACCGATCACAGAACTGGCGACTCTGCTGGGGATACTTTAAAAGTGAGGTGTACCTTAGGACTAAGATCATTTGTGTTTTCAATTGTCTGAATTGTTTGCTTTATTATTGTGGGTACTGTCTTGGGAGTTCTATAGATCCTAACCCAGATCTGGGGGATACCTTCTTAGAAAGTAGCAACAAGACTGTGAGGGAACTGTGCGGGGTATACCGACACGGTTGAAGCAGTCTGCTACGTTGATGTGGCACTTTGGTGAGTACCGGTAACCCTTGAGTCAAGTCAAGGAGAGTACGGGGCCGCCGCGTGGTGTCGTGAAGCATCAACTGACCTTAGGAACCTTAATTGAACCATCCTGGCCTCTTTAGGGTAGTGAGATAACTGACTTTGGTGCTGTCCGAAGTTGGTTGATACTCGATACTACACTCAGTTGAGGTTTGTTTTCTTGGAATATTTCGATTGTCAGTTCAGTGGCTAAATCGAAACGATGAACACAGAAAACAATCCAATGATATTGAGATCCTTAGAACCCGGTTACTTTTGATAGGACAGGTCTTAACCAACGAAACTGAAAGAGGGTAGTACCCAAACTTCATGCTGGCCTAAACTCTAAGGGCTCTTTGTGTGACTTGTGTGCCTTCAAACTTGACTACTTGCATACTTGTTATCTGACACTTGAGTTTCTTGCAGGTTTTGTTTACAATCCTTAATCTGGACTCATAACAGGGTTTACCTACATTACTCCATGCATAGCATAACATCATACCATTGCATGCATCCTGCATAAAGACTAACCCATTTCAAGGATCTCAAGGGTTTGTGATGCAGGTCATGATGAATCAAAGTGTCTAGCAAGGGGCAAAGGGGATTTATTTTCCTCTAGCCGAAGTTGTCAGGGGCTATGACCCACTGGATATGGTGAGCCTTTGACCCTTGAAGAAGGACTCTCAACAACAGGAAGTTCCTTCAATCAAGCTACCGGATTCAAATTCTGACAATTTTTTCTTGTCTCCCATGCGAGATCCTTGAAAACAGCACATGCATATCATACATATCATTGCATTACAGGTACCCTTTTGACAGGTCACTTACCTTCTTCGCTGTTTATTTCAGCAATGGCTTCCCAACAAGATAACCAGGGTCTTCACGCTCAAGAGACTCAGTTCAGGGAGATCTTCCTAAGCCTATCCAAGGGGCAGGAAGAGTTAAGGACACTCCTCATGGGGAATCTGGCCAAGAAAAGTCCCGAAGATGACAAGGACGAACGGCTGAAACATCTACAAGCTGAGGTGGATGCAATGAGAACCCAAATGCTAGGGCAAATGGCTCTCATCCAAGGCTTAGCTCGGGAGCAAGAAGAGTTAAGGACCATGATCAGTCAGCTTCATCAAGACATGAAGCAACCGGTCCAAGTCAGGGACCAGGTCTTTGATCAACTTCCAAGAGGACAAGGGTCTGGTATGGTGAAGAATAGACCTCTCCAAATTGCTACCACTTCACAGGTCCAACCACAACCCCGCCCAGAGCAACAGGTTGATCAGAGTAAGCCTAGCAGGTCCAGGAGGCAATTCACCCAGCTCAACGTGTTGCTGTTTCAAGCTTTACAACACCCGTTGAGTTTGAATCTGATTACACTAAGAGCTCCTCCCCGGAATCCCAACGTCTCTGCTCCTAACTATCATCCCAATAGAAGATGTGCATACCACTCTGATAGTCCTGGACATGACACTGCCAACTGTTGGGCTCTGAAGAACAAAGTACAGGACCTGATTAATGAAGGAGTAGTGGATTTCACCCAAGAGGGTCAAGCTGGGTTCTTCTACCATCCCCATAGGATTCACCATTTGAAGTAACAAGTCCTGAGATGAGAAGACTTTTTGTCCATTAGATTTTTCAAGTTATAATTTTCTTTTGATTATTCAAAACAATTATCATGTCAAACACTGTTATTTCATTAATGCATCGCATATGTCTATTTTGAATCAATATATTCGCATTCGCTATATTCAAAATTGCTTTCATTTTTTGATGTCAACTCTCAATTAATAGTTCTAAGCCTCTTGAGGGAGGATGACGAAAACGATACCACGATCTCTACATTATGCTTTTGAACAGACCCCGCTGATGAGGTACAGGCATTGTTTCAATTCCTAAACACTGGAGTTATAAGGAAGATAATCCCTCGTCAACCCCTCTGAGCCAAAGAAGTAGGAGTTTTTCTTTTCAAAAATTGAAACCCTTAATCATAACCTGGGGCAGGGTAGTTCTCTCAGTTGATCCAAGTGAATAACAAATGACATCAAAGGAGTCCTTCCAAAAACAAAAGACAGCGATGGTTCCGAATAATCATAAAGACAGGCAGTCATTATCTCTCAAAATAAAAGCCCATTAAGTCAAAACCTACGAAGGAGACTTACAAAACTGGGGCATCCCGCTGACTGTAATTCCAAAAAGAAACAGTTCAGACAAAGAACAGGGATGACAAAACCAAAAAAGAAAGAGGTCATACAAACCCTCAACACAAAAGGAAATGACGGCCTATTTAAAATAAACTGTCAATATCCGAACCATCACCGGAACATCAGAGCAAACGCTTAAACAAGGTCTAACACACGATCAGCTGAGTTTAGGTTTGAAGAACATCACGAAGAGCGGGTGGGTACAAATAATTTGAGCCTTTATCCTTTGTTTCTTAAACCGTGAACCAGGCCACGTTATAACCCTTAAAAGTCCTAGCTGAAGTACGGGTTAATTCGAAAGCATACTGTTACGAAAGGTATCCTGGCTCCTTAAGGCTTGCAGTAAAATAACGAGTTGACATCGCATTTTACAAAATTCACTGGTTTTATTAAAAAAAACTGCATTTTTCAAAAACTTCAAGACAGACATAAGCTTTGCATTCTTAAAATAACATTGTTTGCATATGACTTTTTGTTTGAATAGCATAGAAGTTCGCACGGCGAATGTCTAATGAACAAAAGCACCTCCAATCAAGGGGCAAACATGATCATGGTCTATTATCTGGGGCGGTTAAGTCAAGATTCGGAGAATCTCTCAAAAGGCCAACCAACTTGGGGCAAATCTCCATCTGGATCACTTGGGGCATTGGACGATCAAACGAAGATCTTCTGGTAGTAGGGCAACACAACACTACTAACATGGGCACCTCCCTACATCATGAGAGCGTGGACATAGTCGAAAAAATACTACGCGTAATCAAAGACCCGCTAGGTTGACACACCTAGGCAAAAATAAGGGCTTCTCGGCGAACCAAAAGGGTTCGGGCAAAAATAAGGGATGAAATGAAAAAATCTGTACACCCGGCAAGTCGAAAACCTGAAAAGGCAGCTTGGGCAAAAATGGGTATCCCGGTGGACTGAAAACCCGAAAGGGCGGTCCAGGCAAAAGTTAGGGATCAAAAGTGTACGACTATGTTCCGTCATCTCGTCACTTGCCTACCAGAAGAAGATTTGTCAATCGGCAGTCATCAAGCACCTCCACAGGTATTTTCTCCCACAGAAACAGGGGCAATAAGAATTGTCTGAATGATCTAGTTGCTCTGTCAACCAAGGTACCAAGGTAAGTTCAGCTGAAGAACATGACCAAGATACCTTCACTCCCCGCAGAGTAAGAGAAGATTCAACAATTCTCCCCAAGCAGTGGGTCTCCCATCAACCCTAACAAGGCACAACATCTCCAGCAAGTTAGCAATACTCTCCCCGAGCAGAGTTAGCCTACAATCAGCCTTAAGGAAGTTGGATTATCTCCCGAAGATCTCAATATTCCCCAGCGGAGTATGCAAACATTCCTAACAAGCATCCCCGGCAATCTTGATCTAAGATTGTTCCCCGGCGGAATACCGGACCTCCAGTGGAGCACTTCCCCAGTGCAATCTCAAAAGTTTCCCCAGGAGAGTTGAATTAATCTCCCCGGTAAGAAGCTTATCCCCTGTAAATTCTGGAAGCTTCTCCCCTGCAGAGCATGAACGCGCCTCCCGGCTTTATTTAGAAGGTTATTTCCCCACCAGGATATAACTAGTTTATCCTCAGCCAATTGCCACGGAAAGATCGTCCTCGGCGAAGTCTTCCTATCTCCAGCGGAGTTCATCAAATTCCTCTACAAAGCTCAACAACAGAATCCCCAGCGGAGTTATCATCAACCTCAGCAAAGTACCTCTATTTCCCCACAGAGTTCACTCCCCGCAGAGTAATCTCCTCAACAAGTTTATTCACCAACGAAGTCATCTTCTCCTACCGGTATTCTTGCAATCACCACCCCTAGCGGAAACAAAAAAGCTCTATTCTTCAACATCAGCCCAGGATTTGACTTCCCGGCACCCGTCAAGGATTTACTTTCCTGGACAAAAATATATTCATAAACATATCACATCTTCATACATTATAGCATGCACATACGCATCATGAACATACAATCTCATTTATTCTGAGAACATCACGCATCTCATACATCGCATACAACTAGCGTTTTGTCTTTTCAGGACAAAGGTCAATACAAAGATAATTACTATCAACTGTCGTGATTCCAGATTCGATTCCTGTATCTTGCTAGGGTGTATCTGTTAACGACTATATTCTAGACTCGATTCCTGTATCCTGCCAGGGCACGTCTGAAGAGTTTGAAGATCCGATTCCTGTATCTTACCAGGGTGTATCTGTTGACGACTAATTCCAGACTCGATTCCTGTATCCTGCCAGGGCACGTCTGAAGAGTTCGAAGATCCGATTCCTGTATCTTGCCAGGGTGTATCTGTTGACGACTAATTCCAGACTCGATTCCTGTATCCTGCCAGGGCACGTCTGAAGAGTTTGAAGATCCGATTCCTGTATCTTGCCAGGGTGTATCTGTTGACGACTATATTCTAGACTCGATTCCTGTATCCTGCCAGGGCACGTCTGAAGAGTTTGAAGATCCGATTCCTGTATCTTGCCAGGGTGTATCTGTTGACGACTATATTCCAGACTCGATTCCTGTATCCTGCCAGGGCACGTCTAAAGAGTTTGAAGATCCGATTCCTGTATCTTGCCAGGGTGTATCTGTTGACGACTAATTCCAGACTCGATTCCTGTATCTTGCCAGGGCACGTCTGAAGAGTTTGAAGATCCGATTCCTGTATCTTGCCAGGGTGTATCTGTTGACGACTTTATTCCAGACTCGATTCCTGTATCCTGCCAGGGCACGTCTGAAGAGTTTGAAGATCCGATTCCTGTATCTTTCCAGGGTGTATCTGTTGACGACTATATTCCAGACTCGATTCCTGTATCCTGCCAGGGCACGTCTGAAGAGTTTGAAGATCCGATTCATGTATCCTGCCAGGGTGTATCTATTGACGACTATTTTTCCAGATTCGATTCCTGTATCTAGCCAGGCACATCTGTGAGTAACTGAGTGTAGACTCGATACCTGTATCCAGCCAGGGCGCATCCACATGAAGAGTTTGAAGATCAACTCCTGCAATAGGCCAGGTAATTATTTTTCTTTCTCAGGTACACAAGTTCTCGCTAAGGAATATCTTACGCGATCGACACCTAGATGGCATCTATAAGCCCATCCTCCCGCTATACTTCCAAATGGCATCTGTAAGCCCATTCCCTACATCACACTGCTGACATTCTACTATGTGAGTGCAAATTTCTGGGCACTCTAGTGTTCAATCATCTTCCACCTTCGGATTACGAAAGGCACGCCAGCCAATCTACATCCTCAGGTCTAAGAAGATTGAACAGGGGCAACTGTTGTACCCCAAAATTTTCCCTCCCATATTCTTCAAGAGTTGGCAAGATCAAGCTACAAAATCTCTCAAGAGTTGCACAATCCAATTGCCTCCTAACACAGTCAAAATTAGGGTTTTGGTTCTTGCAAAGAAATTGAGACTTTCAAGGGTCCAATCAAGTCCCATATGCCTACATACATTGTCAAGCACCCATATGTCAAGTTTCAAGACTCACAGCATCAAGTTGCACAGTCAAAAACCCTAATTGCTCCACAGTCAACTATAGGGGCAAAATGGTCATTTGATAGTCAAAAGTCAAAAATTTTGGTCAACATCTTATTTTGAAGCCACAATCATCATTTGATCAATTCTTGATCATGATTCTCAAAGCATGGCTCAAAAAGTCTCAAGATGCAAAAGTTTCTATTTTTGGACAGTTGAAAAGTCAACTGCAAATTGACCAAGGCATAACTTCCTCATGGTTTATCAAAAAATTTCCATCCAATGCTCATTTTTAAGGGGATGACATTTCCTACAACTCATCTTCACACTCCAAGTCCAAGAAATGCTCTCACAAAAAGTTATCAATTTCAACATTATAGGTCATTTTCAAAAGTCAACAAAAAGGCACTTTAAGTCAAAGACCATAACTTGAGATTGGTAAATCAAAATGACATGGGACCAAAGACATTGGTTAGAGGACTTCAAGACCTTTCCAAAATGTCCAAGAACATGATCATAGCTTTAAAATTGAGCAAGATATGCATTGGTGAAGTTGGGAAATATTTGGGAACTTTCAAAAGTCAACTTTGCCTAAAACACTTCAAATTTGCTAATGGGCCTCAAATTCTTCCTTGAATCATTACCCAAAGCCTATGCACGACCCATTGAGCTCAAAATGATTTATTTTCTTATTTTTAATTAATTAATTGAATTTTTATTATTATCAATTCATTTAATTAGTTTTAATTGTAGAAAAATATCAAATAATGGTTGTCAAATCTTTTTATGCAGCAAATATACTCCACACATGCTAAGGATTTCGTGCATCAATCAACAAGACAAGATCTTCCATAATTGGCAAAGTTCCATTGAAAAAAAGATTGAAATTCCATGATTGAAAATCAAATATTCAAATCATAAATTCATGGACTTATGGGCTTGTTTTTGACCTAATTTGCTTCACATACTTATGCAAGAGTGAACCCTACTCATACATACACGAAAAAGCTGCTAAGAAGCCATAACCAATTTGCAAATTTTGGAGAGAAACTTGAAAACTGAAATCATATTTGCAGGGCGATTCAAGGCCTCAAAACGTTTCCATTGCATTACTGACATTGCTAGGAAGCTATTGGCATCAAGAACAGATCCTCTCACTCAGAGAAACGATAGAACAGAGTCACGTTTTTCACAAATATTTCCATGATCGAATTTTAATTTCCACGCATCATTCATGTGTTTTGATTATTGATTTATGCTACTAACATCTCCCTGAAGCTTTTGGTAACGTTTAATTATTCTAAAACTGCTTGAATCGAAATCTACCATTGAAGGATATTAGGGTTTCAGAAGCTTCAAAATAGGGCTTTCTTGTAGAGGAAAAATTAGACCTTTAGACCTATACAGCTGAATGCAGAAGCTCAAGACGAAGCAAATGGAAACCTCACGCTCAATTTATATTACCTGTAGGCGTAATCGCTATTTTCCACACTTTCAATTTGTGGGGGTTTAAAACCCCCGCTACTTGTTTTATAATTTACAGGAAGAACGAAGAAGAAGCACGCGTGGCAAGGCGTGATAGGAGCATTCAAATATCTGGCGCGTTTTCTTGTTTTATATCATTAACTTTTGTTTTATTATATAATATTTGTTTTCCATTGTATATACAAACGCGCTAAGTGGCTCAGTTGGTTGATGAGGTGTATTGCAAGCATTGGGACCTGGGTTCGATTCCCAGGTCCCCCCACCTAATTCATGATTTTTGTTATAATGCTTTCCTATGCAGCGCTCACTCAATGGCTCACCATGCACCCTCACGCGTTGGCTTGCCAGATGTCCTGATCAATAATCCAAGGGCCACTGAATGAATTCCATGGTATGCTCCAGTCAACCACCATGCATACAATCAGAAAGTCCACGAGGCTTGCTTTGTCAATGGGCCTGAATTACTTCCAAACACCTCCATTCTGGGCCTGATACCCCCTTTGGTTTGCATCTTTTTTTTTGATTTTATTTGATTTTCTTTTCTAATTCCTTTTAATGTTTTAATTGTTTTTTCACCATAAAATAATTTTCATAATAAAAAATCAGAAACCAAAAAAATGTTTTATATTTAATTATTATTAATTTCACCATTAAAAATATTTTTGTAAATAAATTTCAATAACTAACTTAGTTAAATTAGGTTTTAATTTTGACACTTTCCTTAATAAATAAAAAATGCATAGAATCAGGTTTTTGACATTTTATCTTTTTCTTAATTAATTATTCCTCAATTTTTATTATTATTATTATTAATTATTATATTTGTAAATAAATATGTAAATAATTAATTAGCTTAAGTTAGGTTAACCTTAATATTTTTCATTAATAATTAAAATAATCTAGACTTAGGGTTTCCTTTTAATTCTTTTTTTCTTTATTTCATTAAACACCAAAAAAAAAACATAAAAAAAAACACTTTTCTTTAATTAAATAGACTTTAATTTCATTTAATTTCAAGCAAATGGTCAAAACCCTCAGATGTTCAATTCTAATTTCTTTTCGCGCATTATTTCTTTTAATAATTATTATGTAACTGTTTTCTGGATGTAATAGTAATTAGGTTTACCGCATTTTTTACTTTCCGCATCTTTTATCAAAAACGGGTCTTTGTATTTTGGCGATGTATAGACCCACGCCTTGTAATAGCGTAGCCTTTACTTTCCTGTATTTTACTTTTCTGCACTCTTAAATTCTAACTTTGTATGAAAGAATGTATGCTAATTAAAAACAAGCGCAACTCACAATGACATGATCAAAGATAACTGTTAACATGAAAATGACACACAAATACACACACCACTTCTAGGGTACGCCTCACCTGTTGCCTTCGAAACGTGGTCGTCAAGTATAGGACGTTTTAGTAGTCCTTATGTCCATGATCCAGTTGCCTCGAAACAGTTGCCTCGAAACAAGTTGCCTCGAAACAGTTCCCTCAAAACGGTTGCCTCGGATTAAAAAAGGATCAAGGACATAAGGGTAGCTTCTAAGGTGTCCTACTGTTGCTTCGGTGACCACACTGTCCCTACAATCGAATTGACCCGAACACCTCCAACGGTGGTGCTACCTACCTCTCAATGGTGGGATGACACTACCTTAAGGACATTTACACAGCCTCATTCCTTAGGGTAGGTAGATGACTCGTAGATACTTGATCTATTAAAAAACAAATCAATAAACTTTTCACACTGACACTTTCAAAAAGCTTTCAAAACAATTTTTCAAACACTCTTGAGGACAGATACAAGAGTCATTCAGAAATCTTTCAAAGAAACTTTTTTAAACCCACTCACATTTTGAAAAGCAAACATTTTGAAAACATAAAGAGCAAGTATCTAAGAGCCCATGGATAACCATGGATAGAAAGGGTGCTAACACCTTCCCTTTCTATAAATCTACCTCCCGAACCGAGAAACTATCTCATAAGGAATTTTGCTGTGCTTTTGTCCTGTCCATGTTGGAGAAAATAAAAGAAGGTGGCGACTCTTGCTTCCGCGACATTTCGCGAACAAGAGTTAAACAGTCAGTTCTAAATCCACCGATCACAGAACTAGCGACTCTGCTGGGGATACTTTAAAAGTGAGGTGTACCTTAGGACTAAGATCATTTGTGTTTTCAATTGTCTGAATTGTTTGCTTTATTATTGTGGGTACTGTCTTGGGAGTTCTATAGATCCTAACCCGGATCTGGGGGATACCTTCTTAGAAAGTAGCAACAAGACTGTGAGGGAACTGTGCGGGGTATACCGACACGGTTGAAGCAGTCTGCTACGTTGATGTGGCACTTTGGTGAGTACCGGTAACCCTTGAGTCAAGTCAAGGAGAGTACGGGGCCGCCGCGTGGTGTCGTGAAGCATCAACTGACCTTAGGAACCTTAATTGAACCATCCTGGCCTCTTTAGGGTAGTGAGATAACTGACTTTGGTGCTGTCCGAAGTTGGTTGATACTCGATACTAAACTCAGTTGAGGTTTGTTTTCTTGGAATATTTCGATCGCCAGTTCAGTGGCTAAATCGAAACGATGAACACAGAAAACAATCCAATGATATTGAGATCCTTAGAACCCGGTTACTTTTGATAGGACAGGTCTTAACCAACGAAACTGAAAGAGGGTAGTACCCAAACTTCATGCTGGCCTAAACTCTAAGGGCTCTTTGTGTGACTTGTGTGCCTTCAAACTTGACTACTTGCATACTTGTTATCTGACACTTGAGTTTCTTGCAGGTTTTGTTTACAATCCTTAATCTGGACTCATAACATGGTTTACCTACATTACTCCATGCATAGCATAACATCATACCATTGCATGCATCCTGCATAAAGACTAACCCATTTCAAGGATCTCAAGGGTTTGTGATGCAGGTCATGATGAATCAAAGTGTCTAGCAAGGGGCAAAGGGGATTTATTTTCCTCTAGCCGAAGTTGTCAGGGGCTATGACCCACTGGATATGGTGAGCCTTTGACCCTTGAAGAAGGACTCTCAACAACAGGAAGTTCCTTCAATCAAGCTACCGGATTCAAATTCTGACAATTTTTTCTTGTCTCCCCCGCGAAATCCTTGAAAACAGCACATGCATATCATACATATCATTGCATTACAGGTACCCTTTTGACAGGTCACTTACCTTCTTCGCTGTTTATTTCAGCAATGGCTTCCCAACAAGATAACCAGGGTCTTCACGCTCAAGAGACTCAGTTCAGGGAGATCTTCCTAAGCCTATCCAAGGGGCAGGAAGAGTTAAGGACACTCCTCATGGGGAATCTGGCCAAGAAAAGTCCCGAAGATGACAAGGACGAACGGCTGAAACATCTACAAGCTGAGGTGGATGCAATGAGAACCCAAATGCTGGGGCAAATGGCTCTCATCCAAGGCTTAGCTCGGGAGCAAGAAGAGTTAAGGACCATGATCAATCAGCTTCATCAAGACATGAAGCAACCGGTCCAAGTCAGGGACCAGGTCTTTGATCAACTTCCAAGAGGACAAGGGTCTGGTATGGTGAAGAATAGACCTCTCCAAATTGCTACCACTTCACAGGTCCAACCACAACCCCGCCCAGAGCAACAGGTTGATCAGAGTAAGCCTAGCAGGTCCAGGAGGCAATTCACCCAGCTCAACGTGTCGCTGTTTCAAGATTTACAACACCTGTTGAGTTTGAATCTGATTACACTAAGAGCTCCTCCCCGGAATCCCAACGTCTCTGCTCCTAACTATCATCCCAATAGAAGATGTGCATACCACTCTGATAATCCTGGACATGACACTGCCAAATGCTGGGCTCTGAAGAACAAAGTACAGGACCTGATTAATGAAGGAGTAGTGGATTTCACCCAAGAGGGTCAAGCTGGGTTCTTCTACCATCCCCACAGGATTCACCATTTGAAGTAACAAGTCCTGAGATGAGAAGACTTTTTGTCCATTATATTTTTCAAGTTGTAATTTTCTTTTGATTATTCAAAACAATTATCATGTCAAACGCTGTTATTTCATTAATGCATCGCATATGTCTGTTTTGAATCAATATATTCGCATTCGCTAAAATTGCTTTCATTTTTTGATGTCAACTCTCAATTAATAGTTCTAAGCCTCTTGAGGGAGGATGACGAAAACGATACCACGATCTCTACAGTATGCTTTTGAACAGACCCCGCTGATGAGGTACAGGCATTGTTTCAATTCCTAAACACTGGAGTTATAAGGAAGATAATCCCTCGTCAACCCCTCTGAGCCAAAGAAGTAGGAGTTTTTCTTTTCGAAAATTGAAACCCTTAATCATAACCTGGGGCAGGGTAGTTCTCTCAGTTGATCCAAGTGCATAACAAATGACATCAAAGGAGTCCTTCCAAAAACAAAAGACAGCGATGGTTCCGAATAATCATAAAGACATGCAGTCATTATCTCTCAAAATAAAAGCCCATTAAGTCAAAACCTACGAAGGAGACTTACAAAACTGGGGCATCCCGCTGACTGTAATTCCAAAAAGAAACAGTTCAGACAAAGAACAGGGATGACAAAACCAAAAAAGAAAGAGGTCATACAAACCCTCAACACAAAAGGAAATGATGGCCTATTTAAAATAAACTGTCAATATCCGAACCATCACCGGAACATCAGAGCAAAGGCTCAAACAAGGTCTAACGCACGATCAGCTGAGTTTAGGTTTGAAGAACATCACGAAGAGCGGGTGGGTACAAATAATTTGAGCCTTTATCCTTTGTTTCTTAAACCGTGAACCAGGCCACGTTATAACCCTTAAAAGTCCTAGCTGAAGCACGGGTTAATTCGAAAGCATACTGTTACGAAAGGTATCCTGGTACCTTAAGGCTTGCAGTAAAATAACGAGTTGACATCGCATTTTACAAAATTCACTGGTTTTATTAAAAAAAACTTCATTTTTCAAAAACTTCAAGACAGACATAAGCTTTGCATTCTTAAAATAACATTGTTTGCATATGACTTTTTGTTTGAACATCATAGAAGTTCGCACGACGAATGTCTAATGAACAAAAGCACCTCCAATCAAGGGGCAAACATGATCATGGTCTATTATCTGGGGCGGTTAAGTCAAGATTCGGAGAATCTCTCAAAAGGCCAACCAACTTGGGGAAAATCTCCATCTGGATCACTTGGGGCATTGGACGATCAAACGAAGATCTTCTGGTAGTAGGGCAACACAACACTACTAACAGGGGCACCTCCCTACATCATGAGAGCATGGACATAGTCGAAAAAATACTACGCGCAATCAAAGACCCGCTAGGTTGACACACCTAGGCAAAAATAAGGGCTTCCCGGCGAACAAAAGGGTTCGGGCAAAAATAAGGGATGAAATGAAAAAATCTGTACACCCGGCAAGTCGAAAACCTGAAAAGGCGGCTTGGGCAAAAATGGGTATCCCGGTGGACTGAAAACCCGAAAGGGCGGTCCAGGCAAAAGTTAGGGATCAAAAGCGTACGACTATGTTCCGCCATCTCGTCACTTGCCTACCAGAAGAAGATTTGTCAATCGGCAGTCATCAAGCACCTCCACAGGTATCTTCTCCCACAGAAACAGGGGCAATAAGAATTGTCTGAACGATCTAGTTGCTCTGTCCACCAAGGTACCAAGGTAAGTTCAGCTGAAGAACATGACCAAGATACCTTCACTCCCCGCAGAGTAAGACAAGATTCAACAATTCTCCCCAAGCAGTGGGTCTCCCATCAACCCTAACAATGCACAACATCTCCAGCAAGTTAGCAATACTCTCCCCGAGCAGAGTTAGCCTACAATCAGCCTTAAGGAAGTTGGATTATCTCCCGAAGATCTCAATATTCCCCAGCGGAGTATGCAAACATTCCTAACAAGCATCCCCGACAATCTTGATCTAAGATTGTTCCCCGGCGGAATACCGGACCTCCAGTGGAGCACTTCCCCAGTGCAATCTCAAAAGTTTCCCCAGGAGAGTTGAATTAATCTCCCCGGTAGGAAGCTTATCCCCAGTAGATTCTGGAAGCTTCTCCCCTGCAGAGCACGAACGCGCCTCCCGGCTTTATTCAGAAGGTTATTTCCCCACCAGGATATAACTGGTTTATCCTCAGCCAATTGCCACGGAAAGATCGTCCTCGGCAAAGTCTTCCTATCTCCAGCGGAGTTCATCAAATTCCTCGACAAAGCTCAACAACGGAATCCCCAGCGGAGTTATCATCAACCTCAGCAAAGTACCTCTCTTTCCCCACAGAGTTCACTCCCCGCAGAGTAATCTCCTCAACAAGTTTATTCACCAACGAAGTCATCTTCTCCTACCGGTATTCTTGCAATCACCACCCCTAGCGGAAACAAAAAATCTCTATTCTTCAACATCAGCCCAGGATTTGACTTCCCGGCACCCGTCAAGGATTTACTTTCCTGGACAAAAATATATTCATAAACATATCACATCTTCATACATTATAGCATGCACATACGCATCATGAACATACAATCTCTCTTATTCTGAGAACATCACGCATCTCATACATCGCATACAACTAACGTTTTGTCTTTTCAGGACAAAGGTCAATACAAAGATAATTACTATCAACTGTCGTGATTCCAGATCCGATTCCTGTATCTTGCCAGGGTGTATCTGTTGACGACTATATTCCAGACTCGATTCCTGTATCCTGCCAGGGAACTTCTGAAGAGTTTGAAGATCCGATTCCTGTATCTTGCCAGGGTGTATCTGTTGACGACTAATTCCAGACTCGATTCCTATATCCTGCCAAGGCACGTCTGAAGAGTTCGAAGATCCGATTCCTATATCTTGCCAGGGTGTATCTGTTGACAACTAATTCCAGACTCGATTCCTGTATCCTGCCAGGGCACGTCTAAAGAGTTTGAAGATCCGATTCCTGTATCTTGCCAGGGTGTATCTGTTGACGACTATATTCTAGACTCGATTCCTGTATCCTGCCAGGGCACGTCTGAAGAGTTTGAAGATCCGATTCCTGTATCTTGCCAGGGTGTATCTGTTGACGACTATATTCCAGACTCGATTCCTGTATCCTGCCAGGGCACGTCTAAAGAGTTTGAAGATCCGATTCCTGTATCTTGCCAGGGTGTATCTGTTGACGACTAATTCCAGACTCGATTCCTGTATCTTGCCAGGGCACGTCTGAAGAGTTTGAAGATCCGATTCTTGTATCTTGCCAGGGTGTATCTGTTGACGACTTTATTCCAGACTCGATTCCTGTATCCTGCCAGGGCACGTCTGAAGAGTTTGAAGATCCGATTCCTGTATCTTTCCAGGGTGTATCTGTTGACGACTATATTCCAGACTCGATTCCTGTATCCTGCCAGGGCACGTCTGAAGAGTTTGAAGATCCGATTCATGTATCCTGCCAGGGTGTATCTATTGACGACTATTTTTCCAGATTCGATTCCTGTATCTAGCCAGGCACATCTGTGAGTAACTGAGTGTAGACTCGATACCTGTATCCAGCCAGGGCGCATCCACATGAAGAGTTTGAAGATCAACTCCTGCAATAGGCCAGGTAATTATTTTTCTTTCTCAGGTACACAAGTTCTCGCTAAGGAATATCTTACGCGATCGACACCTAGATGGCATCTATAAGCCCATCCTCCCGCTATACTTCCAAATGGCATCTGTAAGCCCATTCCCTACATCACACTGCTGACATTCTACTATGTGAGTGCAAATTTCTGGGCACTCTAGTGTTCAATCATCTTCCACCTTCGGATTACGAAAGGCACGCCAGCCAATCTACATCCTCAGGTCTAAGAAGATTGAACAGGGGCAACTGTTGTACCCCAAAATTTGCCCTCCCATATTCTTCAAGAGTTGGCAAGATCAAGCTACAAAATCTCTCAAGAGTTGCACAATCCAATTGCCTCCTAACACAGTCAAAATTAGGGTTTTGGTTCTTGCAAAGAAATTGAGACTTTCAAGGGTCCAATCAAGTCCCATATGCCTATATACATTGTCAAGCACCCATATGTCAAGTTTCAAGACTCACAACATCAAGTTGCACAGTCAAAAACCCTAACTGCTCCACAGTCAACTGCAGGGGCAAAATGGTCATTTGATAGTCAAAAGTCAAAAATTTTGGTCAACATCTTATTTTGAAGCCACAATCATAATTTGATCAATTCTTGATCATGATTCTCAAAGCATGGCTAAAAAAGTCTCAAGATGCAAAAGTTTCTATTTTTGGACATTTGAAAAGTCAACTGCAAATTGACCAAGGCATAACTTCCTCATGGTTTATCAGAAAATTTCCATCCAATGCTCATTTTGAAGGGGATGACATTTCCTACAACTCAACTTCACACTCCAAGTCCAAGAAATGCTCTCACAAAAAGTTATCAATTTCAACATTATAGGTCATTTTCAAAAGTCAACAAAAAGGCACTTTAAGTCAAAGACCATAACTTGATATTGGTAAATCAAAATGACATGGGACCAAAGACATTGGTTAGAGGACTTCAAGACCTTTCCAAAATGTCCAAGAACATGATCATAGCTTTAAAATTTAGCAAGATATGCATTGGTGAAGTTGGGAAATTTTTGGGAACTTTCAAAAGTCAACTTTGCCTAAAACACTTCAAATTTGCTAATGGGCCTCAAATTCTTCCTTGAATCATTACCCAAAGCCTATGCACGACCCATTGAGCTCAAAATGATTTATTTTCTTATTTTTAATTAATTAATTGAATTTTTATTATTATCAATTCATTTAATTAGTTTTAATTGTAGAAAAATATCAAATAATGGTTGTCAAATCTTTTTATGCAGCAAATATACTCCACACATGCTAAGGATTTCGTGCATCAATCAACAAGACAAGATCTTCCATAATTGGCAAAGTTCCATTGAAAAAAAGATTGAAATTCCATGATTGAAAATCAAATATTCAAATCATAAATTCATGGACTTATGGGCTTGTTTTTGACCTAATTTGCTTCACATACTTATGCAAGAGTGAACCCTACTCATACATACACGAAAAAGCTGCTAAGAAGCCATAACCAATTTGCAAATTTTGGAGAGAAACTTGAAAACTGAAATCATATTTGCAGGGCGATTCAAGGCCTCAAAACGTTTCCATTGCATTACTGACATTGCTAGGAAGCTATTGGCATCAAGAACAGATCCTCACACTCAGAGAAACGGTAGAACAGAGTCACGTTTTTCACAAATATTTCCATGATCGAATTTTAATTTCCACGCATCATTCATGTGTTTTGATTATTGATTTATGCTACTAACATCTCCCTGAAGCTTTTGGTAACGTTTAATTGTTCTAAAACTGCTTGAATCGAAATCTACCATTGAAGGATATTAGGGTTTCAGAAGCTTCAAAATAGGGCTTTCTTGTAGAGGAAAAATTAGACCTTTAGACCTATACAGCTGAATGCAGAAGCTCAAGACGAAGCAAATGGAAACCTCACGCTCAATTTATATTACCTGTAGGCGTAATCGCTATTTTCCACACTTTCAATTTGTGGGGGTTTAAAACCCCCGCTACTTGTTTTATAATTTACAGGAAGAACGAAGAAGAAGCATGCGTGGCAAGGCGTGATAGGAGCATTCAAATATCTGGCGCGTTTTCTTGTTTTATATCATTAACTTTTGTTTTATTATTTAATATTTGTTTTCCATTGTATATACAAACGCGCTAAGTGGCTCAGTTGGTTGATGAGGTATATTGCAAGCATTGGGACCTGGGTTCGATTCCCAGGTCACCCCACCTAATTCATGATTTTTGTTATAATGCTTTCCTATGCAGCGCTCACTCAATGGCTCACCATGCACCCTCACACGTTGGCTTGCCAGATGTCCTGATCAATAATCCAAGGGCCACTGAATGAATTCCATGGTATGCTCCAGTCAACCATCATGCATACAATCAGAAAGTCAATGAGGCTTGCTTTGTCAATGGGCCTGAATTACTTCCAAACACCTCCATTCTGGGCCTGATACCCCCTTTGGTTTGCATCTTTTTTTTTAATTTTATTTGATTTTCTTTTCTAATTCCTTTTAATGTTTTAATTGTTTTTTCACCATAAAATAATTTTCATAATAAAAAATCAGAAACCAAAAAAATGTTTTATATTTAATTATTATTAATTTCACCATTAAAAATATTTTTGTAAATAAATTTCAATAACTAACTTAGTTAAATTAGGTTTTAATTTTGACACTTTCCTTAATAAATAAAAAATGCATAGAATCAGGTTTTTGACATTTTATCTTTTTCTTAATTAATTTTTCCTCATTATTTATTATTATTATTAATTATTATTTTTGTAAATAAATATGTAAATAATTAATTAGCTTAAGTTAGGTTAACCTTAATATTTTTCATTAATAATTAAAATAATCTAGACTTAGGGTTTCCTTTTAATTCTTTTTTTCTTTATTTCATTAAACACCAAAAAAAAAACATAAAAAAAAACACTTTTCTTTAATTAAATAGACTTTAATTTCATTTAATTTCAAGCAAAGGGTCAAAACCCTCGGATGTTCAATTCTAATTTCTTTTCGCGCATTATTTCTTTTAGTGATTATTATGTAACTGTTTTCTGGATGTAATAGTAATTAGGTTTACCGCATTTTTTACTTTCCGCATCTTTTATCAAAAACGGGTCTTTGTATTTTGGCGATGTATAGACCCGCGCCTTGTATTAGCGTAGCCTTTATTTTCCTGTATTTTACTTTTCCGCACTCTTAAATTCTAACTTTGTATGAAAGAATGTATGCTAATTAAAAACAAGCGCAACTCACAATGCCATGATCAAAGATAACTGTTAACATGAAAACGACACAAAAATACACACACCACTTCTAGGGTACGCCTCACCTGTTGCCTTCGAAACGTGGTCGTCAAGTATAGGACGTTTTAGTAGTCCTTATGTCCATGATCCAGTTGCCTCGAAACAGTTGCCTCGAAACAAGTTGCCTCGAAACAGTTGCCTCGAAACGGTTGCCTCGGATTAAAAAAGGATCAAGGACATAAGGGTAGCTTCTAAGGTGTCCTACTGTTGCTTCGGTGACCACACTGTCCCTACAATCGAATTGACCCGAACACCTCCAACGGTGGTGCTATCTACCTCTCAATGGTGGGACGGCACTACCTTAAGGACATTTACACAGCCTCATTCCTTAGGGTAGGTAGATGACTCGTAGATACTTGCTCTATTCAAAAACAAATCAATAAACTTTTCACACTGACACTTTCAAAAAGCTTTCAAAACAATTTTTCAAACACTCTTGAGGACAGATACAAGAGTCATTCAAAAATCTTTCAAAGAAACTTTTTTAAACCCACTCACATTTTGAAAAGCAAACATTTTGAAAACATAAAGAGCAAGTATCTAAGAGCCCATGGATAACCATGGATAGAAAGGGTGCTAACACCTTCCCTTTCTATAAATCTACCTCCCGAACCAAGAAACTATCTCATAAGGAATTTTGTTGTGCTTTTGTCCTGTCCATGTTGGAGAAAATAAAAGACGGTGGCGCCTCTTGCTTCCGCGACATTACGCGAACCAGCGTTAAACAGTCAGTTCTAAATCCACCGATCACAGACGGGTGCACCAAAACAAGGCACAATGACGTTTACCCCTTCTTCAATGCACTCAGTCATTAATAAGTCATTTCTGGAAAACAAATCTTCGTCTGAAGAGAAATACTCATCTGCGGAGGCATACTCTTCATATGACTCTTCTTCCGTTAAACAAACCTCAACCATATCAACTTCATGGTAATCATCCCTCTGACTTGTGATCTTGATAGTTCCATTGTCTAACAACAACTGAACACCCTTCTTCACGATTGAACATACTCGGGGGTCTCGACAACAAACTAGCAAGATCCATATTGGTGTTCCACCTGACCAACCATATGGCAGAAGGTAGCGTGCAACTGCACAAGGTCCTCATTCATATACTCCACATTAAAAATTATGAATTCACCAGGACATCCAAAAACCATGTTCACTTCCTCTTCATACTCTTCCCTAGGCCTGATTATGTGGATGAGGCCCTCATCCATCATATCCTGTAAATCAGCCTTTATCATCTCGCAACCCTGTATGTTTATACTGCAAATAGCATAACCGAAATGGTCATGCGTATAGTAGCTAAATTCACATAGGTCTGCATGCATTTTCACCAAATCTCCTCTAACCAGATTAATATCAAAAATCTGGTAGTCGCCTGGACAACCGACCACCATATTCACAACATTTACTCCCCCGTGCTTAGGTAGGGGATTATCTTTCACGTTAGGTCCCATGTCCTTGAAAGATAGAACACCAGACTTCACCAATTTTGGTACCTCAGTCTTTAAAGGATAAATTTTTTCAACATTATGCCCCGGTGCTCCTTGATGAAAAGCACATGTTTGGTCTGCCTTGTAATACCAAGGAAATGGTGACGGTATGGCGGGAGGTGGGTGGGTTTGAACTAACTTCTTCTGAATCAATGCCAGTAGTAGCTCTATACAGCTCATGGGAATAGGTTCATAGCTCTCCCTTCTCTGATCATACCCTTGATTCCCCTGTTAGGACGGTATCTGATAAGCAACGGTAGTTAGAGCGACATTCATAACAGGAGTAACTGAGGCGACTTGCTGATGACGCTGATAATTCCTTCTAGGGGTGTTTACCCTCCTCTCTTGTATAACAAAATTTTCATCTCCTTCTTTCTTCTTGGTAAACCCGTAAGATGGCTTCTTCACACCTTCAGATCCTTCATTCTTCGTCAAACGACATTCTCTTACAGCCTCTTCTAAGCGGATACCCATTCCTACCATCTCAGTAAAGTCACTTGGCGCGCTTGCTACCATCCTCTCGTAGTAGAAAGCACCCAACATCTTCAAGAAAATCTTAGTCATCTCATTCTCTTCCATGGGAGGAATCACTTAGGCGGCTACCTCACGCCATCTCTACGCATACTCTTTGAATGATTCCCTGTCTTTCTGAACCATGGCCCTAAGTTGATCATGGTCAGGCGTCATGTCCATGTTGTACTTGTATTGTTTGATGAATGCTTCTCCCAAATCATTAAAATTATGGATACTGGCGCTGTCCAAACTCATATACCACTTCAACGCAGCACCGGTCAAACTATCCTGAAAAAAGTGAATCAGCAGACGCTGATCATCAGTATGGGTAAACATTCTCCTCATGTACATCTCCAGATGAGCACGAGGGAAAGTGTTTCCCTTATACTTCTCAAACTCCGGGACCTTAAACTTAGCAAGTATCTTAACATTCGGGACCAAACATAGCTCATTCACATTCTGCCCAAATAGCTCTTTTCCCCTGAGGGCCTTAATCTCTCTTTGCATCTTGTGAAAATGCTCTTGAAAATCATCCATTATGTCATAAATACCCAAGTCTTCACTTGGTGGAGGGAAAGGACGACACACATCTTCATTAACAAACAGAACCATATTCATCGAAGGAGGTGCGGGAGGAACATGCACCATAGAAGGTACAGGAGTAACAATAGTATGAACCACTAGAGCATCTTGAGGACCAAGATTGAAACCTTCAGGTGCAAAATTCTCTAGCATTCCCCATGGGTAACCTTGAGGCATGCGATTCTGAACAACAGTCGGAGTAGCAGATGCGGGAATAGTCGGAGCTTCAGTATTTGCCCTTGTTGGTTGAGGTTGAACACTCAGTGGCTGATTCTCAACAGCCACTAGAGTTTCCATCAGAGTAGTCAGATTGGCCATGCCGGCCTACAAAGCAGAAACTTCCTCGTTCAGCTCGCGATTCTCTTATTCTAAGTTGTCTATCTTCTTTTTGAAATTAGCCCGAGTGTTGTAGTGATGAGTCAGCTTGCTGAGCGAAGTAAAAAAGCTCGGTAAGACACTTGGATATGCATAAAAAATGCAAGAAATATGTGCAATATGATGCATGACATGTAATGCACATGTTTATTTTTACTTTGTTATTTAATATTTAAGGGATTTCAAGTTTATAGACATATTGCAAATATCAAAGTAATAACGCTTTTGAAATACTGGAAAATTTCTATTATAATAACTCCAAAATGGACTACAAGTTTCAATGATCCCAAGTAAAAGATGAAAATAAAATCTAAAACCCTGAGAAAAAGAATTGACGGAGATCACTCTATACGCTGGCGCTTCCCCATGAGCCTAGCAATTTGAGCCTTCAACCTCTGGTTTTCTTCCGCATGTTTGACGGTAACCTCCTTTTAATCATCTGAATCAGGAAGTGAGTGATCAGAACCAGATTGAGGCTTATGAGAAAATAAATCACCTTGCCTCTCCATACACTCTACCACTCAACTCTCAAGGATCTCAATCAAGTCATCTTTCTCCTTCAGGTCTACTCTGTAGGAACTCTCTAAAGTTTGGAACTTGTTCTTCCAAGCATCCCTTTCCTGTTGCATCCTAACCAAAGCAAGTTTCAGCTCTTCTAGATCATCTAATAAGGGGGGAATGGTCTTCACAAATAGATCAGGCATGGGTGTCTCCCGGGTATACGGCATCTTTAACTGAATGGCTCTCGATCGGATCCATTGAAGATATGGCTCCAAAGAAACAGCACCCCTAGGTCCCAAATCCTTCCTACTTTTCTTATGAATGTGACGTCAGGCCTTCGCAATCTTCTCCCTAGCTTACCTATGGTCTTCTCCTTCCTTAAGAAAAAAACTACTCAAATGAATACTGTTCGGTTTATCCCTCATCGGATAACCAAGCTGTCGCTGTGCAAGAACAAGGTTATAGTTAATTCCTCCATTCGTACCAAGAAGAGGTACATTGGGGAAACTACCACAACTGTCAATAATCTTTATATCCTGGTAAGCTCGATGATACCAATCAATATTCGAGTGAGTAAGTGCCATGATCTTAGGAGCCCAACAAGGTTCCTTCTTGACATCCCAAAAAGCATCAGACTGAGGCATATGAGAGATAAACCACCGGTACAATAGAGGCGTGCAACAGATAATCATCCCCCCATGATAAGAATTCCAAAGATGAATAGAGTAATAAGCATCACACAACAATGTAGTAACTGGGTTTCCAATCATGAAAATCCTGATAGCCTTAATGTCAACAAACTTGTCCACATTATGAAATAAGAACCACCCGTAAGCAAGCAGAGTAAAGATGGCCTCAAAAGAAATTGTACTCTTCATTCTGGCAAAGTAACGAGCTTTCTCCAATAAGAACTGAGCTGGTAATCCTCTAATCCCTCCTTTGGTAGTCATATGGGCTTCCACCTCAAACTTCCCCAGGTGAATCAAGGCAGCAATGTCATGTGGTTTTGGATCACCCTCTAAACCAATAAAAGGAACACGATCGGTAACATGTAAATCTAATAGGTAAGAATACTCCTCCAGTGTAGGCATAAACTGATATTCGGGAAAAGTAAAGTAATGATACATTGGATCATAGAACTAGACCAAGGTCGAGAGAATATCCTCCTTCATCTTCAGCTTCATGAGAGGAATAATGGATCCATACTTCTTCCGAAAGTCTGCAGAACACTCGATCTCGGGAATTAGATTGATCAACTCATCTATCTTGGGATCCTTGAAACTGTATTTCCCGGTCTTTCTTTTTCCAGAATCCATGGTTAAAAGTATCTGAGATATTCACAAATAGTCAACCTTTAAATCCCTTGAAATATGGTTTCTTCAAAAGATGCTTATGAGTGCATGGATGCATGATGCAACAATCACACACAAGATCACACATATATGGTTCATAGGTTCAATGTCATAAGCATGAGGTCAAAGGTACTACCCATAAGGTATTGGTCTAAAAGTTTATCACCTGCCGAACAAGGTTCTAGAGGTTCCCAAAGTCTACATCCTTCCTTCGGATATTACCAACTTCCCGATTAACTCGTCTGAGCGTAGTATCGCATGACAACTATTTCCGAATTACTCTGTCATAGCTTCCGCACTACACATAAAAGGCCAAGATGGGTTAGGTATTCTACGGTCCTCAGTTTCAGCAGGCTCCCAGGTCGAAAGCATTACGTCTTCCCGATTACTCAGTAAACGACACTACAGTCAAAGGGGCCTCCACTGAGTGGGGGATCTCATGCCTCCTTTTTTGGGATTACTCCCTCAAAGTTAACATGACTATACCGCCCGTCCTATCTTAAAGTTTTCCCAAGTCCGGGTATAGGAGTTATGAGTAATCACCAAACACCCTAAAAACCAGACAAAACATATATACAACATATAACACAAAAAACAGTAATATCACATATACAGATATAAACAAAGATAGGTTTAACCCACTTAGGGATGGACTAGCAAGAGGTCAATATTTTCCCAGTGAAGTCGCCATTTTTCTGTAGCGGTAGAAATGTTCAAGACTAAGCCATTGGATTGACTAGACTTTATACAAATCAAAATAAAAATCGCCACCATGCTTTATTGTTTCTAAAGGAATGGGAAAAGAGCGAATAACCCAAAAAGAAGGGGAAAGATTCAAGGTAAGGGGGTTGGTTATGCAAAGGGAAGGTATTAGCACCCTAAACATTTACGGTACTTCGCAGGAGCCTCTTTGTAAAATCTGTATATTTTGGTTATAAAAAATGTTGTATATAGAAAGTGGATGGTGGAGGTGAGAAAAGAAATATATATATTTTATAATTTTTTGCATCCTCCGCGGTTGCGAACCGTTAGTGCCTACGTACCACCTTTCATGCAATAGGGGATCAGGGTACACGTAGTTCCTCTTTTAAAAATTTAAAACACAAATGCGTTGATTAATTTTATGAGATAAAACATCATCGTCATTGTCCGTGTGGAAAACATACCTACTACCCACAATCATGAGAAAGGAGAATTTGTATCATCCCAAAGTGGAGGATATGGCTTGGATTTCAAAATCAACAATGCCTCACTCAACACCCAAGTGGAATATATCTCTCTTCACTATATATTGTAGAAGTATAGTTGTTTGCATCACTACAAGGATTGACAAGAGTTCAACCTTTTTTGAGAAAAGTTTAAAGATAAAAAGTCAAAGTGGAAAAATAGTTTGAAATAAGATTGATTGACTTTTAGTCTTCTAAAAAAATGTCAAGGTATTATTAAGTTGATTGGAGTTTATTTGTAAAAAATGTTTTAAGAATGCATGGACATAAGTCCAAGTTTATTATGAAGGTGGTTCAAGTTTAAAAAACAAGAAGAGTTTTCAAAAAAGGGGGAAGAAGATTTTTTAAATTAAAGAAGATGGGAGGAGAAGAAGAGACTATCCTAAAGCATAAGGTAAGAGCTAGGGATAAGAACCATCTAACCAACAAGAAGCCAATACTTGACATTATGAGCCAAGATAGAACTCCTATTCCTTGGATTGAAACCAATCAAGCAAAAAAAATACTAGACCTCTTAAGAGAACCAAACTTCAAGTGTATTAAGTCTTCACAAAAATTGGACAGAGTAACGGCTGTATACGGGTGAATTCCATATTACAAACAAAGGGTGTAATCACAAAAACCTGCACACAAAAACAAATAAGCAACCCAATCTCTTGAAGTAAACCTCAAGAACTCCAGAAAAAATAATCACATAAGATCACAAGGTCTCCAAGATAGGCCAAGGTTTCTAATCCTAAGTCCAAGAAAAGTCCCATGCTCCATAATACCAAGGATAGTAACCAAATAGTCCAAGTACCATTAAAGATTTTTTAGGGTTTATGTTGATTATTAAGTATCTTAAGAAAGGAAAATAAAAGCTCAAGTGAGCAAAATAAAGATGGCAAGAAATTGAATGCTCAAATGAGCAAAGATGAAAATGACATGAAATATAAATGCTAAAAGTAAATAATACATAAAGCATAAAAAAGAATAAAAGTATAAGGTAAAATAAGTCAATAATTAGTGGTTAGTTGGATGACCATCTTGAAGCTTACATTTGGAACTCATTAGAGGATTGGTAGAACAAAGCCTCCACACAACAAGTTGCATCTGCTTTTTGCCAAGTATATCATCCATTTGGAATTCTCATAAGTACCATTCAATGATCAACGATGTTTAAGTGATCTGCATTGACCAAAGGTGTTGTAGATCCATTAGAGGATTGGTAGAACCAAAGCCTCCACACAATGAATCTCAAGGTTATTGGATCAAAGAGATAAAATTAACATACTTGGGCTTGCAATCATAAGTTTGGGCCACAAATGATCATTTATTCGAATCGGGACAAAATTTAGCGTTATGTTAAGCAATCGTAAGTGGACTTATATAGAAGTCGCACCTATTTTGAGGCCGGTCAATAGCAATCTATGCACCATTTGTTTTGAGACATGATATAAAGATCATGCTCCAACAACATTTATTGCAATAAGAAAGGGATGAGATGAAGAGGGATGAGGGAAAAAATGTACAAACCACATTTGAATTAAATTTTAATCAAACTATTATTAAAATCATTCATCCATTTTTGTGGAGTTAAACTCAACACCATGGATCCAATGATGTTAATAAAGTTCATGATCCAAAATCGAACCCATGATCAGCCAGAAAATACTCATAAAATAATATCACATTTAATATACACAAAAGGGTTTAAAAAATGTTTTAAAAATAAGAAATAATGAGAAAAATATCAACTATGTTCAAATTAATCAAGAAATGAAAAGTAAGACCATAGAAAAATCAGAAAAAGGCTCAAATAATTTTACAATTTTTTTGGTAATTATTTAAAGTCAGAAACTATTTTTAAAATTAAAATAAATGGGTAAAATAAACAAAAAATGGTAAAAAATAGTAAAGTCAGAAACAAAAATAAAATAAGGTCACTAATATTTGTCACAATATCATTGAATCATTCCATAATTTTTTCAGAATTTAAAAATGTATAAAAGTATTTTTAAACATTTAAAACAAATAAAATAAGTGTAAAATTTATATAAAATACCAAAGTACAAAATTAAATTGTGAAAAAATAAAAATCAGAAAGAGAATAATCAAAAATATTTTTCATAATTTTTTCAGATTTTTTGGACTAAAAGTGAATTTTCTATGATTTTTTGAAATTTAAAACAATTAAAGTATAAAAATCAGAAAAAGAAAATAAAAGTAAAATATGTGGACGATTGGATGAGAGTCAAAACGTGTTAGTAATCAAAACCAAGGGATCCAGCGCGCTATGCATATCATGGTCATTTGTGAATATTATACATAATCATTAATTAAATCAGAATTTGAAAAAAACAGATGGCACACCTTCATTGGTTGGAAGATGACACGTTGGTCATCTTCAACCTCCAACCATCACAAATTGAAGGTCTCTCAAACTGTAAAATCAGAAGCTCAGACCTATGCCATTCGCTTCGTCTCTTCAAGACGAAGAGAACCACACCCTCGTGCCAAATTTATACAAATTGTAGCTCAAGCAATTTGGAAGGAAAGTTTTGAAAAGGGATTTGAAATTTCATGGTCAAAACGTGTTTCCAGTAAAAGGTAAGTGTTGAGATTAGAAACAAGGTAATGAGAGAAACACAATGATATCAGAGTTTTGAAGAATTGATGAAGGAATCTACCTATTGAAGTTGAGCTGCAGAGCTCTGAAACTGGACTTCTATGGAGCAGTATAGGGCACGATTCTCGAATGTAATTATGTGGTTAGCTTCAGGGAAGATCAAGGAAGGTGAATTGATGGAAAAATTGGATTGAAAAAGGCTCGAGAATAGATTTTGAAGTTACTGAATTCTGAGTTGTGAAACAAGTTTGGCAGGGTGATTCAAGCTATCCAAGCTTGGGAAAATGAATGGGATAGTACATGTATTTATAGGAGAAGCGAATGGGATCAAAAAGGAGAGTGAATGATGTGTTTTGGAGGGAATTCATGCAATCCTGATGCACGAGTGAAGTGTGATCCAAACTTCACCAAAACTCATCCAATTCTTGCGTTTTGATGCACTAATCCACTTGGGAAAGTTGGCTAATCATGTTTAGACCCAAAACGCGTGTTAATTTAAGGTTTAGAGGTTGTAACATGAAATTCAAATTCTGACTTGCAAGGAAACTTCAATTCCAAGTTACCATTTTTGAAATAATGTCATTCTCAGCTCAAGGGATCTTAAGGCATGAATCTTGATACTTTAGAAAGATGAGTTTACAATCTTTACAATGGAAAAAATGGAGTTAAATGGATGCTTAGAAATATTCCAAATTCTTCTTCAAAAATGACCTATTAATGTCTTGCATCCAAACATGGCCTTCCACTTGGAATTTACTCTTGACCAAAAAAGATGGCATGAAGTATATATCTTGAATGACATTTTGAAACTTGAATCATTCAAAATCTCCAAAATTTGAGCATGTTATGACTTGTCGAAGTTGGCAAAAAATCATGAAATGACCTATAATCTTTTGCATCTTTAAGGCAACTTCCATCCATTTTCCCACTTTGCACATAAATGAAGGCATAAAGTTCACATATTCAAGATCACTATGGAAAAATAATAGACTCAAGGTGATAAAAATTGACCAAGTTATGACCATTTGAAGTCACATATGGAAAATTGGGGATTCATCTGGAGGACTTGTAATCTTTCTTCCTCATCAAGGCTCTTTCTCATGAAAACTCCTTGGAACCTTTGAAGTGATTTGTTAATAACCCTTTGAAGGGAATGATGTCTTTGGAATCACTCAGAAATACTAAAAGGTGAGCAATATATACTCCTTTGAAGTTCAAAACCCTAGCTCCTAGATCAAGAAAATGCTTTGAGGAACTTTGACAAGCTTGAACAAACTTCTTGTACCAACATTCTTGCTTTATGAATAGAAGTTGTTGAGGATGATGATGAGGACTCATAACCACCAAAACCACTTCCATATCTTCAAATTTGAGAGAAATATGCTCTTGTGACCAATAGGAACAAGGCCTTGTCCAAACATGACAACTTCTCCAATCAACCTCTTGTACTTTTGAGTCAAATCTAATAACCTTGAAATCTGATGAACCAAAGCAAGTTTGCCATGCCAATTCTTCCAAAACCAATCCAATGGTGAGGTTTGAACTTCTCAAACTTTATTGACTAGGGCATGGAAATAAACTCATGAACCCATGGGGTAACTTGTTAAATCTCATTGCCTTCACCTACATGGATAACAAGCAAGACAAACCAACATTGCATTTTATTAGTTAAATGAAGAAATCAAAACAATATTCATGATCACAAAAAGGAACATAAGTCAAGATGCTTGGTAATCCCTCAAAAGGGCAAAACCAAATGTAGGGAGGGGAACCAAGAATCCTAGTGTGATCTTGTTGTGAATGAATCAACATGGTATGATGAAGGGATCTTAGGGGAAAAATTGGGGTACAACATCCGCTAAGTCAAAAACAAAAAGAAAAAAATTTTGACTTAAGCAAAAAATAAGGGATTCAAAGCATAAATTAGAGAACAATCTTGTGATTGCCACCTCAAGAACCTCAAATACTTCTCATCAGCGCTTGAATCTTATCAATACTTTTCATCAGTGCTTGGACTTTATCTATGCTTCTCATCATCTACACAACTACAAAACTTCTCTTGGGGATTGAACGTATCTATTGGATTAATTGAACTTAGGATTTAATAACATCAAGGAGAATGGGGTGGGCTAAATAAATTTTGAGCCTTATATATTTTATTTCTCAAACCACGAACCATGGACACGTTACAACATTCAAAAGTCCTAATTGAAGCAAGGTTAACTATGAAATCATACTCGGCAAAATCCGTGTTAAACTGACTCCTACGTTTGTTTAATTTATTACTAATCACTTCGCTTATTCGAATCTCCATCTCTAATCATCCATTTCTTTTCAATAATCAACTTCGATTTCAAAACTTGCATGTACATAAAACACAATTGCTTTTCAAAACATACAAGTTTATTTACAAGTTAATATTTAGCATCGAGGAGATTTCAAAAAGGTCTGATCAAAGGCAGTATTTTCCAAGAAGCTTCTAATTGGGGTAAAAGCATCTAAGAGGATCCCTATAAACAGAGGAAAATACTAATGATCGTAAGGGCATATCACATGAAGATACTATTAACAAGGGGTGAGTATTCCGAGATTCAATCAACACAGATCAAATTTCAAAGCATTTTTCAATCAGGGGCATACCTTTCGAACATTCCTTAATTAAGTCATATCATAACAAGGTATGACTCGGTTCCCTCGTTTTAACAAATCTCTAAAGGGTTTGATTCAAGGGGAAATGTTCCAAGATTCAAATGTTAGGGAAGTACATATCAGGTTCATCCTACTGCCCATAGGGTCCAAGTTCCTCTTCAAGCGACTTCAAGTACAAACTTTTCAGAAATTCAAATCTTGGGGCAATCTATATCAAAGTTCATGGTGAGGTATAAGTTCTTTCTGAGGGTACTTCTTCCAGGTCGAGGAAGTGGAAGGGAACCTCTTTCAAAATTCGAATGGCGGGGCAAGCCACTGCGAGGCTCATCAAAAGGAGTTGGTTCAAAAAAAGTATCCCATCAAGGACAAACTATCCAAGAGCCCATTAGTCAAAGCCATAATGTTTCAAAGTGAGAAACAGTGGGGTCATCCATACGATGATCAAACTATTTCAAGCGCATATTAATGAGAATCTCCTCCAACGCCCTACCAAAAATTAGGGAAGGACAATCCACATAGAGGCAGGCTCCCCGCGTACTTTCATAATCTCCAATGGATCTTTCTTCTTTATCAGCAATATTTCGAGTTCAAAGCGAGTATGAGGAAATCATGCAAGCACAACATTCAACCATCATGTTACAAGCAACTGTGTTACATAGTCAAACCTATACGCTTAATCGTCAACGAACCATCACAAGGGCATCATTCAACAAATCATCTGAGTCATAATTATAAAGCATAAGTCTACATAAATCATTATCATACATTCATTAGGATATTTCCAAACTACACCTATCATCTCATTCGGCTGGCGAATCCCGACAACATGGATCTAATAGAGAGCCCAATTCTCATTGGCATGTCAAAATTTCAACATCCATTGATGCATATCCAAGTCATCCAATTTAGGCATTGGTCAGTCATTCCAAGCATTAACACCTACATCTGCACGCATGCATAACATATCATAGCTCGAGACTTAGGACCCCGTAAAAATCTAGATTCAATTTCTAGGAGACTCACTATTACAACCTTTAACATCTTTCCGACTATCACTCTGAATGAGTCTATGATACAAGCATTCTTCGTCAAACTAAACCGTAAGCAGCCTTACGTACCACCGTCCAAGGCGTGAGCAGCCTCACACATTTTCTAATCTGCGCTTCATCAAAGATGTGAGAAGCCTCATGCAACCTCATCCACTGTTCATTCATAGACATCCATACGAGGCATGAGCAACCTCATGCATTCATCATTCATCCTACGTAAGCAGCCTTACATAAAAGTCGTGAGCAACCTCACACTTTCCAATTAATGTCTCTAGGTAACCTTACCAATATTAGCGACCTTGCTATCCGTTTCACCTTTCCAAGCCACCGAGTTGATACTATTCAAGCAACCATATGGACATGGGTGCAAATCCCAGTTCCCGTCTAGCCCACCTTTTCAAAAGCCCTGCCCTAATTGGCATGGCTTCTTAGAAAGAATAAGTCTTGGCTAATAGTCTGCCTTGAGCATTGGTTTCGCAGTTCAAATAACAGGGGCATTTCATTTATCAATCATCGCATCATTTCAATTCATAACATTATCTTACATGCCATACATCATGCATACATCAAGCATAATCATATCAAACATGCATACATGCATTACATTAAATCATACATGCCCATAGAAAATTGCGGAAAAATCTCAAGGCATGACTACCAGCTAAGACAAACTCAAATTCAAATCCAAGCTCAGCATTATCCATTCACCTTGCTATAGCTACCTCGGTTGACAACAGATACAATCGTCAAAGATGCGACTATCAAAATATCACTAGGCAGCTTACCTATGATTCATGTCCACACATACATCCACATCCATGCCTATTTCTACGACCAAGCCTACACCTACGTCCATGTCTACGCCTGCGCCCACTTCTACACCTACTCCTGCACCTACGACATAAGAAAAATAAAAAACTAGCTAACACTTTTCATCACGCTCAAAGATACCACGACAATGCAACATACAACGCCAGGGAATTGGTAATTCAAAACCAATGGTTTAAAGGAGAGAATGTCAGAAGCATCTCCATAACATTCAAAAATCATACACACACTTTGCACACATTTCACATATACAAACATTCAATACACATACACTCAGGGTTCCATATTGATATCAGACATTCAATACACATACGCTCAGGGTTCCATATCAATATCAGACATTCAACACACATACACCCAGGGTTCCATATCAATATCAGACGTCATAACATGCGTCATACAACAAACAAAAAATCTCACCCTCGATTTAGATATCTAAGGGTCAGTCATCAAAGCACACTTCTTCTACAAATCCAATCCATCACCTAAGACTCCATGCAGTGATGTGTTTAACCCATCACCTAAGATTCCATGCAGTGATGTGTTCCCTACAACGTAGCATTACCTAAGTCTCCATGCAGTAATGTGAGAAACCAAGTACATTACCTAAGTCTCCATGCAGTAATGTGCAAAACCTAGTACATTGCTTAAGACTCCACGCCGAAATGTTTGAAAGCCAAATAAGATCCTTCACCTAATACTCCATGACCGTGACGTGTTCAGCCCATCACCTAAGACCTCACGCAGTGATGTTTTCCCTCAACAATGTAGTTCATTACCTAAGACTCCATGCAGTAATGTACGAAGCTCGGTACATTGCCTAAGACTCCAGGCCGGATGTATTCTCCTCATCTTACCCATTACCTAAGACCCTAGGCTGTAATACGCAAAATTTAGTTCATTGCCTAAGACTCCATGCAGCAGTGTAACATGACCCATTGTCTAAGACTCCATGCAACATTGTGTTTCCCTTCCTTTACCTATTACCTAAGACCCCAGGTTGTAATGCGCGAAACTTAGATCATTGCCTAAGATTCTCTGCAGCAGTGTTCAAAATCCAAATTTAGCTCATTGCCTAAGACTCCACGCAGCGATTCGAGAACCTAAACTATTGCCTAAGACTCCATGCAGTAGTGCATTTCCTTATTCTGTAATATAAACCATTGCCTCAGACTCCATGCAACGATGCTCGAAAACCAAAATCTATCTTATTGCCTAAGACTCTATGCAGCGATTCGGGAACATAACCCATTACCTCGGTCTCCAAGAAGCCATGTGTTATCCAGTGTTGTCTTATTCATCCCTCCAAATGGATGAATAAGCTAAATCAAATCAAGACATATAAGATTGCTCTCTCAAGCCCAAGACCATCTGCCTCGTCATCAAACCCTGGTAAGCGATATATCATCAGCTTCGCCTACTTCCTCAAGACTCGTAAGGGTATGCTATATCAGGGTAACCTTATGGTTATCAGACAAATTTTAGGGTATTCCAAGTATTCAATAAACTCCTGTGATCGGTGGATCTGGAACTGACTGTTTAACGCTGGTTTCGCGAAATGTCGCGGAAGCAAGAGTCGCCACCGTCTTTTATTTTCTCCAACATGGACAGGACAAAAGCACAGAAAAATTCCTTATGAGATTGTTTCTCAGTTCGGGAGGTAGAGTTATAGAAAGGGAAGGTGTTAGCACCCTTTCTATCCATGGTTATCCATGGGCTCTTAGATACTTGCTCATTGTGTTTTCAAAATGGCTTGCTTGCTTTTCAATTGTGGGTTTTAAAAAGTTTCTTTGAAAAATTTCAGTTCGACTCGTACGTCAGAGTGTTTGAAAAATTTGCTTTCGAAAGCTTTTTGAAAATGTGTTGGTGTGAAAAGTATTTTTGATTTGTTTTGAAGTTAGAGCAAGTATTAAGAGTCGTCTACCTACCCTAAGGAATTCGTCTGTGTAAATGTCCTTTAAACTAGTGCCATCCCACCATTGAGAGGTAGGTAGCACCACCGTTGGAGGTGTTCAGGTCAATTCGAGGTTCGGGACATGGTGATCACCAGAGCAATGGGAAGACACCTTAGAAGCTACCCTCATGCCAGGTTCCTGGATCATGAGGACTTACTAAGACATCCTCTACTCGACGATCACCTTTCGAGGCAAGGCAACAGTGAGGCGTACCCTAGGGGTGGTGTGTGATTTGTGTGTCAGATTCATTTATTTTTGTCTTGTCAGGTTTATGGGTGTTCTACGCTTGATTTTATTTAAGTCATACATTCTTTCATGCTTTTTAATTAACAGTTAAAAATATTGCGGGAAAAGTAAATCTAAAGCTATTACAAATGGCGCGGGTCCACATCGCCAAAATTAAACCGGACCCGATTTGACGGAAAGTAAATAAAGCAAAGGAAAAGTGCGAGAAATAAATGTTACAAAGCTTTGGGAGAGATACAAAATTATTCGAGCGAAATAAAATAAATATGCGAAACCAAATAAATTATGAACGAGGGCGTTGGACCCTTTTGCAGAATTAAATTAATAAGGAATTAAAATTAAAATTAAAAGAGAGTGTTTTTTAGATATTTGATGAAAAAAAGAATTAATTAAAATTAAACTAAAAGGCAAACCCTAATTCTAATAGCTTTTAAATTTATTGTGAAAATATTAAATTGAAACCTAAATTAAACCTAATTTTTTTATGTACAATTAATTAAAAAAATAAATAAATAATATTATTAGAAAGAAAAAAGAAAACAAAAAGGAATAAAAAGTTATTAAACCTAATTCTATATTTTTGGATTTTTAGTTATTAAAAAAGAATTAAAGTTGTAACCTAATTAAAACTAAATATTTACATGTGAAAATACTTATAAAAACAATTAAAATAAATATTACATTTTTGCTCTTTTTCTGATTTTTTTGTGTATTTTATAATTTGGTAAAAATAATTAATTAAATTAAAAACAATGAAGCAAATAAAATAATAATTAAAAATAAAAAATAAAAAGAAAATTGCAAACCAGGGGGGGGTTCAGGCCCCAAAGTGGAGGTTAAATGTGAAATTCTGGCCCAGCAAGCTTTTTGATCCGTTTGACTTTTTCAGTTTGTGTGCTAACGCGTTGACTTGCGTTTATGGTACACCTTTGATCGTGGCACTCTGATTAATTCTCATAGGCACGTGGACGTCTGGATGATGGTGGTATATCATGCGCTCCACCTTTGAAATTGCATGGGAAGACGCTTTGCAAAATAATATAGAAATAATGTAGACCTGGGATTCGAACCCAGGTCTTGAGCTATGCCAATCCTTATGCCTGCCGTCTGTGCCAATTAACGCATTTTACATATATTAGACAAACAAATATTATAAAAGAAAATGGATCAACGCATGGAAACGCGCGCAAATTTTTAAACAAGCCAATCACTTGATGCCACGACTCCATCTTCTCCATGCGTTCCTGAAAACAAAAACATATGGCAACGGTTTCTATGGCGTGCTCTTAGGCCGGTTTACAAAAAATAGCGATTAGCTCATCTCTAAACATAAATTAGGCGCGAGGGTGAATTCTTCTTCGTCTCCATGCGCTGAGTACAATGATGGAACTGTGGTGGTCCAATTTTGCTTTGGGTGGAAACCCCTAATTCAACAACCTGCAAACCCTAGAAAGCTAACATGGTGAAATCGCGTGTATGTCATAAAAATGCAATTAAAGGCATTGGTTAGCATCAGCACATCATAAGGGATATAAATCCATGAATCAAATGTTATGAAAGTGTCTAAAATGCAAAGCACGATAATGAAAAAAAATGGCAAAAAAGTGACTTCTGTACAGCGTTTCAAGGGACTATCTTTGATGCTTTTGATTGTAATACGTTCAACAATGCTTGAGGAAACTAATGGAACAGGAATTAGGCCTTGAATCGCCCTGGAAGAATGATTTCAGAATTGCCTTTTTTTGACAAAATTTCCAAGTTTTCAATGGCTCTTTCTGCGCAGCTTTTAGTCCTTGGGCATTAGGGTTCTCTTCAGGCATTTGTAGTGAAGCAATTAGGTTAAGAAATTTCAATCAAATCCATGGCAATAATGGTTTTCAATATTTGATTTCTTAAGGATCTTCCATATCTTTTTTTCATGTGTTCTTTGTTCAATCATGCTCAAATTAAACCAAATCTTTCCATGTTGGGATGTGCACGAAATATTGAAGCTGAAATGTGTACAAAAAGATTTGTTTGGTTCATTTAGATATTTTTCACATATTTAATTGATTTAATTGAATTAATATAAATAAAAATTCAAATAAATAAAAAATGAGAAAATACTTCCCTTTGGGCCAAGTGGTCGTGCATATGCTTAGAATGATGAATCATGGAAGAAAAATGGGCCCATTATCATTTTTAGGTCATTTGGATCAAAGTTGACTTTTCAAAATATCCAAAAATTTCCCAACTTCCACAAGGCATAACTTGCTCAATTTTTAAGCTTTTCTCATGTTCTTGGACATTTTGGAAAGGTCTTTGAGTCCTCTAACCAATTCCTTTGGTCCCATGTCATTTTGATTTACCAATCTCAAGTTATGGCCTTTGACTTAAAGTCCCTTTTTGTTGACTTTTGAAAATGACCTATAATGTTGAAATTGATAACTTTTTGTGAGAGCATTTCTTGGACTTGGAATATGAAGATGAATTGTAGGAAATGTCTTTCTCTTCAAAATGAGCTTTGGATGGGATTTTTCTGATAATCCATGTGAAAGTTATGCTCTGGTCAATTTCAGTTGACTTTTTCAGCTGTCCAAATAAGGAAACTTTTGCATCTTGATGATTTTCTGAGCCAAATTTTGAGAATCATGATCAAGCATTGATCAAATGATGTTTGTGGCTTCAAAATGATATGTTGACCAAAAATTTGAACTTTTGACTGCCAAATGACCATTTTGCCCCTACAGTTGACTGTAGTGCAATTTAGGGTTTTGACTGTGCAATTTTGAGCTGAATGCCTTGAAACTTGATATGAGGATACTTGAACATCTTTGTAGGCATATGAGACTTGATTGGGCCTTTGAAACCTTCAATTTCTTGATCAGAACACAAACCCTAGTTTTGACTGTGTAGGGGACTTTTGCACTGGGCAACCCTTGGGGAATTTTGTGACTTGGCTTGGCAATTTCTTTAAGAATATGGGAGGGCAAATTTTGGGGTACAACAGTTGCCCCTGTTCAATCTTCTTAGACCTGAGGATGCAGATTGGCTGACGTGCCTTTCGTAATCCGAAGGTGGAAGATGATTGAACACTAAAGTGCCCAGAAATTTGCGCTCACATGTTGCAGTGTGATGGGGGAATGGGCTTATAGATGCCATTTAGGGGTTGCTGGATAGGATGATGGGCTTATAGATGCCATCCGGATGTTGATCGCGTAGGAGATTCCTTAGCGAGAACCTGCATACCTGCAAAAGAACAAATGAGTACCTGACACGTTGCAGGAGCTGGTTTTCAGATGCTTGGTATAGATGTGTCCTGACTGGTTACAGGAGCTGAGTCTGGAGCTTCAAACGGCGATGAATGAACCAGGGATGGTTACTGCCTTAGCATGAATGGTAAGAGAACCTTGGGCGACTTTAACTTCAACAACGCTCGTTGAGAAAATCTTGGCGGGAATTACCATTTTTGCAGCATCGGGAAGAGAACCATAGGCCATTATAATCTGAAAGGGAATCACCTCACTCGCCGTCGGAGAGGGAAACATCTGAAAAGGACTTACCACCTCACACACCGTCGGAGAGGGAACCATAGGAGACTATCACCTCACACTCATCGTCGGAGAGGGAAACATCTGAAAAGGACTTACCACCTCACACACCGTCGGAGAGGGAACCATAGGTTCTGCTGAGTCTTTATCAGAAAAATCTGTTGGGAGTCGATTTAGCTGGACTAGAGAAGGCTTTGAAATATCTTTAACTGAAATAAGTGTCAGAACGTCGCCATATCTGGGTCATATCTGAAACTATATCTATAAGGAAATCTGGAAGCAGTATCAGAACGTCACCATATCTGGATCATATCTGAAACTATATCTATAAGGAAATCTGGAAGCAGTATCAGAACGTCACCATATCTGGATCATATCTGAAACTATATCTAGAAGGAAATCTGGAAGCAGTATCAGAACGTCACCATATCTGGATCATATCTGAAACTATATCTAGAAGGAAATCTGGAAGCAGCATCAGAACGTCACCATCTCTGGGTCATATCTGAAACTATATCTAGAAGGAATTCTGGAAGCAGCATCAGAACGTCACCATATCTGGGTCATATCTGAAACTATATCTAGAAGGAATTGCGATAGTTGATAGTAATCATTTTGGTATTGATCTTTTTCCTGAAAAGACAAAACATAATTGTATGCAAAATCATGATGCATGAACTGTATGTCTTTAAAATTAATGAGATTCGTGTAGTATGATGCATATGCATGCTATATTGTATGAAGATGTGATTGTTTATGAATGTATTTTTGTCTAAGAAAATAAATCCTTGACGGGTGCCGGGAAGTCGTATCCTGGGATGATGTTGAGGAACAGATTTTGCTTCCACTGGGGATGATAACTGCAAGAATACCGGTAGGAGAAGATGACTCCGTTGGGGGATGAACCTGGCAAATGGAAGATTCTGCGGGGAGCAAAGATACTCTAGTGACCATGCTGGGAGGCAATACTCTGTGGGAAGAGGGATACCTTGCTGAGTGTTGATAATAGTTTACTGGGGATACCCTTGTTATTGGAAATGCTGATGGACTTCGCTGGGGATAAGAAGGCTTCGTCGACGACGCTCTTTCCGTGGTTTTTGGCTGAGGATAACCCAGTTATATCCTGTTAAGGAAATAACTCTTTAAATCAAGCCAGACGACGCGTTCGTGTTCTGCGAGGGTAAGCTTCCAGAATCTACTGGGGATAAGCTTATTGCTTGGGGAGATAAATTCCCTCTTTCCTGGGGAAACTGAATTGGACTCTCCTGGGGAAGTTTTGATATGCTAGGGAAGTGATTCCTTTGAATGTTGATATGCCGCCGGGGAACAATCTTTAGACCAAGACTGTCGGGGATGCTTGTTAAGGATATACATGCTGCTGGGGAATATTGATATCTACTGGAGGATACTCAACTTCCTTGAGATTTGATAACTCTGCTTAGAGAAGAATGCACTAACTTGCTTACTCTCTGGGGAATTAAGATGCCTGGTTATGTTCTTTAGCTGAACCTATCTTGGTATCTTGGAGGACAGAACAATTAGATTGCTCGGACAACTCTTTTATTGCCCCTGTTTCTGAGGTATGAGAGGAAGACCTGTGAGATGCTGATAGTTGTTGATGGACAAACCTTCTTCTGGTAGGCAGGTGATGAGATGACAGGACATAGTCGTACGCTTTAATCCCTAACTTTTTCCTGGACCGCCCTTTCGGGTTTTTAGTCCACCGGGATACCCATTTTTTGCCCAAGCCGCCTTTTCAGGTTTTCGACTTGCCGGGTGTACAGGTTTTTTCATTTTCATCCCTTATTTTTGCCCGAACCCTTTTGGTTCGCCGGGAAGCCCTTATTTTTGCCTAGGTGTGTCAACCTAGCGGGTCTTTGATTATGCGCAGTATTTTTCGACTATGTTCGTTCTCTTAGAATATAGGGAGTTGCCCCTGGCTGTTTGTGTTGCCATATTACCAGAAGGTGTCTGATCGTGCAAAATTTGTTGCTGGAATGCCCCAAGTGACTCAGGCGGAAATTTGCCCCAGGCTATTTGACCTTTGAGAGATTCTTCGAATCTTGATTGGACTGCCCCAGATGATGGACAATGATTAGGCCATGCCCCTTGATTGAAAGTGCTTTTGTTCACTAGGTATTCATCGTGCGAATTTCCTTGCTGTTCAAACAAAAAGTCATACGCAAACAAAGTTATGTTAAAAATGCAAAGCCTATGTCTGTCTTAAAGATTTTGAAAATGCATTCTTTTTTTTCACAAAACAAATGAATGTTTGTAAAACGTGATGTCAACTCCGTATTTACCGTAAGCCTTAAGGAGTCAGGATACCTTTCGTGACAGTATGCTTTCGAACTAACCCATGCTTCAGCTAGGACTTTTAAGGGTTATAACGTGGCCTGGTTCACGGTTTAAGAAACAAAGGATAAAGGCTCAAATTATTTGTACCCACCCGCTCTTCGTGATGTTCTCCAAACCTAAACTCAGTTGATCGTGCGTTAGACCTTGGTTGAGTCTTTGCTTTGATATACCAGCGATGGTTCAGATATTGACAGTATATTTTGATTAGGCAGTCATTTCCTTTTTTGTTGAGGGTTTGTAAGACCTCTTTCTTTTTGATTTCGTTATCCCTATTTTTTTGCTTGAACTGTTTCCTTTTTGGAATTACAGTCAGCGGGATGCCCCAGTTTCATAAGTTCCTTTTTATAGGTTTTGACTTCTTGGGCTTTTCATTTATGAACTTTTTGATAATGACTGCCTTTCTTTATTGATTATTCGGAACCATCACGGTCTTCTTTGTTTTGTAAAGATCTCTTCGGTGCCATTCTTCATGCACTTGGATCAACTGAGAGACTACCCTGCCCCAGGTTATGATTAAGGGTTTTAAATTTCGAAAAGAAAAACTCCCACTTCTTTGGCTCAGAGGGGTTGACGAGGGATTATCATCCTTATAACTCCAGTGTTTAGGAATTGAAACAATGCCTGTACCTCATCAGCGGGGTCTGTTCAAAAGCATACTGTAAAGATCGTGGTATCGTTTTCGTCATCCTCCCTCAAGAGGCTTAGAATTATAGATCCAGAGTTGACATCAGAAAAAATATGAAAAGAAATTTGAACATAATGAAAACAATTGTATTAATTCCCCAAAACAGACGTATGCGATGCATTGATAGAATAAAAGAGTTTGCTATGACATTAATTGTTTGTATAAGCAAAGAAAAATACAACTCAAAAATTCAAATAAACAAAAGGCTTCAATGATTGGGCAACGGAGCGGTGATTATGTTCGGAGTCTCAGGCACTTCAAACTGAATCTCCCCGGCGTCGATGTCTTGAATTTTGTTCTTGAGAGGCCAGCAGTTGTCCGTAGTATGCCCCGGGCTATCAGAATGATATGCGCACCTATCGTTGGGATGATAGTTAGGAGCCGAAGTGTTCGGATTCCGAAGGGGAGCCCTTAAGGTGATCAGCCCTGCCTTCAACAATTGTTGTAGTGCTTGATCCAGCGACATGTTGAGTTTGGTATACTGTCGTTTCTCCTTGCGCTGCTGCCCCTGTCCTTGTTGAGCAGATCCGGGATTGGAGATCTGGATTGCCCCTACCTCATGACGGCTCTTTTTACCGTGCACAGCATTGGATTCTTTCTTTCCATGATGAGGCTTTTTATCAGAAGGCGCAGCCTCTTGAATTTTCCCAGACCGGATACCAGCTTCTATTCGCTCTCCAGTCAAGATAAGATCTGTGAATCCAGCAGACGAATTCCCAATTAGGTGGTTGTAAAACGAACCAGACAGGGTCCCCAAGAACATATCGACAAGTTCCCGATCAGTCAGAGGTGGTTGTACCCTTCCAACAAGATCCCTCCATTTCTGCGCATATTCTTTAAAACCTTCACTTGATCCTAACGACATACCTTGGAGTTGGGTACGCGTAGGAGCAAGGTCGGCATTATATTGATACTGCTTGTAGAAAGCAGCAGCCAACTCCTCCCAGTTACGAACCTTGGTCCCATCTAGCTGATAGAACCATTCGAGATGAGTCCCTGAAAGACTCTCCTGAAAGAAGTGGATCCACAATTCGCTCTCCAGTCAAGATAAGATCTGTGAATCTAGCAGACGAATTCCCAATTAGGTGGTTGTAAAACGAACCAGACAGGGTCCCCAAGAACATATCGACAAGTTCCCGATCAGTCAGAGGTGGTTGTACCCTTCCAGCAAGAACCCTCCATTTCTGCGCATATTCTTTAAAACCTTCACTTGATCCTAACGACATACCTTGGAGTTGGGTACGCGTAGGAGCAAGGTCGGCATTATATTGATACTGCTTGTAGAAAGCAGCAGCCAACTCCTCCCAGTTACGAACCTTGGTCCCATCTAGCTGATAGAACCATTCGAGATGAGTCCCTGAAAGACTCTCCTGAAAGAAGTGGATCCACAAATTCTTGTCCACCGTATATGGTTGAATCTTCCGAACATAGGACCTGAGATGTAACTTGGGACAAGACGCCCCGTCATATTTGGTAAAGGATGGTGCTTTGAACTTCCGAGGAATAATCACACCAGTTGACAAACCCAGATCTCCAAAATCCAGCCCAGGTACCTGTTGGATCTCCATAGCATTCAGCCTATCCTCCAACTGTTTGTACTTGTCTTCGGCAGGAGGGTATTGTTCGTCGTTGAAATCTGTCTCGTTGTCGGAGACCACTGGACTGGGAACCCTTTCCCCCTGATGACTACCTTCCCTCACAGATGGAGTTGTCCTCTCAGTTTCAATTTGCGGTGCATTCCCAGATCTGCGTCTAGGGCTGAACAAAACAGTCCTCCTCTTCTTCTTTTCTTTCTTCAAGAGCAGAGCCTTCAGATCTTGTTGCCCCTGGGTCAAGTTCATGATTAACCCTTGGAACTGGGCATTCTGAGCCTGGAGGGCCTTGATGGACTGCTCAGCTGATGATTCAGGATTCATGACGATCGGCTGAAATAAACAACGAAGAAGGGTAAGCAACCTGTCAAAGGGACACCTGCAATGCAATGAGATGTATGACATGCATGTAATGTTTTCAAGGACCTCGCGGGGTAAACAAGAAAATTGGTTAGACATTTGGATCCGGTAGCTTAATTGAAAGAACTTCATATTTGTTTAGAGTCTTTCTTCCAAGGGTCAAAGGCTCACCATATCCAGTGGGTCATAGCCCCTGACAACCCTGGCTAGAGGAAAATAAATCCTCTTTGCCCCTGGCTGGATGTTTGATTTATCATGACCTGCATCACAAGCCCTTGAGATCCTTGAAATGGGTTAGGATGTATGCAATGGTATGATGTCATGCTATGCATGGGGTGATGTAGGTAAACCCTGTTATGAGTCCCAATTAAGGACTATAAACAGACCCTGCTAGAAATTCAGTATACTTTGTTATGAGTCCCAATTAAGGACTACAAACAAAACCTGCGAGAAAACCTGGTAAACCTTGTTATGAGTCCTAATTCAGGACTACAAACAAAACCTGCGAGAAACTCAAGCGTCAGATAACAAGCATGCAAGTAGGCAAGTACAAAGGCACACAAGTCACACAAAAGTGCCCTTAGAGTTTAGGCCAGCATGAGGTCTAGGTATTACCCTCTTTCAGTTCGTTGGTTCATACCTGTCCTAATCAAAAGTAACCGGGTTCTTAGAGGATCCCAATATCATTGACTACCCTCAATCGGTCATAACTCCAGCATCGCAATCTTTTCTTGCAGCCAGAACCATCACGAGAGTTTAGCCTCAATGGGCGTAGCATACTGCTACTGTTCTAATGGCCAAGTTGTGTCAATTTAGGGTTCTAAGGTCGGTTGGTGCTTAATGACTCCTTGGAAGACCCATATTCTCCCCATTTCAACACGAGGGATATCGGTACAGACCAAGGCGCCACACCAACGTAGCCACTGCTTCACCCATGTCGGTATACGCCAGACAGGTCCCTCACAGCTTATGCTACCTAAACAGGGTATCCCCAGATCCGGGTTAGGATCTATGTAACTCCCATACAACCCACAATTTTAAAGCAAGCAAATCAATACAATTGAAAACACAGTTATGAACTAACCCTAAGGTACACCTCACTTTAAGTTAAGTCCCCAGCAGAGTCGCCAGTTCTGTGATCGGTGGATCTGGAACTGACTGTTTAACGCTGGTTTCGCGAAATGTCGCGGAAGCAAGAGTCGCCACCGTCTTTTATTTTCTCCAACATGGACAGGACAAAAGCACAGAAAAATTCCTTATGAGATTGTTTCTCGGTTCGGGAGGTAGAGTTATAGAAAGGGAAGGTGTTAGCACCCTTTCTATCCATGGTTATCCATGGGCTCTTAGATACTTGCTCATTGTGTTTTCAAAATGGCTTGCTTGCTTTTCAATTGTGGGTTTTAAAAAGTTTCTTTGAAAAATTTCAGTTCGACTCGTACGTTAGAGTGTTTGAAAAATTTGCTTTCGAAAGCTTTTTGAAAATGTGTTGGTGTGAAAAGTATTTTTGATTTGTTTTGAAGTTAGAGCAAGTATTAAGAGTCGTCTACCTACCCTAAGGAATTCGTCTGTGTAAATGTCCTTTAAACTAGTGCCATCCCACCATTGAGAGGTAGGTAGCACCACCGTTGGAGGTGTTCAGGTCAATTCGAGGTTCGGGACATGGTGATCACCAGAGCAATGGGAAGACACCTTAGAAGCTACCCTCATGCCAGGTTCCTGGATCATGAGGACTTACTAAGACATCCTCTACTCGACGATCACCTTTCGAGGCAAGGCAACAGTGAGGCGTACCCTAGGGGTGGTGTGTGATTTGTGTGTCAGATTCATTTATTTTTGTCTTGTCAGGTTTATGGGTGTTCTACGCTTGATTTTATTTAAGTCATACATTCTTTCATGCTTTTTAATTAACAGTTAAAAATATTGCGGGAAAAGTAAATCTAAAGCTATTACAAATGGCGCGGGTCCACATCGCCAAAATTAAACCGGACCCGATTTGACGGAAAGTAAATAAAGCAAAGGAAAAGTGCGAGAAATAAATGTTACAAAGCTTTGGGAGAGATACAAAATTATTCGAGCGAAATAAAATAAATATGCGAAACCAAATAAATTATGAACGAGGGCGTTGGACCCTTTTGCAGAATTAAATTAATAAGGAATTAAAATTAAAATTAAAAGAGAGTGTTTTTTAGATATTTGATGAAAAAAAGAATTAATTAAAATTAAACTAAAAGGCAAACCCTAATTCTAATAGCTTTTAAATTTATTGTGAAAATATTAAATTGAAACCTAAATTAAACCTAATTTTTTTATGTACAATTAATTAAAAAAATAAATAAATAATATTATTAGAAAGAAAAAAGAAAACAAAAAGGAATAAAAAGTTATTAAACCTAATTCTATATTTTTGGATTTTTAGTTATTAAAAAAGAATTAAAGTTGTAACCTAATTAAAACTAAATATTTACATGTGAAAATACTTATAAAAACAATTAAAATAAATATTACATTTTTGCTCTTTTTCTGATTTTTTTGTGTATTTTATAATTTGGTAAAAATAATTAATTAAATTAAAAACAATGAAGCAAATAAAATAATAATTAAAAATAAAAAATAAAAAGAAAATTGCAAACCAGGGGGGGGTTCAGGCCCCAAAGTGGAGGTTAAATGTGAAATTCTGGCCCAGCAAGCTTTTTGATCCGTTTGACTTTTTCAGTTTGTGTGCTAACGCGTTGACTTGCGTTTATGGTACACCTTTGATCGTGGCACTCTGATTAATTCTCATAGGCACGTGGACGTCTGGATGATGGTGGTATATCATGCGCTCCACCTTTGAAATTGCATGGGAAGACGCTTTGCAAAATAATATAGAAATAATGTAGACCTGGGATTCGAACCCAGGTCTTGAGCTATGCCAATCCTTATGCCTGCCGTCTGTGCCAATTAACGCATTTTACATATATTAGACAAACAAATATTATAAAAGAAAATGGATCAACGCATGGAAACGCGCGCAAATTTTTAAACAAGCCAATCACTTGATGCCACGACTCCATCTTCTCCATGCGTTCCTGAAAACAAAAACATATGGCAACGGTTTCTATGGCGTGCTCTTAGGCCGGTTTACAAAAAATAGCGATTAGCTCATCTCTAAACATAAATTAGGCGCGAGGGTGAATTCTTCTTCGTCTCCATGCGCTGAGTACAATGATGGAACTGTGGTGGTCCAATTTTGCTTTGGGTGGAAACCCCTAATTCAACAACCTGCAAACCCTAGAAAGCTAACATGGTGAAATCGCGTGTATGTCATAAAAATGCAATTAAAGGCATTGGTTAGCATCAGCACATCATAAGGGATATAAATCCATGAATCAAATGTTATGAAAGTGTCTAAAATGCAAAGCACGATAATGAAAAAAAATGGCAAAAGAGTGACTTCTGTACAGCGTTTCAAGGGACTATCTTTGATGCTTTTGATTGTAATACGTTCAGCAATGCTTGAGGAAACTAATGGAACAGGAATTAGGCCTTGAATCGCCCTGGAAGAATGATTTCAGAATTGCCTTTTTTTGACAAAATTTCCAAGTTTTCAATGGCTCTTTCTGCGCAGCTTTTAGTCCTTGGGCATTAGGGTTCTCTTCAGGCATTTGTAGTGAAGCAATTAGGTTAAGAAATTTCAATCAAATCCATGGCAATAATGGTTTTCAATATTTGATTTCTTAAGGATCTTCCATATCTTTTTTTCATGTGTTCTTTGTTCAATCATGCTCAAATTAAACCAAATCTTTCCATGTTGGGATGTGCACGAAATATTGAAGCTGAAATGTGTACAAAAAGATTTGTTTGGTTCATTTAGATATTTTTCACATATTTAATTGATTTAATTGAATTAATATAAATAAAAATTCAAATAAATAAAAAATGAGAAAATACTTCCCTTTGGGCCAAGTGGTCGTGCATATGCTTAGAATGATGAATCATGGAAGAAAAATGGGCCCATTATCATTTTTAGGTCATTTGGATCAAAGTTGACTTTTCAAAATATCCAAAAATTTCCCAACTTCCACAAGGCATAACTTGCTCAATTTCTAAGCTTTTCTCATGTTCTTGGACATTTTGGAAAGGTCTTTGAGTCCTCTAACCAATTCCTTTGGTCCCATGTCATTTTGATTTACCAATCTCAAGTTATGGCCTTTGACTTAAAGTCCCTTTTTGTTGACTTTTGAAAATGACCTATAATGTTGAAATTGATAACTTTTTGTGAGAGCATTTCTTGGACTTGGAATATGAAGATGAATTGTAGGAAATGTCTTTCTCTTCAAAATGAGCTTTGGATGGGATTTTTCTGATAATCCATGTGAAAGTTATGCTCTGGTCAATTTCAGTTGACTTTTTCAGCTGTCCAAATAAGGAAACTTTTGCATCTTGATGATTTTCTGAGCCAAATTTTGAGAATCATGATCAAGCATTGATCAAATGATGTTTGTGGCTTCAAAATGATATGTTGACCAAAAATTTGAACTTTTGACTGCCAAATGACCATTTTGCCCCTACAGTTGACTGTAGTGCAATTTAGGGTTTTGACTGTGCAATTTTGAGCTGAATGCCTTGAAACTTGATATGAGGATACTTGACCATCTTTGTAGGCATATGAGACTTGATTGGGCCTTTGAAACCTTCAATTTCTTGATCAGAACACAAACCCTAGTTTTGACTGTGTAGGGGACTTTTGCACTGGGCAACCCTTGGGGAATTTTGTGACTTGGCTTGGCAATTTCTTTAAGAATATGGGAGGGCAAATTTTGGGGTACAACAACTCCCAATCAAAATGTGCAAGACTCGTGTATTCTCACGCTATTCGATTGGAAGATAATTGAATAGGAGCAACTTTCGTACCCCAAATTTGCCCTACCTCGAAGATTATATTTTCAAGATTTAAAATAGAAGAAGTGTTTAGTTAAGGATGGTTCAGCAATATCTGATGGCTCATTCTTAAATCCAAGACAACCAAGGGGTGTATTTTAATTCCAGGTAGTGGGGCTTTCTAAATCAGAAAGACTCATATACCCATAAACCCATTCACGAAGTCTGTTGGCCAATGGCCCATGAGATTCGAATGTGGAGAACTATTTCAAATAATGATTAAGCTCTTAATTATTATAAATCCCACTTTAAGTTTATTGTCGTTAGTAAAAGAGGAGGTGAAAAATTCGAATCAAAGGCCCATTTCGTTTGTCCCATTTCCATTCATGTTTTTTACGTAACAAGGAGAGGTTGAATTTGCAAAACATGAGCCCATTTCATATAGAAAAAAGGGGTATGATTATACATTTACAAGCCCATTAAGGTTCTTCAGCAGCCCATTTACTGTTTTATATTTAGGAAAATGTTGTCATTATAATTATTTTGTTGTTAAATGATTTAACATCTTATTAAATTATTTTTAATAAAGAGTTGTTTTAGAAAAAAATTATTGGATTAGATTAGTAAAGCCAATTGGGCCCGGTTATACAAAGAATAAACGCTTGCTGTAATAAAAACAAAAGGGTATTGTTTTGGACAAAGCAAAATTGCTGGCAGGCCTAAATGTTTTTTAAAAATAAGCTGGGCTGAATGATAGTAATGCGCTGGCCCAATGCACTAACACTTACTGTTCCAATTAGCCAATATTTACGCACGTTTATTTCATAAACAAATATTGTTGAAATCAAATATAATTGTTCTTGCAAATTAAATCTTTACCTACAGTCCAAGCCCAAAACTTCTAAAGAAAAATCAACACAAGACTAAAACTGTATCAAATCCAAAATTAAGTGTTTACCAAATCGAATCCAAAAAATACAATGAAGAATCAATTACAATTAACATAAACGAATCAAACATTACAAATTTCAAATTTCAAATCAATTACAGAAAATTCTAAATCCCTAATTCCTAAATCTAAGGCAAGAACTAAACTGTAACAGCAAGTAGAAAAAAGCTAGAATTAAAAACCTATAAATACTAAGTAAAGAACAAAGTGAAGAGCGGATTCGGACGGGAAATATACAGAGGCGGAGGAAAAAAACCGTGAGAAGAAATATTGAAGAACAAAGCTGAATAACACGAAGAACGTGTTACCGGATCCGTTGAAGAAGGGAAGCAAGCCGTTAGGGTTTCAACATATGAAACCCTAACCACTATTGACGATCGCTCCTTACCTCCGCACCTTCAATCTCATCGCCGCCTCCTCTCAAACTTGTTGGAACCTACAAGTACACAGAGAAGGAGAATCAGAGGCGAAATTAAAAGTTTGAAATCGAGAACGAGATCACAAAAAGGGGTAAAATTTCGTAACTTTTCTGTTTTTGGTTAATTAAGGTTTGTCGGTTAGTAAACGGTGGGATTTGCTCTTCAGCATTACGAGAGAGAGAGAGAGAGAGAGAGAGAGAGAGAGAGAGAGAGAGAGAGAGAGAGAGAGAGAGAGAGAGAGAGAATGAGACGGAAGGTTGTTTGTTGTAAAATTGAAGATGCATAGTTTTGTACCCCAAAATTTTTCCTCTCATGTTTTCCAAGATTTTTTGTTATATGGGTGGTCACAAACACTCGATTAAAGAAAAATAATTTTTTTGAAGATGAACAAGGTGACTTTCGATTGGAATTTTGACAGGCTTCAATTGAGCACCTAACCTCCTTCAAGCTTGCTTCAAATTTCTAAGCTTCGATTGAAGCCTTGGCCTTTTACTTGTTTACTGTATACAAGCTTCAACTGGGCATGTGCTTCCTTTGAAATAGCCTCCTTCGATTTAAAAGGAAAGGGCCTTATGTTTGTGCTCCTTCGATTCAGAAGTTAGTAGCTTCCTACTGGCTTCTTTCGATTCAGAGGGCGTTGGGTTCTTACTAATTTCTTTCGATTCAGAATGTGTTAGAAATGGCCTCTTGCATATTTCCTTTGATTCATAAGACAAGTGCCTTCTCTACACTTGCCTTCAATTCACAAGGCCGGAACTTCCTTCATGCCAGCAGGCACAAGGTAATGGCCTCCTGCATACATCCTTAGATTGAACCATTGGCTTTACATGATTGCTTGATTCACAATGTAATGGTTACCTGCATTCCTGCTTCAATTGAGCAAGGGCTTCTACAGGTTTGTCTTGATGACTACCTGCATGCAAGCTTGATTCCTGCTTCGATTAGGCATTTGATTTCTTTGGAGCAAGCTTGATTCCTGCTTCGACTAGGCAATATCTCCCTTGGAAAGTTTGTTTCAACACGCATAGGATTTACTTTATTGGCCCATTTGAAGGAATGACAAGTGATGAATACAAGTGATGCATGTGGTCCCTTCAAAAGAGCATACACATTGGTTCAAAATGATGGATACACATATTGCTGGCCATTCGAGAGAGACACATAATACAAGTTTATCTTATGACGAGTCTTTGTTCTACATGTGTCCAGGCCCAGGTTTCCTGTGCAAATGGCATTCGAAGGAAGTGGATAAGGAGACTTCGATTGACAGAATGAAGTTCTCACTTGAGGGTATCTGAATCAAACAACTAAGGAAAATAGATGGGTCCAATCTAAAGCCATTCAAAGGACACATAAATGACCCATTCAAAGATGCTTGCTAGCCAAAAATCCCACATATTTCCATACTCACGTTTCCTGGACAAGCATTCATACTGAAGGAAGCTTCGATTAGTCTGGAAAGAGTTTTCGTTGGGGGCTAGCTGGCTAGGGACTCAATTGAAGAGGCCTCAATGATGAGACTTGAGCCATTCGAAGGACATAGCTTGGTGGCCTATTCGAAGAGGGCATAAGGCATACATATGGACTATTCGAAAGACACTAAAAAAATCCATTTGAAGGAGACATTCAAAAGGCCCATTCGAAGGGTACACAAAAGGTCCATTCAAAAGACCCATTCGAAGGATATACAAGAGGTCCAATCGAAGGACGCTAAACCTAGATTACTTAGATGGATCCTGTTACTCCAAGAGTTTGATCTAGACATTAAGGATAAGAAAGGCACAGAGAATGTTGTCGCTAACCACCTCTCTAGATTAGAACACTTAAAACCTGACTTATTGCTTATAAATGATTATTTCACCTATGACTGACTTATATCTAAGACTGATGATTTTGAGCCTTACAGAGATAAAGATTTTGAAAAAATTTCAGTAATGAAGAGCGTACCTTGGTACGCTGATTTTGTAAACTACCTAGCTGCAGATATCATACACCCTGATCTAAATTACCAACAGAAAAATAAGTTCTTCAAAGATGTTAAACATTTCTACTGGGATGAACCACTCCTATTCAAGAGAGGAATAAATAATATTTTCAGGCTTTGCATCCCAGAAGAGGAAATAGAAGACATCACCAGACACTGTCATTCTACACCTTATGGTAGACATGCATGTATATCTAAAATGCGTGCCAAGATTCTTCAAGCAGGCCTCTATTGGCCAACTTTATGGCGCGATGTTCATGCCCACATCGTCAAGTGCGACCGATGCCAATGCACCGGGAAAATATCAAGACGTGATGAGATACCAATGAGGAATATCATGGAAGTCGAACTTTTTGATGTTTAGGGTATAGACTTTATGGGACCATTTCCACCTTCAATGGGAAATAGGTACATTTTGGTAGTTGTGGACTATGTGTCTAAATGGACTGAGGTTATTGCATCACCCACAAACAACACAAGAGTGGTAGTCAAGTTATTTAAGAATATCATTTTTCCGAGGTTTGGAAGACCCTGTCTCGTTATAAGTGATGGAAGATCACATTTCGTATCTAGAATCTTTGATAAGCTCTTGAGTAAGTATGGAGTAAAGCACAGAGTAGCAACACCTTATCATCCACAGACTAACAGCCAAGTAGAAGTGTCTAACAGGGAGATTAAACAAATCTTAGAGAAAACCGTTTCAATTTCCAGAAAAGGTTGGTCTCAGAAGCTACATGAAGCACTATGGGCCTACAGAACAGCTTTTAAAACCCCTATTGGAACAACCCCTTACCAATTAGTCTATGGAAAATCTTGTCATTTACCCTTCGAGTTAGAGCATAAAGCCTATTGGGCCATTAAGACCCTGAATTTGGAATATTTGACTGCTGGTGAAAAGTGCATCCTTGACATTCATAAATTGGAGGAATTCCGCCAGTCTGCCTATTAGAATGATATAATATATAAATAAAGAACCAAAACTTGGCATGACAGAAGAATTATAAAGAAAGATTTCAATATAGGTGACCTTGTTCTCCTTTTCAATTCCAGGTTGCGACTTTTCCTGGCAAGTTACGTTCAAGATGGACTGGTCCTTTTAAGGTCTCTAGAATCCTAAAATCTGGAGCAGTCGAGATCAAGAACAATTCTTGTAGCCCATTCATCATCAATGGGCATAGGTTGAAGCACTATGAAGGAGGTGACATTCCCACCAACTACTCCAGCCACACTCTGATTGATCCACCAGTACCAGTTTCTGATATATGAAGTTTACTCGTCAAGCTAACAACGTTAAACAAGCGCTACATGGGAGGCAACCCATGGGTTTATTTTTATTTTTACTTTTTGCATTTATTTACTTTTTACTTTATCAAATTTTATCTTTATCTTTATATTAACAGTTGCAAAATTTATGATTTCAGGCATCACCTGCTAGCCGTCTTTGCTAACTATATTTTTCAGGATGGAGCATTTCGATGACATGCATGTTTCCTTCCGAGATGACACTGAGAGACAATGCTATGTTGTAACACCCTCTAAAACCCCGAATAAATTTTCGCAAATATTAAAATCATAATTTCAGAGTACATGTATAATCGAGGATGCTACAATTCTCTTTTAATAAAACAAATTCCTGTCATGCATAACGTAGTAGTAACTCATACATGTTTACACAGCGGAATAATTCAATTAATAAAATCAATGTTATAATATTTTCAAAATCATCAGGGATTAACACCTGGAAAATGTCAACGTCATATTATAACAAAACATAAGGAATTAAACGAGTCTGATTAAAACAGCTCGACAAACAAACGTTCCCGGAGTTACAACTATCAGAGCATGACCCGGACAATACTAAAACGAAAATAAACTAGAAACGACGAGCCTTCGCCAAGCACCTGAACGAAGCTCCTCAATCTGAAATATTCAACAGTAAGGGTGAGCATCTCAATTATACATTTGATTATACGTTCATAACAACCAATTCAGGAAACCATAAGCATCACCCAACAATTAGCATATTTCATAGTTTACAAAAATCTTTACAATTCATATACCCATATATATTATTTTTCATATTTGCAATTAACATCAAATATCGTCAACAATTTAGCAACCATACGTGCCTACAAACAATCAAATACAACATTGGAAAAATCATCCATTCATGTTATATTCAAGGTAATGCAACACACCCATGCATGTGGTACCACTTTACCGCCCCATTAAATCTCGGGTCACGGATAACTCACCGTTCCATTATATCGCGGACACGGCTACCACCTCAACGTTCCATTAAATCGCGGACACGTATATTGGCCACCATGTTAATTCCACACAATGGGAATTAACAAATGCAACATGATATGTAAAGTATGTAACACTCAGCATACTATGAACATCAATCAACATATCATGCAACATCAACAACATCAATCATAACAGGATATGGATAGCATGTAATCACTCAGCATACTATTTAACATCAATCACATCAAGTTATATCATAATTCATGCTTGATAACATTATCTAAAAGCATGGCAATAAAATCCACAATCAAGCACTGAAAACAAAGTTCAGAAAATCAACACAGTAGCATCAACACGGGTGCCCGTGTTAAACAACACGGCCCGTGTTGTAACGTGTCCAGAAAACACATTTTTTTCTCATTACAGGGGACCAACACGGGTGCCCGTGTTGTGCAACACGGCCCGTGTTGTAATGTGTCCAGAAAACACATTATCTCACCAACACAGAAGAACAACACGGGTGCCCGTGTTGTGCAACACGGCCCGTGTTGCTGAGCGCGTACAGAATTTTCCTGTACCTGCAGCAGCTCAGAATAGCAGCCAAACGCGGAAAAATGCCAGTTAAACGCGCATTTCGGTACCTAACGCCATCGAGTTTGTATAATTCAAAACAACACCTCAATTTCCTAATTACCAACAATCATTATAGTAACCTTAGAAGTGATTAGTCGTTCATTTTGGGGAAATCTGCTAACATTGGGGTTATCCCTATAACTTCTAAGGTAAATTCACGATCATGCAGATATACTTCCAATCCACCATTAGGAACCTAAAATCGTTAATTGATTTCATAAAATTGAGAACCTAAACCCTCTTTAACAAAGTTCAATCCTAAGGGTATCGATCCCTAATAACATCTAACAATTGGGTTTTTCCCTACGATTACCCAAATCAACCGTACATAAACCCATAAACAAAGGTAAATCGAGTAATAGCCCCCCTTACCTTATCAATTAGCAGCTTGAGTTCTTGAGCGATGTTCTTCGTTCTTCTCACCTTCAGAGCTCTATTTCCCCAATAACTCCCAAATCTGTTTATCGTGAAAAATGAGAAAAATAACTTGAGTTCCAAAACATATCCTTACTTCTTTTTCACCCCCACTCTTTACTATCAACATCCAAGCCCAATAACTTAAAACTCAGCATTTTCTTATTTCTTTTATTTTCCTCCATATTTCAAAATAAATAATTCCTTTTTATTTTATTAATTCTAATAAAATAATTTCCCAAATTTAAATAAATCAAATAATTGAAACTGGGGTGTTACATATGTGATCCTTTCACAGCGACCCATGGCACCGACCAGATATCCAGACCAGATTTGCATGGAAGCTCTTGGCTTTGAAGCCAGTATCAAGTATCTATGCAACCAGCTAAAGTGGGATGAGTGTGCAGATGACCTAAATGTGACCTACAAGAACCTCTCCTTAGAATTCCTCAGTTCATTCGAGTTTGAGCCCTATAATGGCTAGGATGGATATCTCACTTTTAGATTATCTGGGATAGAATACTGTTTTACCCAGAGGGAGTTTGGAGACTTTCTAGGCTTCCAGACCACACCCAATGCTATACCTGAGCTACCAGTTGGCTATTTCATGACTAGGGACATAGAGAAATTCTGGAGAGATATTACTGCTGGAGGGAGCCTTGATCCTTCCACTCAGTATCCCCTGTTATTCACAACCCCGCTTTCAGGTATTTTCATATGGTTATTGCTCACACTTTCTTAGGGAAGGCCGACACTGATACCCATGTTAGCGAGGAGGAGATCTATTCCTCTACTGTGAGATCCAGTCTCGCCCTGTAGCCTGTGGAAATTTTCTGCTGTGGAATCTCATGATGACCTCAAAGTCTGCTGAAGGTATCCTCCATTTGGGAGGGACAGTGACTCAGATTGATTCTTCTTTGGGTCATACAAGTAAGTTATCCCACCTTACCTCCTACTGTGGATATACTAAAATAGACATTGATTTATGCTTGGATCGTGGGCTGATGAGGAGAGTCTACTTTAATCCCAACCAGTATAGACTTCTGATTGATAATGAAACTGTTCAGTATTTTACCCTGCCTGATCCCATGATGACCAATGTCCATAACCCTGCCAATTGGACATATTCCTTAGAAGGTCTTGGAGAGACCGTGGACGAGCGAAAATCACCTCTAGTACCTGACTATCATCCATGTCCATCGCCAGAAAGGACCATGGTATTCTCTAATAGTTTCTCTTTGTAGTAACTCGGCATCTATGCACAGGTTGCTGAGCTGCGTAGAGAGGTAGCCCAACTTCGTCAGACAGTTGAAGACCTCTCTCTTGAGGTTATGGTTTCCGATGCTACTAACTCTACTGAGGCAGACCTCCTACAACAGGAAATTGATGATCTTCGCAGTAAGTTAGCTACAGCTCATGGTTCTGAGTCGACCAAGGATCCTACTACTCCTTGATGATCTTGATTTATATCTGCACTGTTTTTATGTTTTGTTTATCATTTTGTTTCCTTTTCCAGACTTATTTATTTTTATGCCTAACTCTTGCATTCTACTTTCCTTTTATTTTTTGTGACTTACATGATTAAGTATATTTCTTTTTATTTTTATTTTTTTCTCTTTAATTAATTGTTTATTTTATTTTTTTATGAGTTTATTATTTTTCAAGTTATAAACATAAAAGAAAAAAAAATTCAATACACCAATCCTTGGAAGCACCAAATGGAGAATTGTTGTTTGCACCTACGAGAAGAAATTGGAATAAGAAGCCCAAACCAACAAAACAAAGAAATTTGAGCCCAGACCAATTTTCAAACATGGTGCCCGCCACCAAGACCACGGCGCCCGCCATGGGATCTGGGATTATAACGGACAAATTTTCAAAAACCTCCCACTTTCTCCATTTTCAACCCCAAAACCTCTCATTTTCTCAACCATCTACTACCCCATTAACAACCCTAACACCTCTCATTTTATAACCCACCTACTACCCCATTAACCACTCCAATATCCATTTTTCTAACCTTCATAAAAATACAAACTTTCTCCTCCCAATCTCCAACACCCATTTTTGAAACCCATTTTTTTCAAATTTCTTCCAAAGGAGCAACAATGGAGTTCAACGGATACATTCTTCGTGAAGGCAAACCCGGAGACCGACAATGGAAAATCCTTGAAAAATTGTAAGGACAAGAAATTGTCTCAACCAGGTATGTCGATGAAGACTATCTGTATACTTTAGCATTTTATCATAGTTTTTTTCATTTAGCTGACATCCTAGGATTGCATGATATTTTTACTAGAAAAGAGCCCACCTTTGACAGGTTAACTCGAGAATTGTTAAGTTCCCTAATTTATTTGGTTCACCCTGACGCTGCTAGTACCGTCGGTACGGTTAAATTCTGCATGTTTAATGTTGAATATGAATATAGCACCGACGAACTAGCAGCTCTGTTGGGTATTCTTCATGGTGATGGTGTTATTTGTGAGACCCCTTTGGATTCTGAATGGTCCACTGATGCATTTTCCTTCTGGCGCCAATTGTCAAACTCTTCTATAAATTCTTTTGAAGGAATTTTAGCATCATTGATCCATAACCCGGCTACTCGAATTTTTCGATATATGCTCGCCTGTACTATTTTTGGCCGGGAGAATCCAAACAAGGTAAATGCTAGAGAACTTCTATTTTTGTAGGGTAGTCTCACTAATAGAAGAATTAATTCAGTCCCGTTTATGATTGCTCACATGATTGCTGTCCTAAGACACACAGGGACCATAGGTTTTAGGGGACTAGTTACATTTATTGCTAGGGCTCTGCACCTTGACACTGAGATAGCTACACTAGCACCCCTGCCTCCCCGCACAATTAATTTGAAATTTCTAAAAGATATGAAATTGTGCAAGGTGAGGAGAGCGGGTGGCTTTGAACTTATGGTTCGGGGTGTCGCTATCCCATTAGTCGTTCTGCCTTGCACTAGATGTACTGATGTACGAATTGCGAGGAACTGGACCTATGATCTAGATGATCCACCTTTTATTGATCTATTACATCCTAATGTTCCACTTGGGGAAGGACACGAGACTGATGAAGAATACAAGCAGAGGGATGAACCTCATGCCCCACTTGTGTCCCCCCACCATGCTTCACCCGCACACACTACACCTTCTACTTTTAACACTTTTGCAGGTACGGCTCCTGGCTTCTACATCACTAAAGAGATGTGGCGTGACCAGCTAGCCCGGGAGGAGAGAAGAGATGGTTTACTTTCTGCCATCCAACAACAACTAGCAGATAACATGAGTTTCATGGAGGCGTCACGACAGCAGTCAAATCTCTCTTTTCAAAGTCTTATGGAATCTCAATTAGCGATATCCAACAAGCAACATATGCAACACACTCAGTTTCATAGGCACTCCACCATTTTGGTTGCCACTCAAGGTTCCCTTTTAGGCAACCTTCGCGAGATTCAGAGTTAACAAATTGCCTTGTCTGCCAGAATCGACCACTTCGAGGCTTCTCAGAGAAGTCATCGTTGCAGCTGATCCCGTCATCCTAGACATTCACCACAGGATGGCGAGGGACCCACCCAACCTTAGTACTTTACCAGGTGACTCTTTCCTTATCTTATTTCGCAACATTGGGGACAGTATTCGATTTAAGTGTGGGAGGAGATTTACTCGCTTTATTTTTATTTTTCTCGCTTTATTTTTCCTTTCCTGCATTTTCCTTCTTGTTATTTTACTTCTTTATTTGCTTTAGTTTTCTTGTTTGCTTTCTTTTCAAAATAATACATGTGTTTGACGAGTCATCTATATCTGTATGGTCTAGTGTATGTCCACTCCCCCATTTCTTGAGCCTAACCGAAAATTTTTCTAAGAAAAACACTGTGTTTTGAACTTAGTTGGGCTATAAGACCTGGTTGAGATAGAATTTAGTATGACTTGGGAAAGCCCTTTTGAAGCATCGACATCGTTTTTACACCTTAAGCTTCATAAATTTAGGAATTCGATCCCGATAACCCCTATGTTGTGGCCATTAAAATTTTCATTCTTAAATCCTTGAATAGTTTATCCTAGCAGTCAGCTCTGGTCTAAGCATGCTCTATGTAGGGGACCAAAGATAAGTGAATGATCTATATGCTATGTTCTTATTATAAACTACAACCACGGGATAGGTGACCCTCACAAAGTCATTTAACTCAACAAAAGTTGTACGTTGAAAAATTAAGCAAAAGCAAAAGCAAAAGAAGAAGAAAAAGAAGAAATTTTTTTTTACCCATCTTTAGTTGGTTCAGAGGTATCTGGTGCTTAACTTGGTAGGGCGGATTACGACCCGATCCCCTGCAACTATAAATGGGTCAATAAAAGGGGTTACACCAACTTTTTATACCAGAGCCCTGCGTTTTATGATTAGAATCACTACCCAATCACTTTACTATGAGCATGTACAAATAACGGGCTGAATGTGATTGCGCCTGAATGAAAAAGGATTTAAAAAAAGGAAAAATATAGGCCTAAGCATAGTGGCATGATATGGATTGGTTTGTAAAAGAACGGAGCTTATGTCCGTTTTACGGAAGAGTGTCACTACGATATCCTAGGTTTAAATCAGTCAGTACCTATCAATACATCCCTCTTTTAATTCCAGAGGCCCCTTGCAGCCCAACTTGTTCACTAAAACCGTTTTTTCTTCTTAATCTATTTAGAGTTTTTGCTTGAGGACAAGCAAAGGTTTAAGTGTGGGAGAATTTGATAACACTTACTTTACACTTGTTTTTTACTCTGATTTCACATGTTATTTAGGATTTTTATTATTGTTATCTCGTATTATGCCTATCTTTTGTTTCCTTTTCAGGTATTTCAATTATCAGAGCTCCCCTGAAGAAATGAAGGAAAACAGGCTGAAAAATAGGAGTTTAGGTCAAATTTGCACTCATGGCGTCCACCATGGCGCCATCCATAGGGTAGGCCATAACGTGGACCACATCCTGCTAACCTCAACTGCCACGTTCCCCATTTCCCTTTCATCAACACACATGGCGGGCGCCACCTTTGGACGATAGTTTCCCCCCCAAAAGGAGTTGGGGGGCATTCCTGTGATTTCCTACGTTCTTCATCCTTTATAAATAGAAGTTCCTGATTTCATTTCAAATTACCCAAGCTTAGTTGCACACTTGATCCAACCATAGTTGCGAACTTAAGCCATATAATTTCACCATTGTAAGCGATAATTCTTCACATCGGGGAATTATTTCACTGTTGATTGAGTTTGTAATCGAGTTTGGAGCACTTCGACAGAAGTTTATCTTGCCACATTTATTTTCATCTGCTGTTTATATCCAGTCGCATTTTACTTCCAGTTTGTACCAGATTTAAAACCTCCCCGTTTGGAGAAGGTTTCTATTTATATATTCCGCACTGCTTTTACTTTGTTTATTTTCTGCACTTGCTTTTACTTCATTTATTTCCCACACTGATTTTACTTTGTTTATTCCCTGCACTTGCTTTTACTTTGTTTATTTCTGCACCTGCTTTTACTTTGTTTATTTCCTGCACCTGCTTTTACTTTGTTTATTTCCTGCACGTGCTTTTACTTTGTTTATTTCCCGCACCGCACTTTAAATTATTTACTTTCTCGCATGATTTATTTTAACATGTCTGTTTACATTCCCATGTCAGGCTGAACCTTACTGGGCTAGAATGTAAGGAATCTAGTTAGATCGATATTCCAAATAATGTCTCAATAGAAATGCTTATGGGTTATTTTGGTCTTTAATACGAGTTTTCTGTACTTTGTTGTTGTTGGGTAAGATCGAAAGCCGTCCAACCTTTTGTTAAACTCAGTTAGTTCTAACTGGTCAAAGGAAGCGAAAGCGCTTTGTCCAGTTAGTTCGGGATTTTTATTATCAAAGAAATCTATTTTGAAACTATTTTCGAACGCGTTTATAGGGTTAAAGTTATGTTCCCTTTTTATTAGAAATTCCATATCAAAATACTTTTCAACTTGGACAAGTAATTTATTTCTTAAAAATAGGTTTATTACTTTAACACAATGCGCGCCTTTTTATAAGTGACGATAAGAAGGTCTGATTAGAGAGTAAACTCGGTTCTGATTACGCGAAAGCGACGGTTCCTGTTAAATTAGTTCTTTTCTTTAGTAGAAAATATTGCCCTATAAGTAGTTCTATTCCAAAGCACTGAGAATAACATCTGACTATGTGAATTACATTCGACCCCGCTTTTATATCTAAAGTTAATTTCACCACACTTTACTTTCTTGGATGCTCAATTCCCTGTTTAATATTGACTTATCTAAACATCGTAACAATAGGAAACGATAGATTGACGATTGGTCTCTGTGGATAGATAATCTTTTATATTACTATGACGCAATTCGTACACTTGCGAATACACCGCATCAAGTTTTTGGCGCCGTTTCTGGGGAACAATTTCGTCAAATTTTGCACCCTATAGTCGCACCGTCTAGACTAAGTTTTACAATCCGGTTGATGCAAAGATCTCACAGCACCGGAACCTTATTCAATCCTTTAGCGAAACCTGAATGTTACATCCATTTTCTCCATAGAATTAGAAAAACTATGGCCGAGAATCGTAACCAAAGACCCCTCAAGGAATTTTCCCAACCGTCAGATGAGGAACCTAGTTCTAGTATCATAAACCCAGCTTTAACCATAAATAATTTCGAACTAAAACCCTCATTGCCGCAATTGGTGCAAAAAAACCAATTCGGTGGTCTCGCTACTGAGAACCCAAATCAACACTTAAAAACTTTTATACAATTAGCAGACACTTTAAAATGCAATGGTGCTTCGCCTGAGGCAATACGACTAAGGTTATTCCCTTTTTCCCTCAGAGATAAAGCACAAGATTAGTTAGATTCCCTTCCACCCAATTCAATAACAACCTGGGAAGACCTTAGGAGAGTATTTCTCGCAAGATATTTTCCGCCCAGCAAAACTGCTGTCCTTAGAAACCAAATCACTAGATTTAACCAAAACCTGAGAGAATCACTTTTTGAAGCATGGGAGAGATATAAGGACCTGTTAAGAGCCTGTCCACACCATATCCTAAAATAATGGCTAATCATCCACACCTTCTATAATGGACTCCATTACAACACAGAGATGTCTATCAATGCTGCCGCTGGTGGCGCATTGATGAATAAACCTTACCAAGAAGCTTGCGCCCTCATTGATGACATGGCCCAAAACCATTACCAATGGGGAACAGAATGAGATACGGTAGAGAAAAAGGAGACCCAGGGAGGAAAACATGAGATAAGTTCTCTAGACATGATGCAAGTTAAAATGGATGCTCTTTCCTTAAAAGTTCAAAACATGTCTCAAAACCCTAATACTGTAGCTGCAGTAGCTTCGAAATGTGAACTTTGTGGGACCCAAGGGCATCAACCTGCATAATGTAACTTGTTGAATGAGCCTTACTCAGATCAAGCAAACTACACCCAAGGAAACCCATTTTCAAACACTTACAACCCCGGATGGAGAAATTACCCAAACTTTTCTTATAAAAACAATAGCCCAATACAAAACTCTGCACCTCCAAGACCTACAGGTTTCCAAGCCCAAAGACCAAATCAACCTATGCAAGTTGTGGCACCCAAACCAAACCTTGAGAAAATCATGGAAAATTTCATTTCAGCTCAAACCCAGCAAAACAAAGAATTCCTAAATCATAATATTCACGTAAACAAACTAATCAAGCAATTAGGAACTAAGGTTGATCAGATAATTACGCACAACAAGATGCTTGAAACCCAAATCTCGCAGATAGCCCAAACACAAGCCCCACAAACTACACCTGGAGGACAATTCCCTGGACAACCTCAACCAAATCCTAAAGGGCAAGCTAATTCCATTTCCTTACAAAGCGGGACTACTTACGATGGACCCAAGGATCCAGCCATAAGTACACCCTCACAACCTAAGACAAATGTTTTTCCTGCAGACCAAGAGGAGGAACCTGAGGAACCCGAAAATAAAAAAGAACCAGAATTAAGAGATAAAACTAATAAGTCACCACCCCCGTACAAACCCCTAGTCCAATTTCTGCAAAGACTTAAACAAACCAAACTTTACAATCAATACCAGAGATTCGTTAAAGTTATAGAAAAACTCCATGTAGAGATTCCTTTCGCCGAAGCCATCACTCATATACCATCTTATACTAAATTCCTAAAAGACATCCTGACCAACAAGCGTAGACTTGATGATACCAAACCTATCGAATGCAATTTTATTTCAGAAAATAAACTTGCCAAGAAAGAAAAGGATCCAGGAATTTTCCATTCCTTGTATCTTAGGAAATCATACTATTGACAAAGCCTTCTTAGATCTAGGAGCTAGCATCAGCCTTATGCCTTTGCAGTTTGTAGAAGGTTAAACTTAGGAGAATTGCAGCCGACTAAAATGTCTCTCCAGCTGGCTGATAGATCAGTTAAATATCCTATAGACATACTTGAAGACATACCAGTTAAGATCAGTCAGCTCTATATCCCAACTGATTTCGTAGTTATGGATATTAAAGAAGATGAAGAGATCACAATCCTCTTAGGTAGACCATTCCTATCAACAGCCGGAGCCATAATTGACGTTAAGAAAGGAAAATCAACATTTGAGGTGGGTGATGAAAAGATAGAATTTATTCTTTCAAAGTTCTTAATGGCACCAGCCATAGGAGATGCCTGTTATGTCATCGACGTCATTGACGAGTGTATATTGGAACTTAAGCGAGAGGAATCTAACGGAAATATCAAGTTACCTTCGACCCCCATTATGGAGGACGATGGATTTAAAAGTTTAGAACCTTACATCGATGAAGACCTCTATGAATGTTTATCACTTACTCCTGATCCCATGCCTTGCCCTTTGAAACCATCTTTAGAACTGAAGGAACTTCCCAAGAACCTCAGATACAAATTCTTAGATAAAGAGATGAATCATCCTGTTATAGTTAATGCCATTTTAAGTCAAGACGAGACAACTCAACTCTTAGAGATCTTAGGAAAATATCCCTTAGCTTTAGGGTATAACATCTCCAATTTAAAAGGAATAAGTCCATCGGTGTGCATGCACCGGATCTTGTTAGAGGAAAACTCAAAACCCTCAAGAGAACATCCAAGGAGAATAAACCCTATAATGAGCGATGTTGTTAAAAGAGAATTTCTTAAGTTACTAGAGGTTGGTATAATTTACCAAATATCAGATAGTAATTGGGTAAGCCCTGTGCATGTGGTGCCAAAGAAAGGAGGCATCACAGTCATAGAAAATGAGAAAGGTGAGCATATTGCTAAACGAATAGAAGGAGGTTGGCATATGTGTATATATTATAGAAAATTAAACAAAGCAACCAGGAAGGATCATTTCCCTCTTCCATTTATAGATCAAATGCTCAAACATCTATCCAGACACTCGCACTTTTGTTATCTAGATGGATACTCAGCATTTTTCCAAATACCTATTCACCTTGAGGATCAAGAGAAAACAACCTTCACCTGTCCTTATGGAACGTTCGCCTATAGATGAATGCCATTCGGACTCTGTAATGCCCTTGCCACTTTTCAACGTTGTATGATGTCTATATTTGTAGATTACCTAGATGGAATAATGGAAGTTTTCATGGATGATTTCTCGGTGTGTGGATTCAATTTTAAAGATTGTCTCTCCAACCTCGAAAAAATCCTTGAAAGATGCGTAGAGGTGAACCTACTGCTAAACTGGGAAAAATGCCATTTTATGGTTAATGAAGGTTTAGTATTAGGACACATTGTCTCAGAAAGAGGCATTGAGGTCGATAGAGCCAAAATTGAAGTTATAGAAAACCTCAGCCAACCTAAAACCATTAGGGAGATTAGAAGTTTTCTTAGACATGCTGGTTTTTATTGGTGTTTTATAAAAGACTTCTCTAAAATAACAAAACCTTTGACTAATCTTCTAATGAAGGAAGTTGAATTTGTTTTTGACGAGAAATGTCTCGAAGCTTTTAAATTTTTGAAAAAAGCATTGATTTCAGCTCCGATCATGCAACCCCCAGATTGGACACAACCTTTTGAAATCATGTGCGATGCCAGTGATTATGCAGTTGGTGCTGTTCTAGGACAACAAAAAGACAAGAAATTACATGTTATATATTATTCTAGTAGAACCCTAGATACCATCCAGCTCAACTATGCAACAATAGAGAAAGAATTTTTGGCAGTAATTTTTGTAATAGATAAGTTTAGGTCCTACCTAGTTGGAGCAAAGATCATTGTTTACACTGATCATGCTGCCATACGTTATCTATTAAATAAAAAGGACGCTAAACCTAGATTAATTAGATGGATCCTGTTACTCCAAGAGTTTGATCTAGACATTAAGGATAAGAAAGGCACAGAGAATGTTGTTGCTGACCACCTCTCTAGATTAGAACACTTAAAACCTGACTTATTGCCTATAAATGATGATTTCACCTATGACAGACTTATATCTAAGACTGATGATTTTGAGCCTTACAGAGATAAAGATTTTGAAAAAATTTCAGTAATGAAGAGCGTACCTTGGTACGCTGATTTTGTAAACTACCTAGTTGCAGATATCATACACCCTGATCTAAATTACCAACAGAAAAATAAGTTCTTCAAACATGTTAAACATTTCTACTGGGATGAACCACTCCTATTCAAGAGAGGAGTAGATAATATTTTCACGCGTTGTGTCCCATAAGAGGAAATAGAAGACACCATCAGACACTATCATTCTGCACCTTATGGTGGACATGCAGGTATATCTAAAACGCACACCAAGATTCTTCAAGCAGGCCTCTATTGGCCAACTTTATGGCGTGATGTTCATGCCTACATCGTCAAGTGCGACCGGTGCCAACACACCGGGAACATATCAAGACATGATGAGATGCCAATGAGGAATATCCAGGAAGTCGAACTTTTTGATGTTTGGGGTATAGACTTTATGGTACCATTTCCACCTTTAATGGAAAATAAGTACATTTTGGTAGCTGTGGACTACGTGTCTAAATGGATCGAGGCCATTGCATCACCCACAAACGACACCAGAGTGGTAGTCAAGTTATTTAAGAATATCATTTTTCTGAGGTTTGGAACACCATGTCTCATTATAAGTGACGGAGGATCACATTTCGTATCCAGAATCTTTGATAAGCTCTTAAGTAAGTATGGAGTAGAGCACAAAGTAGCAACAACTTATCATCCACAGACTAACGGCCAAGTAGAAGTGTCTAACAGGGAGATTAAACAAATCTAAGAGAAAACCGTTTCAATTTCCAGAAAAGATTGGTCTTAGAAGCTACATGAAGCACTATGGGCCTATAAAAACAACTTTTAAAACCACTATTGGAACAACCCCTTACCAATTAGTCTATGGAAAATCTTGTTATTTACCCTTCGAGTTAGAGCATAAAGCCTATTGGGCCATTAAGACCCTGAATTTGGAATATTTGACTGCTGGTGAAAAGTGCATCCTTGACATTCATAAATTGGAGGAATTCCTCCAGTCTGCTTATGAGAGTGCTATAATATATAAAGAAAGAACCAAAACTTGGCATGACAGAAGAATTGTAAAGAATGATTTCAATATAGGCGACCTTGTTCTCCTTTTCAATTCCAGGTTGCAACTTTTTCCTGGAAAGCTATGTTCAAGATGGACTGGTCCTTTTAAGGTCTCTAGAATCCTAAGATCTGGAGCAGTCGAGATCAAGAACAATTCTTGTAGCCCATTCATCATCAATGGGCAGAGGTTGAAGCACTACGAAGGAGGTGACATTCCCACCAACTACTCCAGCCACACTCTGATTGATCCACCAGTACCAGTTTCCGATATATGAAGTTCAATCGTCAAGCTAACAACGTTAAACAAGCGCTGCATGGGTTTATTTTCATTTTAATTTTTTGCATTTATTTACTTTTTACTTTATCAAATTTTATCTTTATCTTTATACTAACAGTTGCAAAATTTATGATTTCAGGCATCACCTGCTAGCCGTCTTTGCTAACTACATTTTTCAGGATGGAGCATTTCGATGACATGCATGTTTCCTTCCGAGATGACACTCAGAGACAACGCTATGTGATCCTTTCACAGCGACCCATGGCACCGACCAGATATCCAAACCAGATTTGCATGGAAGCTCTTGGCTTTGAAGCCAGTATCAAGTATCTATGCAACCAACTAAAGTGGGACGAGTATGCAGATGACCTAAATGTGACCTACAAGAACCTCACCTTAGAATTCCTCAGTTCATTCGAGTTTGAGCCCTATAATGGCCGGGATGGATATTTCACTTTTAGACTATTCGAGATAGAATACTGTTTTACCCAAAGGGAGTTTGGCGACTTGCTAGGCTTCCAGACTACACCCGATGCTATACCTGAGCTACCAGTTGGCTATTTCATGACTAGGGACATAGAGAAATTCTGGAGAGATATTACTGCTGGAGAGAGCCTTGATCCTTCAACTCAGCTATCCCTTGTTATTCACAACCTCGCTTTCAGGTATTTTCAGATGTTTATTGCTCACACTTTCTTAGGGAAGGCCGACACTGATACCCATGTTAGTGAGGAGGAGATCTTTTTCCTCTAATGTGTGACCCAGTCTCGCCCTATAGCCTGTGGAAATTTTCTGCTGTGGAATCTCATGATAACCTCTAAGTCTGCTGAAGGCATCCTCCATGTGGGAGGGACAATGACTCAAATTGCTTCTGCTTTGGGTCATACAAGTAAGTTATCTCACCTTACCTCCTACTGTGGATATACTACAATGGACATTGATTCCTGCTTGGATCGTGGGTTGATGAGGAGAGTCTACTTTAATCCTAACCAGTATAGACTCCTGATTGATAATGAAACTGTTCACTATTTTACATGCCTGATCCCATGATGACCAATGTCCATAACCCTGCCAATTGGACATATGCCTCAGAAGGTCTTAGAGAGACCGCGAAGGAGCGAAAATCACCTCCGATACCTGAGTATCCTCCATGTCCATCGCCAGAAAGGACCTCTGTATTCTCTAATAATTTCTCTTTGCAGAAACCCGACATCTATGCACAGGTTGCTGAGCTACGTAGAGAGGTAGCCAAACTTCGTCAGACAGTTGAAGACCTCTCTCTTCAGGTTATGGTTTCTGATGCTACTCACTCTGCTGAGGCAGACCTCCTACAACAGGAAATTGATGATCTTCGCAGTAAGTTAGCTGCAACTCATGGTTCTGAGTCGACCAAGGACCCTACTACTCCTTGATGATCTTGATTTATATCTGCATTGTTTTTTTGTTTTGTTTATCATGTTGTTTCCTTTTCCAGACTTATTTATTTTTATGCCTAACTCTTGCATTCTACTTTCCTTTTATTTTTTGTGACTTACCATGATTAAGTATATTTCTTTTTATTTTTATTTTTTTCTCTTTAACTAATTGTTTATTTTATTTTTTATGAGTTTATTATTTTTCAAGTTATAAACATAAAAGAAAAAAAAATTCAATACACCAATCCTTGGAAGCACCAAATGAAGAATTGGTGTTTGCACCTACGAGAAGAAATTGGAATAAGAAGCCTAAACCAACAAAACAAAGAAATTTGAGCCCAATCCAATTTTCAAACATGGCGCCCGCCACCAAAACCATGGCGCCCGCCACCAAAACCATGGCGCCCGCCATGGGGTCTGGGATTATAACGGGCAGATTTTCAAAAGCCTCCCACTTTCTCCATTTTCAACCCCCAAACCTCTCATTTTCTCAACCATCTACTACCCATTTTTAAAACCCATTTTTTTTTTCAAATTTCTTCCAAAGGAGCAATAATGGAGTTCAACTAATACATTCTTCGTGAAGGCAAACTCGAAGACCGACAACGGAAAATCCTTGAAAAATTGCAAGGAAGAGAAATTGTCTCAACCAGGTATGTCGATGAAGACTGTCTGTATATTTTAGGACTTTATCATAGTTTTTTTCATTTAGCTGACATCCTAGGATTGCATGATATTTTTACTAGAAAAGATCCCACCTTTGAAAGGTTAACTCGGGAATTCTTAAGTTCCCTAATTTATTTGGTTCACACTGACATTGCTAGTACCGTCGGTACGGTTAAATTCCGTCTATTTAATGTTCAATATAAATATAGCACCGACGAACTAGCAACTCTGTTGGGTATTCCTCATGGTGATGACGCTATTTGTGAGACCCCTTTGGATTCTGAATGGTCCACTGATGAATTTTCCTTCTGGCGCCAATTTTCAAACTCTTCTATAAATTCTTTTGATGGAATTTTAGCATCATTGATCCATAACCAGGCTATTCGAATTTTTTGATATATGCTCGCCTATACTATTTTTGGCCGAGAGAATCCAAACAAGGTAAATGCTAGAGAACTTCTATTTTTGCAGGGTAGTCTCACTAATAGAAGAATTAATTCAGTCCCGTTAATGATTGCTCACATGATTGTTGTCCTGAGACATACAGAGACCATAGCTTTTGGGGGACTAGTTACATCTATTGCTAGGGCTCTGCACCTTGACGCTGAGATAGCTACATTAGCCCCCTGCCTCCCCGCACAATTAATTTGAAATTTCTAAAAGATATGAAATTGTGGAAGGTGAGGAGAGCGGGTGGCTTTGAACTTATGGTTTGGGGTGTCGCTATCCCATTAGTCGTTCTGCCTTGCACTAGACGTACTGATGTACAAATTGCGAGGAACTGGACCTATGATCTAGATGCTCCACCTTTTACGGGTCCATTACCTCCTAATGTTCCACTTGGGGATGGACACGAGACTGATGAAGAATACGAGCAGAGGGATGAACCTCATGCCCCACCTGTGTCCCCCCACCATGCTTCACCCGCACACACCTCACCTTCAACTTCTAACACTTTTGAAGGTACGACTCTTGGCTTCTACATCACTGAAGAGATGTGGCATGACCAGCTAGCCCGGGAGGAGAGAAGGGATGGTTTACTTTCTTCCAGCTAACAGTAGGGTGCTGATAACATGAGTTTTATGGAGGCGTCACGACAGCAGTCGAACCGCTCTTTTCAAAGTCTTATGGAATCTCAATTGGCGATATCCAACGAGCAACATATGCAACAAGCTTAGTTTTAGAGGCACTCCACCCATGGAGGCCACTCAAGGTTCCTTTTAAGGCAACCTTCGCGAGATTCAGAGTTCACAGATTGCATTATCCTCCAGAATCAACCAGTTCGAGGCTTCTTAGAGCAGTCATCGTCGCAGCTGATCCCGTCATCCTAAACATTCACCGCAGGATGGCGAGGGACCCAGCCAGCCTTAGTACTTTACCAGGTGACTCTTTCCTTATCTTATTTTGCAACATTGGGGACAATGTTCGATTTAAGTGTGGGAGGAGATTTACTCTCTTTATTTTTATTTTTCTCCCTTTATTCTCGCTTTATTTTTCCTTTCCTGCATTTTCCTTCTCGTTATTTTACTTATTTATTTGCTTTAGTTTGATTGTTTGCTTTATTTTAAAAATAACACATGTGTTTGACGAGTCATCTATATCTGTATGGTCTAGTGTATGTCCACTCCCCCATTTCTTGAGCCTAACCGGAAATTTTTCTAAGAAAAACACTGTGTTTTGAACTTAGTTAGGCTATAAGACCTGGTTGAGATAGAATGTAGTATGACTTTGGAAAGCTCTTTTGAAGCATCGACATCGTTTTTACACCTTAAGCTTCGTAAATTTATGAGTTCGATCCCGATACCCCCTATGCGGCCTAAAAATTTTCATTATTAAATCCTTGAATAGTTTATCCTAGCAGTCAGCTCTGGTCTAAGCAAGCTCTACGTAGGGGACCAAAGAGAAGTGAATGATCTATATGCTATGTTCTTATTATAAACTACAACCACGGGATAGGTGGCCCTCTGAAAGTCATTTAACTCAACAAAAGTTGTACGTTGAAAAATAAAGCAAAAGCAAAAGCAAAAGAAGAAGAAAAAGAAAAAAAATTTTTTACCCATCTTTAGTTGGTTCAGAGGTATCTAGTGCTGAACTTGGTAGGGAGGATTACGATCTGATCCACCGCAACTATAAATGGGTCAATAAAAGGGGGTTACACCAACTTTTTGTACCAGAGCCCTGCGTTTTATGATCAAAATCACTATCCGGTCACTTTACTATAAACATGTACGAATAACGGGCTTAATGTGATTGCGCCTAAATGAAAAAGGATTTGAAAAAAAGGAAAAATATAGGCCTAAGCATAATGGCATGATATGGATTGGTTCGTAAAATAACGAACCTTATGTCTGTCTTATGGAAGAGTGTCACTATGATATCCTAGGTTTAAATCAATCAGTACCTATCAATATATCCCTGTTATGATACGGTGGGAAGAACTGACTATTTTTGGAATGCTGGTTTGCATTTTGCGTTTGTTTCCGCAAAATGTCGCGGTAAGCAAAAGTCGCACCGACTTTTATTTTATCCAACAAGGAAAGGAAAAAAGCACTGAAAAATTCCTTTTTCGAGATATTTCTCTGGTTCGGGGGGTAGATTATAGAAAGGGAAGGTATTAGCACCCTTTCTATCCGTAGTTATCTACCGGCTCTTAGGTACCTGCTCAATTGTTTTCAAAAATTGCTTTCTTTGTGCTTGTGGGTTTGAAAAAGTTTTTGTTTGAAACTTCGATTTAACTCTTTCTTCTGTGCTCAAGAGCGTATGAAGTGTTTTTGAAAACTTTGTTCGAAAAAGGAGTGTAAGTGTGAAAAAAGATTTTGTTTTTTGAAAGAGCAAGTATCTAAGAACCATCTACCTACTCGAAAAAAGAATCATTCTATGCTAATTTCCTTTAGACAATGCTATCCCACTATTAATGAGTAGGTAGCACCATCGTTGGAGTTTGAGGGTCAATTCGAATGAGGGACATACGGTCACTAAAGCAATGTTAGGACGCCTTAGCAGTAACCCTAATGTCTTAGATCATTTGTTTGAGGCAACAATATCCGAGGCAACCTTTCCGAGGCAACTTATGATCTTTTAGACAAGAGGGCGACCTCTAAAACAACCTATACTCAATGACCGCTTACAAAGGCAACCAAGTGGGATGTACCCAAGGAGTGCGCATGTGCGAGTGTGTTGATTTCAGTTATTTTTATCGTTGTACATGTTAAGGGTGATCTAATTTGATTTTAAGATTAACATTCAGTCTTGTCATGCAAACCCTATTATCAAACATCTAACAGTTATAATTTGCGGAATTAAAATGCGGAATTTAAATTACAAGGCGTCAGGTATTTACATCGCCAAAGACAAACCCTTTGAAAAATAAAATAAAGCGAATAAAAATTATTAAATGTCCTATTTAACTATTACATTCCATAAGCATATACATTAATATGATAAAAATAAATAAAGCACGCGGGAAATTAGATCGAGTGCGAGTTTAGGGTTTTGACCCTTTTAAAAGAAAATGCCATCTTTTTATTGTTTTTTATTTTAAGAAAGAAATTAATCCTAAATTAATTACTAAATTAAATTAAATTAATTAATTAATGAAGAAAATAAATTAATGATATATTTTTTGGATTTTTGTTATTTTAAGAAAGAAGATAAAATTATTGAATTAGTGGTAAAACCCTAATTAAATCTAATCAATTTTAATTATTTACAAAAATAAGTTAGAGTTTTCTAGAATTAAAAACCTAATTAATTAATTAGTGTTTATTAAGAAAAAAATAAAAGTTTAAAGTTTGATTGAATAAAAAATATTTTTGTGATTTTATTTGATAAAAAAAGATTTTTTTGATTGGTTAGAGAATTAAATAAAACAATTAAAGTAAATAAACAAAAATAAATAATAAGAGAGGAGTATTGGGCCTGATTTAAGGTGTTGATAGCAATTCCACAGGCCCAATAATGCTGGCTTGTTTTGACCATCTGGGATCCAGTGGGGGTGCATTGACTTGGCTCCATGTTGACCTCCAATCATGGACCACCAGATCTGGCCATTGGCCATCTGTCGCCTGGATGGGTGAGGGAGCATGGTAGATTGCAGACGGGCGCGTACACTGGAATACCTGAAAACCAAAATTATTAAGAAAGTGGGGGACCTGGAATTCGAACCCAGGTCCCGAAGGAGAATACATCACACACTTGCCACTACACCACATTGCCTTGTTTGTTATAATAATGAAAAAGAATAATAATATAGTAAAACAAAATCAATTGGTCAAAAAATAAAAAAAAAGGCGCCAAGATTTGAAATAACCAATGGACGGAGGACATTTTATCGTCCCTGTCCTCAAACCTGTAAAAAAAATACCTACGGATTTGAATCCGCAGCTAAAAGCGTAGCCCTATTCTAAAATTCTCTCCAGGCCATATAAATGCATTCCAAGAACATGGTTCAATTCGTCATGGCCTCCTGATCAAAACCATGTTCTTCTTGAGTCTCAATTTTACCTAAAACAAAAGTCCCTAAAAACGACAATAAAACCCTAGCCATGGCGTTTTGCAAGATAGGTCATATGAATGAAATTAAATGAAGCAAAAAGTTTGGAAATGTTCTTGTGATCATGAATATACCATTAGTTTTCTCAAATGATGCAAGAACAAATCAAATCGAATTCAAGAACAGGGGTCGTTTACGTGAGACTTACAGCGCATTTGGAGGCTTGAGGATGCGTGGTTTTGATCCAGTTAGCTTGTGTGAATGGTCAGGAATCGATTGAGACCACTCTCGTGTCCTGAAACTGCCTCTAACCCTGATTTTGATCTCTCACTTTTTTGTGATTTTTCTCACTTTTGTTCTGCCTCTTCCAACACTTGCCAACCCTTATTTCGTGTCCTTCAACTTGCTTATGTATTGCTCAGTGCATTAGGTCTACAAACTTGGTTCAAATCCCTCCATATCAATGCCCATGAATTGGATTTGATTCTTCCATTAAATCTTTCCAAATTTGATTCAAATCATATCTTCTTGTACACTTATGCCTTGATACGAGTTTGGAGATGTGCTAGCTATCCATTGAAGCCTATAATCAACAAAAAATCTTTGGTTATCAATATTTTTGATTTTATGTGATTTTATTTGATTTAAAATGAATAAATTCAAATAAAAATCAAATTAAATAATAAAAATGAGATATGGACACATGGCTGAAGCTAGGGCACGTGGGCAATGATTCAAACTCGAATCAAGTGGAAAAGAATGGGCCCATTTGGCAAAATTTGAAGTTTTGGGGATAGTTGACTTTTGGCAATTTTGCAAAAAAGTCCAACTTCAACAATGCATAACTTCTTCAATTTTGAACTTTTGGAGGTGTTCTTGGACTTTTTAGAAAGCTTGATATGTCCTATAACCAAACCTTTTGGTATCATCTCATTCTGATATTCCATGCTCAAGTTATAAGCTTTGGAAAAAAGGTTTTTTTGTTGACTTTCAAAAATGACCTATAATGTCCAAATTCATAACTTCTTGTGAGTGAATTTTTTGATCTTGGGGTATGAAGATGGATTGTAGTAAATATCATCCTATTCAAAATGAGATTTGTATGGGTCATTTCTCATAAAGTATGAGAAAGTTATGCTTGGTCAAAGTTGAGTTGACTTTTCCTGTAAAACCCTAATTTAGCAACTTTTGAATCTTGATGAATTGTGAGCAATCCTTGATGAATCATGATCAAACCTTGATCAAATGATGAAATAAACTTCAAAATGAGAATGTTGACAAAAAAATTGAAGTTTTACTGTATATAGGTCACAGTTGACTTTTGCCCTAGCATAGTCGATTTTTGGACCTTTGGGCAATTGACTGAGCAAACTTCCTCTGCAAGGCTTGAAATTTGACATGGATGATATTGAGAACATATTATGGCATTGGGGAGAACTTGAGGTCATTTGGACTCAAGGATCTTGATTCAACATGAAACCCTAGTTTGGGGTAGACTGCCTTAGGAGAGAGCTTGTCTGGCCAACCCTTGGACTACCTTGAGCAACTTGGAGATCTTTCTTGCAATGTTTTAAGAAAAATGGGAGGGCAAATTTTGGGGTAAAATAGCTGCCCCTGTTCAATATTCTTAAACCTGAGGATGTAGATTGGCTTTCGTGCCTTTCGTGATCCGAAGGTGGAAGATGATTGAACACTAAAGTGCCTAGAAATTTGCACTCGCATGAAGTGGTATCTGCCTTGTGATGTCGAGAATGGGCTTACAGATGCCATTCGGAGGTGTGTTGATCGCATAAGGGATTCCTTAGCGAGAGCTTGTATACCTGTTGTTGTAGAAGATTCCGCTAGGGAAGTCTAATTTTGTTGAGATTTAGGAACTCTCCTGTACTTCAACTGAGAGAACATCTCTGCTGAGTTTTAAGAACTTGCCCGTAATTCAACTGGGGGGAAACATCTTCATCGAGATTTAAGAAATTACCTGTAATTAAACTGAGAAAACTCTGATGAGATTTAGGAACTGTCTGTAATTCGACGGAGGAACTTTTCGAGATTTAGAACCTTATCTGTAATTCAACTGAGGATAATTTTGTTGAGATTTAAGAACTGGTCAGTAATTCGACTTAGGGGAAACATCTTCATCGAGATTTAGGACTTGTCTGTAATTCAACCGAGGATGATTCCGTTGAGATTTAAGAACTGTCAGTAATTCGACGGAGTATTTTTGCCGAGATTTAGGACCTTATCTGTAATTCAACTGAGGATAATTCGGTTGAGATTTAAGAATCGGTCAGTACTTCGACTAAGGGGAAACATCTTCATCGAGATTTAGGACTTGTCTGTAATTCAACGGAGGATAATTCTGTTGAGATTTAAGAACTGTCAGTAATTCGACGGAGGAACTTTGTGGAGATTTAGAACCTTATCTGTAATTCAACTAAGGATAATTCGGTTGAGATTTAAGAACCGGTCAGTACTTTGACTGAGGGAAACATCTTCATCGAGATTTAGGACTTGTCTGTAATTCAACCGAGGATAATTCTATTGAGATTTAAGAACTGTCAGTAATTCGACGGAGGAACTTTGTCGAGATTTAGAACCTTATCTGTAATTCAACTGAGGATAATTCGATTGAGATTTAAGAACCGGTCAGTAGTTCGACTTGGGTAAAAGCTTCATAGCTGAGAACTTAACTGCATCCTTCCTGAAAGGTAAAGGTTAGTTGTATGTAATGCATGATATGTATCAGGAAATGATGTTCTCAAAATAAATGAGATTGTGTTGTATGATGCGTATATGCATGTGCCATGATGTATGGAAGTGTAATGTTTTTAGCTGGGGAAAATAAATCCCAGATAGCTGCTGGAGAAAAGAGTTGAATTCTTTATTTCCGTTGGGGCTGGCGAATGAAGATGTTGTGAGAATAAACCTGCATGAGAGGATAACTCCGTTGGGGAATAAACTGATGAAGAGATTACTCTGTGGGGAAGAAATGCTCTGCTGAGGATTCCACCGATAAATTCCGCTGGGGATGAATTACCGTTGCTGGTGATACTGAATCCTGTTGGGGATTAACTTCTTGTTTTGTGAAAGGAAAGAACTCCGCCAGGGATGATTGTGATCGGTGGATCTGGAACTGACTGTTTAACGTTGGTTCGCGAAATGTCGCGGAAGCAAGAGTCGCCACCGTCTTTTATTTTCTCCAAATGGAAAGGACAAAAGCACAGAAAAATTCCTTAAAGAGATTGCTCTCGGTTCGGGAGGTAGATTATAGAAAGGGAAGGTGTTAGCACCCTTTCTATCCATGGTTATCCATGGGCTCTTAGATACTTGCTCATTTGTGTTTTCAAAAATGGTTTGTTTGCTTTTCAACTGTGGGTTTTAAAAAGTTTCTTTGAAAATTTCAGTTCGACTCTTGTATCAGTCTTCAAGAGTGTTTGAAAAATTGCTTTCGAAAGCTTTTTGAAAATGTGTTGGTGTGAAAAGTATTTTTGAATTTTTGTTTGAAATTTAGAGCAAGCATCTACGAGAACCTACCTACCCTAAGGAATTCGTCTGTGTAAATGTCCTTTAAAGTAGTGCCATCCCACCATTGAGAGGTAGGTAGCACCACCGTTGGAGGTGTTCGGGTCAATTCGAGGTTCGGGACATGGTGATCACCAGAGCAATGGGAAGACACCTTAGAAGCTACCCTCATGCCAGGTTCCCGGATCATGAGGACTTACTAAGACATCCTCTACTCGACGATCACCTTTCGAGGCAAGGCAACAGTGAGGCGTACCCTAGGGGTGGTGTGTGATTTGTGTGTCGTTTTAATTTAATTTTGTCTTTTGTTATGTCATTGGTGATCTAGCGTTTTTTTTTTTTAGTTTTGTCCATACATTCTTTCATGCCATTATTTAACAGTTAAAAATTGCGAGAAAAGTAAAATTCTAAGCTATTACAAAAGGCGCGGGTCCACATCGCCAAAATTAAACCAGGACCCGATTTTGACAGAAAAATAAAGAAAGTAAAGAAAAGTGTGAGAAAATTAAAGGGTTACATGGCCTTGGGAGAGATACATAAATATTATAAAGAAATAAAATAAATATGCGAATAAGAATTAAATCGAAACGAGGGCGTTGGACCCTTTTTGCAAAATTAAAATTACATGGAATTAATTAATTAAAAAGAAAAGGAGATGTTTTTGGTATTTTTTAGTATTTTAGGATTTAATATGAAAAAAAGAATTAATTGAAATTAAATGCTAACCCTAATTCTATTTGTTTTTTTTTAATTTATTAAGAAAAGAAGATTAAAACCTAATATTAACCCTAATTAATTTACATGCAATTTAATTATAAAAATAAATATCTAATATTTAATTATTTAATTATTATGGGAGAAAAAGAAAAAAAGGATAAAAAATTAATATGAACCCTAGTTCTACATTTTTTTAGATTTTTATTAAGAGAATTAAAATTAAAACCTAAGTTAAAACTAAATTTAATTATATACAATTTATTTATGAAAATACTAAAAATAAAAATATTTATTGTTTTTCTCTTTTCTGATTTTTTGGTGGTATTTTTTATATTTGTGAAAATAATAAATTAATTAAACACAATAATTAAAATAAAAATAGAAATAATGCAAAAGAAAATATTTAAAATGGCAAACCTAGGGGGGTATCAGTCCCCAATGTGGAGGTATAGCCCAGGAATTTGAGCCCAAATAAGCCTGGCCTTGTTGACTTTGGCACTAGGGTGTATACGCGTTGACTACAATCCATGGTATTGCGCAGTTCTTGGCCTTCTGATTGTTCTATTGGGACGCGTGGACGTTGGATTTGGTGGGTGCATGGTACGCTTCAGCATTAAATCTGCATAGGAATATTAGTTGGAAAAATACATGGAAATAGTGAAGACTTGGGGCTCGAACCCAGGTCATGATTGTTACCAACAAAGCCTTCTACCAACTGCTCCAACCAACGCGCTTGTATATTTAACATCAAACAATTAATATAAAATAAAACAAACATTGATGATGTTTTTAGCGCGAAAATTTAAAAGAACCAATGGTTGCTGGCCACCACATCATCTTCTTCGTTGATTTTATTTTCCTGAAAATACAAAAGAAACAGGCAACGGTTTTTCAAGCGTTCTCTTAGGCATGTTTTGGGAAAATAGCGAATAGCCCTGTGATGCTCATAAATTGAACGCGATGATGCCATTGCTTTCGTCCAAACGCACTGATTTGAATGGTGGTGGTTTCACCTTCCAATTTTTCCTCATTCAAAAACCCCTAATTCGGAGCTTCCTGAACCCTAATGAACAACAATGGCATAATCGCGTATAATGCATAAAAATACAATTAAGATAGATGGTTAGCTTCAGAACAAGTCAATTAGTGTGAATGCATCAAAAAAACGCAATGAAAATGCCTTAAATATGAAACACGATTATGCATTTTTTTTGAAACAGTCTGAATCGCTTGTACCAGTTCCGGGCGTGTAAAGGTTGGAAAGTGATCCAGTTAGCTTCAGTGGGACACAAGGAAGCTTTTGCAATTGGTCTTGTGCTTTGAATCCACCTAAAACCTGATTTTCAGTTTTGAGTTTTCTTGCAAAAAATTTCAAGTTGGTGAATGGTTTCTAGCGCAGCTCCGTGGTTCTTTGAATTAGGGTTGTGTTCCTTGTATATGTAGTAATGATTTAGGTTAAAAATTCTGATCAAAATCCATGCATTGATGGTTTATGAGATTTGATTTTCTTCAAGATCTTTTTCAATCTATTTCCATGCTATTTGATACCAAATCATGCCAAAACTTTCCCTAATTGATCATGCACGAATTTGAGTGTCCAATGAGAATAATTTCTGCACAAAAAGATTTTATTTCATTAGTTTTGTATTTTTCATGCATTTTATTTAATTAAATGAATTATAAATGATAAAAAATCCAAATAAATAAATAAAAATGGAGAAAAACTTCCCTTTGGGCCTAATGGTCGTGTGCATGCTTGGGACAATGAATTGTGGAAGAAAAATAGGCCCATTAGCAATTTTAGGTCATTTGAATCAATGTTGACTTTTCAAAATATCCAAAACTTTCCCAACTTCCACAAGGCATAACTTGCTCAATTTTTAAGCTTTGCTCATGTTCTTGGACATTTTGGAAAGGTCTTTGAGTCCTCTAACCAATGCCTTTTGTTCCATGTCGTTTTGATTTACCAATCTCAAGTTATGGCCTTTGACTTAAAGTCCCTTTTTGTTGACTTTTGAAAATGACCTATAATGTTGAAATTGATAACTTTTTGTGAGAGCATTTCTTGGACTTGAAGTATGAAGATGAGTTGTAGGAAATGTCTTTCTCTTCAAAATGAGATTTTGATGTAATTTTTATGATAATCCATGTGAAAGTTATGCCCTGGTCAATTTACAATTGACTTTTTCAACTATCCAAATAAGGAAACTTTTGCATCTTGATGATTTTTGAGCCAAGCTTTGAGAATCATGATAAAGCATTGATCAAATGATGTTTGTGGCTTCAAAATGATATGTTGACCAAAAATTTGAACTTTTGACTGCCAAATGACCATTTTGCCCCTACAGTTGACTGTAGTGCAATTAGGTTTTTGACTGTGCAATTTTGTGCTGAAAGTCTTGAAACTTTGTATGAGGATACTTGACCATATTTATAGCCATGTGGGACTTGATTGGACCTTTGGAAACTTCATTTTCTTGATCAGAACACAAACCCTAATCTTGACTGTTTAGGAGACTCTTGACTGTGCAACCCTTGGGGAATTTTGCAGCTTGACTTGGCAATTTTTTGAAGAATATGGGAGGGCAAATTTTGGGGTACAGCAGGTGCCCCTGTTCAATCTTCTTAGACCTGAGGATGCAGATTGGCTGACGTGCCTTTCGTAATCCGAAGGTGGAAGATGATTGAACACTAGCGTGCCCAGAAATTTACGCTCACATAGTGGAAATGGGCTTATAGATGCCATTTGGAGATTCATGGATAGGGTGATGGGCTTATAGATGCCATCTGGATGTTGATCGCGTAAGAGATTCCTTAGCGAGAACCTGTATACCTGCAAAAGAAAAAATCAGTACCTGACATGTTGCAGGAGCTGATTTTCAGATGCTTCGTATAAATGTGTCCTGACTGGTTACAAGAGCTGGATCTGGAGCTTCACAAGATGATGAATGAACCAGGGGTGGTTACTACCTTAACATGAACGGTAAGAGAACCTTGGGTGACTTCAACAACGCTCGTTGAGAAAATCTTGGTGGGAATTACCATCTTCGCAGTATCGGGAAGAGAACCAATAGGCAATTAATAATCCCAAAAGCGGACGTTTGAGAAGAACCTGGAATGGAATTAACATCTCACGCACCATCGGGGATAGAACCATAGGAAATTATAATCTCAAAAGCGAACGTTTGAGAAAAACCTAAAATGGAATTATCATCTCACGCACCGTCGGGGAGAGAACCAATAGGAAATTATAATCTCAAAAGCGGACATCTGAGAAAAACCTGAAATGGAATTATCATCTCACGCACCGTCGGGGAGAGAACCAATAGGAAATTATAATCTCAAAAGCGAATGTTTGAGAAAAACCTGAAATGGAATTATCATCTCACGCACCGTCGGGGAGAGAACCAATAGGAAATTATAATCTCAAAAGCGAACGTTTGAGAAAAACCTAAAATGGAATTATCATCTCACGCACCGTCGGGGAGAGAACCAATAGGAAATTATAATCTCAAAAGCGAACGTTTGAGAAAAACCTAAAATGGAATTATCATCTCACGCACCGTCGGGGAGAGAACCAATAGGAAATTATAATCTCAAGAGCGAACGTTTGAGAAAAACCTAAAATGGAATTATCATCTCACGCACCGTCGGGGAGAGAACCAATAGGAAATTATAATCTCAAAAGCGAACGTTTGAGAAAAACCTAAAATGGAATTATCATCTCACGCACCGTCGGGGAGAGAACCAATAGGAAATTATAATCTCAAAAGCGAACGTTTGAGAAAAAACCTAAAATAGAATTATCATCTCACGCACCGTCGGGGAGAGAACCAATAGGAAATTATAATCTCAAAAGCGAACATCTGAGAAAAACCTGGGATGGAATTATCATCTCACGCACCGTCGGGGAGAGAACCATAGGAAATTACAATCTCAAAAGCGAACGTCTGAGAAAAACCTGGAATGGAATTATCATCTCACGCACCGTCGGGGAGAGAACCATAGGAAATTATTATCTCAAAAGCGAACGTCTGAGAAAAACCTGGGATGGAATTATCATCTCACGCACCGTCGGGGAGAGAACCATAGGAAATTATAATCTCAAAAGCGGAAGTCTTGAGAAAAACCTGGGATGGAATTATCATCTCACGCACCGTCGGGGAGAGAACCATAGGAAATTATAATCTCAAAAACGGATGTTTGAGAAAAACCTGAGCTGGAATTATCATCTCACGCACCTTCGGGGAGAGAACCATAGGAAATTATAATCTCAAAAGCGAACGTCTGAGAAAAACATGGAATGGAATTATCATCTCACGCACCGTCGGGGAGAGAACCATAGGAAATTATAATCTCAAAAGCGGACGTTTTGAGAAAAACCTGGAATGGAATTATCATCTCACGCACCGTCGGGGAGAGAACCATAGGAAATTATAATCTCAAAAGCGGACGTTTTGAGAAAAACCTGGGATGGAATTATCATCTCACGCACCGTCGGGGAGAGAACCATAGGAAATTATAATCTCAAAAACGGATGTTTGAGAAAAACCTGAGCTGGAATTATCATCTCACGCACCATCGGGGAGAGAACCATAGGAAATTATAATCTCAAAAGCGAACGTCTGAGAAAAACCTGGAATGGAATTATCATCTCACGCACCGTCGGGGAGAGAACCATAGGAAATTATAATCTCAAAAGCGGACATTTTGAGAAAAACCTGGAATGGAATTATCATCTCACGCACCGTCAGGGAGAGAACCATAGGAAATTATAATCTCAAAAGCGAACGTCTGAGAAAAACCTGGGATGGAATTATCATCTCACGCACCTTCGGGGAGAGAACCATAGGAAATTATAATCTCAAAAGCGGATGTTTTGAGAAAAACCTTGGATGGAATTATCATCTCACGCACCGTCCTGGAGAGAACCATAGGAAATTATAATCTCAAAAACGGATGTTTGAGAAAAACCTGAGCTGGAATTATCATCTCACGCACCGTCGGGGAGAGAACCATAGGAAATTATAATCTCAAAAGCGAACGTCTGAGAAAAACCTGGAATGGAATTATCATCTCACGTACCGTCGGGGAGAGAACCATAGGAAATTATAATCTCAAAAGCGGACGTTTTGAGAAAAACCTGGAATGGAATTATCATCTCACGCACCGTCGGGGAGAGAACCATAGGAAATTATAATCTCAAAAGCGAACGTCTGAGAAAAACCTGGAATGGAATTATCATCTCACGCACCGTCGGGGAGAGAACCATAGGAAATTATAATCTCAAAAGCGAACGTCTGAGAAAAACCTGATAACTTCTACTGAGTCTTCGTCAGACAAATCTGTTTGGGGTCGATTTAGATGGACTAGAGAAGGCCTTGGACTGGATAAGAACTCTTTGGAGTCGATTAACCGAACCTGTCTAGGTCTTGAAATAGCTGAGAACTTTAACTGGCTTTTTCCTGAAAGGTAAAGGTCAGTCATATGCAATACATGATATGGATCAAGTAATGATGCTCTTAACATAAATGAGATTTGTATGATATGATGCGTCTATGCATGCTATAATGATGTATGTGATATTTTATGAATGTGTTTTTCGTCTAGGAAAGTAAATCCTTGACGGGTGCCGGGAAGTCACTCCTGGGCTGATGTTGAAGAATAGATTTCGCTTCCGCTGGAGATGATAGCTGCAAGAATACCGGTAGGAGAAGGTAACTCCGTTGGGGAATAAACTTGGCGAATGGAATAACTCTGCGGGGGGAAGAGTACCCTGACGATCTTGCTGGGAAGCGGTACTCTGTGGGGAGAGAGATCCGGCTGTTGAGTGTTGATAATAATTTGCTGAGGATACTCTTGTTGTGTTGGAAGTGTTGGTAGACTTCGCTGGGGATAAGAAGACTGTATTGATGACGACCTTTCCGTGGCTTTTGGCTGAGGATAACCCAGTTATATCCTGTTAAGGAAATAACTCTTTGAATAAAGTCGGACGACACGTTCGTGCTATGCGAGGATAAGCTTCCAGAATCTACTGGGGATACGCTTACTGCTTGGGGATATGAATTCCGACCTTCCTGGGGAACTAGATTGGATTCTTCTGGGGAAGTTTTGAACTGCGGGGAAAGTGATTCCTTTGAATGTTTGATATGCCGCCGGGGAACAATCTTTAGGCCAAGACTGCTGGGGATGCTTGTTAAGAATGTCTGTATGATGTGCTGGGGAGTGTTGAGATCTGCTGGAGGATACCCAACTTCCTTAAGGCTTGATAGTAGCTTTGCTTGAGGAGAATGTATTGACTTGCTGGCTCACGCTCTGGGGGAATTAAGACATCTGGTTATGTTTTTCAGCTGAACATCCCTTATATCTTGTGGATAGAGCAATTAGATCGCTTGGACAGCTCATCATTGCCCCTATTTCTGAGGTGGGAGAGGAAGACTTGTGAGGCGCTGATAGTGGTTGATGGACAAACCTTCTTCTGGTAGGCAGGTGATAAGATGACAGGACATAGTCGTACGCTTTGATCCCTAACTTTTGCCTGGACCGCCCTTTCGGGTTTTCAGTCCACCGGGATACCCATTTTTGCCCAAGCCGCCTTTTCAGGTTTTCGACTTGCCGGGTGTACAAATTTTTTTCCATTTCACCCCTTCATTATGCCCGAACCCTTTTGGTTCGCCGGGAAGCCCTTATTTTTGCCTAGGTATATCAACCTAGCGGGTCTTTAATTTTGCGTAGTATTTTTCGACTATGTCCACGTTCAGGGAATGTGGGGAGTTGCCCCTGTCAGAAGTGTTTTGTCATGCCACCAGAAGGTGTTTGACCAAGCAAGATTTGTTGCTAGGATGCCCCAAGTGACTCAGGCGGAGATTTGCCCCAGGCTATTTGGCCTTTGAGAGATTCTCTGAATCTTGACTGGATTGCCCCAGATGGTAGACCATGATCATGTCATGCCCCTTGATTAGAGGTGCTTCTGTTCATTAGGCATTCGTCGTGCGAATTTCCCTGCTGTTCAAACAAATAGTCATATGCAAACAAAGTTATGTTAAAAATGCAAAGCCTATACCTGTCTTGAAGATTTTGAAAATGCATTCTTTTTCATAAAACAAGTGAATGTTTGTAAAACGTGATGTCAACTCCGTATTTACCGTAGGCCTTCAGGAGTCAGGATACCTTTCGTAACAGTATGCTTTCGAACTAACCCATGCTTCAGCTAGGACTTTTAAGGGTTATAACGTGGCTTGGTTCACGGTTTAAGAAACAAAGGATAAAGGCTCAAATTATTTGTACCCACCCGCTCTTCGTGATGTTCTCCAAACCTAAACTCAGTTGATCATACGTTAGACCTCGTTTGAGTCTTTGCTCTGATTTTCCGGTGATGATTCGGATGTTGATAACATATTTTGAATAGGCAGTCATTCCTTTCTTGTTGAGGGTTGGTAAGACCTCTTTCTTGTCTGATTTTTTTTTGTTATCCCTTTCTTTTTTTTGCCTGAACTGTTTCCTTTTTTGGAATTACAGTCAGCGGGATGCCCCAGTTTTGTAAGTCTCCTTCATGGGTTTTGACTTAATGGGTTTTTTTTTATTTTGAAAGATAATGACTGCCTTTCTTTATTGATCATTCGGAACCATCACTGTCTTTCTTTGTTTTGTAAGGATCTTTTTGGTGCCATTCGTTATGCACTTGGATCAACTGAGAGCACTACCCTGCCCCGGGTTATGATGAAGGGTTTTGAATTTCGAAAAGAAAAACTCCTACTTCTTTGGCTCATAGGGGTTGACGAGGGATTATCATCCTTATAACTCCAGTGTTTAGGGATTGAAACAATGCCTGTACCTCATCAGCGGGGTCTGTTCAAAAGCATACTGTAGATTGTGGTATCGTTTTCGTCATCCTCCCTCAAGAGGCTTAGCATTTTAGATCAAGAGTTGACATTAAAAAAAATATGAAAATAATTTGCGTATAGTGAATACGAATATATTGCTTCAAAACAGACATATGCGATGCATTAATGAAATAACAATGTTTAACAATGAACAAATGTTTGAACAAAAGAAAATTGCAACTTGAACATTCGAATGAACAAAAATTCTTCTCATCTCAGGGCTTGTTGCTTCAAATGGTGAGCCTTGGAGGGATGGTAGAAAAATTCAGCCTGACCATCTTGTGTGAATTCCAGTGCTCCTTCATCAATCAGGTCCTGAATCTTATTCTTCAAAGTCCAACAATCCTCTGTAGCATGCCCCGGGCTATCAGAATGATAAGCGCAGCGAGCGTTGGGGTTATACTTTGGTGACGTTGTATTTTGAAACTTCGGAGCCTCTTTTAGAGTTACCAGCTTGGTCTCCAGCAACTGTGGCAATATCTGGGATAAGGTCATGCTGAGCCGAGTGAACTGCCTCCTCTCGCTCTTTTGTTGGTTGTGATGTTGAATTTGTGACACTGGAGCCATCTGAGGAGCTCTCCCCTTACCTCCTTGTCTCAAAGGTGGTTGAACGATGACTGGCTTTTTGCCCTTAGACTTTTGCCCCAGTTGGTTACCCTGAAGCAGTTGGTTGACGAGAAACCAGAGCTCATCTTGTCTTTGAGCTAACCCTTGAATGGCAGTCACCTGCCCCAGCATCTGGACCTTCAATGCATCCACCTCAGCTTGTAGGTGTTTCAGCCTTTCATCCTCAGCACTGTTCCTGACAAAAGTCTCCATGAGAAGTGTCCTTAGCTCTTCCTGCCCCTTGGATAGATTCAGGAGGATTTCCCTGAACTGAGTCTCTTGAGCGAGAAGGTCCTGGTTATCTGGTTGGAAGGCCATTGCTGAAATAAACAGTGAGAAAGGTAAGTGACCTGCAACAAAGATACCTGTTATGTAATGATGTGTATGACATGCATGCAATGTTTTCAAGGACCTCGCGGGGTAAACAAGAAACTTGTTAGAGTTTGCATTTTGTAGCTTGATTGAAGGAACTTCCTGTTGTAGAGAGTCCTTCTTCAAGGGTCAAAGGCTCACCATATCCAGTGGGTCATAGCCCCTGACTTTAGTCATCATGTCTGGTTTTGATTTCCAAAAAACCTTGGTTAGGGAACCTTCTTCAGGAGTCAGAGCTCACCATATCAAGTGGGTCATAGCCCCTGACTACCTTGGCTAGAGGAAAATAAATCCTCTTTGCCCCTTGCTAGATGTTTGATTTATCATGACCTGCATCACAAGCCCTTGAGATCCTTGAAGTGGGTTAGGATGTATGCAATGGTATGATGGTATGCTATGCATGGGGTGATGTAGGTAAACCCTGTTATGAGTCCCAATTAAGGACTATAAACAAACCCTGCAAGAGATTCGGTATACTTGTCATGAGTCCCAATTAAGGACTAAAACAAACCCTGCAAGAAAACTTAGTAAGCCCTGTCATGAGTCCCAATGAAGGACTAAAAAACAAACCTGCAAGTAGTTCATGTGTCAGATAAAGCATGCAAGTAGTCAAGTTGGAAGGCACGCAAGTCACACAAGAGAAACCCTTAGAGTTTAGGCCAGCATGGGGTCTGAGTATTACCCTCTTGAAGTTGGTGGGTTCATCCTGTCCTATTAGAAGTAACCGGGTTCTAAGGGTCCCAATATCACGGGATTGCTTTCATTGTTCATCGTTTCGATTTAGCCACTGAACTGGCGACCGAAATATTCCAGGAAAGCAACCCTCAATTGAGTGTAGTATCGAGTGTCAACCAACCTCGGACTGCACCAAAGTCAGTTATCTCACTACCCTAAAGAGGCCAAGATTGTTCAATTAAGGTTCCTAAGGTCTGTTGATGCTTCACGACACCACGCGGAGGCCTCGTACTCTCCTTGACTGAACTCAAGGGTTACCGGTACACACCAAAGTGCCACATCAACGTAGCAGACTGTTTCAACCATGTCGGTATACCCCGCACAGTTCCCTCACAGCCTTGTTGCTACTTTCTAAGAAGGTATCCCCCAGATCCGGGTTAAGATCTATAGAACTCCCAAGCAACCCACAATTTAAAGCACACAAAGAAAACAATTGAAAACACAGTTATGAACTAGCCCTAAGGTACACCTCACTTTAAGTTTATGTCCCCAGCAGAGTCGCCAGTTCTGTGATCGGTGGATCTGGAACTGACTGTTTAACGCTGGTTCGCGAAATGTCGCGGAAGCAAGAGTCGCCACCGTCTTTTATTTTCTCCAAATGGAAAGGACAAAAGCACAGAAAAATTCCTTAAAGAGATTGCTCTCGGTTCGGGAGGTAGATTATAGAAAGGGAAGGTGTTAGCACCCTTTCTATCCATGGTTATCCATGGGCTCTTAGATACTTGCTCATTTGTGTTTTCAAAAATGGTTTGTTTGCTTTTCAACTGTGGGTTTTAAAAAGTTTCTTTGAAAATTTCAGTTTGACTCTTGTATCAGTCTTCAAGAGTGTTTGAAAAATTGCTTTCGAAAGATTTTTGAAAATGTGTTGGTGTGAAAAGTATTTTTGAATTTTTGTTTGAAATTTAGAGCAAGCATCTACGAGAACCTACCTACCCTAAGGAATTCGTCTGTGTAAATGTCCTTTAAAGTAGTGCCATCCCACCATTGAGAGGTAGGTAGCACCACCGTTGGAGGTGTTCGGGTCAATTCGAGGTTCGGGACATGGTGATCACCAGAGCAATGGGAAGACACCTTAGAAGCTACCCTCATGCCAGGTTCCCGGATCATGAGGACTTACTAAGACATCCTCTACTCGACGATCACCTTTCGAGGCAAGGCAACAGTGAGGCGTACCCTAGGGGTGGTGTGTGATTTGTGTGTCGTTTTCATTTATTTTTGTCTTTTGTTATGTCATTGGTGATCTAGCGTTTGTTTTTTTTTTAGTTTTGTCCATACATTCTTTCATGCCATTATTTAACAGTTAAAAATTGCGAGAAAAGTAAAATTCTAAGCTATTACAAAAGGCGCGGGTCCACATCGCCAAAATTAAACCAGGACCCGATTTTGACAGAAAAATAAAGAAAGTAAAGAAAAGTGCGAGAAAATTAAAGGGTTACATGGCCTTGGGAGAGATACATAAATATTATAAAGAAATAAAATAAATATGCGAATAAGAATTAAATCGAAACGAGGGCGTTGGACCCTTTTTGCAAAATTAAAATTACATGGAATTAATTAATTAAAAAGAAAAGGAGATGTTTTTGGTATTTTTTAGTATTTTAGGATTTAATATGAAAAAAAGAATTAATTGAAATTAAATGCTAACCCTAATTCTATTTGTTTTTTTTTAATTTATTAAGAAAAGAAGATTAAAACCTAATATTAACCCTAATTAATTTACATGCAATTTAATTATAAAAATAAATATATAATATATAATTATTTAATTATTATGGGAGAAAAAGAAAAAAAAGATAAAAAATTAATATGAACCCTAGTTCTACATTTTTTTAGATTTTTATTAAGAGAATTAAAATTAAAACCTAAGTTAAAACTAAATTTAATTATATACAATTTATTTATGAAAATACTAAAAATAAAAATATTTATTGTTTTTCTCTTTTCTGATTTTTTGGTGGTATTTTTTATATTTGTGAAAATAATAAATTAATTAAACACAATAATTAAAATAAAAATAGAAATAATGCAAAAGAAAATATTTAAAATGGCAAACCTAGGGGGGTATCAGTCCCCAATGTGGAGGTATAGCCCAGGAATTTGAGCCCAAACAAGCCTGGCCTTGTTGACTTTGACACTAGGGTGTATACGCGTTGACTACAATCCATGGTATTGCGCAGTTCTTGGCCTTCTGATTGTTCTATTGGGACGCGTGGACGTTGAATTTGGTGGGTGCATGGTACGCTTCAGCATTAAATCTGCATAGGAATATTAGTTGGAAAAATACATGGAAATAGTGAAGACCTGGGGCTCGAACCCAGGTCATGATTGTTACCAACAAAGCCTTCTACCAACTGCTCCAACCAACACGCTTGTATATTTAACATCAAACAATTAATATAAAATAAAACAAACATTGATGATGTTTTTAGCGCGAAAATTTAAAAGAACCAATGGTTGCTGGCCACCACATCATCTTCTTCGTTGATTTTATTTTCCTGAAAATACAAAAGAAACAGGCAACGGTTTTTCAAGCGTTCTCTTAGGCATGTTTTGGGAAAATAGCGAATAGCCCTGTGATGCTCATAAATTGAGCGCGATGATGCCATTGCTTTCGTCCAAACGCACTGATTTGAATGGTGGTGGTTTCACCTTCCAATTTTTCCTCATTCAAAAACCCCTAATTCGGAGCTTCCTGAACCCTAATGAACAACAATGGCATAATCGCGTATAATGCATAAAAATACAATTAAGATAGATGGTTAGCTTCAGAACAAGTCAATTAGTGTGAATGCATCAAAAAAACGCAATGAAAATGCCTTAAATATGAAACACGATTATGCATTTTTTTTGAAACAGTCTGAATCCCTTGTACCAGTTCCGGGCGTGTAAAGGTTGGAAAGTGATCCAGTTAGCTTCAGTGGGACACAAGGAAGCTTTTGCAATTGGTCTTGTGCTTTGAATCCACCTAAAACCTGATTTTCAGTTTTGAGTTTTCTTGCAAAAAATTTCAAGTTGGTGAATGGTTTCTAGCGCAGCTCCGTGGTTCTTTGAATTAGGGTTGTGTTCCTTGTATATGTAGTAATGATTTAGGTTAAAAATTATGATCAAAATCCATGCATTGATGGTTTATGAGATTTGATTTTCTTCAAGATCTTTTTCAATCTTTTTCTATGCTATTTGATACCAAATCATGCCAAAACTTTCCCTAATTGATCATGCACGAATTTGAGTGTCCAATGAGAATAATTTCTGCACAAAAAGATTTTATTTCATTAGTTTTGTATTTTTCATGCATTTTATTTAATTAAATGAATTATAAATGATAAAAAATCCAAATAAATAAATAAAAATGGAGAAAAACTTCCCTTTGGGCCTAATGGTCGTGTGCATGCTTGGGACAATGAATTGTGGAAGAAAAATAGGCCCATTAGCAATTTTAGGTCATTTGAATCAATGTTGACTTTTCAAAATATCCAAAAATTTTCCAACTTCCACAAGGCATAACTTGCTCAATTTTTAAGCTTTGCTCATGTTCTTGGACATTTTGGAAAGGTCTTTGAGTCCTCTAACCAATGCCTTTGGTCCCATGTCATTTTGATTTACCAATCTCAAGTTATGGCCTTTGATTTAAAGTCCCTTTTTGTTGACTTTTGAAAATGACCTATAATGTTGAAATTGATAACTTTTTGTGAGAGAATTTCTTGGACTTGAAGTATGAAGATGAGTTGTAGGAAATGTCTTTCTCCTCAAAATGAGCTTTGGATGGAATTTTTCTGATAATCCATGTGAAAGTTATGCCCTGGTCAATTTACAGTTGACTTTTTCAGCTATCCAAATAAGGAAACTTTTGCATCTTGATGATTTTTGAGCCAAGCTTTGAGAATCATGATCAAGCATTGATCAAATGATGTTTGTGGCTTCAAAATGATATGTTGACCAAAAATTTGAACTTTTGACTGCCAAATGACCATTTTGCCCCTACAGTTGACTGTAGTGCAATTAGGGTTTTGACTGTGCAATTTTGTGCTGAAAGTCTTGAAACTTTGTATGAGGATACTTGACCATATTTATAGCCATGTGGGACTTGATTGGACCTTTGGAAACTTCATTTTCTTGATCAGAACACAAACCCTAATCTTGACTGTTTAGGAGACTCTTGACTGTGCAACCCTTGGGGAATTTTGCAGCTTGACTTGGCAATTTTTTGAAGAATATGGGAGGGCAAATTTTGGGGTACAACAATGATCTTCAGTTGCGACTTCACTGGGGATAACCTTTTAGACTCTAATGGGGATAATCCTTTGAGCTCTGCTGGGGACAATATTCTAAAGTCTACTGGGGATGATTCTCCAAACTCCACTGGGGATGATTTTTCAGACTGCACTGGGAAAAATTTCAAACTCCACTGGGGATATTTTGTATTCTGCCGGGGAATATTCTTATACTCCGCTGGGGAATATTAAGACCTTTCGGTGCTGATGGTAGATAAACTTTACTTGGGGAGAATATTACCAATTCATTCACAGTTGTAAGTCTCAGCTAGGGAGAGCTAACATTACTGTCTTTTCTTACTCTGCGGGGAGTGAAAGCACCTTATCCATATTCTTCAGCTAAATCTACCTTTGTGCATGGTGAACATAGCAACTGTAAAGCTTGGACAAACTTATTTGCCCTTGTTTCTGATATTACGAGCAATCGTCTTTTGTTTCGCATGTAAATATTCATGAGCAACAATTAATGTCAAATGCATATATCAAAAATGATCATTGGACGTTCTTTGCAAAAACAAAACAGGTAAAAGAAAAACCAGTTTGAGATTTCTCTGAAAAATGAATTGCATTCATTTTGAAGTTTGGCCTGTAAATAGGCGTTTTGTATAAGAGGCTGACGTCCTAGTAAGAGAACGCCACCGGACAATAGAGTTTATACAATTTGTGAACAACTATACAAAACAACTATGTGAATAATCCCACTGGGTTCCAACTCTGCTATTGCCTTTATGTCATCGAGCATCTCATCACTTTGCTATTTGGTTGAAGGTAGATGAGATTTATTAGCGCCATCCGAGCTTGATAGTTGATACCGAAGTCTGGTTGCAAGGTGATCCAATGAGACATAGTGTTACGCTTTGATCCCTAATTTTTTCCTGGACCGCCCTTTCGGGTTTTCAGTCCACCGGGATACCCTTTTTTTCCCAAGCCGCCTTTTCAGGTTTTCGACTTGCCGGGTGTACATATTTTTCATTTTCATCCCTTATTTTTGCCTAAACCCTTTTGGCTCGCCGGGAAGCCCTTATTTTTGCCTAGGCCAGTCTACCTAGCGGGTCTTTGATCATGCGTAGTATTTTTTCACTATGTCTGCATTGACGGGGTGAGGAAGGTCGTCACCATCCATGGTGGTTAGAATCATATCTCCTCCTGAGAAAATATTCTTAACCATAAATGGACCTTCGTAAGTAGGGGTCCATTTCCCCCTTGGATCACCTTGTGGTAAGATAATTTGTTTGATTACCAGATCCCCAACTTGATACTCCTGTCGTCTAACTTTCTTGTTAAATGCCTTGATCATCCGCTTTTGATACGTCTGACCATGACAAATAGCAGTAAGTCTCTTTTCGTCGATTAAGTTCAGCTGATCAAGCCGGGTCTGGATCCAGTCATCTTCGCTCAAACCTGCATCCTTCATTGTTGTACCCCAAAATTTTCCCTCTCATATTTCTCAAGACATTGCAAGGAAAATCTCCAAGTTGCTCAAGTTTGCTCAAGAGTGGGTCAGACAAGTTATCTCCTAAGGCAGTCAACCCCAAATTAGGGTTTTGTGTTGCATCAAGATCTTTGAGTCCAAATGACCTCAAGTGCTCCCCTAGGTCCTAATATGTTCTCAAGGTCATCCATGTCAAATTTCAAGCCTTGCAGAGGAAGTTTGCTCAGCCAATTGCTCAAAGGGTCCAAAAATCGACTGTGCTATGGCAAAAGTCAATTGTGACCTATAAACAAACAAACTTCAAGATTTTTTTGTCAAAATTCTCATTTTGAAGGATATTTCATCATTTTATCAAGGGTTGATCATGATTCATCAAGGATTGCTCAAAATTCATCAAGACTCAAAAGTTGCTAAATTAGGGTTTTATAGGAAAAGTCAAACCAACTTTGACCAAGCATAACTTTCTCATACTTTATGATAAATGACCCATCCAAAGCTAATTTTTAAGAGTATGCAATTTACGACAATCCATCTTCATACCCCAAGATCAAAATATGCACTCACAAGAAGTTATAAATTTGGACATTAAAGGTCATTTTTGAAAGTCAACAAAAACACCTTTTTTGCCAAAGCTTATAACTTGCGCATGGAGTATCAAAATGATATGAAACCAAAAGGGTTGGTTATAGGACATCTCAAGCTTTCTAAAAAGTCCAAGAACACTTCCTAAAGTTCAAAATTGAAGAAGTTATGCATTGTTGAAGTTGGACATTTTTACAAAATTGCCAAAAGTCAACTATCCCCAAAACTTCAAATTTTGTCAAATGGGCCCATTCTTTTCCACTTGATTTGAGCTTGCATCATTGTCCACGTGCCTCAGCTTCGGCCATGTGTCCATTTATCAATTTTATTATTTAATTTGATTTTTATTTGAATTTATTCATTTTTAATCAAATTAAATCAAATAAAATCCAAAACTTTGATTACATGAGATTTTTTGTTGTTTCAGGCTTTGATTGCAATCTTTAACACCATCAAATTCGTATCATACAATATCATGTGCAAAAAGATTGAAAATTGGCAAATTTGGAAGGTTTAGTAATGGTGAATCAAATCAAATATGTAAGCCATGATGGGAGAAGATTTGGACCATAATTGTTACCCTAACACATTGTACCATACATAAGCAAGCCACAAGGAACGAAAAAAGGGTTGGAGGCTGCAAGAAGAGGCAGAACAAAGTTTGAAAAAGTCACCAAAAAGCTTGAAATCAAAATCGTACTTAGAGGCAATTTCAGAAGCTTAGACCGGTCCCAATCGATTCCTGGACATACACTGAATCTTTCTGGATCAAATGCATGCATCCTCAGGCCTTCAAAAGCGTTGTAAGTGTCACGATACTTATCTTTGTTTTGGAAATCGCAACTCATAATTTTGGCATCCTTTAAACAAACTAATGGCATATTTGTAATCACCAGATCATTTCCAAGCCTTTTGCATTATTTGATTTCATTTATATACTCTGTGGCGCAAACCACCATTGTTAGGGTTTTGCATCTTGGTTTAGGGCTTTTCATTTCAGATAAAATTAGCCTTAATATTGGCTATAGATGTGACCGAAAGAGGGAGACGAACTCAACCATGACTTCAGAATGCATTTCCATGGCGCCTATAGGATTTTAGAGATGCTTGACTTATAGCTACAGACTTTTGTCCGTTGGTATAGGCCTGAGTTGTTTTAGCCACGGTTCAACAAAGAAGACGATGGCGTGTCGCTTCCCCATTCGCCCGTTCAAATAGCACGCGCAATTTTTTTGTTTTTTTGGCATATAATTTGTTTTCTTTTATTATATTATTTTTGTATATTACTAACAAATGAAGTCAAGCAGACTAGTGGTCAGCGTGTCCATTTCCAAAGCGTTAGTGGCTGGAGGTCAGGGGTTCGATCCCTGCCTCCAGCGCTTTGCATTTTCTCCTTGTTTTTCATGTATTCAGGTGTTTGTTCAGGCCCGTAGCTCATCATACACCCTCACGTATCCAATGGCCAGATGGCCAAAGGCCAAATCTGGTGGCCAGGATCTGAAGGCACACCATGGAGTCAAGTCAACACGCGCATATCAGATCCACAAAGTCAACAGGGCCAGCGCTTAATGGGCCTCAACATTGCTTCTCAAACCACCAAAATCAGGCCCATACCCCCTTTCTCTCTTTCTATTTTATTTATTTTGTTTATATTAATTGTTTTATTTTTTTATTTTATTTTATTTACTAACCAATTAAAAATTTCTTTTCTTTCTAAAATAAAACCACAAAAATATTTTTTATCATATTAGATTTTAATTTTAATTTTTATTAATAAATACTAATAAATTAACTTAGTTTTAATTAGAATAACTTTAATTCCTTTTTTAATAATTAAAATTAAATTAGATTTAATTAGGTTTTTACTAACATTAATTATTTTATTTTTTTCTTAAAATATCAAAAACCCAAAAAATAATTTATTTTTATTAATTAATTAATTTATTTAATTTAGTAATTAATTTAGATTTATTTCTTTCTGAAAATAAAAACCAAAAAGAGATGTTTTCTTTAAAGGGTCAAAACCCTAGAACTTTGCGCTCGATTTAATTTCCCGCATGCGATTTACTTTCTTTTATCCTATTATGTATCTGATTCCGGTTCGTAATAGTAAATAGGACCTTTATTTCTTTTTATCGCTTTATTTATTTTTAAAGGGTTTGTCTTTGGCGATGTAAATACCCGACGCCTTGTAATTTAAATTCCGCATTTTATTTCCCGCAAATTATAACTGTTAGATGTTTGATAATAGGGATGCATGACAAGACTGAATGTTTTAACCTAAAATCAACTTAGATCACCCTTAACATGTACAAAGATAAAAATAAACTGAAAACGACACACTCGCACATGCGCACTCTTAGGATACACCCCACTTGGTTGCCTTCATACACGAATATTGAGTATAGGTCGTTTTAGAGGTCTCCATCTTGTCTAAAAGATCATGGTCGCCTCGAAACGGTCGCCTCGGATATTGTTGCCTCAAACAAATGATCTAAGACATTAGGGTTACCGCTAAGGCGTCCTAACATTGCTTTAGTGACCGCATGTCCCTTATTCGAATTGACCCTTAAACTCCAACAATGATGTTACCTACTCATTTATAGTGGGATAACATTGTCTAGAGGAAATTATCATATAACGATTCCTTTTTCGAGTAGGTAGATGGTTCTTAGATACTTGCTCTTTCAAAAAACAAAAACTTTTCACACTTACACTTTTCGAACAAAGTTTTCTAAAACACTTCATACGCTCTTGAGGACAGAAGCAAGAGTTAAATCGAAGTTTCAAATACAAACTTTTTCAAACCCACAAACACAAAGAAAGAAATTTTGAAAACAATATGAGCAAGTACCTAAGAGCCCGTGGATAACCACGGATAGAAAGGGTGCTAACACCTTCCCTTTTTATAATCTACCCCCCGAACCCGAGAAATATCTCGAAAAAGGAATTTTTCTGTGCTTTTTTCCTTTCCTTGTTGGATAAAATAAAAGTCGGTGGCGACTCTTGCTTACCGTGACATTTTGCAAAAACAAACGCAAAACGCAAACCAGCATTCCAAAAAACAGTTAGTTCTTCCCACCGTATCACAGAATTGGCGACTCTGCTGGGGAAATTTTAATAAGTGGGGTGTACCTTAGGAATAGTTCATAATGTTTTCAATTGATTGACTTGTATGCTTTATCTTTGTGGGCTTGAATCGGAGTTACTATAGATCCTAACCCGGATCTAGGGATACCCTTTAGGTAAGTAACAATAAACTGTGAGGGAACTGTACAGCGTAGACCGATACGGTTGAAACAGTAGCTACATTGGTGTGGCATTTTAGTATGTACCGATATCCCTTGTGGCGCAACAAGGAGAATATGGGTCTGCTAAGGGGTCATTAACCACCAACTGAGCTTAGAACCTTCAAATTGACCAACTTGGCCATAGAACAGTAGCAGTATGCTACACTCATTGAGACTAAACTCTCGCGATGATTCCGGCCGCAAGAAAAGGTTGCTAAACTGGAATTATGACCGATCGAGGGTAGTCAGTGATATTGAGATCCTCTAGAACCCGGTTACTATTTTTAGGACAGGTTTAAACCAACTGAACTGAAAGAGGGTAGTACCTAGACTCCTTGCCAGCCTGAAATCTAAGGGTTATCTGTGTGACTTGTGTGCCTTTACCATGTTTCCTATTTGTGGATACTTATGGTGTGTTTCCTATCATGACATCATGACATCATGACATTGCATGCATCTTGCAATTGACTAACCTATTTCAAAGACAGGAGGGATTCATCTTTGTTCTGTTTTGTAGGTCATGATACCCATGCATAGGAACACCATTCGGATCAACTTTGTCCAGATTCCCACTCAGCTCAAGGAATTGGTTGCAAAGGTTTCAGACATTACCTCCTTTATTAGAAGACATGGTCACCTCCTGGGTTTGGTCACTTCCAAATTGGACGAGCAGATGATGAGTGTCTTAGTCCAGTTCTTTGATCCACTGTACCATTGCTTTACTTTTCCGGACTACCAGTTGGTCCCTACCTTGGAAGAGTTCTCTGATCTGCTTGGTATCTCTATTCTAGAGCAGACCTCGTTCACAGGTTGGGAGAAGATCCTTAGGCCGGAAGAGATTGCTTCAGCCCTCCATCTGACAAAGGCCGAGGTAATGTCTAATTGGGAGACTAGAAGTGGATCAAAGGGCTTCTTGACTAAATTCTTGGTTGGTAAGGCTAATCAGTTCTAGGACAGTCTAGACTTCCAGGCATTTAAAGACATTCTGGCTCTTCTCATATATGGTTTGGTGTTGTTTCCTAACTCAGATGCTTTCGTCGACATGAATGCAGTGAAGATTTTTATGTCTGGTAATCCTGTACCCACTCTCTTGGGTGACATTCTTCACTCTCTTTATGCCCGTACTGCTCGGAAGCGGGGAACCCTGATATGCTGTGCTCCATTGTTGGGGAGGTGGTTTATTTCTCACCTCCCCAAATCAGTTTTGAAGAACAAGGAGGGCATGGGCTGGGCCTATAGGATTATGTCTCTCTCTCATAATGACATCCTTTGGACTATCAAGGGTATGGAAGATATGGCTATTATTGATCGCTGTGGGGAATACCCCAACGTTCCACTGATAGGAACCAATGGAGGAATCACTTATAATCCATGCTTGGCCTTACGTCAATTTGGGCGAGCTAGGAGGGAAGGACCTCATGAGTTGCTAATGCCAAGTATTGTCTTTGATTTCCAAGGAGATAGTGACGAGCAACGCCGCAGATTCATAAGGGCTTGGGATAGAGTACACAAATCTGATCCGCACGAGCTGGGTGCAAAGACTTCTCTTCCAATGGAGCCATATCTCTGATGGGTTTGTATTTGTGCCCAAAAGCTGGGAATGCCGTATGAAGCCATCTTGCCTATCATTGTTAAAGTTGCTGATAAAGAAGGGGTTCCTCCTACCATCCTCCATCCATACATGTCTACTGACATTGGGGAATTGAAGAGATCATGTATGCAGCTGAGAGAAGAGCGGGATACTTATAGAGAAAAGTATCACGAGCAAGAGCAGAAAATTCAGAAGTTGACAAGGCATCTGGAGAACGAGCGGATCCTCAATGACTATGTCCGCACCGACAAGAAACGACCATGGGAGCACTGATTTTCTTTTTTATTATTTCTAGTTTTGATTTACTTTTCAGTTTTTCTTTCTTGTAACGCCTCAAAGGCATCTGTTGAACAATTAATTTCAAAGTTTATCTAATAAAAGTATGTTTCATTTCTTGTTTACGAATTTGAATCTCCCGATGTCTTTGAAATCATATCATGCGCATATCATTCCCATGCACCTCATAACAGGTACCCTTACAGGTTTTCTCATCTTCTTCGCTGTTTATTTCAGCATCATGTCTTCTGAACCATCAACTGAACAAGAAATAAAGGCTCTACAGGCTCAAAATGCCCAATTCCAAGAATTATTCATGAGTTTAGCTAAGGGTCAGCAAGATCTGAAGACCCTTATCTTGAAAGAGAAGAAGAAAAAAAAGAAGAAGACAGTCCTGTTCATTATGGGTCGCAGATTCGGAAACGACTTGCAAGAAGAGGTTGATTTGACCCCCTCGTCTGGAGGGAAAGATAATCAGGAAGAAAGGAGGGCTCCTAGCCCTGTGGTTTCAGACAACGAGATGGACTTCGACGAAGACCAGTATCCTCCGGCTGAGGATAGATATAAGCAACTGGAAGACCGGTTGAGTGTGATGGAAGTTCAAAAAGTGTCTGGTCTGGACTTTGGTGATCTGGGTCTATCATTTTGGGTGGTGATTCCCCACAAGTTCAAAGCACCAACCTTTGCTAAGTACGACAGAGTTTCTTGTCCGAAACTGCACCTCCGTTCGTATGTTAGGAAGATTTAGCCGTACACCGCTGACAAAAACCTATGGATCCACTTCTTTCAAGACAGTCTCTTAGGGACTCAGCTTGAATGGTTTTACCAGTTAGAAGGAGCTAGTATCCATAATTGGGAGGATGTGGCTGCTGCTTTCTACAAGCAGTACCAATACAATGTCGGCCTCGCTCTTACGCGTACCCAACTCCAGGGTATGTCAATGGGTGAGGGTGAAGGTTTCAAAGATTATGCTCAGAAGTGGAGGGACCTTACTGGAAGAGTGAAACCACCCTTGGCCAATAGGGAGCTAGTGGATATATTTCTAGGGACCTTGTCGGGCCCGTATTTCAACCATCTGATTGGAAGTTCGTCATCCGGGTTTACAGAGCTGATTATGACCGGGGAAAGGATCGAGGCCGATATCAAATATGGTAAAATACAGAAGGGTGCTTCATCAAGCACCGAGAAGAAGCCTTTTAAGAAGGAGTCCATCGCTGTTTATAGCGCAAAAAGCCATAATAGACCTGAGCGCCACCAAGCTGTTAATGCGGTTATTATATCAAGACTTGTTGTAGCTCCTCAGCGCAATAATCAGCCAAGGGCCGAGAGGCCGCGAAGACAATTCACTCAGCTCAACATGACTTTATCCCAAATTCTTCCGCAGTTATTAAAAACCAACTTGGTGATTCCAAGGGAGGCCCCGAAGAATCCAAATACAACGTCACCGAAGTACAACCCTAATGCCCATTATGCTTTTCACTCTGATAGCCCGGGGCATGATACGAATGATTTTTGGGTTTTGAAGAACAAAGTACATGACTTGATTGATGCGAAGGAGATTGAGTTTGAAGCACCTGAAAGACCTAATGTTGTGACAGCTCCTATGCCCAAGCATGGAGTAAATGCTGTAGATGAAGACTCGTTTGTGGTTTCTGTGAAAGACATTGTTACTCCCTTAATGACTGTGAAGAAGAACCTTTTGTTAGCCGGTTTATTTCCGGGCTGTGACGAAGGTTGCCGTATGTGTTATGTACTACCTACCGATTTCCATCTTTTGAAGTTAGGTGTCCAACGTCTGATGGATAATAAAGAAATTTTGTTTGAGAAGACTCTTGTTCCTTTGATCCCTATTTAAGAAGTTACTATAATCACCATTTTCGACAATTCTTCCAAGGCTTCCACGAGAAAGCCTATTAGAATTACATCTGTTCCAAGAATCACACCATTGATCATCACTGTTCCTGGGCCTATCCCCTATACGTCAAACAAAGCTGTCCCTTGGTATTACGGGGCTGACGTGTATTATCACGGAGTTAAACAAGATTTGGATGCTGATACCGACGTCAGCAATATTGTTGGACCTGCCAAAGTCACCCGCATCAGAAGACTTTTCTCCCCTGAGATCTCTCCACCAACCATCCGGAAGCCTATTGTTATTACACCTGCCAGTGTACCTACTACTCTTCCTGTTCAAGTTCCAGTTCTTACCCCTGTTGCCGAGTCATCTGACGCTCGGGGCAAAGAGATCACTGGTGAGCCTGCCTAGATGGAGGCACCGAAGATAATTATTGTTGAAGCCTCTAGGCAAGAGATGGAGGAGATCCTGAAGATCATCAAAAAGAGCGACTACAATGTAGTCGAACAGCTGGGGCAAACCCCATCCAAATTCTCTATGTTGTCACTGTTGCTATGCTCAGAAGCCCATGCCAAGGCTCTGATTGCTTTCCTGAAGATTGCACACGTACCGCAAGAGACATCAGCTGATCAGTTTAAAGATTGCATGGCTAGTCTGACTGCTGATAATGGGTTGGGTTTCTATGACGCCGACTTGACTGTTAAAGGGAAGAATCACAATGACACCCTGCATGTCTCCATTGAATGCAGGGGCACTACTCTTGCTCACATGTTGGTAGATACTGGATCCTCGTTGAATTTGTTACCCAAGAAAGCTCTAGACCGGTTAGACTATGAAGGGTTGGAGCTGAAACCAAGCAACATTGTCGTCAGGGCCTTTGATGGGTCTAAGAGGATGGTGCTGTTTACCGTGGTTATTGGTAAACAACCGCTGATCTTCCAAATGGTTACTTATTTGGTTACTCGCAGGATCGATCAGATTGATCCTAAGACATGGTTGATTTTGGGGTTTTGACTAAATTTGATAATGGTTAAATGACAAGAAAATAAATAAGCTTTATGTAAATTGCATGAAGAATGTAAATTGCATGAAGAATGTAAATTTCATGAAGAAGTGGACTTGATAAAATAAAGGAAGGCTTGAAATAAAGGCTTCGACAGGAAAAGCAAAGAGAAAGCAAGTAAAGTTTCTGGAAAATAAATGACTTTGATTAATAAAAGTGGTGTTTCACACATACATTCTCAACAATTCTTTCTCACACGCTGGGTACTCGAATCTATATGAGTGACTTGTATATAATTGTGAACACACGCGAAAAACTGCGTGAACTACTACTATTTATACTAAACATCCCAAGTAACCGTCGGGCAGTTACACTGCTTCGAGATAACTCCACTTGGCACGTTCTCAGCGTTCGACGCTCCAGATCTTTGCACGTTGCACTTGGTAACCGCTGGGAACCGTTTTCCCTCCAAACGTTTGAATTTCGAACCATCCCACACTGAGCAATCGAACACCTTCGTCGAGAGGCATCTTCGACGAGCCACACCTTCGACGTCGAAGGCAAACAAATTCTCTCTTGGAAGAAATCCTCTAAGTACATTGCCATCTTCTGATGGGCATTTCGACAGACCCAACTGGTCGAAAACATCCTTCAGCTTTAATGGCTGATATTAATAAAAACAAGGGTGTCGAATTTAGGAGCCAACAAATTGCCCCCCAAGAATGCCTTATTTCGACTCTGAAAAGAAAAAGGCATTCTTTGAAACTCCATTCGACAACTGTCTTTTCATTCTTAGTCACAAATTAAATTGTGCACTTTTTTTGTCTTCTACCAACCACTGACAATCCCAAGGAAAAGCCATCATTTTATCCGTACCTAAGATGTCACCTCAGTATGGTGTGTAGCGTGCCAAATGTCTTTTCACAAATTGTCATCATGACAATTCCCAAAAACGAGGGCGCATGCTGCACCCTTTCATTTCTGCAGAACGGCTATGTCAACAGGGAGATGCCACGTGTCCCACTACCTTCTGCAACCTTAAATGGCATTAAATGTCCTCGAATTTGGGGATTTCCCCAACTACTATAAATAGCGCCAAGTACCCATTGTGGGACTTTTTCACGCTACCTTGCCTTCAAACTTCTTTGAACACAAACTCTATGCAAACTTTGCAAACAACCTTGTTCTTCACTTCATCTTCAACCTTATCATCAACAATGGCGTCCGGTTCTTCCACCGCTCCTGGTTCTAACATCCCCTCCAGAAATGCTAAACCCAAGATTTTCTCCACTGCCCCTGTAGTTACTCCCACAGGCCAACGAAGGGTCCCTGAGCCCCTAGACATCGCTGAACGTGACGCTTATTCACGCCAACTCATGATTCCGGTTGGATACTCCAACCAAATCTTCGCCATGTCTGGCCCGCTCAACCCAAGCATCGCTGAAGCCATGAAGATCAAAAGCTTCTTTCCAGTGCTCGAAAGGCTCAAACCTGTTGGATGCTCTAAGAAAGATGCAGAGGATAACGAAGATCCCGCTAAGGAGAAAATCGATCTTCGCTTCTTCAATAGGGGTGTTAGGGCTTTCAGGTCTAGCCCTAGCCTCACTCCTGACTACAGTGCTTGGCTGGAAAAAATGGAGAAAAGCCAGGCTTCGATCTGGAAAGACCTGGGGATATTCGACCTGGTTATGTTGTCGAAAACGGGTCTCAACTACTCCCCAGAAATGTTGATAGCTTCCTTACTCTTTTGGGATTACACTCATTTCACCTTCCACCTTCCCTGTGGAATGCTGACACCCACGCTGTTCGACGTGGCTGCCATCACTGGCCTTCGACCCACTGGGGACTATTTCGACCCAGAGGAAATGTCGGAGGATCAGATTGGATTCTATGCCACAAAACCAACCTACACCACCTATATCAATCATTACCACGATAAGTCGACGACCACTGTGTCGGATGTAGAGCATATCGCGTTTCTAGCCTTATGGCTGTCACGCTTTGTGTTCTGCACAAAGTTTTTACAGGTGACCAAGAAGATGGTCACCCTCGCCACCCAACTCCACCATGGCCAAAATATTTGTTTGGCAGAACTGATCTTGGCGAATCTGTACGAGTCGATTAGCAGCGGAGCCACTCTTTTGAAGATCATCGAGAACAGAGCCAGTCTGCTGCTTGCAGGACCTTTTTGGCTACTTCAGCTGTGGCTCAATGCCACCTTCGAGTCTTTCTTACCTCAGAAGACTCAAATAAATGAGCAGGCTCCGGAGATAGAAAATAGGTGCATCGAAGGCACCAGATTGGCTCTGCTGACCCCAACTAAAGATGGGCTGGAGCTTCAACAAACTTTTACAAACTTCGTCTTGATGTTTGCAAAAAGGAAAGAATTTGTTTCGACCATGGCTCCCTTTGCTCGACGAAAGGTTGGTCCAGAGTGGTTCACGAGGCCCCATCCTAAGTCGTCAAGTGGCCCTCAGGTCGAAGAACATATAACAGTGTGGGAAGCATTTCTCACACCAAGAATAATGCCCCTGCGATTCAAGAGCTCCAAGACTCACTTGAGCCTGATCGCGTATCAACCAAACTTGGTGTCTCGCCAATTTGGTATCATTCAAACACTTCCTTCTCCTATTTTTCCCAGGGAGAAGTCTATGTTATATTTTTGCAACGACTACACTGAAGAGGCTGCCACCAAGCATATCGGCAGGTATGCTGGTCGAACAGTCCTTTCGTTGTTCGACTATCAGCTTAACTTTCTTTGCTCACCATCCTTCGAAGAGTGGTGGAAAAGTTACTATGCTGAAGAGTTTTTCGACGAGAAGGACTTCGTGGACGAACTTCAGAAGTCTTTTGTTCTTGTCTTGGACAAAATAAAGAAATGTAAGTTCATCCTTCCAAATTATTTTGTCTTTCCCTTTCGACTGGTAGCCTGTTAATTATTTTGTCTTCTTTCAGTTGTTCGAAAGCCTGCAGCCAAGAAAGCTGCAGAAGGCCATCAGGGAGGAGGCCCCTTGACAAAACCTCCACCACCGACGAAAACTATAGCGCCGACGAAGACTACAACAAGCCATCAGGGGGAAGGTCCTTCGAAAAAGCCTTCTGCACCAGTAACCAGACTCTTATTATTTTCTTCTGGCTTTAACATTCTGACTTTCGATGTAGCTTCTAAATCGAACTCCAATTGGTTTTTAGGCACCTTCACCCAAGAAACGACCTACTCTGACGGTCGAATCTGGGAGTGACGAAGAAGACGATTCTCCCCCTGATCCTCTTAAAAGGCGAAAGCTAAAGAAGGACGTTCCTTCTCCTGAGACTCGAACAATCAGAATAAAGGTTGCTGGGAGAAAGCCCAGACCACCTCCAGTAATTATTGAAGAGCCAACGGAGGAGGAACTAAATGTTCTTCTCAATAAACCTGTCGAAAGCGACAATTCCAGCCCTGGGGCTGAAGTTCCTCTGCAGGTAATCTCTTTGACCCTTTTTTAACTCAGGTGTCGATACCCACGTTCGATTATGTCTCTTTCTAACCTAGAAGATTCTTCTTCTTCTTTTTTCCAGGAAACCACTGAAAGCTCAGCGCCAAGGACTTCTGAAACATTGGACTCTGCTGAACTCAGTAGGCCACAAGAAAAAGACTTGGCGAACGATGAAGCCAATGCTGAAACAAATGAAGCCAATGCTGAGACAGAAGAACAACAAACAGAAGATCCACAAACAGAAGAGCAACAACCAAAAGAGATTCAGGTGGTTGATCTGTCGGAGGAACATCATGACGAAGGGGATCACGTTGACGCTGGCGAAGGAGATCATGGTGACGCTGGTACTGCTGAAGTTCAAGTCGAAGAGAGTCAAGTCGAGGCAAATGCTACTCAACAGCCTCAACCCCAAGACAACGATGCTGCAAAGGTTATCACCTCAACAAAGCATAGGTCGAAAGAAGACTTAGAACTCTTGAAGCAAACTGATCATGTTGGCTATCTGAATGCCATTATCGAGAGCAAGGGAAGTTCGTCTGATATTAGTCAGGAGGCTTCTACTCAGTCGGGGAAGTCCACTGAAACTTCTCTCTCTCGATGAGGCTTTGACGAAGGTTAAGGCTCAGTTCTTTAAGAAAGATTTGATGAAAGCTTTGGAGGGGGACCCTACTGCTCCATCGTATTTGGGGGCTGTTTTGAATGCCGTAGACTTGCTAGCTGTGCCTCCGGAGGTTTCAATCTTTATCATGGAGTTACACTCCATTATTGATCAAGTCTCAGCAGACTATCAGCGACAAAGGGGCTTTAATAGCCAGCTTGAAGCGTTATATGGAAAAAGCTCTTCTGCATGGACTGCTGTAGCAGAGACGACTTCTCGAATTGCAGAGTTGTCGAAGAAAAAGGCATCTAAACAAGAAGAGGTTGATGCCATAGATCGAGAGAATGCTTCCATAAAGGCGCAAATCGAAGAACTAGAGGCCAAGATGAATGCCAATACTAAGCGCAAGGAGGAACTTCTCTCGACTGTTCTAGACACCGAGAGTCAAGCTGAAATCACACAAGGCCTAGAATTTACTGAGAAAGCTCAAGCCTTCGACGACCAAATTGCCAAGCTTGCCCAGGCGAATGCCTTGTGCAACAAAAGACTGGAGTTGCAGCAGGCGAAGTACCTCCGACTCAAAGATTCGATCCCTTTCTGATTGACTCAGCCCTTTAACCATATATTGTAATATGTATTCGACAATATTGCCATTTTGGCTAATTTATAAAATTTTCCATTTTGGCTTATTTATGGTTAATTTAGTTGTTACTTGTTATTTATTTTTATCTCTTGGAGTATAGGTTTATACTTTTTCAAATATTTACCATTTACTCTCAAGAGCCTTTTATCTTCACCTAACTCTTCGACTTCATAAGCTCCACCAGAAAAAGTCTGGATGATTCTAAATGGTCCTTCCCATTTGGGTGACCATTTTCCCATGCTTCGATCCCTTCGATCCATGGGAAGAATCACCTTCCAAACTAATTCTCTAGGCGAGAATGCCTTAGGTTTCACCTTTTTATTGTAAGAGTCTTCTACTCTTTTCTTCTGAAGCCTTAGTAGGTCAAGAGCGCGCAGTCTTTCTTCGTCTAAATCTACTAGTTCGTCTAACATCATATCCCAATAAACTTCAGAGGGAATATCATGGTGTCTCTGAACCCTTGCAGATTGAAGACAAATTTCTGCTGGCAACACTGCGTCATGACCAAAAGTTAGCCTATATGGTGTTGTACCTATGGCTTCTTTTGGGGACGTTCGACAGGCCCACAAAATCTGGTCTAACGTCTTATGCCAATTTTTTGGCTTCTTCCCAACATGCTTCTTTATCAAGCCAATAACTACTTTGTTCGCTGCTTCGACTTGACCATTTTCCTGTGCATAATAAGGCGTTGATGTTAAGAGTTTAAAGCCTGTTTCCTGAGCGAATTCCTGCATCTTTCGACCGGTGAAAACTGATCCTTGATCAGTAGTTATAGTCTCAGGGATTCCATATCTAAAGATAATGTTCTTTTGAATAAATTCAATGAAATTTTCTTGGTCTACATTGACTAAAGGAATAGCTTCGATCCACTTAGTAAAATAATCAATGCCTACCAATATATACTTCTGGCTCTTTGATGATGCTGGTCGAATCTCTCCAATAAGGTCCAACGCCCATCCTCTAAAAGGCCAAGGTTTCACTATCGAGTGAAGTTCGCTTGCTGGTACATGTTGGATGCCTGTATGGACTTGACATTCTTGACAACCCTTGGCGAACTCGACACAATCTTTCAACATGGTGGGCCAGTATAGTCCTTGTCAAAACAACAACCATTTCATCTTATGGCCTGCTTGGTGAGCCCCACATGCTCCAGCGTGCGTAGTCGAAAGGGCTATGTATGCTTCAGTTTCACTTAAGCATTTTAGCAATACCCCTTCAGGCGTCTTTTTAAATAACTCATTACCCATGAGTACGTAACTCAACGCCCTATACTTTGTTTTTCGTTATGTCGAAGCTACTGGATTTTGAAGATAATCCACAATGGGTTTCCTCCAATCCTGCTCTGACAAATTGTCTATGAACGAAATTTCGAAGTTACTTTGATCAGCATACCCTAGTCTTGTCGATTCCAAGTCTGTTGGTGACAAACAAGTTGCTTTTATCTTTTCTCGAACTTCGATTGCTCTTTGTAATCTCGTTTTTGAAATTTTTTCCCCAGATGCAATTTGTGCCAAATCGTTGGCTATTTGATTTTCCAACCTGGGTATGTGTCGAATATTGACCATTTCAAATTTTTTCAATAAACGATTTGCTATCACAAAGTACATAATGAGATTTTCTCTTATGCATTTATATTCTTTTGTGACTTGCTTAATGACTAACTCTGAGTCTCCCATTATTTCGACTCGAGTTTCCCCCAATTCCAACAATATCTCAAGGCCAGTAATTAGAGCTTCATACTCAGCCTCATTGTTCGAACAAGAACCAGATATCTTGTACTTGAATGTTGTTGGAATTTTTTCTGGAGAAATAATCAAGACTCCTACTCCTGTTCCATCTTTATGGCTGGAACCATCGAAGTAGAATTTCCAAGGTTCTATCTCCACATAATTAATACTCTCAACTTGAATTGAGTGGTCGACTATAAAGTCTGCAACCACTTGTCCTTTTACTGCCTTAAGAGGCATAAAGGTCAAGGAGTATTCCGTTAATGCTAGTGCCCACTTGCCAATTCGACTGTGCAAGATGGGTTTCGACAACATGTACTTGAAAACATCAAAATGAGACGAAACATACACATCAACTAGTTTTATATATTGCTTGAGTTTTGTACAAGATAAATACAGACATAGACACAATTTTTCAACTTCGCTATATCTAGTTTCTGCATCGTTCAAAACTCTACTAAGATAGTAAATGGGTCTTTCGACTCCATTTTCATCTTCTTGGGCTAACATGCTTCCCAAAGTTTTGTCGGACGCAGCTATGTACAATCTCATACTCCTGTTGCTACAAGGAGGCACCAAAATAGGTGGCTTTGTGACGTACCCTTTGATTTTGTCGAAGGCTTCTTGTTGCTCTTGCCCCCATTCAAATCCCTCTTTGTTCAGTCGAAGTAAGGGTGAAAAGGCTTGAGCTTTCCCACTTAGGTTAGATATGAATCTCCTTAAGAAATTTATCTTGCCTAACAGAGATTGCAGTTCCTTTTTATTCGATGGCGCTTTCGCTTCCAGAATTGCCTTCGTCTTGTTCTGGTTGATTTCGATTCCTTTTTTGTGGACAACGAAGCCCAAGAAATCTCCAGCTTTCACACAGAATGCACACTTCAAAGGGTTCATCTTCAGACCATGTTCTCTCATTCTTTCGAATGATTGTCGAAGGTGGCCTATATGATTCTTCCTGGAAACAGATTTTATAACAATGTCATCAATATATACTTGCATAAAAGTGTTAATAAAATTATGGAAGATAGAATTCATTGCTCGCTGGTATGTTTCCCCAGCGTTCTTTAGGCCAAAAGGCATCACTACCCATTCGTAAGTGCCTAAAGCCCCAGGGCATCGAAAAGCTGTTTTCGACACATCTTCTTCAGCAATGAATATTTGATTATATCCTGAATAACCATCGAGCATACTCAGGTACTCATAGCCAGCGGCAGAATCGAATAGCATTTCCGCCACAGGCATAGGATATTCATCTTTGGGTGTAGCAGCATTCAAATCTCTGAAATCTATGCACACCCTCAATGTACCATTTTTCTTAATCACTGGCACAATGTTGGCAATCCATTCGACATACCTCATGACGCGTATGAATTTGCACTTCAGCAGTCTTTCGACTTCCGTTTTGATCTTCGACAATATTTCTGGGGCGAAGCGTCTTGGACTTTGCTTGATTGGCTTCTTCCCAGGTTTGATTGGCAACTGAAGTTCTACCAATCCTCTGTCGAGACCAGGCATTTCGTCGTAATCCCATGCAAAACAGTCCTTGAACTCCTTCAACAATTGGATTACTTCCATCCTAAGTTCTGGGTCAATTTTTGCGCTGATGTAAGTTGGCTTTTTCTCTGACCCTTCGCCCAAGTTGATTTCTTCTAAAGGATCTTGCGCTAACATTTTGATGTTGTTCGCCAAGGGGTCCTTTTCGAAGCCCAAAGGCTCATCGTCATAGATGGCGTCGAGCCTCTGTTCCTGCATCCCTTCTGGCATGATATCAGGAGGTTCCGGATCGAAGTCCTTTCCAGGACCTGTAGAAGATAACTGTTGATCACTGGCATGTATGGCCATATATTTTACTTCTGCTTCGAGAGCCGTTATCATCTTTGTTTCGGCTACGTAAGCCAAAATTCGCTTCAATGATTGTGACTCAGTCATTATCACTGAATTCACTTCCCCAACCAGTTGGTTGGATATCAGTTAACCCATTGAAGTCTATGTGGGACAAGTCTTCTCTGTCCCATTGAAAACCATGCTCAGGGTGCGGGTATAGGGAACAAAAAGTATTTGGCGCTGGCGCCAAGTCGAAGTCAGGTGTTGGGCATGGCCCAATGTGAGCCAAGTTCTTGTCGAAGTCTGCCACCCCTAGGTGATTCACTTCGCCCAGGTAATAGCTTTGGTCCGCTTCTATGTTTTCGACCATCCCATCAGGACGCCATAGCAGCAACCTCTGGTGCATTGATGATGGTACAACTCCAACACCATGAATCCATTCACGGCCCAACAAAATATTATAGTTAGGTTTGGCTGATATGACCATAAACATAGTTGGTCGAAGGATAGATCCCACCTTGATATCCAGTTGGATCACTCCCATAGTGGTCCCAATGCCGCCTTCATAGTTCGACAGGACCATGTTGTGAGGCTTGATGTTCTCATCACTTTTGCCTATTTTCCTTAGCATAAAGTGAGGAATAATGTTGATGGTTGCCCCACAATCCACCAAGATTTTATTTACTGTGGTTTCTTCGAGTTTAGCCCTTATAAATAAAGGCTTGAGGTGATTTTTCATCGCCTCTGTAGGTGGTTCGAAGAACCCGTTTTGCTCTTCAGTAGCGCCATTATCCATGACGAAATAGCACACTGGCCTATGTCTGGCCATTTCTTGCTCCACTTCCCAATCGCTTGTTTCGACCTCCACCTGGCGGTTGAACTCCCTGGGCAGAACTGAGACTATGTTCACCATGATGTCCAAAGTGTCATCAGATTCAGAACCATCTTCGTTGTCAACTTCACCTTGGTTAGGCCAAACTAGCCTGTTGGTTACTGGTTCTCTTTCCAGAGGTTTCCTTTGCTTTCTTTGAGGAACATTTGAACTAGTTTCCGCCTTTGGTTCATTAGCAGCTTCCCTCTCAGCTTTTCGTCGCCTATGGTATCTCCTCCATTGAGATCGAGACATGGTATTTTTCCCTTTGTAGTTGCTTGACACCTGTGTCACTTTAGGGGCAGCAACCTGAGGCTCTTTCTTATGTGTTAAAGATGAACCTCTTGGCACATCGAAGGAGTGTCATCTTTCCTCGCTTGGCCTCTTTCGACCAGATGTTTTGTACCATGTATCTACTGGCACATTAGTTGGAGGCCTGAAAGTCATTGGCCTCTTTTCTTGGTTTGAACCTCTTTGGGAGGCTCTTCTAGGATCATGTCGAAGATCAACACTTTCCCTTTTTTTATTTTCTGCTCTTACACCTTGAATATGTTCAGCAGCTTTTTTGTCGAAGATTGAACTGCATCTGGGACACAACATCACTTCTGACTTCTTTTTCTGGCATCTTTGCAGGAAATCTGCCAGATTTTTATTTTCCCGAGGGAAAGCAGTTTTGTTGGCTAGCTCTTGCCTCATGGCCTCCTCTGATGCTTTTGGTTCAGAGACTTTGACCATGTTGACATTCATGGTATCTTTGTTGGCAAGAGTCAACTGCTTCATTTAAATCTCCAAGCCCTCTGTCTGGCCTTGAATTGCGGCCAAGTGAGATATGGGATTTTTTCCAGATTTTTGGGCTCCAACTGTCTCCAGCTTTGGACTTTCGACCGCCTTTTGAACCGCTTCAATTGTCTTTCTGGATAGGTTCCCAGAAAAACTACCAAAGATTGGCATGTTGACATGGTCCTTTGAGACTTCGACCATTGTGATCCCTGGCCTCTTCGACTGGCTTCTGGAGGCCTCGATCACGTTCACCTCTGAAGGTTCAGCATAATGGGCTTCAGCCTGCAACGGGTTAGAGTCCACAGTCATGGGGGTCTTGTCAGCAAACTTCAACCTCCCTTCTTCGATAGCGTCTTGCACAAGATTCCTGAAAAGAAAACATTGAGACGTTTTATGGCCCAGAAAATTATGATATTTACAAAAGCCTCTCTTCTTTCTTTGATCAAGAGGAGGCACTTTTACCCCTGGGGGTACTATCATTTGGCCATCTTTTACAAGCAAGTCAAAGATCTCATCACATTTTGTAATATCAAAACTATAAGTCTTTTTGGGGAACCTATCGTTGGTCCTTTCTGGACCAGTGGGATTTTTCCCACTTGAGGGGACTAACAGTTTGCAAGAGTATGGTGGCCCTTGTTTTAGTTCCGCTAAATCGACTTCTCCTTCTTCGACAGTTATAGTTTCTTCGAAGGTTTCTGGATCTTCGTCATCCATCTCAACATATGCTATCCTCTCTCTCTTATGAGTTTTCGTTGCCTTTGCTTTTTCAGCTTTGAGGCGTTCTACCTGTCGAACTCTATCGGCCAGTTGGGCCATGTCTCTCAGGTATTGAGTGTCTAACTTCTTCCTAATGGAATAATCTAAGCCGCCTGCGGCTATTTCGACTAACTCATGTTCTGGCACTTGTGTAAAACATCTTGCTTTGAGCAACCTAAACCTATTTAGATATTCGTCTATAGGTTCAGTGAAACGTCTCTTTACACTGGCCAATTCTGTCAGGCTTATCTTAGTTTGCCCCATGTAGAATTGCTCATGGAACAATCTCTCCAACTGGGTCCAATGATGGATCGAATTGGGGGGGAGAGTTGTAAACCAAGTAAAAGCGTTCTTTGTTAAAGAACTTGGGAAGTACTTAATCCTCAGGTTTTCGTTGTTTGAATTATCTCCTGCTTCGATCAAGTATCTCGCCACATGTTCGACAGTAGATTCTGTCGTGTCCCCAGAGAATTTAGTGAACTTAGGGACTTTACATCTAGGAGGTAAGTCTGTTTGTAACACGTATTCTGACAGTGGGGATGTGAAGTTGGGCCTACGAAAGCCCATATTCATCTCATTTTGAGTCATGATTCTTTCGATCATGCCTGCCAGATTATTTTCCAAACCCATGTTTTAGTATTGGATATGCTGAACCACTTCGTCAGCATTTTGGTTTCTGTTAACTAACCTTACCTCTGGGGTTATAACCCTAGGTTCTTCGACAGGCTGTTCCAATCGTGCCCTAAGGTTTTCTTCGACAGGCTGCTGGCCTTGGTTGATAGTGGTTTCTTCCTCTAAAAGCATACCTTGGTTTCCCCTTATTTGCGCCCTTTGGGGCTGTCGAATAGGTTGGGGTACTCCAAAGAAATCAGCCAAACGCGTCATTTGCGCTGTCATCTGCTGATTCGATTGGGTAGTGTTTTGTATTAGAGGGTTCAGCACTGTACTTAAAGTTTGTGCCAACATTTGAACCATATCATGGTTGCTTTCGTCCATTTGTTGCCTCAAGACTGCTGTCAAGGCATTTGTAAGGCCATGTGCTACTTGGGACGTTCCTCCTAAGAGTTGGGTCCTATTTCTATTCGCCATACCTACTCCAGAACCTTGGAGCGGCGAAGAGGCACTCACTAAAGGGTCTGAAAAAGTGGACGCAACGTTCGTCAGGCTAGCCAAGTCAGAAGTTGGCATGCCATAGAGTGGTTCTCGATTATAACCGCCTGTCATAAATCCTGGGGGAACATAAGGCCTTGTGCCTAAATTTCCCCTTGGTGGGGGAGTTCCCAAAGGCACTCTGGGGCTTGTGAACGGAGGTAATGGCCCCGTTGTTATGACCGTTACTGCTGGTGTTGAACCAGCGGTTATCGCTTCACTTACGGTTGGGATAACCGTTGATCCCACATTCGTTTGTGGGATTTCGTTATTGTTTGGCGGATTCGCCATCGCTTCTCTTCTTCTGGAAGTATTGGTATTGTTAGTGTATATTCTACCACTTCTCAATAACATGCAATACTTCTCGAAAAAGATGAGATTATGTTTAAAAAGGTTAAACTTCAAAAATCAACACACGGTCCCACTGGACGTGCCAATTTGTTTACCGTGGTTATTGGTAAACAACCGCTGATCTTCCAAATGGTTACTTATTTGGTTACTCGCAGGATCGATCAGATTGATCCTAAGACATGGTTGATTTTGGGGTTTTGACTAAGTTTGATAATGGTTAAATGACAAGAAAATAAAGAAGCTTTATGTAAATTGCATGAAGAATGTAAATTGCATGAAGAAGTGGACTTGATAAAATAAAGGAAGGCTTGAAATAAAGGCTTCGACAGGAAAAGCAAAGAGAAAGCAAGTAAAGTTTCTGGAAAATAAATGACTTTGATTAATAAAAGTGGTGTTTCACACATACATTCTCAACAATTCTTTCTCACACGCTGGGTACTCGAATCTATATGAGTGACTTGTATATAATTGTGAACACACGCGAAAAACTGCGTGAACTACTACTATTTATACTAAACATCCCAAGTAACCGTCGGGCAATTACACTGCTTTGAGATAACTCCACTTGGCACGTTCTCAGCGTTCGACACTCCAGATCTTTGTACGTTGCACTTGGTAACCACTGGGAACCGTTTTCCCTCCAAACGATTGAATTTCGAACCATCCCACTCTGAGCAATCAAACACCTTCGTCGAGAGGCATCTTCGACGAGCCACACCTTCGACGTCGAAGGCAACCAAATTCTCTCTTGGAAGAAATCCTCTAAGTACATTGCCATCTTCTGATGGGCATTTCGACAGACCCAGCTGGTCGAAAACATCCTTCAGCTTTAATGGTTGATATTAATAAAAACAAGGGTGTCGAATTTAGGAGCCAACAGGTGCATGGAGAAGTGGATATTCCGATTAAGGTTGGTTCTCAGTTTTTCGCCTCGACATTCTATGTGATGGACATTCGGCCATCTTATTCATGTTTGTTGGGTCGTCCATGGATCCACAAAGTTGGGGCAGTGACGTCTACGTTCTACCAGAAGCTAAATTACCCGGTGAAAGGGAAAATTATAACGGTACAAGGAGAAGAGGAGTACATGGTGAGCCACCTCAACTCTTTCCGATATGTAGAGATGGATGGGGAGTTCATTGAGACCCCGTTTCAACATTTTGAAGAGGTTCCCCAGACGCTGGCATCAACTGAGATTGTTATTGAAGATCCTCCTACGAAGATGGCTTCCTTCAAGGATGCCCGGGCTGTTATCGAGAAAGGTGGGTGTGCAAATTGGGGCCAACTCCCTGATTTTGCGCATAAGACTAACAAGTTTGTTTTGGGTTTCACTGCATAAGATCAAAGGGCTGTTCGGAATGCACAGATCGGAAGACCTCCCCTGTTCATCAGCAATTCAGGAGTGAATGTCGTTGAAGACGATGTTGAAGAGTCTGAGTTCGACAGTTGGATCTATCCTACTACTAATGGTGGACTAAGCAACTGGACAGCAATGGACTTCATCCCAATTTCTTTTGTTACCCAGTAATGAGACTTTTGTTTTGAATTTGTAACAAACAATGTTTTAAACTTTACGGCCCGGTGTCTTACCCGGGGCACTGTGGTTTCATTTGTGAGGGCTTTATGTGTGTCATATACATATATCATTAATAAAAGCATTGGACGTTTTTTGCATTTCAAATTTTGCGCTCCTTGTTTTTCTTTTATTATATATTGCAAAACAGCTATTTTACACACACTCACATATCATGAACTACATCCACTATGGATCCCACTGATAATGACTCTTCTACTGCCGGTTATGATTTCGAAAATCCGATCAACCAAGCCGAGGACGAAGGTGAGGACGATTGAGAAGCATGTGGAGAACTTGCTAGACTATTGCTTTAAAAAAGAGAGGGCCATGCCACCTCTAAGCCACCAATTCTGATGCCTCTAGTTGAAGGAAAACCGTTGATCTTATACTCGAAAATGCTGGATGATACAAAGAGGTGTGGACGAGTCTGGCCGAAAAGAGCATGCTATTTATTGCTTTAGCAAAAAGTTTACCGACAGTGAGACCTAATACTCACTGCTCGAGAGAACTTGCTTTGCTTTGGCATGGGTTGCTCGCCGGCTGAGATAGTACATGCTGGCTCATACTACCCTTTTGATACCAAAAGATGTGAACATCTTGACAGCTCTGTGGCCTTTTGCAATGTGGGGCATTGATATGATCGGCGAGATCAGACCTACAACATCCAACGGGCATCGTTTCATCCTAGTAGCAATTGATTACTTTATGAAGTGGGTGAAAGCAGCTTCCTTTGCTACTGTAACCAAGAACGTCGTGACACGATTTATTCGGCACAATCTGATATGTCGATACGGTGTACCAGAGAGGATCATTATGGACAATGGTACAAATCTCAATAATAAGATGATCACCGAGCTCTGCAAGCAGTTCAAGATACAGCATCACAACTCTTCTCCCTACCGGCCGAAGATGAATGGGGCTGTAGAAGCGGCTAATAAAAACATTAAGAAGATTGTGCAGAAGATGACGGTGACATACAAAGACTGACATGAGATGTTACCATTTGCTCTTCATGGGTACCGTACCTCAACGCGGACGTCAACATGGGCAACACCCTATTCCTTGGTATATGGCATGGAGGTTGTATTACCCATTGAAGTTCAGATACCCTCTCTTTGGATTACGAAGGATGCAGGTTTGAGAGAAGATGACTGGATTCAGACCCGGCTTGATCAGCTGAATTTAATCGACGAAAAGAGACTTACTGCTATTTGTCATGGCCAGACGTATCAAAAACGGATGATCAAGGAATTTAACAAGAAAGTTAGATAACAAGATTATCAAGTTGGGGACCTGGTTATCAAGCGCATCATACTGCCTCAAGGTGATCCCATGGGCAAATGGACCCCTACGTGCGAAGGGACATTTGTGGTTAAGAACATTTTCTCAGGAGGAGCTATGATTCTAACCACCATGGATGGTGACGACCTTCCTCACCTCGTCAATGCAGACATTGTGAAAAAATACTACGCATAAAAAAAGACCCGCTAGGTCGACTGGCCTAGGCAAAAATAAGGGCTTCCCGGCGAACCAAAAGGGTTCGGGCAAAAATAAGGGATGAAAATAAAAAAAAATCTGTACACTCGGCAAGTTGAAAACCCGAAAGGGCGACTTGGGCAAAAAAGGGTATCCCGGTGGACCGAAAACCCGAAAGGGCGGTCCAGGCAAAAATTAGGGATCAAAGCGTAACACTATGTCTCATTGGATCACCTTGCGACCAGACTTCGATATCGACTATCAAGCTCGGACGACACTAATCAATCTGATCTACCTTCAACCAAGTAGCAAAGTGATGAGATGCTCGAGGACATAAAGGCAATAGCAGAGTTGGAACCCAGTGGGATCATTCACATAGCTATTTTGTTTAGTTTTTCACAAATTGTGTAAATTCTATTATTCGGCGGCGTTCTCTTACTAGGACGTCATCCTCTTGTACAAAAACACCTATTCATAGGCCAAACTTCAAATCAATACAATTCACTTTCAGAGAAAATTCAAACTGTTTTTCCTTTTTCTATTTTGTTTTGCAAAGAACGTCCAATGTCCATTTTTTATATATGCATTTGACATTAATTGCTCCTCATAAATATTTATAAGCGAAACAAAAAAATGATTGCTGGTAATATTAGAAACAGGGGGCAATAAAATTGGTCCAAACCTTACAGTTGCTCTATCCACCAAGGTACAAAGGTAAATTCAGCTGAAGAATATGACCAAGGTACTTTCACTCCCCGCAGAGTAAGACAGCAATGAGGGCTCTCCCCAGCTGAGACTTGCAACTATGAATGAATCGGTAATATTCTCTCCAAGCAGAGTTTACCTACCATCAGCATTGAAAAGGCTTAATATACCCGACAGTCTTAATATTCCCCAATGGAGCATAAGAATGTTCCCCAGCAGAATACAAGGTATCCCCAGTGGAGTTAAATTTTTTCCCAGCGCAGTTTGAAAAGGCTTCCCCAGTGGAGTTGAAGAATCGTCCCCAACAGACTTTGAAAGATTGTCCCCAGCAAAGCTAAAAGGATTATCCCCGTAAGAGTCTAAAACGTTATCCCCAGTGAAGCCGAAACTGATGGATCATCCCCAGCGGAGTTCTTCCTTTCACAAACAGGAATTCAATCCCCAGTAAGATTCAATATCACCGGCAACGGTAATTCATCCCCAACAGAATTTATCAACGGAATCCCCAACAGAGCACCTCTTCCCCACAAAGTAATCTTCTCATCAGTTTATTCCCCAACGGAGTTATCCTCTCCTGCAGGTTTATTCTCACAGTCGTCTTCATTCATTATCTCCAGCGAAAACGAAGAATCCAACTCTATTCTCCAGCAGTTATCCGGGATTTATTTTCCCCAGCTAAAAACATTACATTTCCATACATCATGATACATGCATATACGCATCATACAACACTATCTCATTTATTTTGAGAACATCATTGCTTGATATATATATATATATATATATATATATATATATATATATATATATATATCATGCATTGCATACGACTGACCTTTACCTTTCAGGAAAGATGCAGTTAAATTTCTCAGCTATGTCGAAGACCTGGCCGGTTCTTAAATCTCAACTGAATCATCCTCGGTTGAATTACAGATAAGGTTCTCAATCTCGACAATTTTCCTCCGTCGAAGTGTGGACGAGTTCTAAAATCTCAATAGAATTATCCTCCGTTGAAGACCAGACAGTCCTAGATCTTGATGAAGATGTTTCCCTCAGTCGAAGACCTGACCGGTTCTTAAATCTCAACTGAATCATCCTCGGTTGAATTACAGATAAGGTTCTCAATCTCGACAATTTTCCTCCGTCGAAGTGTTGACGAGTTCTAAAAATCTCAACAGAATTATCCTCCGTTGAAGACCAGACAGTTCTAGATCTTGATGAAGATGTTTCCCTCAGTCGAAGACCTGACCGGTTCTTAAATCTGAACTGAATTATTCTCGGTTGAATTACAGATAAGGTTCTCAATCTCGACAATTTTCCTCCGTCGAAGTGTGGACGAGTTCTAAAATCTCAACAGAATTATCCTCCGTTGAAGACCAGACAGTCCTAGATCTTTATGAAGATGTTTCCCTCAGTCGAAGACCTGACGGGTTCTTAAATCTCAACCGAATTATTCTCGGTTTAACTACAGATAAGGTTCTCAATCTCGACAATTTTCCTCCGTCGAAGTGTGGACGAGTTCTAAAATCTCAATAGAATTATCCTCCATTGAAGACCAGACAGTCCTAGATCTTGATGAAGATGTTTCCCTCAGTCAAAGACCTGACCGGTTCTTAAATCTCAACTAAATTATTCTCGGTTGAATTACAGATAAGGTTCTCAATCTCGACAATTTTCCTCCGTCGAAGTATGAACGAGTTCTAAAATCTCAACAGAATTATCCTCCGTTGAAGACCATACATTCCTAGATCTTGATGAAGATGTTTCCCTCAGTCGAAGACCTAACCGGTTCTTAAATCTCAACTGAATTATTCTCGGTTGAATTACAGATAAGGTTCTCAATCTCGACAATTTTCCTCCATCGAAGTGTGGACGAGTTCTAAAATCTCAACAGAATTATCCTCCGTTGAAGACCAGACAGTCCTAGATCTCGATGAAGATGTTTCCCTCAGTCGAAGACCTGACCGGTTCTTAAATCTAAATTGAATTATCCTCGGTTGAATTACATATAAGGTTCTCAATCTCGACAATTTTCCTCTGTTGAAGTGTGGACGAGTTCTAAAATCTCAACAGAATTATCCTCCGTTGAAGACCAGACAGTCCTAGATCTTGATGAAGATGTTTCCCCCAGTCGAAGACCTGACCGATTCTTAAATCTCAACTGAATTATTCTCGGTTGAATTACAGATAAGGTTCTCAATCTCGACAATTTTCCTCCGTCGAAGTGTGGACGAGTTCTTAAATCTCAACAGGATTATCCTCCGTTGAAGACCAGACAGTCATAGATCTTGATGAAGATGTTTCCCTCAGCCGAAGACCTGACCGGTTCATAAATCTCAACTGAATTATTCTCGGTTGAATTACAGATAAGGTTCTAAATCTCTACAATTTTCCTCCGTCGAAGTGTGGACAAGTTCTAAAATCTCAACAGAATTATCCTCCGTTGATGACCAGACAGTCCTAGATCTTGATGAAGATGTTTCCCTCAGTCGAAGACCTGAACGGTTCTTAAATCTCAACTGAATTATTCTCGGTTGAATTACAGAAAAGGTTCTCAATCTCGACAATTTTCCTCCGTCGAAGTGTCAACGAGTTCTAAAATCTCAACAGAATTATCCTCCGTTGAAGACCAGACAGTCCTAGATCTTGATGAAGATGTTTCCCTCAGTCGAAGACCTGATCGGTTCTTAAATCTCAACTGAATTATTCTCGGTTGAATTACAGATAAGGTTCTCAATCTCGACAATTTTCCTCCGTCAAAGTGTGGAAGAGTTCTAAAATCTCAACAGAATTATCCTCCGTTGAAGATCAGACAGTCCTAGATCTTGATGAAGATGTTTCCCTCAGTCGAAGACCTGACCGGTTCTTAAATCTCAACTGAATTATCCTCGGTTGAATTACAGATAAGGTTCTCAATCTCGACGATTTTCCTCCATCGAAGTGTGGATGAGTTCTTAAATCTCAACAGAATTATCCTCCGTTGAAGACCAGACAGTCCTAGATCTTGATGAAGATGTTTCCCTCAGTCGAAGACCTGAACGGTTCTTAAATCTTAACTGAATTATTCTTGGTTGAATTACAGATAAGGTTCTAAATCTCGACAACTTTCTCCCAGTTGAATTACAGGCAAGGTCCTAAATCTCAACAAAGATCGCGCTTCCCTAGCAGAATCTTCTATAGAAACAGGTATACAAGCTCTCGCTAAGGAATCTCTTATGCGATCGACGCTCCTCCAGATGGAATCTTTAAGCCCATCTTCCCGTCAGTAATCTCCAAATGGAATCTGTAAGCCCATTCCCTACATCACAAGGCTGATACCACTTCATGCGAGTGCAAATTTCTGGGCACTCTAGTGTTCAATCATCTTCCACCTTCGGATCACGAAAAGCTTGAAAGCCAATATACATTCTCAAGTTTAAGAAGATTGAACAGGGGCAGCTATTGTACCCCAAAATTTGCCCCCTCATATTTCTCAAGACATTGCGAGGAAAATCTCCATGTTGCTCAAGTTTGCTCAAGAGTGTGTCAGACAAGTCATCTCCTAAGGCAGTCAACCCCAAATTAGGGTTTTGTGTTGCATCAAGATCTTTGAGTCCAAATGACCTCAAGTGCTCCCCTAGGTACTAATATGTTCTCAAGGTTATCCATGTCAAATTTCAAGCCTTGCAGAGGAAGTTTGCTCAGCCAATTGCTCAAAGGGTCCAAAAATTGATTGTGCTAGGGAAAAAGTCAACTGTGACCTATAAACAAACAAACTTCAATATTTTTTTGTCAACATTCTCATTTTGAAGGATATTTCATCATTTGATCAAGGGTTGATCATGATTCATCAAGGATTGCTCAAAATTCATCAAGACTCAAAAGTTGCTAAATTAGGGTTTTGCAGGAAAAGTCAAACCAACTTTGACCAAGCATAACTTTCTCATACTTTATGCGAAATGACCCATACAAAGCTCATTTTAAAGAGGATGCAATTTCCTACAATCCATATTCATACCCCAAGATCAAAAAATGCACTCACAAGAAGTTATAAATTTGGACATTATAGGTCATTTTTGAAAGTCAACAAAAACACCTTTTTTGCCAAAGCTTATAACTTGAGCATGGAATATCAAAATGAGATGAGACCAAAATGGTTGGTTAGAGGACATCTCAAGCTTTCTAAAAGGTCCAAGAAAACTTCCTAAAGTTCAAAATTGAAGAAGTTATGCATTGTTGAAGTTGGACATTTTTGCAAAATTGCCAAAAGTTAACTATCCCCAAAACTTCAAATTTTGTAAAATGGGCCCATTCTTTTCCACTTGATTTGAGCTTGCATCATTGTCCACGTGCCTCAGCTTCAGCCATGTGTCCATTTATCAATTTTATTATTTAATTTGATTTTTATTTGAATTTATTCATTTTTAATCAAATTAAATCAAATAAAATCCAAAACTTTGATTACATGAGATTTTTTTGTTGTTTCAGGCTTTGATTGCAACCTTTAACACCATCAAATTCATATCATACAATATCATGTGCAAAAAGATTGAAAATTGGCAAATTTGGAAGGTTTAGTAATGGTGAATCAAATCAAATATGCAAGCCATGATGGGAGAAGATTTGGACCATAATTGTTACCCTAACACATTGTACCATACATAAGAAAGCCACAAGGAACGAAAAAAGGGTTGGAGGCTGAAAGAAGAGGCAAAACAAAGTTTGAAAAAGTCACCAAAAAGCTTGAAATCAAAATCGTACTTAGAGGCAATTTCAGAATCTTAGACCAGTCCCAATCGATTCCTGGACATACACTGAATCTTTCTGGATCAAAAGCACGCATCCTCAGGCCTTCAAAAGCGCTGTAAGTGTCATGATACTTAGCTTTGTTCTGGAAATCGCAACTCAAAATTTTGGCATCCTTTAAACAAACTAATGGAATATTTGTAATCACCAGATCATTTCCAAGCCTTTTGCATTATTTGATTTCATTTATATACTCTGTGGCGCAAACCACCATTGTTAGGGTTTTGCATCTTGGTTTAGGGCTTTTCGTTTCAGATAAAATTAGCCTTAATATTGGCTATAGACGTGACCGGAAGAGGGAGACGAACTCAACCATGAGTTCAGAATGCATTTCCATGGCGCCTATAGGATTTTAGAGATGCTTGACTTATAGCTACAGACTTTTGTCCGTTGGTATAGGCATGAGTTGTTTTAGCCACAGTTCAACAAAGAAGACGATGGCATGTCGCTTCCCCATTCGCCCGTTCAAATAGCGCGCGTAATTTTTTTGTTTTTCTGGCATATAATTTGTTTTCTTTTATTATCTTATTTTTGTATATTACTAACAAATGAAGTCAAGCATCCTAGTGGTCAGCATGTCCATTTCCAAAGCGTTAGTGGCTGGAGGTCAGGGGTTTGATCCCTGCCTCCAGCGCTTTGCATTTTCTCCTTGTTTTTCATGTATTCAGGTGTTTGTTCAGGCCTGCAGCTTATCATACACCCTCACGTATCCAATGGCCAGATGGCCAAAGGCCAAATCTGGTGGCCAGGATCTGAAGGCACACCATGGAGTCAAGTCAACACGCGCATATCAGATCCACAAAGTCAACAGGGCCATTGCTTAATGGGCCTCAGCATTGCTTCTCAAACCACCAAAATCAGGCCCATACCCCCTTTCTCTCTTTCTATTTTATTTATTTTGTTTATATTAATTATTTTATTTTTTTATTTAATTTAATTTACTAACCAATTAAAATTTTCTTTTCTTTGTAAAATAAAACCACAAAAATATTTTTTATCATATTAAATTTTAATTTTAATTTTTATTAATAAATACTAATAAATCAACTTAGTTTTAATTAGAATAACTTTAATTCCTTTTTTAATAATTAAAATTAAATTAGATTTAATTAGGTGTTTACTAACATTAATTATTTTATTTTTTCTTAAAATACCAAAAACCCAAAAAATAATTTATTTTTATTAATTAATTTATTTATTTAATTTAGTAATTAATTTAGATTTATTTCTTTCTTAAAATAAAAACCAAAAAGAGATGTTTTCTTTAAAGGGTCAAAACCCTAGAATTTGCGCTCGATTTAATTTCCCGCATGCGATTTACTTTCTTTTATCCTATTATGTATCTGATTCCGGTTTGTAATAGTAAATAGGACCTTTATTTCTTTTTATCGCTTTATTTATTTTTAAAGGGTTTGTCTTTGGCGATGTAAATACCCGACGCCTTGTAATTTAAATTCCGCATTTTATTTCCCGCAAATTATAACTGTTAGATGTTTGATAATAGGGATGCATGACAAGACTAAATGTTTTAACCTAAAATCAACTTAGATCACCCTTAACATGTACAAAGATAAAAATAAACTGAAAACGACACACTCGCACATGCGCACTCTTAGGGTACACCCCACTTGGTTGCCTTTGTACACGGTCATTGAGTATAGGTCGTTTTAGAGGTTACCCTTTTGTCTAAAAGATCATGGTCGCCTCGAAACGGTCGCCTCAGATATTGTTGCCTCAAACAAATGATCTAAGACATTAGGGTTACCGCTAAGGCGTCCTAACATTGCTTTAGTGACCACATATCCCTTATTCGAATTGACCCTTAAACTCCAACGACGATGCTACCTACTCATTTATAGTGGGATAGCATTGTCTAAAGGAAATTAGCATAGAACGGTTCCTTTTTCGAGTAGGTAGATGGTTCTTAGATACTTGCTCTTTCAAAAAACAAAAACTTTTCACACTTACACTTTTCGAACAAAGTTTTCTAAAACACTTCATATGCTCTTGAGGACAGAAGCAAGAGTTAAATCGAAGTTTCAAATACAAACTTTTTCAGACCCACAAACACAAAGAAAGCAATTTTGAAAACAATATGAGAAAGTACCTAAGAGCCCGTGGATAACCACAGATAGAAAGGGTGCTAACACCTTCCCTTTCTATAATCTACCCCCCGAACCCGAGAAATATCTCGAAAAAGGAATTTTTCTATGCTTTTTTCCTTTCCTTGTTGGATAAAATAAAAGTTGGTGGCCACTCTTGCTTACCGTGACATTTTGCGAAAACAAACGCAAAACGCAAACCAGCATTCCAAAAAACAGTCAGTTCTTCCCACTGTATCACATTTATAATCCGAAGAGAGGGTATCTGAACTTCAATAGGCAGTACGACTTCCATGCCCTATACCAAGGAATAGGGGGTTACCCCTGTTGACGTCCTCGCTGAGGTATGATACCCATGAAGAGCAAATGGTAACATCTCGTTCCAGTCTTTGTATGTCACCGTCATATTCTGCACAATCTTCTTAATGTTTTTATTAGCCGCTTCAACAGCCCCATTCATCTTCGGCCGGTAAGGAGAAGAGTTGTGATGATGTATCTTGAACTGCTTGCAGAGCTCGGTGACATCTTATTGTTGAGATTGGTACCATTGTCCGCAATGATCCTCTCTGGTACACTATATCGACAGATCAGATTGTGCCGAATGAACTGTGCCACAGCGTTCTTGGTCACTGTAGCAAATGAAGCTGCTTCAACCCACTTCGTAAAGTAATCAATTGCTACTAGGATGAAATGATGCCCGTTAGACGCTGTAGGTCTGATCTCGCCGATCATATCAATGCCCCACATTGCAAAAGGCCACAGAGCTGTCAAGACATTCAGAGGTACTGGAGGTATGTGCACTTTATCAACATAGACTTGGCACTTGTGACAGGTCCGAGACTGCTGATAACAGTCGGCTTCTATTGTGGACCAATAATATCCTGCCCGAAGGATTTTCTTTGCCATGGTGTGTCCATTGGAATGAGTCCTGAAAGTACCTTCATGTAACTCTGCCATGATCCTTTCTGCTTCGTTCTTATCCATACATCGCATTAAGGTTGAATCATGGTTGCGCTTGTAAAGAATACCATTGCTGATGAAGAACTTCGCTGCGAACCTCCTCAGAAACTTCTTACCATTAACAGATGAACCCTTGGGGTATTCCTGAGCCTCAAGATACCTCTTCACCTCATGAAACCAGGGTTTATCTGCTACCTCTTCAGTCTCAATGTCACAGTAATGTGCAGGTTCGTCCAACCTTTCAATGATAATCCAGGGAGCTTCATTGTCCGAATTTACTTTGAACATAGAAGACATCGTAGCCAGCGCGTCCGCTAACTGATTCTCCTCTCTAGGGAAGTGTTCAAAGGTTATCTCCTCGAAATGCGGAAGCAACATCAACACATACTCCTTGTAAGGAATAAGATTTGGGTGTTTCATATCCCACTCGCCTTTGATCTGACTGATCACAAGAGCGGAATCTCCGAAAACACTTAGAAACTTAATCCTTAGGTCAATTGCTGCTCGAAGACCCATGATGCATGCTTCATACTCCGCCATATTGTTGGTGCAGTTGAAACATAGTCGGGCGGTAAACAGAGTATGAGAGCCTTTAGGAGATATGATCACGGCACCAATGCCATTACCCAAAGCGTTTGAAGCTCCATCAAAGTACATAGACCATCGAGATCCTTCCTCAGGTCCTTCATCCGGTCTAGGTGTCTCACAGTCAGTCACTATCATGATATTCTCATCCGGGAACTCAAAGTTCATAGACTGGTAATCATCCACTTCCTGATGTGCCAGGCGATCTGCCAACACACTCCCCTTGATTGCTTTTTGGGTCGTATACTGGATGTCATACTCAGTCAATATCATCTGCCATCTTGCTATTCTTCCGGACAAGGCAGGCTTCTCGAAGATATACTTGATTGGATCCATCTTTGATATCAATAGAGTAGTGTGAGTCAGCATATACTGTCTCAGCTAGCGAGCAGCCCATGCCAAAGCGCATCAATTTTTCTCGAGCAGTGAGTATCGGGTCTCACAGTCGGTAAACTTTTTGCTAAGGTAATAAACAGCATGCTCTTTTCCGCCAGACTCGTCATGCTTCCCCAGCACGCACCCTATTGAGTTATCGAGTACTGTCAAGTATAGGATCAGAGGTCTCCCTTCAACTGGAGGCATCAGAATAGGTGGCTCTTGGAGATACTCTTTGATCCTTTCGAAAGTGGCCTGACATTCATCGTTCCATCTTACCACTTGATCTTTCTTCAGTAGCTTGAAGATTGGCTCACAAGTAGCAGTCAAGTGTGAGATGAATAGGGCAATGTAGTTCAGACGTCCTAGAAAGCCTCTGACTTCTTTCTCTGTTCGGGGAGATGGCATTTCCTGTATAGCCTTCACCTTCGCAGGATCCACTTGAATACCTTTATCGCTTACAACGAAACCCAGCAACTTACCAGATCTCACCCGGAAGGTGCACTTGTTTGGGTTTAACCTCAACTTGTACAACTTCAACCTGTCAAATAACTTCTGAAGGTGGTCCAAATGTTCTTCTTCAGTCTGGGATCTTGCAATCATGTCGTCAACGTATACCTTAATCTCATGATGGATCATGTCGTGGAACAAGGCGACCATGACGCCCTGATACGTTGCCCCAGTATTTTTTAATCCAAAAGGCATGACCTTGTAGCAAAAGGTACCCCATTCAGAAACAAAGGTTGTCTTCTCCATGTCTTCGGGATCCATTTTAATCTGATTGTAACCGGAGAAACCGTCCATAAAGGAGAATAACTTATGCTAAGCGGTGTTATCAAGCAGAATGTCGATATGAGGTAGAGGGAAATCATCTTTGGGGCTCGCCCTGTTCAGATCCATATAGTCAACACACATTCGAACCTTACCATCCTTCTTCGGCACCGGAACCACGTTGGCCACCCACTGTGGGTAAGAAGTAACTGCTAGAAAACCGGCGTCAAACTGTTTCATAACTTCAGCCTTGATTTTCTCAGACATCTCCGGGCACATTCGGCAGACTTTCTGTTTCACTGGAGGACAGTCTTCCTTGGTAGGCAGGCGGTGAACCATAATATCGGTATCCAACCCAGGCATATCTTCATAAGACCAGGCAAAGATCTCAACATAGTCACGCAGCATCTGAATCAATCGTTGTTTAATACTAAGCTCCAGATTTGCACCGATCTTGACCTCTTTCTTGTCTACCTCTGTACCCAGATTTAATGATTCCACCGGCTCTTCATGCGGCTGAATAGCCCTCTCTTCCTGGAGTAGCAGTCTAGCAAGTTCACCAGGCACTTCGCAATCATCTTCACCTTCGTCTTCGGCTAAGTTGATCGGACTTTCGAAGTCATAACTGGCAGTAGCAGAGTTGTTACCAGTGAGATCCATAGTGGATGTAGACCTGTATATGTGAGTTTGTGTAAAATAGCTATTTTGCAATATATAATAAAAGAAAGACAAGGAGCACAAGATTTGAAATGCAAGAAACGTCCAATGCTTTTATTAATGATATATGTAGATGACACACATAAAGCCCTCACAAATGAAGCCACAGTGCCCCGGGTAAGACACCGGGCCGTAAAGTTTAAAACATTGTCTGTTACAAATTCAAAACAAAAGTCTCATTACTGGGTATTAAAAGAAATTGGGATGAAGTCCTTTGTTGTCCAATTGCTTAATCCACCATCGGCAGTCGGGTAGATCCAACTGTCAAACTCAGACTCTTCAACATCGTCTTTAATGGCATTCACTCCTGAATTGCTGATGAACAGGGGAGGTCTTCCGATCCGTGCACTCCAAATAGCCCTTTGAGCTTCTGCAGTGAAACCCAAACCAAACTTGTTAGTCTTATGTGCAAAATCAGGGAGCTGGCCCCAATTTGCACACCCACCTTTCTCAACAACAGCCCGGGCATCTTTGAGGGAAGCCATCTTCATCGGAGGATCTTCAACAACAGTTTCAGTTGATTCCAGCGTCTGGGGAACCTCTTCAAAATGCTGGAATGGGGTCTCAATGAACTCCCCGTCCATCTCTACAAATCGGAAATAGTTGAGGTGGCTAACCATGTACTCCTCCTCTCCTCGTACCGTAACAATTTTCCCCTTGATCGGGTATTTCAGCATCTGGTGAAGCGTAGACGTTACTGCCCCAGCTTTGTGGATCCACGGGCGACCCAACAAACAAGAATAAGATGGCCCTATGTCCATCACATAGAATGTAGATGCGAAAACCTGAGAACCAACCTTAATTGGAATATCCACTTCTCCGTGTACCATTCTCTTGGACCCATCAAAAGCCCTGACTACAATATTGCTTGGTTTCAGCTCCAACCCTTCATAGTCTAACCGGTCTAGAGCTTTCTTAGGTAACACATTCATCGAAAACCCAGTATCTACCAATACATGAGCAAGAGTAGCGCCCCTGCATTCAATGGAGACATGCATGGCGTCATTGTGATTCTTCCCCTTAGCAGTCAAGTCGGCGTCGGAGAAACCCAAACCATTATCTGCTGTCAGACTAGCCACGCAATCTTTAAACTGATCAGCTGATGTTTCTTGCGGTACGTGTGCAGTCTTCAGGAAAGCAATCAGAGCCTTGGCATGGGCCTCTGAGCATAGCAACAGGGACAACATAGAAATTTTGGACGGGGTTTGCCCCAGCTGCTCGACTACATTGTAGTCACTCTTCTTGATGATCTTTAAAATTTCCTCCATCTCTTGTCTAGAGGCTTCAATAGTAATCTTCTTCGGTGCCTCCATCTGGGCAGGCTCACCAGTGATCTCTTTGCCCTGAGTGTCAGATGACTCGGCAACAGGGGTAAGAATTGGAACTTGAATAGGGACAGTAGCAAGTACACTGGCAGGTGTAATAACAACAGGCTTTCGGACAGTTAGCGCAGAGATCTCAGGGGAGAAAAGTCTTCCGTTGCGGGTGACTTTACTAGATCCAACAATATTGTTGATGTCAGTATCAGCATCCAAATCTTGTTTAACTCCGTGATAGTACACGTCAGCCCCGTAGTGCCAAGGGACAACTTTATTTGATGTATAGGGGATAGGCCCAGGAATGGTGATGATCAAGGGAGCGATTCTTGGAACATATGTAATTCTAACAGGCTTTCTCGAGGAAGCCTTGGAAGAATTGTCGAAAATGGTGATTATAGCAACTTCTTCAGTAGGAACCAAAGGAACAAAAGTCTTCTCAAACAGAATTTTTTTATTATCCATCAGGCGTTGGACACCTGACTTCAAAAGATGGCAACTGGTAGGTAGGACGAAACACATACGACAACCTTCGTCACAGCCCGGAAATAAACCGTTTAACAGAAGGTTCTTCTTCACAGTCATCAATGGAGTAGCAATGTCTTTCACAAACCATAAACGAGTCGTCATCTATGGCATTCACTCCATGCTTGGGCATAGGAGCAGTCACAACATTAGGTCTTTCAGGCGCTTCGAACTCAATCTCCTTCGCATCAATCAAGTCCTGTACCTTATTCTTCAAAACCCAACAATCATTCGTATCGTGCCCCGGGCTATCAGAGTGGAAAGCACAGTGGGCGTTTGGATTGTACATTGGCGATGTGGTATTATGATTCTTCGGGGCCTCCCCGGAATCACCAAGTTGGTCTTCAATAACTGCGGCAGAATTTGGGATAAAGTCATGTTTAGCTGAGTGAATTTTCTTCACAGCCTCTCGGCCCTTGGTTGATTGTTGCGCTGAGGAGCCACAACAGGTCTTGATATAACCACCGCATTAACTGCTTGGTGGCGTTCAGGTTTATTATGGCTTTTTGAACTGTAAACAACATTGGACTCCTTCTTAAAAGGCTTTTTCTCGGTGCCTCATGAAGCACCCTTCTAAATTTTACCAGATTTGATATCGGCCTCAATCCTTTCCCCGGTCATAATCAGCTCTGTAAACCCGGACGAAGAACTTCCAATCAGATGCTTGAAATACAGACCAGACAAGGTCCCCAAAAACATATCCACTAGCTCCCTATCAGCCAAGGGTGGTTGCACTCTTCTGGCAAGGTCCCTCCACTTCTGAGCATAGTTTTTGAAACCTTCGCTCGCACCCACAGACATACCTTAGAGTTGGGTACGCGTGGGAGCGAGGTCGACATTGTATTGGTACTGCTTGTAGAAAGCAGCAGCCAAATCTTCCCAATTACTGATACTAGCTCCTTCCAGCTTGTAAAACCATTCAAGCTGAGTCCCTGAGAGACTGTCTTGAAAGAAGTGGATCCAGAGGTTCTTGTCAGCGGTGTATGGCTGAATCTTCCTAACATACGAACAAAGGTGCAGTTTTGGGCAAGAAACCCCGTCGTACTTAGCAAAGATTGGTGCTTTAAACTTGTGGGGAATTACCACCCCAGATGACAGACCCAAATCACCAAAGTCCACACCAGACACTTTCTGAACTTCCATCGTGCTCAACCGGTCTTCCAGTTGTTTATATCTATCCTCAGCCAGAGGATATTGGTCTTCGTCAAAGTCAATCTCGTTATCTAAAACCACGGGGCTAGGAGCCCTCCTTTCTTCCTGATTATCTCCCCCTCCAGATGAGTGAGTCAAATCAACCTCTTCTCGCAAATTGTTTCCAAACCTGCGACCCATATTCAGTAGGACTGTCTTCTTCTTCTTATTCTTCTTCTCTTTCAAGATAAGGGTCTTCAGATCTTGCTAACCCTTAGCCAAACTCATGAACAACTCCTGGAACTGGGCATTTTGGGCTTGCAGAGCCTTGATTGCTTGTTCAGTTGATGTTTCAGAAGACATGATGCTGAAATAAACAGCGAAGAAGATGAGAAAAACCTGTAAGGGTACCTGTTATGAGGTGCATGGGAATGATATGTGTATGATATGTGTATGATATGATTTCAAAGACTTTATGGATTCAAATTCGTAAGCCAAAATGAAACACACCTTTATTAGATAAACTTTGAATTCAATTGTTCAATAGATGCCTTTAAGGCGTTACAAGAAAGAAAAGCTGAAAAGTAAATCAAAACTAGAAATAATCAAAAGACAATCAGTGCTCCCATGGTCGTTTCCTATCGGTGCGGACATAGTCATTGAGGATCTTCTCATTCTCCAATTGCCTTGTCATATTTTGAATCTTCTGCTCTTGCTCGTGATACTTTTCTCTGTACGTATCCCGCTCTTCTCTCAGCTACATCCACGATCTCTTTAATGCCTCAATGTCTGTAGGCATGTATGGATGGAGGATGGTAGGAGGAACCCCTTCTTCATCAGCAACCTCAACAATTATAGGCAAGACGGCTTCGTACGACATTCTCAGCTTTTGGGCACGGATTCAAACCCATCGGAGATATGGCTCCATTGGAAGAGAAGTCTTTGCACCTAGCTCGTGCGGATCAGACCTATGCACTCTATCCCAAGCTCGTACGAACCTGCAGCGTTGCTTGTCACTATCCCCTTGGAAGTCAAAGACAATGCTTGGCATCAGCAACTCATGAGGTCCTTCCCTCCTAGCTCGCCCAAATTGACGTAAGGCCAAACACGGATTATAGGTGATTCCTCCATGGGTTCCTAGCAGTGGAACATTAGGGTATTCCCCACAGTGATCAATAATAGCCACATCTTTCATGCCCTTAATAGTCCAGATGATGTCCATGTGAGATAGGGACATAATCCTATAGGCCCAACCCATGCCTTCCTTGTTCTTCAAAACTGATTTAGGGAGGTGAGAAATAAACCACCTCTCCACCAATGGCGCACAGCACATAAGGGTTCCCCGTTTCTGAGAAGTACAGGCATAAAGAGAGTGCAAAATGTCACCCATGAGAGTGGGCACATAATTACCGGACATGAAAATCTTCACTGCATTCACGTCGACGAAAGAATCTGAGTTAGGAAACAACACCAAACCATATATAAGAAGAGCCAGAATATCTTCAAATGCCTGGAAGTCTAGACTGTCCTAGACCTGATTAGCCTTACCAACCAAGAATTTAGTCAAGAAGCCCTTTGTTCCACTACGAGTTTCCCAATTAGACATTACCTCAGCCTTTGTCAGATGGAGGGCTGAAGCAATATCTTCCGGCCTAAGGACTTTCTCCCAACCTGTGAATGGGGTCTGCTCTAAAATATAAATACCAAGCAGATCAAAGAACTCTTCCAAGGTAAGGACCAACTGGTAGTCTGGAAAAGTAAAGAAGTGGTATAGTGGATCAAAGAACTGGACTAAGACACTCATCATTTGTTCATCCATCTTGGAGGTGACCAAACTCAGGAGGTGACCATGTCTTCTGATAAAGGAGGAAGTATCTGAAACCTTTGTAACCAATTCCTTAAGCTGAGTGGGAACCTGGACAAAGTTGATCCGAATAGTGTTTCTACGCATGGGTGCCATGACCTACAAAACAGAACAAAGATGAATCCCTCCTGTCTTTGAAATAGGTTAGTCCAATGCAAGATGCATGCAATGTTATGATGTCATGATGTCATGATAGAAAACACACCACAAGTATCCATAAATAGTAAACATGGTAAGGGCAAACAAGTCACACAGATAGCCCTTGGATTTCTGGCTGGCAAGGAGCTTAGGTACTACCCTCTTTCAGTTCAGTTAGTTCAAACCTGTCCTAGAAATAGTAACCGGGTTCTAGAGGATCTCAATATCACTGACCATCCTCGATCGGTCATAATTCCAGTTTAGCAACCTTTTCTTACGGCCGGAATCATCGCGAGGGTTTGGTCTCAATGAGTGTAGCATACTGTTACTGTTCTATGGCCAAGTTGGTCAATTATAGGTGCTAAGGTCAGTTGGTGCTTAATGACCCCTTAGAAGACCCATATTCTCTTCGTTGTGCCACAAGGGATATCGGTACAAACTAAAGTGCCACACCAACGTAGCTACTGCTTCAACCGTATCGGTCTACATCGTACAGTTCCCTCACAGTTTATTTCTACTTACCTAAAGGGTATCCCTCATATCCGAGTTAGGATCTAGAGTAACTCCGATTCAAACCCACAAAGGTAAAGCATACAAATCAAGCAATTGAAAACATTATGAATTATTCCTAAGGTACACCCCACTTATAAACTTCCCCAACAGAGTCGCCAGTTCTGTGATACGGTGGGAAGAACTGACTATTTTTGGAATGCTGGTTTGCGTTTTGCGTTTGTTTCTGCAAAATGTCGCGGTAAGTAAGAGTCGCCACCGACTTTTATTTTATCCAACAAGGAAAGGAAAAAAGCACAGAAAAATTCCTTTTTCGAGATATTTCTCGGGTTCGGGGGATAGATTATAGAAAGGGAAGGTATTAGCACCCTTTCTATTCGTAGTTATCTACGGGCTCTTAGGTACTTGCTCAATTGTTTTCAAAAATTGCTTTCTTTGTGCTTGTGGGTTTGAAAAAGTTTTTGTTTGAAACTTCGATTTAACTCTTGCTTCTGTCCTCAAGAGCGTATGAAGTGTTTTTGAAAACTTTGTTTGAAAAAGGAGTGTAAGTGTGAAAAAAGATTTTGTTTTTTGAAAGAGCAAGTATCTAAGAACCATCTACCTACTCGAAAAAGGAATCATTCTATGCTAATTTCCTTTAGACAATGCTATCCCACTATTAATGAGTAGGTTGCACCGTCGTTGGAGTTTGGGGGTAAATTCGAATGAGGGACATACGGTCACTAAAGAAATGTTAGGACGCCTTAGCGGTAACCCTAATGTCTTAGATCATTTGTTTGAGGCAACAATATCCGAGGCAACCTTTCCGAGGCAACTTATGATCTTTTAGACAAGAGGGCGACCTCTAAAACAACCTATACTCAATGACCGCTTACGAAGGCAACCAAGTAGGATGTACCCTAAGAATGCGCATGTGCGAGTGTGTTGATTTCAGTTATTTTTATCTTTGTACATGTTAAGGGTGATCTAATTTGATTTTAAGATTAACATTCAGTCTTGTCATGTAAACCCTATTATCAAACATGTAACAGTTATAATTTGCGAAATTAAAATGCAGAATTTAAATTACAAGGCGTCGGGTATTTACATCGCCAAAGACAAACCCTTTGAAAAATAAAATAAAGCGAATAAAAATAATTAAATGTCCTATTTAACTATTACATTCCATAAGCAGATACATTAATATGATAAAAATAAATAAAGCGCGCGGGAAATTAGATCGAGTGCGAGTTTAGGGTTTTGACCCTTTTGAAAGAAAATGCCATCTTTTTATTGTTTTTTATTTTAAGAAAGAAATTAATCCTAAATTAATTACTAAATTAAATTAAATTAATTAATTAATGAAGAAAATAAATTAATGATATATTTTTTGGATTTTTGTTATTTTAAGAAAGAAAATAAAATTATTGAATTAGTGGTTAAAACCTAATTAAATCTAATCAATTTTAATTATTTACAAAAATAAGTTAGAGTTTTCTAGAATTAAAAACCTAATTAATTAATTAGTGTTTATTAAGAAAAAATAAAAGTTTAAAGTTTGATTGAATAAAAAATATTTTTGTGATTTTATTTGATAAAAAAAGAATTTTTTGATTGGTTAGAGAATTAAATAAAACAATTAAAGTAAATAAACAAAAATAAATAATAAGAGAGGAGTAATGAGCCTGATTTGAGGTGTTGACAACAATTCCATAAGCCCAACAATGCTGTCTTGTTTTGACCATTTGGGATCCAGTGGGGGCGCATTGACTTGGCTCCATGTGGACCTCCAATCATGGACCACCAGATCTGGCCATTGGCCATCTGGCGCCTGAATGGGTGAGGGAGCATGGTAGATTGCAGATGGCCGCGTACACTGGAATACCTGAAAACCAAAATTATTGAGAAAGTGGGGGACCTGGGATTCGAACCCAGGTCCCGAAGGAGAATACATCACACGCTTGCCACTACACCATATTGCCTTGTTTGTTATAATAATGAAAAAGAATAATAATATAGTAAAACAAAATCAATTGGTCAGAAAATAAATAAAAAAAGGCGCCAAGATTTGAAATAACCAATGGACGGAGGACACTTCATCGTCCATGTCCTCAAACCTGTAAAAAAAATACATGCGGATTTGAATCCGCAGCTAAAAGCACAACCCTATTCTAAAATTCTCTCCAGGCCATATAAATGCATTCCAAGAACATGGTTCAATTCGTCATGGCCTCCTGATCAAAACCATGTTCTTCTTGAGTCTCAATTTTACCTGAAACAAAAGTCCCTAAAAATTACAACAAAACCCTAGCCATGGCGTTTTGCAAGACAGGTCATATGAATGAAATTAAATGATGCAAAAAGTTTGGAAATGTTCTTGTGATCAGGAATATACCATTAGTTTTCTCAAATGATGCAAGAACAAATCAAATCGAATTCAAGAACAAGGGTCATTTTTGTGAGACTTACAGCGCGTTTGGAGGCTTGAGGATGCGTGGTTTTGATCCAGTTAGCTTATGTGAATGGTCAGGAATCGATTGAGACCACTCTCGCGTCCTGAAACTGCCTCTAACCCTGATTTTGATCTCTCACTTTTTTGTGATTTTTCTCACTTTTGTTCTGCCTCTTCCAACACTTGCCAACCCTTATTTCGTGTCCTTCAACTTGCTTATGTATTGCTCAGTGCATTAGGTCTACAAAGTTGGTTCAAATCCCTCCATATCAATGCCCATGGATTGGATTTGATTCTTCCATTAAATCTTTCCAAATTTGATTCAAATCATATATTCTTGTACACTTATGCCTTTATACGAGTTTGGAGATGTGTTAGCTGTCAATTGAAGCCTATAATCAATAAAAAATCTTTGGTTATCAATATTTTTGATTTTATGTGATTTTATTTGATTTAAAATGAATAAATTCAAATAAAAATCAAATTAAATAATAAAAATGAGATATGGACACATGGCTGAAGCTAGGGCACGTGGGGAATGATGCAAACTCGAATCAAGTGGAAAAGAATGGGCCCATTTGGCAAAATTTGATGTTTTAGGGATAGTTGACTTTTGGCAATTTTGCAAAAAAGTCCAACTTCAACAATGCATAACTTCTTCAATTTTGAACTTTTGGAGGTGTTCTTGGATTTTTTAGAAAGCTTGAGATGTCCTCTAACCAACCTTTTTGGTCTCGTCTCATTTTTATATTCCATGATCACGTTATAAGATTTGGCAAAAAAAGGTGTTTTTGTTGACTTTCAAAAATGACCTATAATGTCCAAATTCATAACTTCTTGTGAGTGAATTTTTTGATCTTGGGGTATGAAGATGAATTGTAGGAAATCACATCATATTAAAAATGAGATTTGTATGGGTCATTTCTCATAAAGTATGAGAAAGTTATGCTTGGTTAAAATTGAGTTGACTTTTCCTACAAAACCCTAATTTAGCAACTTTTGAATCTTGATGAATTGTTAGAAATCCTTGATGAATCATGATCAACCCTTGATAAAATGATTAAATACACTTTAAAATGAGAATTTTGACAAAAAAATATTGAAGTTTGACTGTATATAGGTCACAATTGACTTTTGCCCTAGCACAGTCGATTTTTGGACCTTTAGGCAATTGACTGAGCAAACTTCCTATGCAAGGCTTGAAATTTGACATGGATGATCTTGAGAACATATTAGGGAATTGGGGAGCACTTGAGGTCATTTGGACTCAAGGATATTGATGCAACATGAAACCCTAGTTTGGGGTAGACTGCCTTAGGAGAGAGCTTGTCTGGCCAACCCTTGGACTACCTTGAGCAACTTGGAGATCTTTCTTGCAATTTTTTGAGAAATATGGGAGGGAAAATTTTGGGGTACAACACCTGTTTTAATTCCAGAGGCCCCTTGCAGCCCAACTTGTTCACTAACACCATTTTTTCTTCTTAATCTATTTAGAGTTTTTGCTTGAGGACAAGCAAAGGTTTAAGTGTGGGAGAATTTGATAACACTTACTTTACACTTGTTTTTGAATCTGATTTCACATGTTATTTAGGTTTTTTATTATTGTTTTCTCGTATTATGCCTATCTTTTGTTTCCTTTTCAGGTATTTCAATTATCCAGAGCTCCCTTGAAGAAATGAAGGAAAACAAGCTGAAAAATAGGAGTTTAGGTCAAATTTGCACTCACGGCGTCCACCATGGCGCCAACCATAGGGTAGGCCATGACGTGGACCACTTCCTGCTGACCTCAACTGCCATGTTCCCCATTTCCCTTTCATCAACACACATGGCGGTCGCCATGTCCCTAATGGCGAGCGCCACCTTTGGGCGATACTTTTCCCCCCAAAAGGAGTTGGGGGGAATTCCTGTGATTTCCTGCATTCTTCATCCTCTATAAATAGAAGTTTCTGATTTCATTTCAAATTACCCAAGCTTAGTTGCACACTTGATCCAACCATAGTTGCGAACTTAAGCCATATAATTTCACCATTGTAAGCGATAATTCTTCACATCGAGAAATTATTGCACCGTTGATTGAGTCTGTAATCGAGTTTGGAGCACTTCAGCAGAAGTTTATCTTGCCAAATTTATTTTCAACTGCTGTTTATTTCTAGTCGCATTTTACTTCCAGTTTGTACCTGATTGAAAACCTCCTCGTTTGGAGCAGGTTTCTATTTATATATTCCGCACTGCTTTTACTTTGTTTATTTCCTGCACTTGTTTTTACTTCGTTTATTTCCCGCACTGCTTTTACTTTGTTTATTTCCTGCACTTGCTTTTACTTTGTTTATTTCCTGCACCTGCTTTTACTTTGTTTATTTCCTGCACCTGATTTTACTTTGTTTATTTCCTGCACCTGCTTTTACTTTTTTTATTTCCTGCACCGCACTTTAAATTATTTCCTTAACTTGGGCCTAAGCATTTTTTAATCTTCTCACCCCCTGATTCATTTTGCAGCGCCCGGGCTTATCTCCCCTTGGGCTAAACGAATTCCAAGCGCACCCCCCTGTTTACTAATTATCTCCAGGCCCAAATTTGCTTTTCTTTATTTTTATTTGTTGTATTATTTATTTCTTTTAATCACTTTTTTTAACAAATCATAAAATCATAAAATATTAAATAGACTTAGTTCTTTTTTCTTAAATTAATTATAAATTCGTAAATTAATTTAATTAATCATTTTAATTTTATTTTATCAATTTAAAATCAACTAGACTTATGTTTATTCAATTCAAATATTTTCTTAATAAAAACACAAAAATATTAGAATTAGGTTTCACTTCATTTAGTATTTATTTTCTTAATTAAATTTAGACTTATTTTCATTAATTTCTTAAATCAAAAATCAAATACAAAAAAAGATTTTCTTATTAGGGTTTTTAGACGAACTTTCAACCTTCGCGTGTTATTTTTTTCCCCGCATTTTACATTATTGATATAATTGTATATTGGGATGTAATAGTAAATAGGCTTTACTTTATACTTTTAATTTCTGCACTCCCAAGTTTTGTACATTGTAAATATCCCCTCCATAAAGCCATGTAATAGCATATGGTTTATTTTCGCACTTTACATTTTTCTGTATCATATTAACTGTTAGTAATTAGGCTTGTATGAAAAGACTGAAATCAAATGCTAGCAAACTTAACACAAGACTAAAATAACTGAACATAACACACCATGCACATATACACCTCTAGGGTACCCCACTCCGGTTGCCTTCGGAAAACGGTCAAAATTCTCGAAACGTGAGAAGTTTCAGTGGATGTCCTCTAGTTTGAAAGATCACAAGTCCCTCGATGACCCTCTCGACGTTGCCTCGGTTAAAAGTGATCTTAGAACTTTATGACAGTTACTAAAATTCCTTGCCAAGTTTCCTTCGTGACTGTATCGTCCCTTCGATGTCCCTCATACATCCAATAATAGAGCTACCTACTCACTAATAGTAGGATAGCACTGTCTAAAGGATGGGAGGAAAAGAACGACCTTTTCAAGTACAAATAGATAGATATTAGATGCTTTCTCAAAATAAAACAAACTTTTTACACTTACGCATTTAAAAAAAAACCTTCAAAAACATTTGATTTGTCAACACTCTTGAGGACTGATACAAGAGTTAACGCAAAGCGAATCGCCGCACTAAGGCATTGTCAAATACTTTTCAAAAGCACAAAGCACAAGCAATTTTTAAAACATGAGCTAGCATCTAAGAGCCCGTAGAAAACTACGGATGGAAAGGGTGCTAACACCTTCCCTTACTATAATCTGCCCCCTCTCATTTTTCAAGATTTCTCTCGCATGCGTGGTTACAAACACCTCTTTGAAGAAATGAAGAAAATGGTTTTCTTTGAAGATGGCAAGCTGTTACTTCGACTGGTCGGAGGAAAATAAAAATTAAGATGTTAATGTGACTTTCGAAAAGTCCAAGAAAAGCAAGTTTGCTTCGAATCTATATCCTTCGATTGAACGTTTGGCTTTCCTTCGAGCAAGCTTTCCACAAGCTTCGACAAAGCACGTGGCCTCCTGCATGCAAGCTTCAATTCAGGGAGCGATGACCTCCTGCAGGCTAGCTTCGATTGGGCAAGGATTATCTTCTCACAAAGCTTCGATTGGAGTATGGTTTCCTTTCAAAAAAAAACATATGTCGAATCCAACTTTGGACCCCTTCATGCATCCTTTGGTCCACAAGCTTCATTCAAGAAATTGCCTTATGCATGCGATCTTTGACTGGGCACTATGACCTTTTGAGATCTTTCTTCGGTTCAGAGGGCAATGGCCTTCTGAAGGCTTTCCATTGGCATAAAGCAGGGACCTCCTGCATACTGGTTTCGATTTCACCATTGGCTCCTTACGTGTTTACTTTGATTCACAAGGCATGGGTTTTCTTCATGTTAGCATACACAAGGCATTGTCACTTGCATGTCTCCTTCGAATACACCTACATGCCAGCTTCAAATCAATTTTCAGGCTTGTTTCAAATCCATCTTTATGCAAATGTCGAATCCTCCTACAAAGTTGCACGCACAAGGCAAGGGTTTCTCTCACGGTAGCACCCACAAAGCAATGATTCCCTTTTAAATTTCTTCTCAGACACCTTCATATCACGTTCGAATCGACCTTTCAAGATTGTCTTGAATCACTTTCGTATCACCTTCGAATCCATTTGCAGACCCTTCAACACACATAGCGCTGCATTATGATACACAACTTCGTGGCCCATTCGAAGGACTTGCCATGGTTTGGAAATAATTGTTTTGTTTACTTCTGGGTCTGGTCAAAAGGTTGGGCTTAAGTGATCAAAAGCAAGAAGACTCAGTGGCATATTCAGCTGAAGGAGGGCCATTCAAAGAACACACAATTGGTCCATTCGAAGGATACACAACTGATGGAAATGAATGGTTCTTTGTTAAGTCTGGCCGAAGGCTATGAAAAAATGAAAGATTCAATTCAAAGAATCAAGTTGTCCGTAGGTCAGGCTACATAGACCTCCAACTTGTGCCTCACTCCATATTAAATTGTTCTTCAAGACAACTTTCTCTTGATGAATGACATCACTACCATTTTATAAAGTTCTTGAGCCTTGCGCCTGCCTCTTCTGCACACTTGCCCCCTATAAACCAAGAGCCACCCATCTCAACCATTGATTTTAGTACTTTTACCTTGGGATTATAAAAAGTTGACACAAGTGGATGTTGGCCTTTCAAAGAACTTATATTTTATTCCTTCACAAAGTTATTCATTCAAAATTTTCTCTATAAATAGAGAGTTCACTTGCACTTCAAAGGGGGCTGAAATGAAAACAAGAGAAAACGATGGCAGATTTTGGCTGTGTGGGAAGAATCTTAAAAAAAACTCTCAAACTCTCAATATTCTCAAACATTAAATACACTCTCAAATCCATAATCTAAAGAAACACAACACCTATTTCTTTCCTCTTTCTAATCCAGAAGTGACCACACCCTTTGTTTCTGCTTCCTTCCAATCCAGTCAAAGAAACACCACACTTGTTTCTTTCCTTTGAATCCAGGAGCATCCAGGGCTACAACTTAGGTCCAACACACATATCCCAGCTTCAAGAAAGGTAAGTCATTATGACCTTAACCCTTTAGTTTTAAGCATGTAAATAACATTTGTTCACTTTTCGTTTCTATACTTTCGATTGTATTCTTTTCTTGTCCAAGTACACGTTGAAACTAACTCGTACAGACTTCAACCGAAAGATAAAGTTATGTGTGAAACGAAGCCTTAAGTTTCTCCCCCATACTGCTTCACAGTCCAAATGAAGGAGTAAGAAGGGAGAAATGAAGGGCGCACACTCACGTTAATTCCCAGACCCAATCGAAAGAAGCAACAAGAAGGGTGAACCGAATCTTACTTGCTCACACTAACCTTCCTGCAATCTAAAGAAGCAAAAAAGGCAGAATTGAAAGAAGTCGGGAAGAGCTGAATCGAAGGGTGTTACTGCCTGATCGAAGGACTTATTTTCCTTTCTTTTATTTTGTTTTGTCTTACTATTCAATATGGTTGTAATTGTGTAGGATATTTACCTTCTTCATTTTTTATTGCTTTATACAAAATGCTAGTAATTAGGGTGTATGGCAAGATAAAACCAACAAATAGACAACCCAAAATCAAAAGACTAAATGCATGCAATCAAACACACTTTGCACACATGCACCTGTTAATCTCACTTGTTGCCTCGGAAAATAGTCATGTCCCTCGAATATGGGCATTTTAGCAAAGTCCCTCGATAAAAAGATCATAGTCCCTCGATGTCCCTCAGTGTTGCCTTCGGTAAACGATCTAGTCCCTAAACGAAAATTGATAAAACGTCTCATAAAGTTGCTTTCTATGACTATACAATTGAACCACACCCATTCCTCTACATCCAAAGATAAGGCTTCTTGCCAATCAATTATAAGATAGCAATATCAAAGGAAGAGAGAAATGACCGAAAGACTTTTGAGTAGGTAGAACGTTCTTAGTTGCTTGCTCACAATCCATTTTCAAAAACAAAACATTTTTCAAACACGTCCAAAGCATGAAATGTTTTCAAAAAAATCCAAACACTTTGTATACATTCTTATAGAGACGAGAATCATTACAAAGTTTGTCTAAACGGAGACACTTTTTTCAAAATACTTCCAAAACCCACCACAAACACATTTTCAAAGAAAGAATTTTCAAAGTGATCTAGCAAGCAACTAAGAGCCCATAGATAACTATGGATGAAAAGGGTGCTAACACCTTCCCTTTTCATAATCTACTCCCCGAACTCAAGAAAATAATCTCAAAGGTCTCTCCTGATCTTTTCACCCTTTCCTTATCGAATAAAAGAAATGTTGGTGGCAACTCTTTCTATCCGTAACAATTGCGATCAAACGCAAAACACCCAAGTCAGTTCTCCCACCGTATTATAGAGCTGGCGACTCTGCTGGGGAATTTCCCTTAAAAATGGGTTTACCTTAGAGTTAGATCACATTTACTTGCTTTCATTATTTGATTTATCTGCTTTACATTATGGTTCTTTGTTTGAGTTGTATTGATCCTCTACCCGGATCGGGGAACACCTTTTAGGGAAGTAGCAATAGATTGTGGAAACTGTGCGGGATATACTGACATGGTTGAAGCGATGGCTACGTTAGTGTGACACATTTCTTGGTACCGATAGCCCTTGAGTAGTCAAGGATAATACGGGGCCGCTGTATGGTGTCATGAAGCACTAACTGACCTTAGAACCTTAATTGAACAACTTGGCCATTAGGAAGTAGTGAGATATCCGGCTTTGGTGCAGTCTGAATTTGGTTGATACTCGATTCTACGCTCATTGAGATCGGACTTTTAGGATATTTCGGTCGCCAATAAAGAGGCTTGCGCTGAAACAATGCCCGATGAAGAAAGATCAGTGATATTGAGATCCCGTAGAACCCACTTACTTTCTAGGACAGGTTGAGCCAACTAAACTTCAAGAGGGTACTTACCTATCAAACTCCATGAAAGCCTAAACCTAAGGACTTGTCTGCTTTTTGTGTATATGACTATTTGTACATAACAACTTGCTTGCTTTGCATACTTGTACATAACATCATGACATCATACCATAGCATTTTCAGTGACCATTTAAAGGATCTCAAGGGCCTGTGATGCAGGGACATATTGAACCAAACGTCTATCAAGAGGCAAGAGAATTTATTTTTCTCTAACCAAATGCTATCAAAGTACAACAAACTTGAGTCAAGGGCTATGACCCACTTGACATGGTGAGCTTGATTCTCGCGGAAGGACATCCACCGATACAAAGTTCTCCAATCAATGTTGTGAGCAAAGTTCAACTTCTAAACATCTTCTTGTGTTTACTCCGCCAGATCCTTGAAAATATTACATCCATATATAATGCATAACATGTTTTCCCCACACAGGTTTCTCATCTGCTTACTGTTTATTTCAGTAGAGATGGATCTAGAGCAAACAATTAAAGATCTCCAAGCCCAAAACGCTCAGTTCCAACAAATGTTCCTGACTCTGGCTAAGGGGCAGGAAGAACTGAAAGCTCTCGTCATCAAAGAGAAGAAGAAGAAGGAAAAGAAACTGGCTGGTGTCTTGAATATGGGAAGAAGACTTATAGGACCAGCCAAGAGAGCTTTAGATCTATCAACTCCATCAAATAAGGGGATAATCATGAAGAAGATAACAACCCGTAGACTGATTGTGATCGGTGGGAATAGAACTGACTGTTTTTTAAGCTAGTTTCGCGAAATGTCGCGGTAAGCAAGAGTCGCCACCGTCTTTTATGTTCTCCAATATGGAAAGGACAAAAGCACAGCAAAATTCCTTATTCGAGATGTTTCTCGGTTCGGGAGGTAGATTTATAGAAAGGGAAGGTGTTAGCACCCTTTCTATCCGTGGTTATCCACGGGCTCTTAGGTACTTGCTCTTATGTTTTCAAAATGATGTTTGCTTTTCAAATGTGAGTGGGTTTGAAAAAGTTTCTTTGAAAGATTTCTGAATGACTCTTGTATCTGTCCTCAAGAGTGTTTGAAAATTTTGTTTTAAAAGCTTTTGAAAGTGTGAGGTTTGAAAAGATTTTGTTTTGTTTTTAGAATAGAGCAAGTATCTATGAGTCATCTACCTACCCTAAGGAATTAGGTTGTGTAAATGTCCTTAAGGTAGTGCCATCCCACCATTGAGAGGTAGGTAGCACCACCGTTGGAGGTGTTCGGGTCAATTCGAGTGTAGGGACAGTGTGGTCACCGAAGCAACAGTTAAGACACCTTAGAAGCTACCCTTATGTCCTTGATCCTTTTTTAATCCGAGGCAACCGTTTCGAGGCAACTGTTCCAAGGCAACTGTTTCGAGGCAACTGTTTCGAGGCAACTGTTCCGAGGCAACTGGATCATGGACATAAGGACTACTAAAACGTCCTATACTTGACGACCACGTTTCGAAGGCAACAAGTGAGGCGTACCCTAGAAGTGGTGTGTGTATTTGTGTGTTGTATTCAGTTAATGTTTGTCTTGTTAATTAGTGAGCTACGAGTTGTTTTTATTTACATACATTCTTTCATGCAAGTTAACAGTTAAGGGGTGCGGAAAGTAAATTGCGAAAACATAAATCCTACGCTATTACAAGGCGCGGGTCTATACATCGCCAAAAATTACAAAGACCCGTTTTTTTAGTAAATAAGTACGGAAATTAAATAAAGCGATAAACCTATTTAACTATTACATTCTTGAAGGCAATTACATAATAATCAAATAAAGTAAATGCGCACGAATAAATTAATCGGGAATGTCTAAGGGTGTTGACCCTTTTAAGAAAAGAAATTGAATTTTTTTTGGTCTTTTTTGTAATTAAAATGAAATTAAAGCTAATTAATGACTAATTAATTAATTAATTGAAAGAAAATATTTTTTTGTTTTTTATGTTTTTATGAAATAAAATAAATGAAATAAAATTAAAAGTGAACTTCACCTAATTCTAGATCTATTTTAATTATTTAAGAAAAGGAATTAAAATGGCCTAATTAAACTATTTTAGTTAATGTTTATTTACAAAATAAAAATAATAATAATAAAAATGTTAATTCTATTTTTTTTGATTTTTTTTATGAAAATGTTAATTGATTAATTGTTTGTGTTAATAAAAATAAAATAAAGATTAGAAATTAAAATAATAGAAAATGACAAAACAAAATGAAAAAAAAAAAGAAGTAAAACCAAAGGGGGGTGTGGGCTGAAATGGAGGTGTTGAATTGAGAATTGTGGCCCATTGAAAGCAAACTCGTTTGACTTTTTTGATCACATATGCCCACGCTGACTCCAGAATATGGTGTTCTACGCTTTTGGCCCTTGGATCTGCCTCCAATGACACTTGGCTGCGCTGGGATGTGAGACTTATGATGCACCTCATATTGGAATCTGCACAGGAAAACGTTGAAGAAAATAATATGGAGATTATAGGGGACCTGGGAAGAACTTACAGCGCGGTATGAGCCTCAGGACTTGGCAAAGGTATCTTTAGCTTCAGGGTGTGGCAAGGAATATAACCACATGCTTGTTTTGATCTGAAGATGCTCGCAACTACGTTTTGGAACTCTCACTTTTTGAATAATTTTTGGTTTTGCTCTTGGCCGTTTCTGCACACACTATTTTTTTGAATGAGGTTGGGAAGGCTTGTATATATAGTAATGAATGAGAATCAGTCACATGATGAGCCTTTAACCATTGCAATTATGCTTGAGATTTTGCCATAACCTCCATTAAAGCAACTTGCCATTCTTGTCAAAATTTGAATTTCTTGCTTGGAATAGGCCTTGCACGAATTTGGAAGGTGAATGATGGTGTATCAAAGCAATTCAACACAAAATATATCCTTTAATTAATTTTCTTGATTTTCATTTGAATTTTAAAGATTTAAAATGATTTAAATCAAATAAAATCAAATAAAAATGGAAAAATTAATTTTTAATCTTGAAATAAATTGTGGGACACGTGGGAGGCATGGCCAAGCTGAATCAAGTGGAAAAAGTGGGCCCCTTTTGTCAAAAATGAAATTTCAAGGATAATTGACTTTGGCCATTTCACAAAAATTTCCCAACTTCTCCAATGCATATCTTGCTCAATTTTGAAGCTATGAACATGTTCTTGGACATTTTGGAAAGGTATTGAAGTCCTCTAACCAATGTCTTTGGTCCCGTGTCATTTTAATTTATCAATCTCAAGTTATGGTCTTTGACTTAAAGTTCCTTTTGGTTGACTTTTGAAAATGACCTATAATGTTGAAATTGATAACTTTTTGTGAGAGCATTTCTTTGACTTGTAATGTGAAGATGAGTTGTAGGAAATGTCTTCCCCTTCAAGATGAGCATTGGATGGGATTTTTTCTAATGAACCATGAAAAAGTTATGCCTTGGTCAAGTTACAGTTGACTTTTCAGCTGTCCAAAAATAGAAACTTTTGCATCTTGAGACTTTTTGAGCCATGCTTGTGGAATCATGATCAAGAATTGATCAAATGATGATTGTTGCTTCAAAATGAGATGTTGGCCAAAAATTTTGACTTTTGACTGCCAAATGACCATTTTTCCCCTACAGTTGACTGTGGAGCAATTAGGTTTTTTGATTGTGCAACTTGACCTTGTGAGCCTTGAAACTTGACATGTAGGTGCTTGACAATGTGTATGAGCATATGGGACTTGATTGAGCCCTTGAAAACCTCAACTTCCTTGCAAGAACCAAAACCCTAATTTTGCCTGTCTTAGGAGGATGGTTGACTGTGTAACTCCTTGAGTAGACTTTGAACCCTTTGAGGTGATGCTTGTCAAAACTTTGAAGAATATGGGAGGGCAAATTTTGGGGTACAACACTGATGAAGATGAAACTGACTACTCTGAGGAGAAATATCCCCTCGCTGATAATAAATACAAATAACTGGAGGATCGCCTCAATGCTATGGAGATTCAGCAGATACCTGGCTTGGACTTTGAAGAGTTAGGGTTGGTTTCCAGAGTGGTCATCCCACCAAAGTTCAAAATACCTACTTTTTCCAGATATGATGGGGGGTATCTTGTCCTAAGATGCATCTGAGATCTTATGTTCGTAAAATTCAGCCACACACCACTAATCAGAAACTTTGGGTCCATTTCTTCCAAGAGAGTCTAGCTGGGACTCAACTCGATTGGTTCTACCAATTGGAAGGTTTTTGCATCCACACCTGGGAGGATCTAGCTGCTGCTTTCTACAAGCAATACCAATACAACATTGATCTGGCACCAACTTGCATGCAGTTGCAGAACATGACCATGCGTTCCAACGAGGGCTTCAAAGAATATGCTAAAAAGTGGAGAGACTTGGCTGGTAGGGTGCAACCACCCTTAACTGACAGTGAGCTGATTGATATCTTTATGGGAACTTTGACAAGACCTTTCTTCAATCACCTAATCGGAAGCTCCTCGGTCGGGTTCACTGAGCTAATACTGACAGACGAGAGAGTAGAGGTTGGCCTTAAGAGCAGTAAAATTCAAAGGGGTGCATCTTCAAGTGAAGGGAAACAGCCTTTCACAGGGAAGAAAGAGTCCAATGTTGTGTACGGTCAAAAGGGTCGTAATAAGAGCAAACACGATCAACATGTGGGGGCAGTCTTGATCTCCAGTCCTGCATCACAACGACAACAACAACGGGGGAATCAGCGAAGGCAAGGCGGGCCCAAGAGATAGTTTACCAACATCAACATGCCACTTTCTCAAGCACTGCAACACATGCTAAGGATGAATCTAATTACGTTGATAGGACCTCATCCAAACCCTAAAACTTCTTCTCCTAACTACAATCCTGATGCAATATGCACTTATCATTTCGGTAGTCTTAGGCATGATACTAACGATTGTTGGGCGGTGAAGTACAAGATCCAAAACATGATTGATGCCAAGGAGATTGAATTTTATCCACCTGCTACTCCCAACGGGATCACTGCTCCAATGCCAAATTATTGAGAGCGTCCATTTCATTTTTGAATTTGTAATTGTAATTTCTTTTGTTGTTCAAACACTTATCTATTAATGTCAAACTTTTGTTTCATTAATGCATTGCATATGTTTGTCTTGAATTATTCAGTTCATTTTCTTTATAAACTATGTTTTTTACTCCTTTTATGATATTCAATTCTTAATTTATAAGCCTTTAGAGGGAGGATGACGAAAACAATGCCATAATCTCATACAATATGCTTTTGAATAGACCTTGCTGACGATGTATAGGCGTTCTTGCAAACCCTAAACACTGGAGTTATAGGGAAGATAATCCCAAGTTAACCCCTTTGAGCCAAAGAAGTAGGAGTTTTTCTTTTTCATACAAATTGAAACCCTTAATCAAAACCTGGGGCAGGGTAGATTCTTAGTTAATTCAAATGCGCGTTCAGTCGCAAGCTTTCACTTTATAAAAAATGAATGACATCAAATATTTCCTTCTGAATCAAAAGACGACGATGGTTCCCTATCAAAGAAGCAATCATTATCTCTCAAAAGAAAATTCCACTAAGTCAAAACCTACGAAGGGTACTTAAGAAAAATTGGGGCATCCCACTGACTGTAATCTCAAAGCCAGAACAGTCAGGCAAAAATCAGGGATAATAAAAAAAAGGACGTTACAAATCCTCAACAACATAAAAAATGTTGCAAAAAATGACTGCCTTCCAACAAACTTAACTTAGCTGAACCATCACCAAAACGTCATTCCAGACTCAATTGAAGTTCCAACGCACAATTAACCGAGTTTTGGACTAGATAACATCACGAAGACCGGGCAGTTACAAATACACTTTGAGCCTTATCCTTTGTTTCTTAAACCGTGAACCAAGCCACACTACAACCCTTCAAAAGTCCTAATTGAAGCATGGGTTAGTTCAAAAGCATACTGTTACCAAAGGTATCCTGACTCCTATAAGGTTTACTCTAAATCTTGAGATGAATTCACATTCTTACAAAATTCTTTTATCTGCTAAAACACATTTTTAAAACTTCAATATAAGCATAAACTTTGCATTATTTGAATATCGATGTTTGCATATGGCTAATTGTTTGACAGTAGAGAAATTCACACAATGAATATCTGTGATACGGTGGGAGAACTGACTTGAAGGTTTTGCGTTTTATCGCAAATGTTGCGGTTAGCAAGAGTCGCCACCGACTTTTCTTTTATCCAAAAGGAAAGGTGAAAAAGCACAGGAAAGACCTTTGAGATTATTTCTTGAGTTCGGGGGGTAGATTATGAAAAGGGAAGGTATTATAACCCTTTTCATCCATGGTTTTCCACGGGCTCTTAGTTACTCGGAAAACCATGGTTTTCCATGGTTTAGCACCTAATTACTAATTAATTTTTATTAAGAAAAATAATTAAATTAACCTATTTTTTGTATTTTTATTTTGAGAAAGAACTAAATATTAAATCAAGAGTCTAACCCTAATTTTTCTAATTGGTTTTAATTATATAAAAAAAGTTAGAATTTCCCTAAATTAAATTAAAATAAATTAAATTAAATTTTATATATAAAAAAAAACTAATTCTAATTTTCATGAACTCTTGATTTTATGATTTTGTGGAAAAAAAGATTAATTTTGTTAAAAATAATTAAGCAAATTAATTTAAATAAAAGAAATAAATAGAGAAAAGAAAAAAGAATGGGCCTGATTGTTTAGCAAAGGGGGTGTGAATCTGATTTTCTTGGCCCAACAAACTCCTGACCTTCTTGACTTTGCCCAATCCCATGTGAATGTTTGACTGGGGCGCATGGTGGTCCTCCAGGGGGAAGGCGTTAGATCTGAAGCATTTGTGGATTGGATGGTCAGATCCTGGTAGCACATGGTGGATGCTGGGGCGTGAGGCGTACCTGATCCTTCATTGAAAAATAATATGAAGCAAAGAAGGGACATGGGGATCGAACCCAGGTCCTTATGCATTCTTCCCTTGCACGCTTGCCAACTGAGCTAGCTGATTTAGTTGTATATACAATAATAAACAAATATATTATAATGAAAACAAAATGTTAAACTTTAAAACACGCGAAATTCAAACTGGCAAGTCAGGGAGCGCCACGTATTATCGTCTTCTTCCTCCCACCGTTGCTTTAGGTTTTGTGACTTTTACCTACAGACATCAAGCGTAGGTATAGCCCCTGTCCATTCCAAAATCCTGTACGCGCATGATAAATGAAAACTAATGGTACCAATCTACTCGTTTCAATCTCACGAGCATCATGGTACCATTATCAATGCCCAATTTTTCCTGTATAAGAAACCCCTAAAAACAAAGAACAAACCCTAACCATGGAAATTTTACGTACAGTCAATAAAAATGCAATTGAATATAGTGATTAGCTTGCAAACTCAATAAGGAACAAAAATATGTAATCAAAACGTGCAAATGATGTATAAATCAATAAAAACGAAAACGAATTTCTAAGCTAACCGTGTGACTGCTACAATGCGTTTCAGGGCGTGGGGAGGCTTGTTAATGATTGAAACACGATCCTAAGACGTCCAACAATTGATTGGTATGGCTAGGATGGCTTGAGATGGCCTGCAACTTGGAATTTGATCTGCACTTTTTCTTTGAAATTTTGCAATTGGTTCTGCCTCTTTCACGATTTCTCAACCTCTCCTTTTGGTCTGCCTTTGTTCACTATCTATAATAGAGTGCATTAGGGTTAATATTTGCATCAAATCTTTGCCATTTATGAAGATTGATCATTGATTTATTCCTTGCACCAAATCTTTCCAAAACAAGCATTTTAAATCTTTTTTTGTCCATATGAAGCCTTGCACGATTTGATATTGTCTCCAGCTGTATAATGACTCTAATCATGCACTGAATCTCAAGGTTTAATTGATTTTTGATATTTTCATTATTTTATATTGATTTTATTTGATTTAAATGAAATAAAATCAAAATAAATAAGAAAAATAAAAGAATGAAAAGTGGAGGGGCTCATGGGTCGTGGATCACATTTCAAACTCAGTGCAAGCATAAAAAGTTGAGCCCATTTAGCAAAAAATGCAATTTTGGACACATTTGACTTTTGGCAATTTTGCAAAAAGGGTCAACTTGGCCAATGCATAACTTTCTCAATTTTAACCCTAGAGATGTGTTCCTAGACTTTTTAGAAAGCTTAGGATGTCCTATAAGAAACCCTTTTGGTATCATATCAATTTAGTCTTCCTTGTTCATGTATGAAGCTTTGACCCAAAAGGTGTTTTTGTTGACTTTTCAAAATGACCTATAATGTCCAAATTTATATCTTCTTGTGAGTGCATATTTTGAACTTGGGATATGAAGATGAATTATAGGTAATTGCATCCTCTTAAAAATGAGCTTTGGATGGGTCATTTTTTATAAAGTATGAGAAATTTATGCTTGGTCAAAATTGAGTTGACTTTTCCTACAAAACCCTAATTTAGCAACTTTTGGGTTTTGATGAATTGTGAGCAATCCTTGAGGTATCATGATAAACCCTTAATCAAATGATTAATAATACTTCAAAATTATAATGTTGACAAAAAATCTTGATGTTTGGTTGTATGTGGGCCACAGTTGACTTTTGACCTAGTACCGTTGATTTTCAGGCCTTTGAGCAATTGACTGAGAAAACTTTCTCTAAAAGGCTTGACACTTGACATGGATGATCTTTAGAAGATATTATGACAATGGTGAGAATTTGGGATCCTTTGGACTCAAGCATCTTGATGCAAAATGAAACCCTAATCTGAGGTAGACTGTCTTACGAGAGAGTTTGTCTGGTCAACTCTTGGACCTCCTTGAGCAATTTGAGGACCTCACTTGACATGTATTGAGAACTATGGGAGGGAAAATTTTGGGGTACAACAGCTGCCCATGTTCAATCTTCTTAAACCTGAGGATGTAGATTGGCTTGTTTGCCTTTCGTGATCTGAAGGTGGAAGATGATTGAACACTAGAGTGCCCAGAAATTTGCACTCGCATGAAGTGATACTTGATTTGTGATATCGGTAATGGGCTTATAGATGCCATTTGGTAGTTGCTAGAGAATTGTCAGAGATGGGCTTAACGATGCCATCTGTGATACGGTGGGAGAACTGACTTGGTGTTTCGCGTATCGATCGCATTTGTGCGGATAGAAAGAGTCGCCACCAACTTTTCTTTTATCCAAAAGGAAAGGTAAAAAAGCACAGGAAAGACCTTTCGAGATTATTTCTCGGGTTCGGGGGGTAGATTATGAAAAGGGAAGGTATTAGCACCCTTTTCATCCATGGTTTTCCATGGGCTCTTAGTTACTCGTTTAGATCACTTGTTTTCATTTGACAGTGTGCTTGTGGTGTGGGCTTTGAAAGTGTTTTGAAAAATCTCTTTGTAATGGTTCTCGTTTCTATAAGAACGTATACAAAATGTTGTTTCAAAAAGTGGTTCAAAGATGTGTTTGTGAATTGTGTTTCAGAAAGTGTTTTGAAAAGATGTTTTGCAATGGTTCTCGTCTCTATAAGAGCGTATACAAAATGTTTTGTCTTTTGAAAATGTTTTGAAATGAAAGTGTATGTGTAAAAATGTTTTTATCGTGAGCGAGTGAGTAACTAGGAGCGAATATACCTACTCGAAAAGGTCTTAAATTGTTCTTTTCTTCCTCCTTTTAATGGTGCTATCTTACCATTAATTTGGTAAGAAGCCCCATCGTTGGATGTGAAAGGACAGGCACGGGTTAATTTTACAGTCATCGAAGGCAACTTATGAGACGCTTTAGCAATTTTCGTAAGGGACAAGATCGTTTTATCGAAGGCAACGTCGAGGGTCATCGAGGGACTACGATCTTTTTTGTCGAAGGGTCATTGTTAAGACGTTCCATATTCGAGGGACATGACTGTATTTCTGAGGCAACGAGCGAGGTTACCCTAAGGTGCGTGTGTGAAAAAGTGTGTTTGTTTCAAATTATTTTGTTCTTTGATTAGGTTATCTAGAGATTGATTTTTGAATCGTGCCATACACGCCTAATTACTATAAGGAAAACAGTAAATTGCGAGAATTGAAATTCTACGCTATTACAAAGTGTTCGGGAATGGGGGTACAATTTTTACAAATGGGGACGAGTCAAATGCGATTAAAAGGTCCAAATAGCAAGAAATACAACCAAATCGAATTTTGAACGATTAATTAAAGCTACAATAATCTACGAAATAAATTTAACCAACAAAATATGGAAATGAAATTTTAAGCACTTACTTGAAAGGAAGAAAGTAAAACCTATTCTAAAAATGAAATAATTGACTAAAAGAAATTAAATTGTATGTATTATTTTTATATTTTTACTTACTTAAATAAAATCTAAGGAAGGATAAAAATTAAATTCTACTATTTTTTTAGTATTTTGTTATATATAATTTTATCTACAACAAATTTTATTTATTTAAAAAAAGAAGTTGATAAATAAATAAAAAATCACAAAGTTTAGATCAATTAATTATGTATAAAAAAGAATGTATATTTTTTAAAACTACAATATAAATAAAAAAATAGAGAAAATAAGGTTGAAAGAAAAAGCAAGAACAAAAAATGCCCACAGGAAGAATCAAACTCAGGCCATTTGGGTTATCCAGGATACACTCTACCAACTGAACTACACTGCTTATTCATAATAATTATGGTTTTATTAGAACAAAAGAGGAAATGGTCATATATTGGATTGAGCCATAAAGCCCAAGAATTGACCCGGCTGGAAGAGGATGTGAAGGGTTTTGTAACCCTAAACATAATGAAACGTTCCGCTGGATTGTTGACTTGGGAGGAAAATTTTGATTTAATTAGTATGTTCCAGTAAAACAAAAAAAAATGGAAGAAAAGAAGATTAAAACAAAGAACAGAGTGATACTTTGTCTCACCCACGCCCTCACTTTCAGACATGGAGCTCAAACCCTTCCCTCATAAAAACCCGAAGGTAACCCAGATATACCCTCTGGTCTAGAGAACGACACACAAAAAAAACTTCCAAGGCGAAATCGTTCAAGGAATCTCTTCGCGATTTCGTTAATCGCCGACAAAAGCTTCATGCAAATTGGCGGTTTCCGCTTTGCTTGTCGTCCTGACTCAACGGAAACGTGTTCGCTCTTGATCGTTCTTGTTCTTTACTCTGTCTTGATTTGAGGGTAAGTGTTTAAAGCTTAGGGTTAATCGATTACTGCAAGCTGCTGTTCTATTTTGTTGTTTATGTTAGGGCTTAGTTTATACAAGGTTGATGGAAGGTGACAGGTTTGTTGGCCTGGTTTTCTGGTTTGATGAGTGATGATGGTTTGTGATGGTGACGACTTTGATTGATTGTTATATTTTTCTTATGTTTTTTTTATGATGAGTGACGAGCAATAGTTATTTTCCTGGTTCTTTGGGTGATGGTGATGCTAGTTCTGAGTTTGAACAATGGTTATGTTTACTGCAGTTTTTTTCGTTCTTGTTCTGTTACTGTTTTGATGATTTTTTTTCCAGATTTTTTCTTTATTTGACCATTTAACAAAGACAGAATATATGCAGAGGACAAAATTTCAAGATAAATGTAGAGAAGGGATATGGATTTTATCTTGATGCTGGCTTTTGCTTGACAGGGAAGTTGAATTCTTATCCTTTTATCTGTATTTTCTTCTTTTCTGAAGGGTGGTATTTGAGAAAATGATGATGATATCTTTGGGGTTTTGGTATGCCTTGTTAAACTGTTCTTGCTGCTGGTTTTTTTGAATAATGAATATTGTTTCTCCCCTCTTGCTGTGCCAAATGGCCCTGTTATATGCTAAAAAATAAAACTTTTGGGGGGAAAAGCCAATGGGTTTGAACAATTGTGTAATGCTGTTTTTGCTCATTTTTGTTGCAGTTTTGACTTAGCCTATATTTGTGCAATTTTAGGCTGTATGTTTGCAGCTATTTGGACAGATTTTGGCCTCTTATGGACAGCATATGGAGGGCTGTAATGCAGTCCATTTTTTACAGCATTTTGGCTTTTTGTGATTGTTCTTTTTTCATTGTGATGTAAACTGATTTTCCAGCATTTGAAACCATGATGAAATTATTGATTTTGACTTGCATTTCTCCTTAATTTTTCCTCTGTGAACCAATTGAAAATTGCAATTTGCAACGGACCAAACACGGACGAAACGTTGCCCCCTTATTTCTGATTCTTTTTACCAATCCCTAATGATGAAAATATAGAGATTTCTTTGAAACTTTCCAATCTTATTCCAACATGAATTTTGCTAACTAATGCTCTTTTTTTTGTTTACATGTACGAGCCCATTGGATTGACGATGAGTGACTTGAAACACTTGAAGAAAGCTTGATGATGAAGAAAACTCTTTTGTAGTTTTAGTGCATTGTTAAGAATTTGTAACATATTTTTTTGTAATTGCAAGCTTGTAAAAAACTTTAGCAATTGAACATTCTTTGATTTTGAACAACACTTTGGATGATAGATTGAACGTAAGACTTGTACCAAAAGGAAATTGAATGATAATGGTGAGGACTTAGGTATTCAAATGTCACTTTGTAGTCTTATAAGCTTTGCAAATTCCTTTGAAGAATGATGAGTTGATTTTTGAATATAGCCTTGAAAAGTTGAATTTGGAATAAGATTTGGACTTGAAATTGAGAATGGAAACTTGGAATACCTTGTCTTGTAATATGTAGAATCGATGTGAACTTGATTCACATGTAGAACTTTTAAACTTGAGTGGATAATGAGACTTTGAATGAAGTTTATGAACAAATTGATTATGTCTTGCAAACTTGAATCATTTGAAATTGACCTAGAATCCATGGATTTAGCACATTGAATTTGAAATGAATGCATGAGAAACAAATGGACTTGAAAGTATTAATGAGTGTCTTGCAGTTTCTCAAATGTACGGCAAAGAATACTGACTTTTCTTTAAGCAAATGACAAAAGAATTTTCCCTCCATTTGTTCTTTTTTAAATTCTTGCAACTTGAAATAGATGTCTTGAATTTGGAAATGGAATTGGTGCTACACCCTTTTGAATATCCTGTAAGAATTTTGATAGAAATCCTATTTCGATCCAATAATCATTATCGTCCAAACGCGAACGATTTGAAGTACGAATAACAAACTAATCATGGACTTTCAAACTCAAACTCTTGTTTCAATGAATTATCTTAACGTGATGATCAACATCTAGAAATAACATTCTTCTGTCAAGAAATTCCTATAAAATTTTAACAAATTTCATGGTCTTTCAAGCGCACTTTGACTTTGATCATTGCAGTAATCTCATAGACAATGCTATTTGTGATACTTTGTAAAAAGAATCACTTCATGATATTGAAAATTGAAGAAGTTGTGAGCCTCGAAAATTGGACAAGAGTTTTTTTTTGTGATTAGGTCAAATTTGCAAAATGACCTTTAAAGCATTCGAATTTTCTGATGATCTTTCACACATAATCAAATCTTGACTTGTGAAGAGAAAATAGAGATGACGTCAAGGAGATTCATACGCAAAAGAAACGCCCAAAAATATCGAATAACGAAGAAGTTACAGTCACTTGAATTTGATGTCGCAAAAAGGTCATCTTTGGGTTACTGGAGTCATTTTCAGTCGTCTGAACCGCTGACTGAGCAAACTCACGATGTGAGGCTTGAAACTTGGCACAAACATCTCTGATAACACATGAAGGATCATAAAGATCGTTTGAAACTTTGAAAACTCATTTTCTTTTGAGAAATGCAAAACCCTAATTGCTGATTTTACTGCCTCGGAAGAGAATTTGTCTGATCGATTTCTGAGCCAACTTGAATATTCGAGAAACCCTAGGATTGTATCTTGTATGAAAAATTGGAGGGCAAATTTTGGGGTACAACACGATCTAAAGAAGTGTCGATCGTATAAGAGATTCCTTTGCGAGATCCTGTACCTGTTGTTGAGGAGGATTCCACTGGGGAATGTTGGTCTTTGTCTTGGGAGAGAAATAGAGTTTTAGGATCTTCAGTTGTCCGTTAATCTACTGGGGAAGGGTTCTGGCCTGGGAAGCGGAGGTGAACTGCGTATCTGGTCGAGGTATATGCTGCACTACAACTTACTGGGGAAATGTGAAATCAATTGTGTTTGATCGGGTCCCGGTCTTACAATGTTGTGGATTGCTGTCTAGGGATAATAGAGGAAGAAAACCCAGATAGTAAGGTTATAAGAAGGAACCTGGATAATAGGGTTACCTTGATATGAAATCCTGGATAGTAGGGCCGTAAGAAGGAACCTGGATAGTAGGGTTACTTCGATATGAGAGGCTGGGTAGTAGGGTTGTGAGAAGGAACCTGGATAGTAGGGTTACTTCGATATGAGAGCCTGGGTAGTAGGGTTGTGAGAAGGAACCTGGATAGTAGGGTTACTTCGATATGAGAGCCTGGGTAGTAGGGCTATGAGAAGGAACCTGGATAGTAGGGTTACTTCGATATGAGAGCCTGGGTAGTAGGGCTATGAGAAGGAATCTGGATAGTAGGGTTACTTCGATATGAGAGCCTAGATAGTAGGGCTGCTTTTGTTGCATCGATGATTACTCTGTTTAGCTTCGAGTGTTGATCATGGGCTTGCTGGAAATTGTTAATAATAATGTCTTTCCTGAAATAAATAGAGGGTTAGTCATATGGGATGCATGAGATGCATTGTGTGTTGACGTTCTCAAAACAAATGAGACCATGTTATATATGGTGTATGCATGTGTCATGATGTATGAACATGAAATGCTGACGTGATAATCAGAATCGGGGAAAATAAATAACTAATTTCCATGAAAACCATAGTTCCTCCACCTCTGTTGGGGATGGTGAACAAAGATGACCGTGCTGGGGATTTTCCCCTTGGATGGCGAATATTCTGCCGGACGAGACTCTGTCTGAGGATAACTCTGTTGGGGAGGGGATACTCTATTGATAGATCTGCCGACTTGGAGAAATAACTTAGCTGGGGATGAATTTATGTTGCTGGTGACAAAGAAACTCTGCTTGGGGAAAATTTTGCTGACTCACTCGCGATTGTGAACCTCGGCTGGGGAGAGTTGTGTCCTGTTCGGGAAAGCTAACACCACTTCCTTTGGATACTTCTTACTTTGTGGGGAGTGTATATACCACTATCCATGTTCTCAATTTTGCTCTATCCTTGTACTTGATGGGCAGAGTAATTGTAAGGTTTGGATACTTCTTCTTTGTCCCTGTTCCCGGAATTACGAGTAATTGTCTTTTGTTTTTTATGTAAATATTTTATGAGCAACAATTATTTCCAAATGCATATATCAAAAATGAATTATTGGACGTTCTTGCAAAATAAAATAGAAAAAGAAAAACAATTTGAAATTTCTTGTAAAATAAATTGTATTGATTTTTTGAAGTTGGCCTGTAATAGGCATTTTGTACAAAGAGGCTAACTCTCTTAGTAAGAGAACGCTGCCGAAAGATAGAAATTACAATTTGTGTAAAAGAAAGAAAAACAGCTATGTGAAGCAATCCCGTTGGGTTTCAACTCTGTTATTGCCTTTATATCTTCAAACGTGTCATCACTTTGCTACTTGGCCGAAGGTGGATCAGATTGATTGGTGCCGTCTGAGCTTGATAATCGATATCGAAGTCTGGTTGCAAAATGATCCAATGAGACATAGTGTTACGTTTCAATCCCTAATTTTTGCCTGGGCCGCCTTTTCGGGCTTTCGGTCCACCGGGATACCCTTTTTTGCCCAAGTCGCCTTTTCAGGTTTTCGACTTGCCGGGTGTACAGTTCTTTTTCATTTTCATCCCTTACTTTTTCCCGAACCCTTTTGGTTCGTCGGGAAGCCCTTATTTTTGCCTAGGCCAGTCAACCTAGCGGATCTTTGATTATGCGTAATATCTTTTCACTATGTCTGCATTGATGGGGTGAGGAAGGTTGTCACCATCCATGGTGGTTAGAATCATAGCTCCTCCCAAGAAAATTTTCTTAACCACAAATGGCCCTTCGTATGTGGGGGTCCATTTGCCCCTGGGATCACCTTGCGGCAGTATGATGCGCTTGATCACCAGATCCCTGACTTGATATTCTTGACTGTCTGACTTTCATGTTAAAAGCCTTGATCATTCGCTTTTGATACGTATGACCACGACAGATAGAAGTAAGTCTCTTTTCATCGATTAAGTTCAGTTGATCAAGCCGGGTTTGGATCCACTCGTCTTCGTTCAAACCCGCATCCTTCATAATCTTGAGAGAGGGTATCTGGACTTCGATGGGTAGGACTTCCTCCATACCATACACCAAAAAGTAGGGTGTTACCCCTGTTGACGTTCGTGCTGAGGTACGGTACCCATGAAGAGCGAATGGTAACATCTCATACCAATCTTTGTATGTCACCGTCATCTTCTGCACAATCTTCTTGATGTTTTTGTTAGCTGCATCAACAGCCCCATTCATCTTCGACCGGTAGGGAGAAGAATTATGATGTTGTATCTTGAACTGTTTGCAGAGCTCAGTGATTATCGTGTTGTTGAGATTTGTACCATTGTCAGTAATAATCCTCTCTGGTACATCATATCGACAAATCAGATTGTGTCGGATAAACCGCGCCATGACGTTCTTGGTTACTGTAGCAAAGGAAGATGCCTCGACCCACTTCGTAAAGTAATCAATAGCTACCAGAATAAAACAATGCTCGTTGGACGCAGTAAGTATGATCTCGCCGATCATGTCGATGCCCCATATTGCAAAAGGCCAAGGAGCTGTCAAAACATTCACAGGAACTGGAGGTACGTGCACCTTATCAACATAGACTTAGCACTTATGACAGGTTCGATAATGCTGATGACAATCGGCTTCCATAGTAGACCAATATTATCCTGCCCGTAGGATTTTCTTTGCCATGGTATATCCACTGGAATGAGTTCCGAAGGTACCTTCATGTAACTCTTCCATGATCCTTTCTGCCTCGCTTTTGTCCACACATCGCTGTAAGGTTGAATCATGGTTATGCTTATAAAGGATCCCATTGTTGATGAAGAACTTCGCAGCAAACCTTCTCAGAAACTTCTTATCATTAACAGATGCCCCCTCGGGGTATTCTTGAGCCTCAAGATACCACTTTACCTCGTAAAACCAGGGTTTATCTGCTACCTCTTCAGTCTCAATGTCACAGTAATGTGCGGGTTCGTCCAACCTCTCAATGGTAATCTGGAGAGCTTCATTGTCCCACCTGACTTTGAACATAGAAGACATAGTAGCTAGCGTGTCTGCTAACTGGTTCTCCTCTCTCGGGAAGTGTTCGAAGGTTATCTCCTCAAAGTGTGGGAGTAACGTCAGTACATATTCCTTGTAAGGAATAAGATTTGGGTGCTTTGTATCCCACTCGCCTTTGATCTGACTGATCACTCGAGCAGAATCTCCGAATACACTCAAGAACTTAATCCTCAGGTCAATAGCAGCTCGAAGACCCATGATACATGCTTCATACTCCACCATATTGTTGGTGCAGTTAAAACATGATCGGGTAGTGAACGGAGTATGACAGCCTTCAGGAGATATAATTACAGCGCCAATGCCGTTACCCAATGCGTTCGAGGCTCCATCAAAATGCATAGACCATCGGGATCCTTCCTCAGGTCCTTCATCTGATCCAGGTTCTTCACAGTCGGTTACCAACATGATGTTCTCATCCGGGAACTCGAAATTCATGGATTGGTAGTCATCCACGGCCTGATGCGCCAAATGATCTGCCAATACGCTCCCCTTGATTGATTTTTGGGTGGTGTATTGGATGTCATATTCGGTTAGGATCATCTTCCATCTTTCTATTCTTCCGGATAAGGCGGGCTTCTCGAAAATATACTTGATCGGATCCATTTTTGATATCAATAAGGTGGTGTGAGTCAGCATATACTGTCTCAGCCGGCGAGCAGCCCATGCCAAAGCGCAACAAGTTTTCTCGAGCAATGAGTATCGGGTTTCACAGTCGGTAAACTTTTTTCTAAGGTATTAAATAGCGTGCTCTTTTCGGCCAGACTCGTCATGCTGCCCCAGCACGCACCCCATTAAATTGTCCAGCACTGTCAAGTATAAAATCAAAGGTCTTCCTTCAACTGGAGGCATCAGAATTGGTGGCTCTTGAAGGTATTCCTTGATTCTTTAGAAAGAGGTCTGGCATTACTCATTCCACTTTACCACTTGATCTTTCTTCAGCAGCTTGAAGATTGGCTCACAAGTAGCAGTCAGATGTGGAATGAACCGGGCGATGTAATTCAGCCGTCCCAAGAAACCTCTAACCTCCTTTTCTATGCGGGGAGCCGACATCTCCTGTATGGCTTTTACCTTTGCAAGGTCCACCTGAATACCTTTATCACTGACGACGAAACCCAGAAGCTTACTAGACCTTACCCCGAAGGCACACTTGTTCGGATTCAACCTCGGCTTTTACGTTTTCAACCTGTTAAACAGTTTCTGAAGATGATCAAGGTGCTCTTCCTAATTCTGAGACCTGGCTATCATCTCATCAACATAAACCTGAATCTCATGGTGAATCATGTCGTGGAACAAAGCGACCATGGTGCGCTGATAAGTTTCCCCAACATTCTTCAATGCGAACGGCATGACCTTGTAGCAAAAGGTGCCCCACTGTGTAACGAGGGTTGTCTTTTCCATGTCTTCAGGATCCATCTTGATCTGGTTGTAGCCAGAAAAACCATCCATGAAAGATAAGATATTATGCTGCGCAGTGTTGTCGACTAGAACATCAATGTGAGGAAGTGGGAAGTCATCCTTGGGGCTTGCCCTGTTCAAATCTCTATAGTCCACACACATCCGTACCTTACCATCCTTCTTAGGCACCGGAACAACGTTGGCAACCCACTGCAGATAAGAAGTGACAGCTAAAAATCCGGTGTCAAACTGTTTCATGACCTCTGCTTTGATTTTCTCTGACATTTCAGGGCACATACGGCGGACCTTCTGCTTTACCAGAGGACAGTTCTCTTTGGTTGGCAGGCGATGAACCACAATATCAGTGTCCAAACCAGGCATGTCTTCATAGGACCAGGCGAAGATCTCAATATAGTCGTGTAGAATTTGTATCAATCGTTGCTTGACACTAGACTCCAGATTCACCCCTATCTTAACCTCTTTCCTGTCTTCCTCTATACCCAAGTTTATTGACTCAACCTGCTCTTTGTGCGGCTGTATGGCCCTTTCTTCCTGCTGTAATAGCCTAGCAAGCTCTCCAGGCACCTCACAATCATCCTCACCTCCGTCCTCGGCTTGGTTGATCAGATTTTCGAAGTCATAACTGGTAGTAGCAGAGTCGTTATCAATGGGATCCAGAGTGGATATGGATCTGCATTATGATACGTGAGTGTGTGTAAGAGAATAGCTGTTTTGATAAAGTGGGAGCAGAAAATAAAAACAAGGAGCGCAAAATTTGTAATGCAAGAAACGTCCAATGCTTTATTAATGATATATGAAAATGACAAACAATAAACCATCACAAGCAAAGCCAAGGTGCCTCGGACAAGACATCGGGCTATAAAGTTTCAAACTTTCTATTACAACTCTTAAAACAAAAGTCAATTACTGTGGAATAAAAGAAACAGGTATGAAGTCCTTCATCGTCCAATTGTTCAATCCACCGTTGGTTGTAGGGTAGATCCAGCTGTCGATGTTTGAATCCTCTTCACTGTCCTCAATTGCATTAACTCCCTGATTGCTGATGTGCAGAGGAGGTCTTCCAATTCGTGCGTGCCTAACAGCCCTTTGAGCCCGTGTAGTAAAGCCCAAACCAAATTTGTTAGTTTTGTGCGTGAAATTAGGGAGCTGACTCCAATTGGTACACCCACCTTCTTCAATTACAGCCCTGGCATCCTTGAGAGAAACCATCTTTAGCGGAGGTTTGTTGGTAGAAACTTCAATTGACGCCAAAGTCTGAGGGACCTCTTCAAAGTTCTAACAAGGGGTTTCGATGAATTCCCCATCCATCTCCACGTAGCGGAAGGAATTGAGATGACTCACAATATACTCCTCTTCTCCTTGTACCATGACAATATTTCCATTTGCCGGGTATTTCAACATTTGATGGAGCGTGGAAGTCACTGCCCCAACCTTATGAATCCAAGGGCGACCCAACAAACAAGAATATGATGGTCTGATATCCATCACATAGAAGGTGGATGCGAAAGTCTGAGAGCCAACTTTAACAGGGATGTCCACCTCCCCGTGCACCATTCTCTTTAACCCGTCGAAAGCCCTGACCACAATATTGCTCGGCTTTAGAATCAAATCTTCACAGTCTAGACAGTCTAATGCTTTCTTTGGCAGAACATTCAACGAGGACCCGGTATCCACCAGTACATGGGCCATAGTGGTGCCCCTGCACTCGATCGAGATGTGTAAAGCATCATTATGATTTATCCCCTTAGCAGTCAGATCTGCATCTGAGAAACCTAACCCATTGTTGGCAGTCAGGCTAGCTACACAATCTTTGAATTGATCAGCTGAAGTTTCCTGCGGCACATGCGCAGTTTTGAGGAATGCAATTAAAGTCTTTGCATGGGCTTCGAAACATAACAACAAGGACAACATAGAGATTTTTGACGGGGTCTGCCCCAACTGCTCGACTATGTTGTAGTCGCTCTTCTTGATAATCTTCAGTATTTCCTCTATCTCTTGTTTCGAGGTTTCTACAATGATCTTTTTAGGTGCCTCCGTCCGGGCAGGTTCACCTATGATTTCTTTGCCCCGAGTCCCAGACGACTCGGCAACATGGGTGATAACTGGAATAGGAACTGGGATAGTAGTTGATGTACTAGCAGATGGAATGACAACGGGTTTGTGGACAGTTGGGGGGGGGGGGGGGGGAGATCTCGGGAGAAAAGAGTCTTCCACTTCTGGTGACCTTAGTGGTCCCGACAATATTACTGATATCCGTATCAGCTTCTTCAGCCCTCAGATCTTGTTTAACACCATGGTAATATACATCAGCACCGTAGTGCCATGTGATTGCCTTATCTGAGATATATGGGATGGGACCAGGAGCGGTGATTATCAATGGAGTAATTCTTGGAACGGGTGTAACCCTAACAGGTTTTCTCGAGGAAACCTTGGAAGGGTTGGCGGAAATGGTGATAATGGCAACATCTTCAAATGGAATCAATGAAATCATAGTATTCTCAAACAAAATTTCCTTATTATCCATCAGGCGCTGAACACCTGACTTCAATAAACAGCAACCGGAAGGCAGAATTGAACACATGTGGCAACCATCACCACAACCCGGAAATAAACTGGCCAACAAAAAATTCCTCTTAACCGTCATCAAAGGAGTAGAGATCTCTTCCATAGAGGTTACAAACGAATCGGTGTCCACAGCATTGACTCCACGACCATGTTTGGGCATAGGAGCAGTTATAATGTTGGGCTTTTCCGGAGCATCAAACTCAATCTCTTTAGCTTCCAGCAAATCTTGCACTTTATTCCTAAGAGCCCAGCAATCGTTTGTTTCATGGCCAGGACTCTCTGAATGGTAGGTGCACCACGCATTGGGATTGTATTTGGGAGAAGCGGTGTTGGGATTCTTGGGAGCCTCTTTCAAGGTTGCCAAGTTAGATTTTAACAGATGAGGCAGAACTTCAGCCAAAGTCACATTGATGCGGGTAAACTGCCGTTGTGGTCTTTCTATCCTTTGCTGATTGTTGCGTTGTGGAGCAACGGCTGGTCTTGATATTACTACAGCATTTACCGCTTGACGGTGTTCAGGTCTGCTTTGGCCCCTCGGGCCATAGACTGCAATAACTTCTTTCTTACCGGTGAAAGGCTTCTTTGCTACACTTGACGAAGCATCCTTCTGTATTTTACCACTTTAAATGCCAACTTCTACTCTCTCTCCAGTCAAAATCAACTCAGTAAACCCAGATGACGAACTGCCGATCAGATGATTGAAAAATGGACCAGATAGCGTCCCTAGAAACATGTCAACCAACTCCCTATCAGACAAAGGGGGTTGGACTCTTCCAGCCAGGTCCCTCCACTTTTGAGCATAGTCCTTAAAGCCTTCACCTGTACCCATGGACATACCCTGGAGCTGAGTACGAGTGAGAGAAATGTCGGTGTTATACTGATACTGCTTGTAAAAAGCAGCATCAAGGTCTTCCCAGTTTCAGACACTGGCTCCTTCCAACTGATAAAACCATTCAAGCTGAGTCCCTGACAGACTATCTTGAAAGAAGTGTACCCACAAATTTCTATCAGTAGTGTGAGGTTGGATTTTTCTGACGTACGAGCGGAGATGGAGTTTTGGACAGGATACTCCATCGTACTTGGCAAAAACCGGAGCTTTGAACTTATGAGGGATCACCACTCCTGATACCAGTCCCAGTTCTCCGAAATCCAAACCAGGGATCTTCTGAATATCCATAGCACTCAGACGGTCTTCTAGCTGCTTGTACCTATCCTCAGCAGGAGGATATTATTCATCATCATAATATGTATCGTTATCAGAAACTGCTGGACTAGGGTCCTTTGTCCTTTCTTGGTTCTCCCCGTCTTTGGATGAGGAGGTCAGATAAGCTGATTGTCTTATCCTTTCTCTGAATCTTCTCCCCATGTTCAGAATACCAACCTTCTTTTTATTCTTCTTCTCTTTCAGAATCAGGGTCTTCAAATCCTCTTGCCCTTTAACCAGACTTAAGAACATCTGTTGGAATTGGGCGTTCTGTGCTTGCAGATCTTTGATGGCTTGATCAGAAGACATTTCTGCTGAAATAAACAGCGAAGAAGATGAGAAACCTGTAATGGTACCTGTAATGGTGTGCATGATAATGGGATGCACATGTAATGATTTCAAAGACTGCAGGAAATTTAAATTTGCGAACCAAAAAAATAAACAAACTTTATTAGATTAACTTGTAAAAGGTTCAACAATGCCTTTAAGGCGTTACAAAGAAGTAAATGGAAAACAAATTTAAAACTAGAAAAAGAAAAATCAAAAGTCCCATGGACACTTCCTCTTTGTGTTGATGTAGTCATTGATCACTTTTTCTTCCTCGAGCTGCCTGGTGAACTTCAAAATCTTCCTTTCTTACTCATGGTACTTTTCCCGGTAAGTATCCCGTTCATCCTTCAGCTGAATCCAAGACCTCTGTAATTCCCCAAAATCAGCGGGCATGTAAGGATAAAGAACCGTGTAAGGAATGCCCTCTTCATTAGTGGGCTCCATAATCACTGGAGGTACGGCTTCATAGGGCATCCCAAGCTTCTGGGCACGAGCTCGGACCCATTGGAGGTAAGGCTGCATAGGGAGGGAAGTCCTTGGTCCCAGCTCTTGGGGGTCAAATCTGTTCACCATGCCCTAAGCTCGTATAAACCTCCGGCGGTGCTCCTTAACATCCTCCTTGTAGTCAAATGCAATATCCTCAAGAACTAGCTCATGGGGACATCTCTCCGAGCATGACCAAATTGTCGTAAAGCTAGACAAAGATTGTAGGTTATACCCCCTCTGATTCCAAGCAATGGGACATTAGGGTATCCCCCACAACGATCAATGACAGCAGTGTCTTCCATAACTCGGGAACTCCAAAGAATATCTGTATGGGCAAGTGACATTATCCTGTAGGACCAACCCAAACCTTCTTCGTTCTTCAGCACAGACTTAGGGAGGTGCGAAATAAACCACCTCGACAGCAACGACATGCAACACATAAGATTCCCTCTTCTTCGCATGATACAAGTATAGAGGGCATGAAAGATATCACCCAGCAGGGTAGGCACAGGATTGCGAGAAAGGAAAATCTTGACAGCATTCACATCTACAAAGGAATCCGGATTCGGGAAGAGAACCAAACCATAAATAAGGAGAGCCAAGATATCTTCGAAAGCCTGAAAATCCAAACTATCCCAGAATAGTTGAGCCTGGTCTATCAGAAATTTGGCTAAGAAACCTTCGACCCCGCTTCGTGTTTCCCAATTGGATACTACATCAGCCCGTTTCAGATGTAGAGCTGAGGAAATGTCTTCTGGTCTAGGAACCTCTTCCATACCGGTGAAGGGTACCTGTTAAAGGATGGATATGCCCAATAGGTGAGAGAACTCTTCCAAGGTGGGAACCAGCTGGTAATCTGGAAAGGTGAAGCAATGATGCACAGGATCGAAGAACTGGAAAATTACACTCATCATCTGCTCATCAAGATTTGAAGTAACCAGGCTAAGAAGTTGACCATGTCTCTTTATGAACATAGAAGTCTAGGAAACTCTCGAGGCTAACACTTTAAGTTGAGCAAGTATTTGCACAAAGTTGACTCGGATGGTATTTCTGTGCACAGAAGCCATAATCTGCGAAACAGAACAAAGATAATTTCCCTTGGTCTTTGAAACAGTTAGTATAATGAAGTATGAATGCCATGTTATGATGCATGATGTCATGATAAAAAAAACAGGTATAGCAGATAACAGGCATGGGAAAGACAAACAAGTCATATAAAGCCCTTAAGTTTAAGGCTTGCATGAGGTCAAAGGTATTACCCTCTTGAAGTTTAGTTGGTTTCAACCTGTCCTAGCAAAAGTAACTGGGTTCTAGAGGATCTCAATATCACTAACCATCCTCCATCGGTCATGGTTTCAGCTCACGCAATCTTTTCTTGCAGTCGGAACTATCTCGAGAGTATGGTCTCAATGAGTGTAGCATCGAGTATCAACCAGTTCTCAGCTTTACACCGAGGTCGGCTATCTCACTACTTTTTAATGGCTAAGTTGGTCGATTAAAGGTTCTAAGGTCAGTTGATGCTTAGTGACACCACACAGCGGCCCCGTATTCTCTTTGTTTCTCCACAAGGGATACCGGTACCAACCAATGTGCCACATCAACGTAGCTACTGCTTCAACCGTATCGGTCTACGCTGTATAGTTCCCTCACAGTCTATTGCTACTTACCTAAAAGGTGTCCCCAGATCCGGGTTAGGATCTATAGTAACTCCCAAACAAAACCCTTAAAAGTAAAGCAAACAAAACAATCAAAAGAAGCAATTATGATGAACTAGATCCTAAGGTATACCCCATTTATTAGTCCCCAACAGAGTCGCCATTTCTGTGATACGGTGGCAGAACCGACTGTTTTTGGAATACTGGTTTGCATTTTGAGTTTTTCGTTCGAAAAATGTCGCAGTAAGCAAGAGTCGCCACCGACTTTTATTTCATCCAAACGGAAAGGAAAAAAGTACAGAAAAAAATCCTTTTTTCGAGATTTTGAGTACGGGGGTAGATTATAGAAAGGGAAGGTATTAGCACCCTTTCTATCCATGGTTTTCCATGGGCTCTTAGGTACTTGCTCATCTTTTAAAATTGCTTGTGTGTGTGCTTTGTTTTTGAAAAGTTTGACTTCGTGATAACCCTTGTATCAGTCCTCAAAGGTGTGACGAAGTTTGTTTTGAAAATTGTTTTGAAAGGTGTAAGTGTGAAAAAATTTGTTTGGAGCAAGTACCTACTAGCATCTACCTACTAGAAAAAAGATCGTTTCTATTCTCGTTTCCTTTAGACAACGCTATCCTACTATTGAGAAGTAGGTAGCACCGTCGTTGGAGTTGTAAGGGTCAATTAGTAAGGGACGTGCGATCACTAAAGTAATATTAGGACGTCTTAGTAATAACCCTAAAGTCTTAAGATCATATTCGAGGCAACATTTCCGAGGCAACATTTCCGAACGGGACATTTGATCTTTGTTAGACAGGAGGGCAACCACTAAGACATCCTATACTTAATGATCGTTTACCGAAGGCAACCGAAGTGAGAGTATACCCTAGGAGTGCACATGTGTGAATGATTAGATTTCAGTTATTATCTTTGCACATTAGGGTTTTCTAGCCGTTTTAAATTATCATGCAATCTTGTTATACAATCCTATCAACATACATCTAAACAGTTAATATTTGCAAGAATTAAAATGCGAGAAAATAAACCTACACTATTACAAGACTTCGGGGTAGGGTTAATTACATAGCCAAAAAAACCCACAAAAGACGATAAATAAAAGAAAGTCCTAGATTAAACTATTACATACCGTGGACAGTTACATCAATATGGCAAAAAAATAATAAACACGCACGATGAATCGAATACAAGATAATTAGGGTTTTGACCCCAATTATACCTAATTGTAATTTAAAGGGAAAATCATTTTTGTCGTTTTTGTTATTTGAGAAAATAAAGCTCAATTGAATAAAAAAAGAACCTAATTACTAATTAATTTTAATTAAGAAAAATAATTAAATTAACCTATTTTTTGTATTTTTATTTTGAGAAAGAACTAAATATTAAATCAAGAGTCTAACCCTAATTTTTCTAATTAGTTTTAATTATATAAAAAAAGTTAGAATTTCCCTAAATTAAATTAAACTAAATTAAATTAAATTTGATATATAAAAAAAAACCTAATTCTAATTTTCATGAACTCTTGATTTTATGATTTTGTGGAAAAAAAGATTAATTTTGTTAAAAATAATTAAGCAAATTAATTTAAATAAAAGAAATAAATAGAGAAAAGAAAAAAGAATGGGCCTGATTGTTTAGCAAAGGGGGGGGGGGGGGGGTGAATCTGATTTTCTTGGCCCAACAAACTCCTGGCCTTCTTGACTTTGCCCAATCCCATGTGCACGTTTGACTGGGGCGCATGGTGGTCTTCCAGGGGAAGGCGTTAGATCTGAAGCATTTGTGGATTGGATGGTCAGATCTTGGTAGCACATGGTGGATGCTGGGGCGTGAGGCGTACCTGATCCTTCATTGAAAAATAATATGAAGCAAAGAAGGGACCTAAGGATCGAACCCAGGTCCTTATGCATTCTTCCCTTGCACGCTTGCCAACTGAGCTGGCTGATTTAGTTGTATATACAATAATAAACAAATATTATATAATGAAAACAAAATGTTAAACTTTAAAACGCGCGAAATTCAAACTGGCAAGTCCGGGAGCGCCACGTATTGTCGTCTTCTTCCTCCCACCATCGCTTTAGGTTTTGTGACTTTTACCTACAGACATCAAGCGTAGGTATAGCCCATGTCCATTCCAAAATCCTGTACGCGCATGATAAATGAAAACTAATTGTACCAATCTACTCGTTTCAACCTCACGAGCATCATGGTACCATTATCAATGCCCAATTTTTCCTGTATAAGAAACCCCTAAAAATAAAGAACAAACCCTAGCCATGGCAGTTTTACGTACAAACAATAAAAATGCAATTGAATATAGTTACTAGCTTGTAAACTCAATAAGGAACAAGAATATGAAATCAAAACGTGCAAATGATGTATAAATCAATAAAAACGAAAACGAATTTCTAAGCTAACGGTGTGATTGCTACAATGCGTTTCAAGGTTAGGGGAGGCTTGCTAATGATTGAAACACGATCCTGAGACGTCCAACAATTTATTGGTATGGTTAGGATGGCTTGAGATGGCCTGCAACTTGGAATTTGATATGCACTTTTTCTTTAAAATTTTGCAATTGGTTCTGCCTCTTTCATGATTTCTCAACCTCTCCTTTTGGTCTTCCTTTTTTCACTATCTATAATAGAGTGCATTAGGGTTAATATTTGCATCAAATCTTTGCCATTTGTGAAGATTGATCATTGATTTATTCCTTGCACCAAATCTTTCCAAAACAAGCATTTTCAATCTTTTTTTCCATATGAAGCCTTGCACGATTTGATCTTGTCTCCAGTTGTATAATGACATTAATCATACACAAAATCTCAAGGTTTAATTGATTTTTGATATTTTCATTATTTTATATTGATTTTATTTGATTTAAATGAAATAAAATCAAAATAAATAACAAAAATAACAGAATGACAAGTGGATGGGCTCATGGGTCGTGAATCACATTACAAACTCAGTGCAAGCATAAAAAGTTGGGCCCATTTAGCAAAAAATGCAATTTTGGACACATTTGACTTTTGGCAATTTTGCAAAAAGGGTCAATTTGGCCAATGCATAACTTTCTCAATTTTGACCCCAGAGATGTGTTCTTGGACTTTTTAGAAATCTTAGGATGTCCTCTAAGCAACCCTTTTGGTCTCATCTCAATTGAATCTTCCATGTTCATGTATGAAGCTTTGACCCAAAAGGTGTTTTTGTTGACTTTTCAAAATGACCTATAATGTCCAAATTCATATCTTCTTGTGAGTGCACATTTTGAACTTGGGAGATGAATATGAATTGTAGGGAATTACATCCTCTTCAAAATGAGCTTTGGATGGGTCATGTTTTATAAAGTATGAGAAAGTTATGCTTGGTCAAAGTTGAGTTGACTTTTCCTTCAAAACCCTAATTTAGCAACTTTTGGGTTTTGATGAATTGTGAGAAATCCTTGAGGAATCATGATCAACCCTTGATCAAATGATGAATAATACTTCAAAATTATAATGTTGACAAAAAATCTTGAGGTTTGGCTGTATGTGGGCCACAGTTGACTTTTGACCTTGTACTGTTGATTTCCAGGGCTTTGAGCAATTGACTGAGCAAACATCCTCCGCAAGGCTTGAAACTTAACATGGATGATCTTGATAACATATTAGGACAACTGTGAGCTTTTGGGATCCTTTGGACTCAAGCATCTTGATGCAAAATGAAACCCTAATCTGAGGTAGACTGCCTTAGGAGAGAGTTTGTCTGGTCAACTCTTGGACCTCCTTGAGCAATTTGAGGACCTCACTTGACATGTATTGAGAACTATAGGAGGGAAACTTTTTGGGTACAACAAACCCTATCTTTGGATGTAAACGGGACGGGCGTGGGTCATCGTATAACCATGATTTAAAAATGTTGCAAGGTATCTTAGCATTCTTTTTTACAGACTAAGATCATTTGTAAGGCAACTTTAGATAGCGTCATCGAGGGACTATGATCTTATATTTGCTTGTTTTTGCTAAGATACCTTACTTGCGTAATATGACCATTTTTTATAAGGCAACCAAGTGGAATAACCCTAGGAGTGCTTGTGTGCAAATGTATTGTTTCCATGCTTGTTTTTGTCTTGAATTAGGGTTTTCTAAGTATTGGTTTTAGTCTTTCCATACAAACCCTAATTACTAGCATGTTATATAAAAGCGATAAATTGCGAAATTTAAAGTTACTACGCTATAACAATATTTGTGGGAGGGGGTGTACAAATTGAATGGGGATTGCAAGAATTGTAAACCTAATTAGTCTATTACAACCATATTGAATTGGTATCAATTACAAGAAATTTAAATGGATACAATATACAAAATGAATAAATGTATAAAAATACAAAATGTGAAGTAAATGAATATTTTGGTTGGATTTTTTAGAGAAAAAAAAAGATTTTGTCTTAATATAATTAATTAAAAGAAAAATAATTAATGAAAATTAAACCGTAAATTTATTAAGAAAAGATTTTTAAACAAAACCGTAAATCTATTAAAAATAAAAGAAAATAAGTTTTATAAGAAAAGTGTTTTTGGTATTTTTGTCTTGAAAATATTTATAGTATCATGAAATATTTTTAGTCTTTTTTATATAAAAAAAATAATATACTTTAATTAGTAAGAAAGAATATAACTAATAACCTAGTTTTAATTACATTTACAAGATAATAAGTAAAAATAAATAAAGTATAGTTAATAAAAATATTTTTTTTGTGAGAAAAATAAAATAAACTAAGTCAAAATATAAATCTATCATTTTTTTGTATTTTATGATTTTTCAGTATTTAGAAAATATATTTAAGAAAATAAAAAAGAAATAAAAAAGAAAATAAATAAACTTGGGCCAGGGGTGCCAATAGTCTGCAGGGAAGTTAGTAAGAAAAAAAACAAAATAAACAGGCCCAAGAAGGCCTAGCGTGTCAAAAAAGAAAAATCAGAAAACAAGAAAAATGTGAAAATTCCAAAAGGGTACCATTGGGGCCCAAATCCAGGTCCTAAAGGTTATAGGCGCGCGCTTCTACCACTAGGGTGGCTATACATCCGTTAACATAAGCAAAACAATAAATATACAAGGCAAAACGCGCCCTGAAGACTTCATCTTCAACCTCCATCCAAACCAACTGTAACTTGCTCATATCTCATCAAAAAGGAAAACTGTAAATATGAAACTTGTAGCAAATTTTCTCACGGTTTCAGAAATGTAAAGCATTAAAACTATAGACATGGTTAGCTTTAGGGAAATAATATCTACATGTTTTGTTCATAAATAAATCATTGATGATGCATGTATGAAGAGTTCCAAGTAGAGAAAACTTACCTTAAAACTGGAAATCGTGTTTTGAGTTTGAGCTTGTTTCAAGTTATAGTGATGATTAGGTTAGCTTCCTTGAGGTCCTAGGAAGCTAATGCAATGATTAGCTTGAACAATGGATGGCTGAAATGGTCTGGAGAAGTTAATGTGCAGAGCTCTATTTTTGGAAATGGAGGATGGTGTTAGTGGTGTTACAGTTCTAAAACAGGGTGTGAGATTGATTCTACATGATGTTTAGAAACTTTAGAAACCAAAAGGCCAAGAAACGCATAAGTAGATTGTGAGTTTCAAGTTTTTGGTCAGTTTGTGTAAAAATGGAAGTGTGAAATATGTTTGAGTTCTAGCTCTTTTCAGTGGTCAAGAATTCGTGTGTTTGGTGCAAATGGTTTATGTATGTATAAACAAAAGTGTTTGAGAGCTTTGGACAATCAGAAGTACAAGTTCCTAGCTTTTGGCTAGGTTACTTGATTTTGAAGAAAAGAGGGAAACAAGTTTCAAGGAGAGGTACAAGCATGGGATGTGTGATTATAAGTGTTTCAAACATTTCTCATGAGTTATAAGACCTGTTTGATCAGAAGAGAACAAGTGCAAGGCTCAAGAACAAGTTTTGTACAAAAAGTTGCTTTTATCAAAATGGCGATGTGACCTTTCTTCCAAAAATGGATAAAAAGCATGTCCATGCATTGAATGCTTGAAGTGAGGCCTCTAACAACTGTGTAAACCATTAATTATGGAGTGCCTAACAAGTTTGAGGCCTTCAAAGTAGTGTTTGTGCATCATGGTTTGAATTTGAATATTGTTCATCACAAAAATTACTTGTAATTAAAGTGACAAAACCCTAACTTCATCTCTTTGATTCTCCCTACTCAAGAATGATCTCAAGGAGTTCTTGGAAACTTTGGAAAGCTTGAAATGTTATATACAAACCATATTTGAATTTCTTTTGAATATTACCATTGGAACTATATGAAAAAGTGCCATGAAGTTGCGTCAAAATCCTGACCAAATTAGGGCAAAATTTCACTAAGTGTTTAGTTTTATAACCACGTGTTTATAAAATTATAACTTGAGATCCATGAATTTTTGGAAGGAGTTGTGTAAAGAAAAGTTGTAGATTTTATAGAGATCTACAACTTTCATGTTGGAAGTTTTTCTTGAATCATCTTGCATCATGGTGAAAATTTTGCTCAAAGTTATGAAAAAACATGAAATTTCCAGCACTTAGAAAAATTTCTAAGTTTAGAAATTTGACTTTTCAAAATGAAATCTTGACTTTTTTTATTTCTTGATGAATAAGTTTCATATTTTGACATGTTTTGATGAATTATGATCTTTGGCACTTGAATTTGATCAAAAAGTCAAAGTTTGACTTTTCAGTATACAATTGACTTTTGATCAGTTCATTGAAAAATTCATCTATCAATCCAATGGACTTGCAATGTTTTGAACCATGTCATTAGGTCAAAATGATGCAATTGGACTCTTGAGATCATGCCTTAAACCAATTGACCATTTGCTAGGTCAAAAATTAGAAATTGCCCTTTCCCAGTCAAAACCCTAATTTTGACCATTTTGCCCTTTTGGAGATTTGATCAAATTTCTTGAGGAATTGTCGTCCAAAGTTGATAAAATGATACATATGAGTATAAAATGTTGATGTGGATCAAAAATCATGAAGTTTGACTATGAATTGGCCATGGTTGACTTTTCCCTAATACAGTTGATTTTTTAGGTCAACTGCTCAATTGATTGAGCAAAAGTGTGATCCAAGGTTTGAAACTTGACATGAGTAATATTGGGGGCCCATAATGATCCATGAAATTCACATGGGACATTGGAAGTTCAAAAATCCTTGTGCAAACTCAAACCCTAATTTTGGTCATTAGTGCTTAAGGAGGTGTCTTGAGATGATCAAACTCTAGTGCAGTCTTGAGTCAAGGAGATCTTGTGAGAAAATTCTTGATAAGTGAGAGGGAAATTTTGGGGTACGACAGCTGCCCCTGTTCAATCTTCTTAAACCTGAAGAGTTATACTGGTGAGTTTTGTCATTCGTGACTCGAAGGTGGAAGATGATTGGACACTAGAGTGCCCAGAAATTTGCACTCAGTGATGTGATGGTAGAGGGAATGGGATTAAAGATTCCATTTGGAGAGATGATAAAAAGTTATTGGATATGGGCTTGTAGATGCCATACAAAAGTGATTGCTGAACAGTGTTTGAAATCTGAAACTGAATGAGTATCAGAATGGCGTCCGTGTCTGGAGCGTATCTGAACTATATCTGAAAGAGACTCTTAATGAGTATCAGAATGGCGTCCGTGTCTGGAACGTATCTGAACTGTATCTTGAGAGTTGCATCTGAATGAGTATCAGAATGGAATCCGTGTATGGAGCGTATCTGAATTGTATCTGGGAGTTGAATCTGAATGAGTATCAGAATGGCATTAGTGTCTGGGAGCGTATCTAAACTGTATCTGGGAGTTGAATCTGAATGAGTATCTGAATGGCATCCGTGTCTGGAGCGTATCTGAACTGTATCTGTAAACTTTGAACATTGTTAATGGTAGTTGTTTATCTTATCCTGGAAAGGGTAAAATGTTAGCTAAAATGCAAAGTCATGTTGTATGAAAGGCATGGTATAATGCATTTGTGTTATCAATGTTTATAATATATGGATGCAATGTATGCGTATGTGAGCTAATCTGTTGTGCTGTTTGTTGGATTTGGGGAAAATAAATCCCTGACCACTGCTGAGGATATGTAAGTCTTCATGTTGTGAAGTTGAAGTGTTGATGAATTTCCACTTAGAGAAATAAATTATGTTGTAAGGGAAATGCCGTGGATTTGCTTGAAAAATCCTGCTTGGGGAATCCGGAGAAATTTGGTGACTTCTACTGGGGATTGATAACTGGAAGCTTTTGTTCTGCCGGGGATTAATCTGCATACTGCGGGGGTCTATGGAAATAGCTTAGAGAGATTTCCCTACCTTAAAGCCATCAGTGATTTGTTTATTTGCAAACAGTAATTATATTCAAATGCATATGTTCAAAAATAAATCATTGGACGTTATTGTAAACAAAACACAAGAGTAAAGAAAAAAAAATAGTTTTACACTTTCAAAGGGATATCTTTGTATTGACTTTGAGTAAGTATTTTTGTATAATGAGACAAACATTCTAGTAAGAGAATGCTGTCGTAAAAAATGAAATTTTATATAAAGAAAAGATAGCTATGTGAAATAATCCCATGGGGTTCCCATTCTGCTATAGCCTTCGTGTCTCTGAGCATCTTGTCTATTTGTTGCCTTGTCCAAAGCTGATTGAATTGATCAAAATCGTCGAGTTTGCAGGTTATCCGTAAGGTGATCCAACGGGACATAGTCATACGCTTTAATTCCCTAACTTTTTCCTGGACCGCCCTTTCGGGTTTTCAGTCCACCGGAAAACCCTTTTTTGCCCAAGTCGCCCTTTCGGGTTTTCAACTTGTCGGGTGTACATATTTTTGTTTTATCCCTAATTATTGCCCAAACCTTTTTGGTTCGCCGGGATGCCCTTGTTTTACCTAGGTGTGTCAACCTAGCGGGTCTCTTACGCGTAGTATCTTTTAACTATGTCTGTATTCGCAAGGTGCGGCAGGTCATCACCATCCATGGTGGTCAAGATCATTGCGCCACCATAGAATATGTTTTTCATTACAGATGGTCTTTCGTATGTAGGAGTCCATTTGCCCCTGGGATCACCTTGCGGCCGTATGATGCGTTTGATCACCAGATCACCAACTTGATACACTTGGTGTCTGACCTTTTTATTGAAAGCCTTGATCATTATTTTTTGATACATTTGACCATGACAGACAGCAGTAAGTCTTTTCTCATCAATCAAGTTTAGTTGATCAAGTCTAGTCTGGATCCAATCGTCTTCATTCAGCTTTGCAACCTTCATAATTCTTAGAGAGGGGATCTGGGCCTCAATAGGCAAGACAGCCTTCATGCCATATACCAAAGAGTAGGGTGTTTCCCTGGTTGATGTGTGTGCCGTGGTATAATAACCGTGGAGAGCGAATGGTAACATCTCATGCCAGTCTTTGTATGTGACCGTCATTTTCTGTATGATCTTTGTAATGTTCTTATTTGCGGCTTCGACAACACCATTCATCTTCGAGAGGTAGGGGTAAGAATTGTGATGCTGGATCTTGAACTGCTTGCACAGGGCGGTGATCATAGTATTGTTTAGGTTCGTACCATTGTCTGTAATGATCCTCTCCAAGATACCATAACGACAAATGAGATTCTGCTTGATGAACTGGGCGACAACATTCTTGGTAACGGAAGCGAAAGAAGCTGCCTCCACCCACTTGGTAAAATAGTCAATGGCCACTAAGATGAAGTGATGTCCACTAGAGGTTGTTAGCTTGATCTCCCCAATCATATCGATGCCCCACATAGCAAAGGGACAATGAGCCGTCAAGACATTCAGAGGAACCAGAGGTACGTGCACCTTGTCAGCGTAGACCTGACACTTATGGCAAGTTCGAGATTGTTGATAGCAATCTGCTTCCATGGTAGACCAGTAATAGCCTGCCCGTAGGATTTTCTTTTCCACCGTATGCCCCTTAGAATGGGTGCCAAAGGTGCCTTCATGCAATTCAGCCATGATCCTTTCAGCTTCCACTTTGTCTACGCACCGAAGTAACACAGAGTCATGGTTGCGTTTGTAAAGAATGTCGTTACTAAGGAAAAACTTAGCAGAGAATCTCCTTAAGAACTTATTATCATTGACTGAAGCTCCTTCTGGATATTCTTGAGCCTCGAGATACCTCTTGACTTCGTGTAACCAAGGATGGTCCACTACTTCTTCAGTATTAATCTCATGAAAATGTGTTGGTGCATCCATTCGTTCAATGGTGATCTGGGGTGCCTCGTTATCCCATTTAAGTTTAAACATAGATAACATTGTGGCTAGTGCGTCTGCTAGCTGATTTTCTTCTCGTGGGAAATGCTAGAAGGTAATCTCCTCAAAATGTGGAAGCAATGTCAAAACATGTTCTTTGTAAGGGAAAAGGTTAGGGTGTTTGGTATCCCATTTCCCTTTGATCTAGCTTATGACCAAAGCTAAATCTCCGAATACATTTAAGGATCTGATCCCCAAATTTATGGCAACTTTAAGACCAAAGATGCACGCTTCGTACTCCGCCATGTTGTTTGTACAATTGAAGCAGAGCCTTGCAGTAAAAGGAGTATGACATCCTTCAGGAGATATGAGTACAACATTGATACCTTTGCCGAGTGCGTTAGATGCCCCATCAAAAACTAGGGTCCATCGGGATCCTTGTTCAGGTCCGCCATATGGCCTGAATTCTTCACAGTTGTTTACCATCATGATGTCCTCATATGGGAATTCGAACTTCATGGACGGGTAATCTTCCACAGCTTGGTGAGCAAGGTGATCAGCTAGTACACTACTCTTTATTGCTTTTTAGGTAGTATACTATATGTCATATTCTGTCAGGATCATCTACCATTTTAGATATCAACAAGGTAGTATGGGTCAGCATATACTATCTTAGCCGGCGAGCATCCCATGCCAGAGCGCAACAAGTTTTCTCGAGCAGTGAATATCTTGTTTCACAGTCGGTAACCTTTTTGCTCAGGTAATAAATAGCGTGCTCTTTTCGGCCAGACTCGTCATGCTGCCCCAACATACACCCCATTGAATTTTCCAAAACAGTCATATACGTCATTAATGGCCTTCCCTCGACTGGTGGCATCAGCACCGGAGGCTCTTGCAGGTACTCTTTGATCTTGTCAAAAGCAGTTTGGCATTCATCATTCCATTTGACTACTTGATATTTCTTCAGTAATTTGAAGATTGGTTCACAAGTAGCTGTCAAGTGAGAAATGAATCTGGAAATGTAGTTTAAACGTCCCAAGAATCCTTCGACTTCCTTCTCGGTACGAGGAGCAGGTATCTCTTGTATCGCTTTCACCTTGTCAGGATCTAATTCAATACCCTTATTTCTAAATACAAATCCTAGGAGCTTACCAGACCTTACTCCAAACGTGCATTTATTTGGGTTCAACCTCAGCTTGTACTTCTTTAGTCTCTTGAACAGTTTCTGTAAATGATCAAGATGCTCTTCTTCTGTTTGAGATCTAGCTATCATGTCGTCCACATAGACCTCTACTTCATGATGTATCATGTCGTGGAATAGAGCTACCATGGCACGCTGAAAGGTTGCCTCAGCATTCTTCAGTCCAAATGGCATAACCTTGTAGCAGAATATGCCCCATTGTGTGACAAAGGTTGTTTTCTCCATGTCTTCAGACGCCATTTTGATTTGGTTGTAACCTGAGAAACCGTCCATGAAGGAAAACACTTTGTGTTATGCTGTATTGTCAACTAGAATATCAATGTGGGGGAGTGGGAAATCATCCTTAGGGCTTGCCCTATTCAAATCTTTGTAGTCCACACACATTCGCACGTTGCCGTCTTTTTTGGGTACGGGAACAACATTGGCAACCCATTGTGGGTAAGAGGTGACGGCCAAGAATCCTGCATTGAATTGTTTCATGACTTCAGCTTTAATCTTCTCCAATATATCTGGTCGCATTCAACGGACCTTTTGCTTCACTGGTGGGCAATCCTCTTTTGTAGGAAGACGATGTACCATAGTATATGCGTCAAGTCCTGGCATGTCTTCATACGACCAGGCAAAGACCTCAACATAATCGTGCAACAACTGAATCAGATGCTCCTTGACACTGGGTTCCAGATTGGCACCCACCTTGACTTCTCTTTTGTCTTCTTCGGTACCTAGGTTGATCATATCCACGGGTTCCTCGCGAGGCTGAATGGTTCTTTCTTCTTGTTGTAGTAATCTGGCAAGTTCCCCTGGTACTTCACAATCTTCCTCACCTTCGTCTCCGGCTTGGTAGATTAGATTTTCATAGTCACAAAAAGCCATAGCAGAACCGTTACCCATGGGATCCCAAATGGATGTAGACTTGCATTGTGAGTGTGAGTGTGTGTAAGAATATAGCTATCTTTGAAAGCAATAAAAATGTAAAAAGAAAAACAATGAGCACAAAGTTTGTATGCAAAAACGTCCATGATTTATTGATGTCATATGGAAATGAGATAATAACCCTTACAAATGGACCATTGCGCCTCAGGTAAGACACAAGGTTTTAAGAGTCTAAATTGTTTTAATATTACAGATCCAACAAAATATAAAGAAAAATTACTGTGGGATAAAAGTGATCAGGATAAAATCTCTGGCCTCTCATTTGTTTAGCCCTCCACTGACAGTTGGGAAGATCTAATCCTCCAGGTTGCAGCCATCTTCATCATCCTCTACCGCGTTGACTTCACGGTTGCTGATCTTCAAGGGTAGTCCTCTAGCACGAGCGCGACATACAACCTTCTGGGCACTTGAAGTGAAACCCAAGCCAAACTTATCAGATTTGTATGGGATATCTGGGAGTTGTCCCCAAATAGTGAACCCACCTTCTTCTGTCACTGCCTTGGCGTCCTTCAAAGATGACATCCTGAGTGGAGGCCTAGTAATCTTGGGAACTTGATACACAACCTTGGTTACTGCCACATCTTTCGGGACTTCCTCAAAATGTTGGAATGGAGTTTCAATAAATTCACCATCTAATTCCACATATCTTAAGTAATTGAGATGGCTGATCATATACTCTTCTTCTCCATGAACAGTGATAATCTTCCCTCGAATCAGATACTTTAGCATTTTGTGCAGCGTAGAAGTGACAGCACCGACATTGTGAATCCATGGTCGCCCTAGCAATCGGGAATATGAAGGGCGAATGTCCATTACATAAAAATTCGAATCAAATGTTTGGGTTCCAACCTTTATGGGGATATCCGCTTCCCCATGCACCATCCTTTTCGAGCCGTTAAAATCCCTCACTACTATATTGCTTGGTTTCAATGTGAATCCTTCGCAGTCAAGCCTATCAAGAGCCTTTTTAGGCAAAAAATTCAGAGATGAACCGGTGTCAACCAACACATGAGCCAGAGTTGTGCCCCTGCATTCCACTGAGACATATAATTCCTCATTATGCTTCCTCCCTCTTGGCGTTAAATCAGCATCCGAAAAACCTAAACCATTATCTGTGGTCAAGCTGGCTATGCAGTCTTGGAACTGATCGGCAGATGTTTCTTGGGGTACATGAGCATTTTTAAAGAATTTTACCAAGGCTTTTGCATGCGCCTCAGAACATAGTAGTAAAGTCAGCATGGGAATTTTAGATGGAGTTTACCCCAGTTGCTCAACTACATTGTAGTCGCTTCTTTTTATGATCTTTAGAATTTCCTCCATCTCTTTCTGGGAGGTCTCACGGATAGCCAATGAATGTGCCTTCTTCTGGACAGGCTCAATCAGAATACCTTTACCTCGAGTCTCGTTTGACTCGGCAGCAAGAATGTCAGTAGGAGTGATAGCAGGAATTGTAACAGCTTTGTCAATTGGAGTATTAGTGGAGATGATTGTAGGACTGTGTTGTACCCCAAAATTTGCTCTCTTTTCATACACGCATATTATTGGTTTTATGGTTATGGAATAAAGGTATATTTATCAAGCTTCTTCAGGTTACAAGTGACGTTTACTTCGCCAATGGATATTCTCAGAGTATTTTCCGTGCTGTAGATCGGTTCGCTGTTTTGCAACGATTCGGGGTTCAAAGATTCACAAGTCTAACCCGGAGCGTCATATTCAGGTGTTCTTTCGCCAAGATATCTCTGATAACATATTCTCAAATTTAGGTTCGGCTCAAGAGTCAATTCTTTAAAGAAGGTATCTGAATGTGTGAGTTTTCTCGAAGAAATATGGTGAAAAGTGTGCTGAAAGTGCAGTTTTTACGCGCTAAAAAATTCATAACTTGAAGATCGTGGCTCGTTTTGAACCCGTTCCAGTGGCCAAAATTCTGTATTGATGTCATCTACGTTTTCATCACTCACGGATGGAATCCAATTTCGATTAGAAGGTCTTCAAAAATGCGGATTTATCAAGTATTTTTGTACAGAAAATTTGTGACAGAAGTTTATTTGTGTCATGTTCAGAAAATCATAACTTGGTCGATTTTCATCGTATCGAGCTGGTTCCAGCGCCAAAATTTCACAAATTGAGTTGGCTACGTTTTCACAGAAGGTATTAAGTTCGAACGGTATCCAAAAGGCCTTCGTTTTTTGCTCAGAGTGCGCATGACGCGCCAAAAATCCTGAATGCTGAATAATATTTCATCTGGGCCGAAACTTTGAAAATTCATAACTCGGTCAATTTTTATCGGATTGGGTCCATCTTTTTACACAAGGTCACTGACTCAGAGATCTACAACTTCGCTTCAAAAGTCGAGACCTAATTATGCTCCAATCAATACCAGTTTTTTATTGAAGAACGTGTCAGAGTCGACACTGGAGCCCAAAATAAGTTTGTTTGAGCTGAAACTTCAAAAATTCATAACTAATTCACCGTTTATCGGATTGAGCCCATTTTCGGATTGGAGTTAGTTTTCGATGTCGGCTACATTTTGTTTTCACATTTCAACTTAAAAAATTTCACTTAAGCCCCTGCGATTTTTCCTAGAACGTGACGGACTCAAGTGAACATTGGAGGCCCAATTGCAGATTCAAAGCCCATTTTTTTCTCTCTAAGTTCTATTATATAGTCTCATTCTTTTCACACAAACAAGAGGAGACGAAAAAAAACCTTTGTCACAATCCTGTCAAAATATCGAATTCTTTCAAGAACCCTAAAACCTTGAAATCCTTATTACAAACCCTAATCTCACTACAAACAAGTCATCCTTGTTACAAATCCACATCTCACTACTTCTCCAGTAAGGGTAAGACTGGTTTGATCTCCATGATCAAAAGGGTATAATCATTCATACATGCCATATCGGTTTTAACATTAAATTTTTTTTCATATATTTTCTTTATTTGTATTTCATGATATATAGTAATTTATTTAATGTGTTCATGAGATTCAACATTTAGACAGGGTCCCATGCAGGTTCATTACAGAACATTGAGGCCAAAACACTAATGGCCAAAATAGAACAACCAACCAATACATGACGAGGCAAACATCCTGAGAAGGTTAAGAGCGTGGGTTCAACAACCACCCCTATTGGTATTGGTTTTCTTCCTTTCTATTTATCCTTTTACCTATTTTCATTCTTTTTGTTTAAAACTTTTTTTTCATAAAACTTAACATTTTTCACAAACCTTTGATTTTTCCTCCTAAACTTGAATAATTAATTTTAGGTTTTAATTTAATTCTAGGTTTTTAATTTCATTGTTTGTTTTTGGTTTCTAACCAATTTGTCTTTTTCAATCTTAAATTCACTTAACCACAAAACTTTTTTCACAAACCTTTTTTTTACAAAAAACATCTAATTTGATTTTTAGGTTAGTTAATTTTATATTTTTTTAACTTTTTATTTCACAATTAACCTTTTTTTTTATTAATTAAAATTAATTAGGATTTAGGTATTTTAATTAACTTTTTTTCAAAATTAACATTTTTTACTAATTAAAATTAATTAGGTTTTTTAGGCTTATTTAATTAATTATCCTAAATCACTTTTTCATTAAAAAAATCACCAAAAACATTAACTTAGAATTTTAAGTTTTAATTTTTCCTTAATTTCTTTTTATTTATTCTTTTACATTTTAATTTCTAGAAAAATTGTATAGGTCACATTATCAATGTAATAGCGTAGATTTATCTTTTCTCACATTTTTTTCTAATTATGTAATTGCTTCCGGGTTGTAATAGTAATTATGGTTTAAATTCCGCATTTTTATTTTCAGTCCAAAATAATTATGTACCTGCAAAAGCCTTGTAATAGCTAGGACTTTAAACTTTCTGCATTTTATTTTCGTAAACTATAAACTGCTTAGATGTATGTTAATAAGATTGTATGGAAAGACTAATTGAAAATTAAAAACAGTAGATCACCTTAATTGTGCAAAGATTAAATAACTGAAAACAAACACATGCACATGCTCAGTCTTAGGGTATGCCTCACTTGGTTGCCTCGGAAAACAATGGTCATGTCCCTCGAACGTAGGGATATCTTAGCAAAAAACCCTCAATCTAAAAGTCATCATAAAGATCATAGTCCCTTAACGTCCCTCGAAGTAGCCTACGGTATATGATCTTGTCCCTCGATATTGTCTACGAATATATGATGATAGTCCCTTCGAAATGCTAAGGTATCCTTACATGTTGCCTTCAATGACCATTACGTCCCTTTCGAATTGACCCTTACAAACTCCAATGACGGTGTTACCTACTCACTAATAATAGGATAACGTTGTCTAAAGGAAACAAGGACAAAAACATTATTTTCTCGAGTAGGTAGATGCTAGTAGGTACTTGCTTAAACAAACAAACTTTTCCATACTTACACTCTTTTCAAACAAAGTTTTCAAAAACAACTTCGTAACACTCTTGAAGACAGAAGCAAGAGTTAAATCGAAGTAAAATAAAAACTTTTAAATCATACAAACACAGAAGCAATTTTTAAAATGATGAGCAAGTACCTAAGAGCCCATCGAAAACCACGGATAGAAAGGGTGCTAGTACCTTCCCTTTCTATAATCTACCCTCCGTACTCAGAATATCTCGAAAAAGGAATTTTTCTATGCTTTTTTCCTTTCCTTGTTGGATAAAATAAAAGTCGGTGGCGACTCTTGCTTACCGCGGCATTTTGCAAACAAAAAACACAAACCAGTATTAAACAGTCGGTTCTGCCACTGTACCACAGACTGGGAACAACCTTTGGAGGAGAAAAAACAACAGGAATGATTACGGGTCCAGAAATAGCTTTTGGAGGAGCTATCTCTGGAGAGAAAACCCTTCCGCTTCGAGTGATCTTGCTAGTCCCTGCAATATTACTGATATCAGAGTCAACCTTCTCAGAACTTGAATCTTCAACAGCTAGCCAATCTTGCTTGATACCGTGGTAGTAGACACCCCCTCCATAATTCCATGGTACGGTCTTGTTTGATGAATAAGGGATCGATCCAGGCATTGTAATTATCAAAGGAGCTACTTTTGGAACTAATGTAATTCTAACGAGTCTTTTGGTGGAGACCCTGGAAGAATTGTCGGAAATGGTCACGATGGAAACATCATTATAAGAAACAGTTGGAACAGAAGTCTTTTCGAACAAAATTCCCTTGTTATCTATTAGGCACTGAACGCCTGTTTTCAACAAAGGACAGCTGGTTGGTGAGGACAAACAGAGATAACAACTTTCATCACAGCCCGAGAATACATCGGCAATCAACAAGTTCTTTTTGATAGTCAGGAGTGGGGTCACAAGCTCATAAACTAAAGTAAGAAACATATCTTCCTCAATGGCGTTGGCATTATGGCTGTGTTTGGGCATAGGGGAAGAAATGACATTGGGCTTTTCTGGGGCATCGAATTCAATCTCATTGGCTTCAAGGAGGTCTTGTACTTTGTTCTTTAGATCCCAAAAATTATTAGTGTCATGGTCGGGACTCTCAGAGTGATATGCACAGCGGGCATTAGGATGATAGTGAGGAGACGTTGTGTTAGGGTTCTTTGGATCTTCTTTCAAAGTTACTAGGTTGGATCTTAACAAATGTGGCAATACTTGAGATAATGTCATATTAATTCGGGTGAACTGTCTGACTGGTCTTTCCATTCTTGGTTGGTTATTTCTTTGCTGATCAGGCGCATGTTTAGGAATCATAACATCCCCCACCATTGGACGACGTTCGGCCCTATATTGATTTCTCTGAGGATATACAACAACCACCTCCTTCTTTCCAATGAATGGCTTCCTTACAGCAGCAGAGGATGCATCTTTCTGAATCTTCCCATTCTTTATCCCGGCTTCTACCCTTTCTCCGGTCAAAATCAATTTGGTAAAACCGGTCGATGAACTCCCAATTAAGTGATTGAAGAAAGGTCCGAACAAGGTTCCCAAGAACATGCCAACTAACTCTCTTTCCGATAAAGGAGGTTGGACTCTCCCTTCCAAGTCCCTCCATTTTTGTGCGTAGTCTTTGAAGCCCTCACTTGAAACCATGGCCATACTTTGGAGTTGAGTACGGGTAGATGCAAGATCAGCATTGTATTGGTATTGTTTGTAAAAGGCTGCAGCAAGATCTTCCCAGTTATGAACATTGGCTCTTTCTGACTGATAAAACCAATCAAGTTGAGTACCAGGCACACTGTCTTGGAAGAAGTGTACCCATAAATCCTTATCAGCGGTATAAGGCTGGATCTTCCTCACATAGGACTGGAGGTGCATTTTGGGGCATGAGATTTCTTCATACTTGGCGAACACTGGCGCTTTGAATTTTGGAGGAATGACAATCCCCGATACTAATCCCAACTCCTCAAAGTCCAAGCCGGAAACTTTCTGGATTTCCATTGCACTCAACCGTTCTTCTAGATGCTTATACTTGTCATCCGCTGGAGGGTATTGTTCTTCAGAATAATCTTCTTCTTCCTCCTTCTCTTCTGACTCTGACTGGACAATTGTTTCCTTACCCTTCCCATCTTGATTGTCTCTCTCACCGGATGTCGTTGCAAAGTCTAAGGCCCTTCTTGTTTTTCCTTGGAATCTTCCTCCCATGTTTAGAACTCCGGTTATCTTCCTTGTCTTCTTTTTCTTCTCCTCAACCAGCAAGGTCTTCAACTATTCTTGTCCTTTGGCCAGAGTTAAGAACAACTGTTGAAACTATGCATTCTGAGCTTGGATGTCCTTCACCGTTTTCTCGAGATCCATCTTACTGAAATAAACAGTAGAGAGATGAGGAGACTTGTTGCAAGAAACCTGCTTATGTTATGATGAATGGTAAATGTGTATACAATGATTTCAAGGATTTTAAAGATTCAAATTTGTTTTAGACAAAAAGGAAACACACGTTATATTAATAAATTAAATCTTGAGTACAATAATGCCTCCTTGGGCCAAAACAAATACAAAAACTCTAAGATAAAAAGGTAGTACGCATCCTCTTTGGTGCAATGTAGGCATTCAGGTTTCTCTCCTCATGAAGTAGCCTAGTGAGTTCCAAAACCTTCTTCTCGCTTGCGCATAATTGGGCTTCAAAAGTATCTCGCTCCCCCTTGAGTTGTATCCAATCTCTTTGTAGGTCTTCAAGAGAGGTGGGCATGTCAGGATGTAAGATAGTGTAGGGAACATCTCCTTCCATGACAGGCTCAAAGATTACCGGGAGAATGGAGGGATAAGGCATCATAAAACTCTGAGCATGAGTTTGTACCCATTTGAGGTAAGGCTCAAGAGGGATGGAATTCTTGTGCCTCAAATTCTTTCTATCTACCTTGTTCAACATTCTCCAAGCTCGGATAAATATTTGGCAAAGACCTTGATCGTCGTTCTCGTAGTCAAATACCAAACCTTGAATCAATATCTCGTGCAGACCGTCCCTTCGGGCATAACCAAACTGTCTTAGGGCTAAGCAGGGGTTGTAGGTGATACCTCCTCTAATTCCAAGTAGGGGACATTAGGAAACTCTTAACAACGGTCGACGATGATAACATTCTCTATATATTTGGAACACCAATGGATGTCTGAATGTTTGAGCATCATCAACCTTTATGACCACCTTGAACCTTGCTCGTTCTTCAATATAGATCGAGGAAGATGCGAAATAAACCATCTTGCCAAGAGAGGAGTGCAACATATAAGGACACCTCTTTTCCTCATTGTGCGAGTGTGAAAAGAGTGTAGGATGTCTCCTAGCAAAGTAGGCACCGGGTTACGGGATATGAAGATTTTGACGGTGTTTACATCTATGAGTTGGTCAGGATTTGGAAACAAAACCATCCCATAGATGAGGAAATCCACAATTTCCTCAAAGGCTTGCAGATCCAAGGAATTCCAACAGCTTTGGGCTTTCTCAAATAGGAACTTTGCTAGGAAACCCTTGACACCACTCCTTGTTTCCCAATGAGTTATGACATCAGATGAGTGCAATTGTAGAGATTGAGAAATCTCTTCTGGCTTTGGGTCTCTTTCTGTACCGTTGAAACGTAGTTGATTGAGAATGGGAATCCTCAAGAGTTGGGAGAATTCTTCAAAAGTTGGCACAAGCTGATAATCGGGAAATATGAAGCAATGATGTAGAGGATCAAAGAACTGAAAGAGAACCATCAACATATCCTCATTAGTGTTGGAAGTGACCAAATTGAGTAGGCGACCATGTCTCTCGGTGAATGGAGAATTTTCAAGAATCCTTGAAGTTAGCTCCTTAAGTTGTGGAGGGATCCTTACAAGGTTGACTTGAATAGTTTTCCTACGAAGAGAATCCATATCCTACAAAACAGAACAAAGATAAATCCCAAGATCCTTGAAATGGTTAGTGAATGAGTATGATCTTATGATGTTCATGATGCTATGTACAAGTATGTATATATAAACAAAACAAACAATTCCTTAGGTTTAGGCTTGCATGGAGTCTTATAGGTAAGTACCCTCTTGAAGTTTAGTTGGCTTAAACCTGTCCTAGTAATAGTAACCGGGTTCTAAGGAGCTCAATATCACTGGTTTGCTTTCTTGGTCATTGTTTCAGCACAAGCCTATTTAATGGGGACCGAAATATCCGAAAAACCCAAACCTCAATGAGTGTAGTATCGAGTATCTACCAACTTCGGGCTGCACCAAAGTCGGACATCTCACTACATCCTAAAGGCCAAGTTGGTCAAGTAAAGGTTCTAAAAGTTCATTAGTGCTTCATGACATCACTCAGCGGCCCCGTATTCTCTTTGATTAACTTAAAGGCTACTGGTACCAACAAATATATCGCACTAACGTAGATATTGCTTAGACCATGTCGGTATACCCCGCACAGTTTCCACAACGTATTTCTACTTACCTATAATGTATCCCAAATATGGGTAGAAGATTCAAACCCAAATAAAGAACCATAATGTAAAGCATACAATTCAAACAATGAAAGCAAGTAAATGTGATCTAACCCTAAGGTAACCCCACTTTTAGAATTTTCCCCAGCAGAGTCGCCAGTTCTGTGATATGGTGGGAGAACTGACTTGAGGGTTTTGCGTTTTATCGCAAATGTTGCGGTTAGCAAGAGTCACCACCGAATTTTCTTTTATCCAAAAGGAAAGGTGAAAAAGCACAGGAAAGACCTTTGAGATTATTTCTTAAGTTCGAGGGGTAGATTATGAAAAGGGAAGGTATTAGCACCCTTTTCATCCATGGTTTGCCATGGGCTCTTAGTTACTTGCTAGATCACTTGAATTTGTTTGAAATTGTGCTTTGTGTGGTTTTTTGAAAGTATTTTTTAAAGAGACCATTGTTTAGGCAATCTTTGTAATGATTCTCGTTTGTAAGAATGTATACAAAGATGTTTGATCTTTTGAAAATGTATTCAAGTTTGTAAGATAGTTGAAAGTGTATGTGTTTTTTTTTAAAATAGCAAGGATGTTTGTTTTGAAATGGAGCAAGTAATTAGGATCATTCTACCTACTCAAAAGTCTTTCTTGTTCATTTTCTTTTCCTTTGACATTGTTGTCTTACCATTGATTTGGTAAGCAACCCTATCTTTGGATGTAAACCGGACGGGCGTGGGTCATCGTATAACCATGATTTAGCAATGTTGCAAAGCATCTTAGCATTCTTTTTGAGGGACTAAGTTCATTTGTAAGGCAACTTTAGATAGCGTCATCGAGGGACTATGATCTTATATTTTCTTGTTTTTGCTAAGATACCTTACATGCGTAATATGGCCATTTTGTATAAGGAAACCAAGTGGAATAACCCTAGGGGTGCTTGTGCGCAAATGTATTGTTTCCATGCTTGTTTTTGTCTTGAATTAGGGTTTTCTAAGTATTGGTTTTAGTCTTTCCATACAAACCCAAATTATTAGCATTTGTATATAAAGCGATAAATTACGGAATTTAAAGTTACTACACTATTACAACATTTGTGGGAGGGGGTGTACAAATTTGAATGGGGATTGCAAGAATTGCAAACCTAATTAGTCTATTACAACCATATTGAATTGGTATCAATGTACAAGAAATTTAAATGGATACAATATATAAAATGAATAAATGTATAAAAATACAAAATGTGAAGTAAATGAATATTTTGTTTGGATTTTTTAGAGAAAAAAAAAAGATTTTGTCTTAATATGATTAATTAAAAGAAAAATAATTAATGAAAAGTAAACCCTAAATTTATTAAGAAAATATTTTTAAACAAAACTCTAAATCTATTAAAAATTAAAGAAAATAATTTTTATAAGAAAAGTGTTTTTGGTATTTTTTGTCTTGAAAATATTTATAGTATCATAAAATATTTTTAGTCTTTTTTATATCAAAAATAATATACTTTAATTAGTATGAAAGAAAATAACTAATAACCTAGTTTTAATTATATTTACAAGATAATAAGTAAAAAAAATAAATAAAGTATAGTTAATAAAAATATTTTTTGTGAGAAAAATAAAATAAACTAAGTCAAAATATAAATCTATCATTTTTTTGTATTTTATGATTTTTCAGTATTTAGAAAATATGTTTAAGAAAATAAAAATGAAATAAAAAAGAAAATAAATAAACTTGGGCCAGGGGTGCCAATAGCCTGCGGGGAGGTTAGTAAGAAAAAAATACAAAATAAACATGCCCAAGAAGGCCCAGCGCGTCAAAAAAGAAAAATCAGAAAACAAGAAAAATGTGAAAAATCCAAAAGGGTACCACTGGGGCTCGAACCCAGGTCCCAAAGGTTACAGACGCGCGCTTCTACCATTGGGGTGGCTATACACCTGTTAACATAAGGAAAACAATAAATATACAAGGCAAAACGCGCCCTGAAGACTTCATTTTTGACCTCCAGCCAAACCAACTATAACTTACTCATTTCTCATCAAAAATGAAAACTGTAAACATGAAACTTGTAGCAAAATTTCTCATGGTTTTAGAAATGTAAAGCATTAAAACTATCGATCAAAGATAAGCATGAATTTTAATGGCCCTAACTAAACCCTAAAAATCTCAGAAATTTCGGTATCAAAATTCTCTAAGCTCAAGCAAAATTAATGGAAACTATGGACATGGTTAGCTTTAGGGCAATAATATCTACATGTTTTGTTCACAAATAAATCATTGATGATGCCTGTATGAAGAGTTCCAAGTTGAGAAAACTTACCTCAAACTGGAAATCGTGTTTTGAGTTTGAGCTTGTTTCAAGTGATTGTGATGATCAGGTTAGCTTTCTTGAGGTCCTAGGAATCTAATGGAATGATTAGCTTGAACAATGGATGGCTGAAATGGTTTGGAGAAGTCAATGTGCAGAGCTCTATTTTTGGAAATGGAGGATGGTGTTAATGGTGTTTCAGTTCTAAAATAGGGTGTGGGATTGATTCTATGTGATGTTTAAAAACTTTAGAAACCAAAAGGCCAAGAAACGCACGAGTAGATTGTGAGTTTCAAGTTTTTGGTCAGTTTGTGTAAAAATGGAAGTGTGAAATGTGTTTCTGAGTTCTAGCTCTTTTTAGTGGACAAGAATTCATGTGTTTGGTGAAAATGGTTTGTGTATGTATAAACAAAAGTGTTTGAGAGCTTTGGACAATCAGAAGTACAAGTTCCTAGCTTTTGGCTAGGTTACTTGATTTTGAAGAAAAGAGGGAAACAAGTTTCAATGAGAGGTACAAGCGTGGGATGGGTGATTGTAAGTGTTTGAAACATTTCTCATGAGTTATAGGACCCGTTTGATCAGAAGAGAACAAATGCAAGGCTCAAGAACAAGTTTTGTACAAAAAGTTGCTTTATCAAAATGGTAATGTGACATTTCTTCCAAAAATGGATAAAAAGCATGTCCATGCATTGAATGCTTGAAGTGAGGCCTCTAACAGCTGTGTAAACCATTAATTATGGAGTGCCTAACAAGTTTGAGGCCTGTAAAGTAGTGTTTATGCAGCATGGTTTGAATTTGAATATCGTTCATCACTAAAATGACTTGTAATTAAAGTGACAAAACCCTAACTTTATCTCTTCAATTCTACCTACTAAAGAATGATATCAAGGAGTTCTTGGAAATTTTGGAAAGCTTTCAATGTGCTCTACAACCCATATTTGAATTGATTTTGAAGATTCCCCTTGGAACTATATGAAAAAGTGCCATGAAGTTGGGTCAAAATCCTGACCAAATTAGGACAAAACTTCACTAAGTGTTTAGTTTCATGACCATATGTTCATAAAATTATAACTTGAGATCAATGCATTTTTGGAAGGAGTTGTGTAAAGAAAAGTTGCATCATGGTGAAAATTTTGCTCAAAGTTATGAAAAAACATGAAATTTCCAACACTTAAAAAAATTTCTAAGTTTAGAAATTTTGACTTTTCAAAATGAAATCTTGACTTTTAGATTTCTTGATGAATAAGTTTCATATTTTGACATGTTTTGATGAATTATGATCTTTGGCACTTGAATTTGATCAAAAAAGTCAAAGTTTGACTTTTCAGTATACAGTTGACTTTTGATCAGTTGATTGAAAAATTCATCTATCAATCCAATGGTCTTGCAATGTTTTGAACCACGTCATTAGGTTAAAATGATGCAATTAGACTATTGAAATCATGCCTTAAACCAATTGACCATTTTCTAGGTCAAAAATCATAAATTGCCCTTTCCCAATCAAAACCCTAATTTTGACCATTTTGACCTTTTGGAGATTTGATCAAAATTCTTGAGGAATTGTGGTCCAAACTTGATCAAATGATACATATGAGTCTAAAATGTTGATGTGGATCAAAAATCATGAAGTTTCACTGTGAATTGGCCATGGTTGACTTTCCCCCCAATACAGTTGATTTTTAGGTCAACTACTCAATTGACTGAGCAAAAGTGTGATCCAAGGTTTGAAACTTGACATGAGTAATATTGGGGGCCCATAATGATCCAAAAAAGTTACATGGGACACTGCAAGTTAAAAAATCCTTGTGCTAACTCAAACCCTAATTTTGGTCATCAGTGCTTAAGGAGGTATGTTGAGCTGATCAAACTCTAGTGCAGTCTTGAGTCAAGGAGATCTTGTGAGAAAAATCTTGATAAGTGAGAGGGAAAATTTTGGGTTACAACAATATCCAATGAACGAAAACTCTCTCAATAAACAAGAATCATTGCAAAATTGGAAAACACTTCCAAGGACAAATCTCTCGTAGCCAAGGAACTGACATGTTACTGTCCAACTCATCTGGGGCAGTCAAATCAAGATTCCAAGAAATATCTCAAGAAGTGATGAGTAACTTAGGGCATATCCGCATCTGAGTCACTTGGGGAATTGAACTTGAATTTCTGCAAAGGGTTACGTACGACCAAGCAAACATTTTCTAGCAATGCTACAACACTTACTACTAGGGGCAGTGACAAAGTCCTTTTCATAGGGTAATCCCCAGTCAAGTCACCACAGAGTCATATCTATAAGGTTATCCCCACAGAATAATCTTCTCGAATTAGGGTACAAACCCCTCAAGGCCAAATTCATAAATATCCTCACAAGATAGGATCCAGGTAACTCCCCAACCTGAGTTTCAATCTCTGGAAAACTCTCTTCCCAACTGAGTTGGTCGTAAGAAGAAGCCTCGAGGAGTTTTGTCAAAAGAATACATCTCCCCCAGCAGCTTGTCAAATATTCCTCTCAACAGGGTTTATTTCCCCAACAAACAGAAAATTCCCCAGTCGAGTCTGTCTTCCCCAGCTGAGTTTTTCCTCTCCATTCTGAGTTTGCCTTTCAGCCTATTACAAATTAAGGGCCCACAACCCCTAATCCCCAGTGAAGTCGCCAACAAAGTCTTTGCTATCTCCAAAACTTGCTGAAAAGCCTGGAACTCGACTAGATAACAGTAAACTTCATCCTTTAAAGCAAGTTACTACGAAACTTGGACCCGACCAGATACTAGTTTAACTTCACCCTACCCTCAACTTACTGTGAAGACTGGATCTGACCAGATAACAGTAAAACCATTTTTCCAAGTTACTAAAGCTTGGACCCGACCAGATAACAGTTTCCCACCAGTTCAACTTACTGTGAAACCCGAATCCGACCGGATAATAGTAAACCACAATTCCATGTTACTAAATCCTTGACCCGACTAGATAATAGTTTAACTTATCCATTTGCTGAAGCCTGGATCCAACCGGATAATAGTCAATCCCTTTTTAAGTTGCTAAAGCCTGGACCCGACCAGATAACAGTTAACCTCCAGTTCAAGTTACTGAAACCCAGATCCGACTGGATAATAGTAAACCACAATTTTAAATTGTTGAAGCCTGGACCCGACCATACAATAGTTGACCTCCAGTTCAAGTTGCTGAAACCTGGATCCGACCAGATAACAGTTTGACTTTTACAAATCACTAAACAAAACTCCTCTTCCCCAGTTTACTTTTCTATAATCCCCGGTGAGTTGCTGCAAAGCTTGGACCCGACCAGATAAAAGTTAACTTCTTTATCCCCAACAAGTTGTTGTGAAGCCTGGAATTCTACTAGATAATAACTAACTTTCAAGAGACAACTCCCCAGTAGAGTAACAGACAACTAAAACTCCTGAACTCTTTTCCCTAAGTCGGAATCAATATTCTTCAGAGTCTTCTCAAACAAGTCAACATTCCCAGCGAAAACATCTTAAAACACAGTCTGAAGAGGAGCATACTCTTCATTCCCAATAGTAGTCCAGGGTTCAGCTTCCCAATGTTCCCCAGCATTCGTCAAAAATTTCTTTTCCCAGACAAAGATACACTTCAATCATATTTCACATTCATGCATCATATTACATATATGATAAGTGCATACCGCATAATCTCATTTATTTTGAGAACATCATCAAGCCATGCATACATCTGTTGAAGGAAAAAATCAATCAAATCAAAGACCTCTTCTGGTTAGATTTATTTCTTCCAGATTAAAGACAGACAAAATCAAAACCTTTTCATGTTAGATTCATTTCTTCCAGATTAAAGTCAGGACAACTATCTACAGGAACGGATGAAGTTTTACACGGACTCATCCTGAAGAAACCCTACCCAGGTTCCTTCTCTTTCCAGGATGAAGGTTTACACAGACTCATCCTGAAGCAACCCTACCCAGGTTCCTTCTTATTCCCAGATGAAGTTTTACACGGACTCATCCTGAAGCAACCCTACCCAGGTTCCTTCTCATTCCCAGATGAAGTTTTACACGGACTCATCCTGAAGCAACCCTACCCAGGTTCCTTCTCATTCCCAGATGAAGTTTTACACTGACTCATCCTGAAGTAACCCTACCCAGGTTCCTTCTCATACATTTCCAGATAAAGTTTTTACACAGACTCATCCTGAAGTAACCCTACCCAGGTTCCTTCTCTTACATTTCCAGATACAGTTTCGTAAGGACTCATCAGCACTACCCAGGCTCCCCTCTCATATATCTCCTAAAGTAGCCCTACACAGGCTCATCAAAAAGTAATCTTACACAGCTTCCTTCTAATACATTTCCAAACATGGCTTAACACGGGTCCATTCCAGCATATCATTTAGTTAAATCAACCAAAGATTTATTCTGATACTCCTCCCAGTTACAGTCAAGCTTAGACAGAGTTTAATTTTTGTCAAACAAACACCTTTGGATGGCATCTATAAGCCCATCTCATACAACTCTCCATTATCTCTCCAAATAGCATATTCAAGATTATTCCCTACATAATCAACCACCACATCATCGAGTGCAAATTTCTAGGCACTCTAGTGTTCAATCATCTTCCACCTTCAAGTCACAAATGGCGGACTCGCCAATCTAACTCTTCAGGTTTAAGAAGATTGAACAGGGGCAGTTGTTGTACCCCAAAATTTGCCCTCTCATTTTTCAAGATTTCTCTCACATGGGTGGTTACAAAGACCTATTTGAAGAAATGAAGAAAATGATTTTCTTTGAAGATGGCAAGCTGTTACTTCGAATGGTTGAAGAAAAAGAAAAATGAAGATGTTAATGTGCCTTTCGACAGGTCCAAGAAAAGCAAGTTTGCTTCGAATCCACATCCTTCAATTGAACATTTGGCTTTCCTTCGAGCAAGCTTTCCACAAGCTTCGACAAAGCAGGTGGCCTCCTGCATGCAAGCTTCAATTTTGGGAGTGATGGCCTCCTGCAGGAAAGCTTTAATTGGGAAATAATTATATTCTCACAAAGATTCGATTGGAGTATGGTTTCCTTTTAAAACAACATACGTCGAATCCAACTATAGACCCCTCCATGCATCCTTTGGTCCACAAGCTTCATTCAAGCAATTGCCTTATGCATGCTAGCTTCGACTGGGCATTATGACCTTCTGAAATCTTTCTTCGATTCAGAGGGAAATGGCCTTCTGAAGGCTTTCTATTGACACAAATCATGGACCTCCTGCATGCTGGTTTCAATTGCACCATTGGCTCCTTACGTGTTTACTTTGATTCACAAGGCAGGGGTTTTCCTGATGTTAGCGTGCACAAGGCATTGTGACCTGCATGTATCCTTCAAATACACCTACACGCTGGCTTCAAATTAATCTCTAGACTTGTTTCAAATCCATCTTTATGCAACTTTCAAATCCTCCTACAAACTTGCACGCACAAGGCAGTGGTTTCTCTCACGCTAGCACCCACAAAGCAATGACTCCCTTTTAAATTGCTTCGAATACACCTTCATATCACTTTCAAATCCACCTTTCAAGATTGTCTTGAATCACTTTCGTATCACCTTCGAATCCATTTGCAGACCCTTCAACACACATAGCGCTGAGTTATGATACACAATTTGGTGGCCCATTTGAAGGACTTGCCATAGTTGGGAAATAATTGGTTTTGTTTACTTCTGGGTCTATTCGAAAGGTTGGGCTTAAGTGATCAAAGGCAAGAAGACTCAATGGAATATTCATCAGAAGGAGGGCCATTCGAAGAACACACAGTTGGTCCATTCGAAGGATACACAGCTGGTGGAAATGAATGCTGCTTTGTTAAGTCTGGTTGAAGGCTATGAAAAAATCAAAGATTTGATTCAAAGAATCAAGTTGTCTGTAGGTCAGGCTACATAGGCCTCCAACTTGTGCCTTACTCCATATTAAGTTGTTCTTCAAGCCAACTTGCTCTTGATGACATCACTATCTTTTTAGAAAGTTCTTGAGCCTTGCGTCTGCCTCTTCTGTACACTTTCCCCCTATAAACTAGGAGCTACCCATCTCAACCATTGATTTTAGTGCTTTTACCTTGGGATTATAAAAAGTTGACACAAGTGGATGTTGGCCTTTCAAAGAAACTATATTTTATTCCTTCACAAAGCTATTCATTCAAAATTTTCTCTATAAATAGAGAGTTCACTTGCACTTCAAAGGGGGATGAAAAGAAAACAAGAGAAAACGCTGGCAGATTTTGGCTGTGTGGGAAGAATCTTCAAAAAAAACTCTCAAACTCTCAAGATTCTCAAACACTAAATAAACTCTCAAACCCATTATCTAAAGAAACACAACACATATTTCTTTCTTCTTTCGAATCCAGAAGTGACCACACCCTTTGTTTTTGCTTCCTTCGAATCCAGTCAAAGAAACACCACACTTGTTTCTTTCCTTCGAATCCAAGAGCATCCAGGGCTGCAACTTAGGTCCAACACACATATCCCAACTTCAAGCAAGGTAAGTCATTCTGACCTTAACCCTTTCATTTTAAGCATGTAAATAAAATTTGTTCACTTTTTGTTTCTATACTTTCGATTGTATGCTTTTCTTGTCCAAGTACACGTTGAAACTAACATGTACAGACTTCAAACGAAAGAAAAAGTTATGTGTGAAATGAAGCCTTAAGTTTCGCCCCCATACTGCTTCACAGTCCAAGCAAAGGACCAAGAAAGGAGAAACAAAGGGCGCACACTCACGCTAATTCCCAGACCAAATTAAAAGAAGCAGCAAGAAGGGTGAATCGAAGCTTACTTGCTCACACTAACCTTCCTGCAATCAAAAGAAGTAAAAAAGTCAGAATCAAAAGAATCCAGGAAGAGCTGAATCGAAGGGTGTTGCTGCCTGATCGAAGGACTTATTTTCCTTTCTTTTATTTTGTTTTGTCTTACTATTCAATATGGTTGTAATAGTGTAGGATATTTACCTTCTGTATTTTTTATTGATACAAAATGCTAGTAATTAGGGTGTATGGCAAGATAAAACCAACAAATAGACAACCCAAAATCAAAAGACTAAATGCATGCAATCAAACACACTTTGCACACATGCACCTCTAGGTTAATCTCACTTGTTGCCTTGGAAAAAAGGCATGTCCCTCAAATATGGGCATTTTAGCAAAGTCCCTCGATAAAAAGATCGTAGTCCCTCGATATCCCTCAGTGTTGCCTTCGGTAAACGATCTAGTCCCTAAATGAAAATTGCTAAAACGTCTCATAAAGTTGCTTTCTATGACTATACAATTGACCCACACCCGTCCCTCTACATCCAAAGATAAGACTTCTTGCTAATAAATGGTAAGATAGAAATATAAAAGGAAGAGAGAAATGACTGAAAGACTTTTGAGTAGGTAGAATGTTCTTAGTTTCGTGCTCACAATCCATTCTCAAAAACAAAACATTTTTCAAACACACTCAAACACGTCCAAAGCATGAAATATTTTCAAAAAAATCCAAACACTTTGTATACATTCTTATATATACGAGAATCATTACAAAGTTTTCTTAAACGAAGACACTTTTTCAAAATACTTTCAAAACCCACCACAAACACATTTTCAAATAAAGCAATTTCAAAGTGATCTAGCAAGCAGCTAAGAGCCCATAGATAACTATGGATGAAAAGGGTGCTAACACCTTCCCTTTTCATAATCTACCCCCTGAACTTAAGAAAATAATCTCAAAGGTCTTTCCTGCTCTTTTCACCCTTTCCTTATTGGATAAAAGAAAAGTCGATGGTGACTCTTGCTATCCGCAATAATTGCGATCAAACACAAAACACCCAAGTCAGTTCTCCCACCATATTACAGACTTAATGTCTCATTCTCACACTAACCCATCACCAAGGCCCAATTACTTAATAATGCTATTCTCACACTTACTAACTCAATACATACATAACACAATTAATCCAAATAATATATATTGACAAAATCACACAATTTAATTAATTAATATATCATATAATAATTAATAAAATAAATAACTAGTAAATGAAAATCGGGGTGTTACAACTCTCTTCCACTTAAAATATTTTCGTCCTCGAAAGTTACCTCAAACAAATAACTCAGGATAAGACTCCCTCATCTGACCCTCGAGTTTCCAAGTTATGTTTCCACCCTTCGGTCCTCCCCAAGCTACATTCACAAAGGCAATCTCTTTACCACAAAGTTGATTCAACTCCTGATCCTCTATCTACATAGGTGATGTCTCCACAGTCAGGTTATCTCTTATATGTGCAATATTTAATTGGACCACTTGAGACTGATCTCCAATGTATCTCCTCAACCGAGACACATGCAATACATCATGGAGTTTAGCAAGTTATAGTGGCAAAGCAATATGATATGCAACTTCACCCACCTTCTCTAAAATCTGATAAGGACCAATAAAATGCGACGTCAACTTACGCGACTTCAACGCTCTACCAACACCCGTTACCAGAGTAACTCAAAGAAACACATGATCTCCCTTCTCAAACTCAAGTGCATTCCTCATCTTATTATGATAACTCTTCTGACGACTCTGAGAAGCCTTCATCTTCTCCCGAATCATCTTAATGTTATTAGTAGTCTGCTGGACTATCTCAGGTCCAACCATAACACCTTCTCCTGATTCATACCAACACAAAGGCGTCCTACACCTTCTACCATACAAAGTCTCAAATGGTGTCATTCCAATACTCGAATGGAAACTGTTGTTATAAGTAAACTCAATCAAAGTCAAGTAACTATACCAAGTACCTCATTGTTCTAATACACAAGCTCTCAAAAGATTCTCAAGTGACTGAATCGCTATCTCAGTCTGACCATATGTTTGCGGATGATAAGCAGAACTCAAACGCAACTTCGTACCCAAAGCATTTTGTAAACCTTCCCAAAATATCTAAGTAAATATTGTATCCCTATCTGATACAATGCTAGACAGAATAGCATGCAAACTGACAATCTTCTCAACGTACAACTTTGATTACTTCTCCATTGGATAATCCATTCTCATCAGAATAAAGTGAGCAATTTTTAATAACTTGTCCATAATAACCCAAATAGCCTCAAAATTACTCGGTGTTCTGGGTAAACCAGAAACAAAATCTATAGAGATACTATCTCATTTCTATTTAGGAATAGATAACAGTTGCATCAAACCAGACAATTTCTGATGTTCAATCTTTGACTTTTGACAAATCAAACAAGAATAGATTCCACAATCTCTTTCTTTATACTTATCCACCAAAATAATTTCCTCAAATCTTGGTACATCTTAGTAGCTCCAGGATGAATACTCAATCCACTACGATGCTCTTTCTCAAGAATATGCTTCTTCAAATCAGCTATATCTGGGACACAAAATCTATCACGACATCTCATGATAACATTCTCGTCAGTCCAAAAATCGCCACCTCGACCTTGATTGATCAACGTTAATCGATCCAGTAAACTCAAATCAGATTTTTGACCTTCTCGAATCTCATCAAGAATATCACTAGTAAGCTTCAACATACCAAGCTTAACTACAGAAGAAGTCTCTTCACAAAACCAAACTCATATCTCGAAATTGCTCTAGTAATTCCAACTCTCACATCATCAACATTGACATATGCAAAGACTTCCTACTTAATGCATCAGCCACAACATTCACTTTACCCAGATGGCAATTCAAACCAAAATCATAATCCCTCAAGAATTCCAACCATCTTCTTTTCCTCATATTAAACTCTTTCTGACCAAACAAATATTTCAAACTCTCGTGGTCACTAAAGACATCAAATATTGATCCAAACAAATAATTCCTCCAAAGTTTCAACACAAACACAACAACAGCTAACTCCAAATCATGAGTCGGATAATTCCATTCATGCACTTTAATTTTCCTTGATGCATAAGCTACAACTTGTCGATTATGCATCAACACACCTCCTAAACCTATCAATGAGTAGTCACAATACATAACAAATGGTTCTTCCAGATCAGGAAAAATAAAAATAGGAGTGGTTGTCAACCTTCTCTTAAGCTCTTGAAAACCAGCTTCACACTGTGCAGTCCAAATAAAACTTGACCCTTCCTTGTCAATTGCATCAATGACAAAGCTAAATTGGAAAATCCTTCAATAAACTTTCGATAATAACCTACTAAACCAAGAAAACTTCTAATCTAGAAATATATTTCGGAGCTTTCCATTAAGACACAACCTCAATCTTTGACTGATCAACAACAATACCACCTCTCGATATAACATGCCCTAGGAAACTCACTTCCTTCAACCAAAACTCACACTTAGAAAATTTAGAATACAACTGCTTCCCTTTCAACACAAATAACACAATCTTCAGATGCTCAACATGATCCTCTTCACTTTTAGGATATATCAAAATATCATCGATGAAAATAAAACCGACTTATCCAAATATTGATGGAAACTCCTGTTCATGTATTCCATAAATACATCAGGTGCATTGGTCAGGCCGAACGACATCACAGGATACTCATTGTGACTATACCTTGTTCTAAAAGCAGTATTCTAAATATCTTCATCCTTCACACGAATATGATGATATCCAGGCCTTAAATCTATCTTCTTGAACACACTTGCACCAACTAAATGATCCATCAAATCGTCAATCTTCAGAAGTGGATACTTATTATTGATAGTCACCTTGTCCAATTGTCTATAATCCACACATAACCTCATAATACCTTCTTTATTCTTAACCAACAAAACTGGTGCACCCCACGGTGACACACTCAGACGAATGAATCTCTTCTCGAGTGAATCCTCAAGTTGACTCTTCAACTCTTTCAATTCATATGCTGACATCTAATATAGAGCCATCGATACCAGACTAGTTCTAGGAACTAAGTCGATTGTAAAGTCCACCTCACACTCTGGCAGCAAATCACTTACATCTTCAGGAAATACCTTAAGAAAATCACGAACTATTGTTAATTCACAATCGTTTGTTTTTCACAAATATCCAATGTTTCCATCAAAGCCAACAACACAACACCATCCTGCACAGACTCATTCACTTGCTTGGAATACATAAACAAATCTCTCTCAAATATAAAATCAAGAAAGATAGTTGTCTTGTCAAAACAATTGATATAAACATGATTATATTCCAACAAGTTCATCCCAAGAATAACATCAAGTTGATCTAACAGAAGACACACTAAATCAACTCCAAAGTCTTTACAAAAATACTCAACGGACAATTCAAACACACATATGAAGTAGTCATTGAACCCATAGCAGGAGTGTCAATAACGATAATTCCATTCATATCAGATAAATCAAGATTCAATCTCTTAACACAATACAAAGAAATGAAAGAATGTGTCGCGCTAGTATCAATAATAGCAATCAAACGTGTACCATTAATAAAGCACATACCTCAAATTAATCTATCCTCAACAGCAGTCTCAGAACCATATAGAGCAAACACTTTCCCTTTAACTTGTTCCTTCTTTGGCTTGTCGTACTTGGTAGTAATGTGCCCTTTCTCACCATAATTGTAGCAAATAAAACTCGCACCTCCTCTACAATCATGAGGTTTATGACCTAACACTCCACACTTGAAACACTTCACCCAACACTCGTGCACTCAGGAGAACGATGTTCTTCGACACCACACCTGTAGCACCTAATTAGAGTAGGAGCTCCTCCTCCACTTGGCTTCATGTCATAACCAACTTTCTATTTCCCCTTATCATTAGGAGTCACATACGACTTTCCTCTGAATTGCACTTTTCCCTTCTTGTCATTCAAAGCCTTATAGTGAGCAGCAATATCTCTATTATCTTCATCATAGATCCTACTCTTGTTAACCAGCTCATAAAATTGTGTAATCTACTTATAAGCCATATCCTTCTTAATCTCAGGTCTCAAACCATTCACAAACTTAAGACACTTAGATCTCTCAGCATTATCAGTGTTGTAATGAGGATAAAACTTAATCAACTTCTCAAACTTTGTAGCATACTCATCCACAATTCCATTACCCTACTTCAGCTCAAGAAACTTAATATCCTTCTTCTCACGTACATCCTATGGAAAATAATTTTCGTGAAAATGCATTTCTAAAAAAGTGCCCAAGTGACCTCAATACCATCTTCTTCAAACCTCTTAACAATGTTACTCCACCAACCCTCAACTTCCTTCTCAACCATATGGGTGCCAAACTTCACCTTCTGTGCATCTGACAATTCATGATTAAATGATCTTCTCAATCACTTTCATTCATACTCGTGCTTTGTCAGGTTCATGAGCTCCTTCAAAGATTGACGGATTGTTCCTCTGAAACCTCGCCAAAGCACGAAGTTCATCATCATCTTTGTTTCCAGCATTGACGTGTAGCTATTTCCTAATCACACTGGCCAACATTGACAATGCCTCAGCAATAGCATCGGTATTCCTTCCTGCAACCATTGTTATAGGATTTCCAATCAACCAAAAATTCTCATCAGACAAACCATACTGATTGTGTCATATACAAACATCAAATACAAAATGAAATAAACACATTAATAACCTGGCCAATTGGCCGGCCATGCTCTGATACCACTAATGTAACACCCATTAAACCCTCGTGCAAATATATGGCATAATCAGAGTAAATTAGCATGCATATCAAAGATGGTGTCACATGTAGTTCAAAATAACAACACAAATACACTCATAACACACATTTAAAATCATGTTCCATATTCTAACACATATGCATATCGCAGCGGAATAATTCTCTTTCATAATGATACCAATAATTGAAATCCCATAATGACAATTATATAATAAAACATTAGGCACTAAAGGCCACTCATCACATAATCTCAAAATACAACATAAGTAAAAGAGATTATAAAAAACATCTCTTAAAATAAACATGAGTTCAAACGTTTCCCCATGTTACATGATCAGAGAATGACTCACTACCTAATAAGCAGATAAAACAAGAACTAGATCCTCAAACTAATCCTCGCAAGAAGCACCATTATCTTCAGTACCCGAGTGATGTCGTATAAAACATGATTCCAACAGAAGATTGAGAATTCATATTATTATAGAAATATATAAAATAAGTAATGCATAACATACATATATCAATTGAATTCATCACACTTTACATAATCTTATATTCAACATATTCCAATCCAACTCACATGTTTACTTATACAACATTGCTCAATAATTCATGATTCAAAGATAATAAATCACAAATACCAAAAATGTAACAATCACACCAATATCACATATCGCACACCAATTCAACATTTCACTTCGACACATGCGACTCAAATACTACTCAGTGCAATATGCATGTGGTACTAATGGTTATCCTTAATGATTTTTATGTTTAAACCGTGTCAATCCTTCAAACAGATAACCACTAAAAATACCATCCCTCAAGCTTTCAAACCAATCCCCTAGGTTTGTGACAAGTCACTAGCTCTCGCAAAAACTAGCAAACATTGCCTCTTAACAACAAATGATGCATGTGAAATATCAATAAACATATGTGTTGCACCCCAAAATTTGCCCTCCCATATTTCTCAAGACATGTCAAGAATAATCTCCAAAGTTGCTCAAGATTGCTCAAGAGTTGGACAGTCAAATCATCTCCTAAGGCAGTCAATTCAAAATTAGGGTTTTGAGTTGCATCAAAGTCCTTACATCCAAATGACCTCAGGTGCTCCCCAATGTCTTAATATGTTCACAAGGTCATCCATTTCAAATTTCAAGCCTTGCAGAGGAAGTTTGGTCAGTCAATTGCTCAAGAGGCCCAAAAATCGACTATGCTAGGGCAAAAGTCAACTGTGTCCCAAATACAGTCAAACCTCAATATTTTTTGTAAACATTCTCATTTTGAAGTATAATTCATCATTTGATCATGGTTCATCAAGGATTGCTCAAGATTCATCAAGATTCAAAAGTTGCTAAATTAGGGTTTCGCAGGAAAAGTCAAGTTAACTTTGACCAAGCATAACTTTCTCATACTTTATGAGAAATGACCCATCCAAAGCTCATTTTTAATAGGATGCAATTTCCTACAATACATCTTCACACCCCAAGATCAAGAAATGCACTCACAAAAAGTTACAAATTTGGACATTATAGGTCATTTTTGAAAGTCAACAAAAACACCTTTTTTTCCAAAGCTTATAACTTGAGAATGGAACATCAAAATGAGATGATACCAAAAGGGTTGATTAGAGGACATCTCAAGGTTTCTAAAAAGTCATAGAACACCTCCAAAAGTTCAAAATTGAAGAAGTTAGGCATTGTTGAAGTTAGGCATTTTTCCAAAATTGCCAAAAGTCAACTATCCTAAAAACTCCAATTTTTGACAAAAGGGCCCACTTTTTCCCACTTGATTTGGTCTTGTCATGCCACACACGTGCCCCATACTTAATTTCATGACCATTCATTTATTTATCTATTTTATTTTATTTTTATTGATTTAATTCATTTTAAATCAATATTAAATCAAATAAAATCTAAAAAATTGATGTAAAGGGATCTTTGTGATTTGTACAACTTGCAATTATCATTATTCACTCAACCAAATCGCATCATGGCTCATTCAAGCATAAAAAATCAGATCTTGCCTATATTTGGAAACATGGTTAATGGTGATCAAAGGGCAATCTTGATTCTTCAATACACAAGGATATTGGCCCATGTTTTAACCTAGAATCATTCCATTATATGCAAACAAGCCTCACAAATCAAAAACAAACATAGGAGTCTGTAGAAACAGCCATACCACTTTGAGAAAAAAAAGCTTGAAAAGTGTGAGATTGAAAACAACCTTAGAGGCGAATTCAGACCAAAAGAAAAACGCAGCTCTCTTCCTTGACATCCAGTGGAGTTATACCAATCAAAAGGAAGCCTTTTCATAGCCCATAACGTACTGTAAGTCCCCACGAACTTTGCTCTGCAAATGGAATCGTAACTCAGTTTTCCTGCATCCTTGTGCCAAATTTCTTGCATATTCATACTGACCATTAAATTCCTAAGCAAACTGCATTGTTTGATTTTATTTTCGTGACCTCTAACCCCATATCCAGAACCTAGGGTTCTTGTTCTTGTTTTTGGGCATTTTTTATACAGGTTAAATTAAGGCCAATGATGGGTATAGGTTTGATCAGGGAGGAGAGACGAACACATTGATGTTCTCCATTTGCATTTATATAGCCTGTATCTCATGTTTGGATGGCCCATGCGAATTTTGCTACGGATCTAAATCCGCAGGAAACAAACCAGGGAATTATGAAGAAGACGACTACGCGTCCTCTTCCTATTGGATGGTTTAAACCAGCGCGCCATATTTTTTTTATTTCAGGAATAAGGCATTGTTTTGTATATAATATTTAACTCTTATTCTATTAACGAATGAATGCGCTAGTTGAGTTGGCAAGCAGGTGGGTGGAAAACCAATGGGACCTGGGTTCGAATCCCAGGTCCCCCGAAACCTTATTTGTTTTTCTTCTTCAGGTATTCCCATGTGACATTCAAAGAGTGGACCACTATGCGCTTGCAGATCTTAAATGCTATGTGGCTCACAAAGCAGATCCAATGGTCTAGATGGAAGGACTATTATAGGCCAGAGTCAACAAGCATGTGGGCTATTCAGAAAGTCAAAGCAGGTTAATTGGATTTGGGCCAAAGAATTGCTGATCTTACTTCCAAATTGGGCCCAGCACCCCCCTGAGTTTGCTTATATTTTTATTTCTTTTCATTATTTTTCTATTGTTTTTTATTATTATTATTAAAAACTAACTAATTAATTAAAAAATTAACTTTTTCATAAAAAAATCAGAAAACAAAAAAATATTTTTATTTAAATTCCATTAATGTTATTATTTATTTTTGTAAATAAAATTAACCAATTAATTTAGTTTTAATTAGGTTCAATTTCAATATATTTTGCATTAAATTAAAATCAATATAGAATTAGGGTTTTTAATATTTTTAACTATTTTCTTTATTTCCTTAATTAAAATAAAAACTCAAAAATATTTTCTTTTAATTATTTAATTATTAGTTTAGACTTAATTCTTAAATCAAAAATAACAAAAATATGCTTTATTTAATGAAAAAAAAGGGTCAAAACCCTAGGACATTCCGATTCAATTTTTCTCGCGTGCATATTATTTTTGATCCATATATTGTAATTGCTCCGAGGATGTAATAGTTTTAACTTAGGACTTTTATTTATCGCTTTTATTTACTTTTCGCAATTTAATTTTTAAGGGTTTGTTTTTGGCGATGTAAATACCCGACGCCTTGTAATAGCTTAGATTTATTTTCCGCAATTTAATTTCCGCAACCATTAACTGTTAGATGTTTGAATAATAGGTTATGCATGAAAAGATTAATCTTTAACTTAAAATCAACAGTAGCTCCATTAACATGTACAAAGATAAATAACTGAAACAATGACACACTCGCACATGCCACTTGTTGTACCCCAAAATTTGCCCTCCCATATTCTTCAAAATTTGGCAAGATCAAGGTTCAAAGTCTCTCAAGGGTTGCACAGTCCCATTGCCTCCTGATACAGTCAAAATTAGGGTTTTGGTTCTTGCAAAGAAATTGAGGTTTTCAAGGCTCCAATCAAGTCCCATATGCCTATATACATTGTCAAGCATCCATATGTCAAGTTTCAGGACTCACAGCATCAAGTTGCTCAGTCAAAAACCCTAAATGCTTCACAGTCAACTACAGGGGCAAAATGGTCATTTGACAGTCAAAAGTCAAAAAATTTGGTCAACATCTTATTTTGAAGCCACAATCATCATTTGATCAATTCTTGATCATGATTCTCAAAGCATGGCTCAAAAAGTCTCAAGATGCAAAAGTTTCTATTTTTTGGACAGTTGAAAAAGTCAACTGCAAATTGACCAAGGCATAACTTCTTCATGGTTTATCAGAAAAATTCCATCCAATGCTCATTTTGAAGGGGATGACATTTTCTACAACTCATCTTCACACTCCAAGTCCAAGAAATGCTCTCACAAAAAGTTATCAATTTCAACATTATAGGTCATTTTCAAAAGTCAACAAAAAGGCACTTTAAGTCAAAGACCATAACTTGAGATTGGTAAATCAAAATGACATGGGACCAAAGACATTGGTTAGAGGACTTCAAGACCTTTCCAAAATGTCCAAGAACATGATCATAGCTTCAAAATAGAGCAAGATATGCATTGGAGAAGTTGGGAAATGTTTGGGAATTTTCAAAAGTCAACTTTGGCTAAAACACTTCAAATTTGCTAATGGGCCGCAAATTCTTCCTTGAATCATTACCCAAAGCCTATGCACGACCCATTGAGCTTAAAAGGATTTATTTTCTTATTTTTAATTAATTAATTGAATTTTTATTCTTATTAATTCATTTAATTAGTTTTAATTGTAGAAAAATATCAAATAATGCTTTTCAAATCTTTTTCTGCAGCAAATCAAACTAGGGCAAGCTGGCCAAGTCGTTTCACATTCAAAAAAGGAAAATATTCCATAATTGGAAAAGGTTTCAATGAAAAAAGATTGAAAAATATATGATGGAAATCAAAGATTCAAATCATAAATTCATGGACTTATGGGCTTGTTTTTGACCTAGAATCCTTCACATACATATGCACAAGGAAACCCTACTGAGATATACACGAAAAAAGCTGCTAAGAAGCCATAACCAATTTGCAACTTTTCAACAAAAACTTGAAAACTGAAATCACACTTGCAGAACGATTCAAGGCTTAAAATCTTTTCCATTGCATTACTGACATTGCTAGGAAGCTATTGGCATCAAGAACAGGTCCTCATACTCAAAGAAACGGTAGAACAGAGTCACGTTTCTTCACAAATATTTCATAATCGAATTTTAATTTCCATGCATCATTCATGTGTTTTATTCATTGATTTACACTACTGACACCTTCCTGAAGCGTTTGGTATAGTTTAATTGTTCTAACACTGCTTGTATCAAAATCCACCATTGAAGGACATTAGGGTTTCAAAGTTTCAATATTAGGGGTTTCCATATACTGTAAAATTGGATCACCAAACCTACATGGACGAACTCGTTGCAGCAAGCCTGATTCATTGAGATACTCGCGCCCTTTTTATATTTCCTCCTCTTCTAATCGCTATTTTCACAGTTTCAGTTTAGTGGGGGTTTAAAACCCCCGCTACTTGTTTTATATTTACAGGAAAAAGATGAAGAAGAAGCATGCTGGCCAAGCGTGATTGGGAGATTCAAACTTTAGCGCGTTTTTTAACGTTTCCAGCATAATGGCTTTTTTTCATATATTATAATTCCTTAGTATATTGTTTACAAATGCGCTTGTTAGCTCAGTTGGTTGGAGGACGTGTCTTGCAGGTATAGGGACCTGGGTTCGATTCCCAGGTCCCCCCACATAACTGCTATTTTTTGTTCCAATATATTCACATGCAGCGTATTCTCAACGTCCCACCATACGTCCTCATGCATTGGCTTGCCAGATGGCCTGGATGAATAATCTGAAGGCCACAGAATGAAGTCCATGGTAGGGCCCAGTCAATGGACGTACACACAAGCGTGGAAAGTCAAACAAGGCCTTTGGCTGATGGGCCTGAATTCCTCACAAATACCTCCATATGGGCCTGACACCCCCCTTGGTTTGCAATTTAATTTTCTTTTCTTTCTTTTAAATCTCTTTCAATTGTTTTATTTTTATAATTATTATTAACTCACTAAAATTAATTTTCCTTAGAAAAATCAGAAACTCAAAAAATGTTTTTTTAATTAATATTTAATTTCACCATTTGAATATTTTTGTAAATAAATAACTAACAATTAATCTAGTTAATTTAGGTTTTAACTCAATATTTTCTTAATAAATAAAATACATAGAATTAGGTTGACATTTTATCTTTTTCTTAATTAATTCTTCCTCATTATTTATTATTATTATTAACTATTATTTTTGTAAATAAACATGTAAATTAAATAATTTAGTTAATTAGCCTAATTTTGACCTTTTTCATTAATAATTAAAATAATTTAGAACTAGGGTTTCCTTCTAATTTTAATTTGCTTTATTTTCATAAATACCAAAAACATAAAAAACATTTTCTTTAATTAAATAATTAAATAGACTTTAATTTCATTTAATTTCAAGCAAAGGGTCAAAACCCTCGGACGTTCAATTAATTCTTTTCGCGCACTTATTTTCTCTTAGTGATTATTATGTAACTGCTCAAGGAATGTAATAGTAATTAGGTCTCTTTTACTTTCCGCATCTTTATCAAAAACGGGTCTTTGTATTTTGGAGATGTATAGACCCGCGCCTTGTAATAGCGTAGCTTTTATCTTTCTGTATTTTACTTTCCGCACTCTTAAACTGCTAAATTTGTATGAAAGAATGTATGCTAATTAAAAAAACAAGCGTAGCTCACAATGTCATGATCAAAGATAACTGTTAAACTGAAAACAACACACAAATACACACACCACTTCTAGGGTACGCCTCACCTGTTGCCTTCGAAACGTGGTCGTCAAGTATAGGACGTTTTAGTAAGTCCTTATGTCCATGATCCAGTTGCCTCGAAATAGTTGCCTCGAAACGGTTGCCTCGAATTAAAAAAGGATCAAGGACATAAGGGTAGCTTCTAAGGTGTCCTACTGTTGCTTCGGTGACCACACTGTCCCTACAATCGAATTGACCCGAACACCTCCAACGGTGGTGCTACCTACCTCTCAATGGTGGGATGGCACTACCTCAAGGACTTCTACACAGCCTAATTCCGTAGGGTAGGTAGATGACTCATAGATACTTGCTCTCTAAAAAACAAACAAAAATCTTTTCACACCGACACTTTCAAAAAAGCTTTCAAAACAATTTTTCAAACACTCTTGAGGACAGATACAAGAGTTATTCAGAAATCTTCAAACGAAACTTTTTCAAAACCCGCATCCACTTTAAAAGCAAACAAAATTTTGAAAACATAAGAGCAAGTATCTAAGAGCCCATGGATAACCATGGATGGAAAGGGTGCTAACACCTTCCCTTTCTATAAATCTACCTCCCGAACCGAGAAACATCTCGAAAAGGAATTTTGTTGTGCTTTTGTCCTTTCCTTGTTGGAGAATATAAAAGACGGTGGCGACTCTTGCTTCCGCGACATTTCGCGAACCTGCGTTAAACAGTCAGTTCTAAATCCACAGATCACACCACTTCTAGGGTACACCTCACTTGGTTACCTCGAACGTGGTCATTGAGTATAGGAAGTTTTAGAGGTCGCCCTCCTGTCCAAAGATCATAAGTTGCCTCGAAACGGTTGCCTCGGATAAAAATGATCTAAGACATTAGGGTTACCGCTAAGGCGTCCTAACATTGCTTTAGTGACCACACGTCCCTTAATCGAATTGACTCGAAAACTCCAACGACGATGCTACCTACTCCTCAATAGTGGGATATCGTTGTCTAAAGGACATTTGTACAGTTTAATTCATTTTTGAGTAGGTAGATGTTCTTAAGTACTTGCTCCTTTTAAAACAAAACAAAACTTTTCGCACTTACACCCCTTTCAAAATAAAAACTCTTCTCAAATCCACAAACACAAAGAAAAGCAAACTTTTGAAAACATAATGAGCAAGTACCTAAGAGCCCGTGGATAACCACGGATAGAAAGGGTGCTAACACCTTCCCTTTCTATAATCTACCTCCCGAACCTGAGAAACATCTCAAAAAGGAAATTTTCTGTGCTTTTGTCCTTTCTTTGTTGGATAAAATAAAAGACGGTGGCGACTCTTGCTTACCGCGACATTTTGCAAAAACAAACGCAAACGCGAACCAGCATTCCAAAAACAGTCAGTTCTCATTCCCACCGATCACAGAACTGGCGACTCTGCTGGGGATATATAAGTGGGGTGTACCTTAGGATTAGATCATTGTGTTTTCAATTGTATGCTTTGTATGATTTATATTTTTGGGCTTGTATCGGAGTTTCTATAGATCCTAACCTGGATCTGGGGGTACCCTTTAGGTAAGTAGCATTAAACTGTGAGGGAACTGTACAGCGTAGACCGATACGGTTGAAGCAGTAACTACGTTGGTGTGGCACTTTAGTCTGTACCGATATCCCTTGTGTTGGAACGAGGAGAATATGGGTCTTCTGAGGGGTCATTAAGCACCAACTGACCTTAGAACCTTTAAATTGACCAACTTATCCATAGAACAGTAGCAGTATGCTACACTCATTGAGACTAAACTCTCGCGATGATTCCGGCCGCAAGAAAAGGTTGCTAAATTGGAATTATGACCGATTGAGGGTAGTCAGTGATATTGAGATCCTCTAGAACCCGGTTACTATTTTTAGGACATGTCTTAACCAACTGAAACTGAAAGAGGGTAGTACCTAAGCTCCATGCCAGCCTGAAATCTAAGGGCTCTTTTGTGTGACTTGTGTGCCTTTACCATGTTTGCCTTTTGTGAATACTTGTGGTGTGCCTTTATCATGACATCATGACATCATAACATTGCATACATTTTGCATAAGGACTAACCTATTTCAAAGACAAGAGGGTTTCATCTTTGCTCTGTTTTGTAGGTCATCATGATTCCCATGCGTAGGAATACTATCCGGATCAACTTTGTCCAAGTACCTACCCTGCTTAAAGATCTGGTTGTCAGGATTCCAGACGCTACTTCCTTCATCAGAAAGTATGGTTCTCTTCTCAGTTTTGTTACTTCAAAATTGGACGAACAAATGATGAGTGTCCTGGTCCAGTTTTATGATCCACTATACCATTGCTTCACCTTTCAAGACTTCCAGCTGGTTCCTACCCTGGAAGAGTTCTTTGAGCTGCTCAGAATCTCCGTCCTGGAGCAGACTCCATTTACTGGTTGGGAAAAGACTCCTAAGCCCGAAGAAATTGCTGCAACCCTTCACTTGACCAAGAAGGAGGTAATGGCTAACTGGGAGACTAGAAGTGGAGCTAAAGGTTTTCTGACTAAGTTTTTGGTTGACAAAGCTAATTACTTCTGGGACATCTTAGACTTCAAAGCATACGAGGACATTCTGGCTCTTTTGATTTATGGTCTGGTATTATTTCCGAATCCTGACACTTTTGTTAATATTAATGCCATCAAGATCTTCATCTCTCAGAATCCGGTACCCACTCTCTTGGGTGACATGCTTCATCAGCTCTATGCTCGTACTGCCCGACAGCGAGGAACTTTGATGTGTTGTGTTCCTTTATTATCGAGGTGGTTTATTTCACACCTCCCTAAGTCCGTGCTGAAAAACAAAGAAGGAATGGGCTGGGCTTATAGGATGATGTCTCTTTCTGGTGATGACATTGTCTGGACTCTCAAAGGTATGGACGAGGTGACTGTCATTGATCGTTGTGGAGAGTATCCTAATGTTCCATTGATCGGACTCCATGGAGGGATTTCTTACAACCCATGTTTAGCTCTCCGTCAGTTTGGAAGGGCCAGAAGAGAGGGGCCTCATGAAATGTTGATGCCTCATATCATCTTTGATTTTCAAGGAGATAGTGACGAGCTGCGTCGTAGAGTCATAAAGGCTTGGGACAGAGTTCACAAATCTGAACCACATGAGTTGGGACCAAAGACTTCTCTGCCAATGGATCCATATCTCAGATGGGTCCGCATCTGTGCCCAGAAGTTAGGTATGCCATATGAAGCTGTCAGACTTGTTACTCTTGAAGTTGCTAATGAGGAGGGGGTTCCTCCAACTATCCTCTAACCTTACATGCCCACTGATATTGGGACACTGAAGAGGTCTTGGTTGCAATTGAGGAATGAACGGGATTCCTATCAAGAGAGGTTCAATGAACAAGAGCGGAAAATCCAGAAGTTGACCAGACAGTTGGAGAATGAACGGATCCTGAATGATTATGTCCGCACTGAGAAGAAGAGACCATGGGAGCATTGATGGACTTTCGATGATTTCTTTTTACAGTTTTTATTTACTTTTCAGCATTTCCATTCTTGTAACGCCTAAGGGCAATTTGTTGAACAATTTAAATTTTGAAGTTTAAATCTAATAAAGTGTGTTTCCTTTCTTGTTTACAAATTTGAATCTCGATTCTCTTTGAAATCATAAATCATACACATTTCATCTCACGCACTTCATAAACAGGTACCCCCATTACAGGTCTCTTATCTTCTTCGTTGTTCATTTCAGCGCTCAATCATCATGTCTGCTGAACCTTCCACTGAGCAAGCTATCAAGGCCCTCCGGGCCCAGAATGCCCAATTTCAAGAGTTGTTCATGGATCTGGCTAAGGGTCAGTAGGACCTGAAGACTTTGATTCTGAAAGAGAAGAAGAAGAAGAAGAAGAAGAGGACCATCCTGTTCAACACTGGACGTAGGTTTGGAAACGGGCTGCAGAATGAAGTTGATCTGACCACCTCATCTGGAGGGAAAGATAGTCCATAAGAAAGGAGGGCTCCTATCCCTATGGTCTCCAACAACGAGACAGACTATGATGAAGAACAGTATCCTCCTGCTGAGGATAATTACAAACAGCTGGAAGACCGTCTGATTCAGAGATTTGGGTCTATCATCTGGGGTGGTGATTCCCCATAAATTTAAGGCACCTGCCTTTTCCAAGTATGACGGAGCTTCCTGTCCAAAGCTGCACCTCCGGTCATATGTGAGAAAGATCCAGCCTTACACTGCTGATAAGAACTTATGGATCCATTTCTTTCAAGACAGTCTCTCAGGGACTCAGCTTGAGTGGTTCTATCAATTGGACGGAGCCAGTATCCGTAGCTGGGAGGATTTGGCTACTGCATTCTATAGGCAGTATCAGTACAACTCCGACCTTGCTCCTACACGTACCCAACTCCAGGGTATGTCAATAGGAACGGGTGAAGGATTTAAAGAGTATGCTCAAAAATGGAGAGGCCTTGCCGGAAGGGTGCAACCACCTTTGGCTGATTGTGAACTTGTTGACATGTTTTTGGGGACCCTGTCTGGTCCATTCTTTAATCATCTGATTGGAAGCTGAAATTCTGGCTGCAGATACTCAATGTCACGTTCAATGTTATGACACCGTATCTGACTTTCTATAAGACAGTAAATACAAAAACAGTAAAGAACACAGTTAATTGTTTACCCAGTTCAGTGTGCAACAACACCTACTCTGGGGGCTACCAAGCCAGGGAGGAAATCCACTATAAGAGATATTAATTCAGGAATAAACCAACCAGTTTATCTCCTTCACTTAAGACCTACCCAATGCAACTTCAATCTAAGTACAACTTAAACCTGAGTTCCTACTCACTCCTCCTCAATCACAGCAGTGATACATAAAAACAATTTGACTAATGAATTGTTGAAGACACTCTTCAAAACATACACTTGATTATGCTTCACAGCTTTTTAATCAAGCAACACAAACACTCTTGCTTCACAGCTTTGAGTGATACACAAACCTAACTTGACTTTGCTTCACAGCTTTAGTCAAGAGACATACAAACACTCTTGCTTCAAAGCTTTGAGTGTTACACAACCCTTACAATTAAAACCTATTCCAAGTCACTTATCACAATGATAATTGCTTGGATTACAATAGTAAAAACTATACAGTTTCTAAATGATCTTCTGTCAAAAAGGGATTACATTCAAAACAGCAGCCCTGTTGAATATATAGCAGCTGCAACTTCAGTTAGGGTTTCCACAAAAAGCTAGGGTTAATTCCGTTTGACCTTAAGACTAGGTCACAGGACTTTATCAACCAGGTTGGGGTTGAGCTAGGTTAACCCAAAGAAAACACAGGATTCTGTTCTGGAAAGACTGAGTCATTTTCCTGAAAAAACTCAGAATTAACCAAACTGCATACCTGTTAGTTCAGAACAGGATGTCTTAACATCTGTTATGACATCTGAAAACCTGTCTACTGATTTAGGTAAATGTGATCATTTTGCAAAATGCTCAGATACACACTTATAAACATCAGTACCTGTATGACAATATTTTTCTGCAAAGGTACCTAATGAATCAGTACATACTAAACTAGAATGTTATGACATCAGTCATGACATTCACACATACACTTGGGTTTTACCAAAAATACAAGCCAATAACTAAACAACTACAAACTCCCCCTTTGGCATATTTTTGGCTAAAGACCCTAAGCAATCAGAGATAGATAGCAGCAGAAAGAAATGACTGCAGAAAAATAGAATGTCTAATTAAGTACCAAAATATATCTCCCCCTCTTTAGCCACAAATGGGCCAAAGATACATGTTCTTAAAAGTTATACAGTCATCCAGAAAAAGTAATGAGAGCAGAACTAAAAACTGAACACACTTCCAAACTCTACCAGGTACCAGCACCAACTCCACCAATCAGCAACTCCACCAACCTTTAAGCACTGTCATCAGACTCAGAGGAGCTAGTTTCTTCAGTATTGAGATGACCTTCAGCTTCTACACCCTCTTCCCTTCTGTTTCCTTCAGCTTTCTCCTTTTCTAACCTGGCAATTAGGTTTTCTAGGGTCTTTTTCCTAGCTTCCAATTCTTTGCAGGTCTCTTTTAATACAGCTATGACATCAGATGTTTTGGACTGGGTCTTCACAAACGATGTCTCAGCTGATGTTATGACAATATCAGGAGCATGAGATCCCTGAAACAGTTTGTAGTGCAACCCAAGGGCAGGAGCTCTTTTGCAAGCAGTATCTCTTGCCACCAGGATATCAGGGTATTGTGCAAGGATAATTCCACAAAGGAGGGAGGGAAAGGCAATTGGTCCTTTGACAGCATAACTACCAGCATGTTTTAAAGTTTGTTCAAAAATATACCTGCCATAGTCAAAAGAAGTCTTGGTTCCCACAGCATAAATAAATCTCCCCAATCCTGTGGAGATAGTTGATTTATGGTTTGTAGGGACCCAGTTGGCTGCACCAATCTTGTGCAGGATGGAAAATTTCATGTTAAGTTTGCTGGCATTCAGCTTGCCTTTCAAGGGCCAGCACTTCACTTGCCTTGCTGTGATGGTTTGACAAACTTCATTGTCAGTGACTTCCAGATCAGGACAATCCCCATTTGATCTTCCAAGAAATTTGTTAATTTCTGATGGAGAGAAATTAACCCTTCTTCCTCTAACAAAAACACTTTCAAAGTCAGCTGACCTTCCATCAGCACAATCATTAGACAAGTTAACTATGAACTCCTTGACCAGATTTTCATAACACTTGTTAAATTTTATCACTGTCTTCATCAGTCCAGCATTCATGATCAGGTCCATGATGTCTTTGCACTCCATGGCATCATTGTTTAGCTCTCTTTCTAAAGCTATTCTCTTCAATCAAACATACTTCCATCTGTTTGCATTGTCAGGATGATGAAAAGAGATGTTGTCTGTTGGGACTTCAGGAACTCTAGCAATTTTGCTGGAGGGGAGCTTCCTTCTGATAGGAATTTCTTCAGCATCAATCTCAAACTCTGATTCCTCATCAGAATCAGAAGATTCAGGTTCTTTTCTCTTCTTTGAAATTGGTTGTCTATCAGTATGCACCTGGGCTTTCACCTTCCCTTTGGACTGAACAGTTTTCACAGATTCTACCCCAGCCATGCCTTCAGCCTTGGATTTCTTATTAGCAGGTTTATCTTTTGTCAAACATTTTCCAGCATTCTGATTATTCTTCCTTTTCATCATTCTCCTAGCTATGCTAGGGTTTACATTGGCAATCAGATCATTGTCTGAGTATTCCTCATCCACATCAATGATAGGTGGATCAGCAGTCTTTTCTGAAGGGTTCTGAATGTTGTCATTTTGTGTCATAACATTCTCAGAGACATCTACATTCTCAGAGACATCCACATTTGGGCTTCCTGATTGATTTAAAGGGACAGAAATCCTCGGTACAGATTGGTTTCTGCTTAGTATACTTGTCACTAGCCTAGCAATTGCTTGATGAACTTGAACTGATCCTTCTCTATTTGATACAGAAGAAGAAGGATGAGAAGGATTACCAGAGGCAGCAGCTTGAGCTCTTCCTGCATGTCTAGTTCTCAGCTTTTTGACTTTGGCGGGGTCAGTAGCCATCTCTCTGAGAGGAGTGATCTCAAGAACTTCAGATTCTATGCATGTGGTGATTGCTCGAGAGTCTTGGTCAGATGATGAAGATGATGAAGATGAAGAGGTCGCCTTGGTTGAAGATGATGTTTGAGACATTTTGATTGACTTAGAGCACCAGTAGCAATTTGAGAAAAAACTTTGATTGAGAGAAGGGAACAGGTTGCAAAGACGAGAGAGGTAGGAGGCAAAAGAGAGTCTTTTCAACTTCTTAAAGATTTTGAAAGAATTGGGAAAACATATGATTAACCCACTAAAATTAGACTTAACAAAATTAACTCCTTCAACCCTTGTTTTAAGCAAAATTAATTGCTACAATTTCTCATGTTGGCAAATACCCAACCTGCCCCTCAAGTTTTCAAGTTTATTTCCAACAAGAGCCTTGATAGAAGAATCAGCCAGCTGAAGCTTAATGATACCATGTTCCAGTTTAATTGACTTCTTCTCAACAAAGTCAATGTGCTTGGTCCTGCTATGCTGAATAGGGTTCATGGAAATATTGATTGTATTCAGATTGTCACAATACAATGTCACAACATCTTGTGAGACATTATACTCAGTGAGCATCTGCTTTGTCCAGATATTTTGAGAACAGTTACTACTAGCTGCAACCATTTCAGCACAAAGTTGGGAAGGAATTCTTTTGACATGAATCATAGTTCTGGTTGATTCTTGAATGATCTTATTTTTCTTTTTGTCAACTCCATTTTGATGGTGAGTTATAGGAGAAGAGACTTCACAACTCATTTCTTCTGGGAAACAGAATTTATTAGACTTGTTGTTTCCAAAATCCTTGTCATGATTACTTCTGGTTCTGACAACACATCCTTCTTCAAGTTTATCCACCACATCATAGACATGTTTCTTTTTACCAAGCCTTTCAATTTTAAGTTCACCACAAACCCTTCTTTTATCAATTTGTAGTCTTGGAGTCCTTCTGACTGCTTCCATAGAGATAGCTCTTTTCATTCTTCTTAGATGAAGATGACCAAGCTTATGGTGCCACAGTTTCATCTCTTTTTCTTCTTTGGTAATTGGACACATAGTGGAGTTATTAGTGTTCTCAGGCTGCCACAAGTAACAGTTATCTTTGGATCTGACTCCTTTCATTACAATTTCTTGTTTTTCATTGATTACAAGACATTCAGATTTTGAGACATTGACCTTGAATCCTAGATCACACAGTTGACTGATACTAATGAGATTAGCAGTCAGCCCTTTTACCAGCAGTACTTCATTCAGACTTGGAACTCCAGGGCAGTCCAAATCACCAACTCCTTTGATTTCACCTTTAGCACCATCTCCAAAGGTCACAAAACTGGTGGTGTGAGGCTTAACATTATTGAGGAGGTTCTTGATTCCAGTCATGTGTCTGGAACATCCACTGTCAAAGTACCAGTCTTCCTTTGCAGAGACTCTCAGGGAAGTATGGGCTATCAGGGCAGTAGCCTTTTTCTTCCATTGAGGAGTATGTGGTACCTTTTTAGACTTAGGTTTGACACCTGAGTTTTGATTGGGGTATCCATGCAATCTGAAGCAGAAGGGCTTTATGTGGCCATATCTCCCACAATGATGACATCTCCATCTTTGGTACCTTTTCTTCATATGTCTCTGTTCCTGATGTTGAGAGTTGTGTTGAGACATCTGTTTTGACATTTGCTTATCGGGCCTGATCTTCTTATCTGTACCAGAGTTCTTTGCTTCCACAAATCCTAGTCCAGATTTGTTTCCCACATTTTGTCCAACCTGAAGAATCTCTTCCAATTTATCTGTTCCATTAGTCAGCATCTTGACAGATTTGGTCATTTGGTTCAGTTGTGAGTTCAGCAATTGAACTTCCCCTTCTAGATGACTTATAGTTTCAAGATCTGCCCTTTTTTCAGCCTCCAGCTTTATGATGAGTTTTGCTTGTTTCTCATTCTGCACACAGACTTCAGCACTTCTGATACACAATTTCTTGTAGGTATCAGCCAGTTCTTCAAATGTCATTTCTTCATCACTAGTGTCACTTTCAGAGGTACAAGCACTAGTTAGAGCAGTAACTAGTTTGGTAGATTCTTTTTCAGAATTACTTTCTGAATCACAGTCAGACCAAGTAACAGTCATTCCTTTCTTTTGTTTCTTAAGAAAGGTAGGACATTCAGCTCGAATATGCCCATATCCTTCACAACCATGGCACTGAATACCTCTGCCTTGGTTTCCCTTCTCTTCTGACCTTGGTCTTCTGCTGGAACTGTCAATGTCAGAGGGAATGTTATGAACATTAGACCTTGACTTTGGATCTATTCTTTTGATGAGTTTGTTGAACTGTCTTCCAAGCATGGCTATAGCTTCTGAAATATTTTCTTCTTCATCCTCCTTGTTTTCAACATCAGTGTTGGATACAAGTGCTATGCTCTTGTTCTTCTTGTCACCATTATCAGTGATCCCCATCTCAAAAGTCTGAAGAGACCCAATAAGTTCATCCACTTTCAACTTGCTGATGTCCTGGGCTTCTTCTGTGGCAGTTACCTTCATTGCAAATCTTTTAGGCAAGGATCTGAGAATCTTTCTCACCAATTTTTCTTCTGCCATTTTTTCTCCCAGTGCTCCTGAGGTGTTGGCAATCTCCAAGATGTTCATGTGAAAGTCATGAATGGTTTCATCTTCCATCATTTTTAGATTCTCAAACTTGGTAGTCAACATCTGAAGCCTTGACATTTTCACTTTGGAAGTGCCCTCATGGGTAGTTTTTGAGAGTGTCCCAAACTTCCTTGGCCAGTTCATATTGATGTACTAGTCTGAAAATGTTTCTATCAATTCCATTGAACAAGGCATTTAAGGCTTTGGAATTTCCCAGGGCTAACTCATCTTCTTCTTTACTCCAATCTTCCTCAGGCTTCAAACTGATTGTCCCATCTTTCTCAGTTATGGTGGGATGGATCCATCCTTTGTCAGCAGCTCTCCAAGCCTTTTTGTCCAGAGATTTTAAGAAGGAAATCATACGAGGTTTCCAGTAGTCATAATTAGTTCCATCCAGAATGGGTGGTCTATTTCCAAAAACTCCTTCTTTGTCCATAGTGCCAGAAAGTGATATCCCTATATCTCACCCAGTAATACAGGCAGGGTGCCTGCTCTGATGCCAATTGAAATTCTGGCTGCAGATACTCAATGTCACGTTCAATGTTATGACACCGTATCTGACTTTCTATAAGACAGTAAATACAAAAACAGTAAAGAACACAGTCAATTGTTTACCCAGTTCAGTGTGCAACAACACCTACTCTGGGGGCTACCAAGCCAGGGAGGAAATCCACTATAAGAGATATTAATTCAGGAATAAACCAACCAGTTTATCTCCTTCACTTAAGACCTACCCAATGCAACTTCAATCTAAGTACAACTTAAACCTGAGTTCCTACTCACTCCCCCTCAATCACAGCAGTGATACATAAAAACAATTTGACTAATGAATTGTTGAAGACACTCTTCAAAACATACACTTGATTATGCTTCACAGCTTTTTAATCAAGCAACACAAACACTCTTGCTTCACAGCTTTGAGTGATACACAAACCTAACTTGACTTTGCTTCACAGCTTTAGTCAAGAGACATACAAACACTCTTGCTTCAAAGCTTTGAGTGTTACACAACCCTTACAATTAAAACCTATTCCAAGTCACTTATCACAATGATAATTGCTTGGATTACAATAGTAAAAACTATACAGTTTCTAAATGATCTTCTGTCAAAAAGGGATTACATTCAAAACAGCAGCCCTGTTGAATATATAGCAGCTGCAACTTCAGTTAGGGTTTCCACAAAAAGCTAGGGTTAATTCCGTTTGACCTTAAGACTAGGTCACAGGACTTTATCAACCAGGTTGGGGTTGAGCTAGGTTAACCCAAAGAAAACGCAGGATTCTGTTCTGGAAAGACTGAGTCATTTTCCTGAAAAAACTCAGAATTAACCAAACTGCATACCTGTTAGTTCAGAACAGGATGTCTTAACATCTGTTATGACATCTGAAAACCTGTCTACTGATTTAGGTAAATGTGATCATTTTGGAAAATGCTCAGATACACACTTATAAACATCAGTATCTGTATGACAATATTTTTCTGCAAAGGTACCTAATGAATCAGTACATACTAAACTAGAATGTTATGACATCAGTCATGACATTCACACATACACTTGGGTTTTACCAAAAATGCAAGCCAATAACTAAACAACTACAGAAGCTCTTCAGCCGGGTTTACAGATCTTATCTTGACCGGTGAGAGGATTAAAGCTGGTATTAAGGCAGGGAAGATACAAAAGGGTGCCTCATCGAGCATTGAGAAGAAACCGTTTAAGAAAGAGTCCAGTGCTGTCTACAGTTCAAGAAGATATAATAGAACTGAACACCTCTAAGCTGTCAATGCAGTTGTTATTTCAAAACCTGCTGGTGCTCCTCAGCATCACAACCAACAAAGGGACGAGAGACCTCAAAGGCAATTCACCCGTCTCAGTATAACTTTGTCTCAGATTCTGCCACAGTTGCTGAAGACCAATCTGGTGACTCTAAAAGAAGCTCCAAAGAATTCAAATACAACGTCACCAAGGTATAACCCTAACGCCCGCTGCGCTTATCACTCTGAGAGCCCGGGGCATAATACGGATGATTGTTGGGCTTTGAAGAACAAGGTCCAAGACTTGATTGATGCAAAGGAGATTGAGTTTGAGGCGCCCGAGAGGCCTAATGTGGTGACTGCTCCCATGCCCAAGCATGGGGTGAATGCTGTAGAGGAAGACTTGTTTGTAGTTTCCGTGGATGATATTGTTACCCCTCTGATGACTGTTAAGAAGAACCTGTTGCTAGCCGGTTTATTTCCAGGTTGTGGAGAGGATTTCCATATGTGTTCTGTTTTACCTACTAGTTGCCCATTTCTGAAGTCAGGTATCCAAAACCTGATGGATAATAAGGAGATCTTGTTTGAAAAGGCGGTTGTTCCATCTGTTCCTACTGAAGAAGTTTCCATTATTACCATTTTCGACAATTCTTCCAAGGCTCCCTCGAGGAAGCCTGTCAGAATTAAGTCTACTCCGAAGATTGCACCTGTAATTATCACTGTTCTGGGGCCCATCCCCTACGCCTCTGACAAAGTTGTCCCTTGGCGCTATGGGGAAGATGTTTATGTTCTTGGAGTTAAGCAAGAGTTGGATGCTGGTACCGGCGTCAGCAACATTACTGGGCCTGCTAAAGTCACCCGCAGTGGCAGACTTTTCTCACCTGATATTGCTCCACCAACTGTCCGAAGACCTGTCGTCATTAAGCCTGCCAGTGCACCTGTCACTATTCCTGATCAAGTCCCTATTCTTACCCCTGTCGCCGAGTCATCTAACGCTCGGGGCAAAGGGATCACCACTGATGTGTCTGCCCAGACGGAGGCACCGAAGACGATTACTGTTGAAGCTTCCAAATAGGAGATAGAAGAGATTTTGAAGATTATTAAGAAGAGTGATTATAACGTAGTTGAGAAACTGGGGCAAACCCCATCCAAGATTTCTATGTTGTCACTGTTGTTGTGTTCAAAGGCCCATGCCAAAGCTCTGATTACCTTCCTGAAAATTGCCCACGTGCCACAAGAGACATCAGCTGATCAGTTTACCGATTGTATGGCCAATTTAACTGCTGATAATGGTTTGGGTTTCTACGACGCTGATTTGACTGTTAAAGGGAAGAACCACAACAACGCCCTGCATGTCTCCATTGAATGTAGGGGCACTACTCTTGCGCATGTATTGGTTGACACTGGTTCCTCATTGAACGTCTTGCCCAAGAAAGCTCTGGACCGGTTGGATTGCGAAGGGTTGGAGCTAAAGCCAAGTAACATCATTGTCAGGGCCTTTGACGGGTCTAAAAGGATGGTGCACGGTGAAGTTGATATTCCAATTAAAGTTGGTTCCCAGGTTTTCAATTCTACATTCTACGTGATGGACATCCGACCATCCTATTCTTGTTTGCTGGGTCGTCCATGAATCCACAAAGCCGGGGCCGTAACCTCAACGCTTCACCAGAAGCTAAAGTACCCTGTCAGAGGGAAGATTGTGACAGTTCAAGGGGAGGAGGAGTACATGGTCAGCCACCTCAACTCGTTCAGATACGTAGAGATGGATGGGGAGTTCATTGAGACCCCATTTCAGCACTTTGAAGAGGTTCCTCAGACACTGGCATCAGTTGAGACTGTGATAGAAGATTCTCCTATGAAGATGGATTCCTTAAAGGATGCCTGGGCTGTTATTGAGAAGGGTGAGTGTGCAAATTAGGGCCGACTTCCTGATTTCACTCAGAAGACTAACAAGTTTGGTTTGGGTTTCACTGCAGAAGCTCAAAGGGCTGTTCGAAGTGCAAGGATCGGAATACCTCCCGTGTTCATCAGCAACTCAGGAGTAAATGCCATTGAAGATGATGTGGAGGAGTCTGAATTCGACAGCTGGATCTATCCTACGACCAACGGTGGACCAAGCAACTGGACAACAAAGGACTTCATCCCTATTACTTTTGTTACCCAGTAATGAACTCTTTGTTTTGAGCTTGTAACAGACAATGTTTTGAAACTTTATGGCCCAGTGTCTTACCCGAGGCACTGTGGCTTCATTTGTGAGGGCTTTTGTGTGCCATTTTCATATATCATTAATAAAAGCATTGGACGTATTTTGCATTTCGAATTTTGCGCTCTTTGTTTTTCTTTATTATATATTGCAAAACAGCTATTTTACACACACTCACATACACAGGTCTCAATCCACTCTGGATCTCACTGGTAACGACTCTGCTACTGCCAGTTATGACTTTGAAAATCCGATCAACTTAGCCGAAGACGAAGGTGAAGATGATTGCGAAGTGCCGGGTGAACTTGCAAGACTGCTACTCCAGGAAGAGAGGGCCATCCAGCCACACAAAGAGCCAGTGGAAGCAGTGAATCTGGGTACTGAGACAGACAAGAACGAAGTCAAGATCGGTGCAAACTTGGAGCTTAGTGTGAAACAGCGGTTGATTCAGATGCTGTATGACTACGTTGAAATATTCGTCTGGTCTTACGAAGACATGCCTGGATTGGATACTGACATTGTGTTTCATCGCCTGCCTACCAAGGAAGACTGCCCCCCCCCCCCCCCCCCCCCGTAAAACAGAAGGTTCGCCGTATGTGCCCAGAGATGTCCGAGAAAATCAAAGCCGAAGTTATGAAACAATTTGACGTCGGTTTTCTAGCAGTGACTTCTTACCCTCAGTGGGTTGCCAATGTGGTTCCTGTACCGAAGAAAGATGGTAAGGTTCGAATGTTGTTGACTATAGGGACTTGAACAGGGCAAGCCCTAAGGATGACTTCCCTCTACCTCACATCGACGTTCTGGTTGACAATACTGCTCAGCACAAGGTGTTCTCCTTTATGGATGATTTCTCCGGTTATAATCAGATAAATATGGCTCCCGAAGACATGGAGAAGACCACCTTTGTTACTCAGTGGGGTACCTTTTGTTACAAGGTCATGCCTTTTGGGTTAAAAAATGCTGGGGAAACATATCAGCGCGCCATGGTTGCTTTGTTTCATGACATGATCCATCATGAGATTGAAGTATATGTCGATGATATGATTGCGAGGTCCCAAACTGAGGAGGAACACCTTGACCATCTACAGAAGCTGTTTGACCGGTTGAAGTTGTACAAGCTGAGGTTGAACCCGAACAAGTGCACCTTCGGGGTGAGATCTGGAAAACTACTAGGTTTCATCGTGAGCGAAAAAGGTATTCAAGTAGACCCTTCCAAAGTGAAATCTATACAAGAGATGCCAGCTCCCAAGACAAAGAAGGAGGTCAAAGGCTTTCTAGGACGACTGAACTACATTGCCCGATTCATCTCACACCTAACTGCTACTTGTGAGCCAATCTTCAAGTTACCGAAGAATGATCAAGTGGTACGTTGGAACGATGAATGCCAGGCCGCTTTCGAAAGAATCAAAGAGTATCTCCAGGAGCCACCCATTCTTATGCCACCAGTTGAAGGGAGACCTTTGATTTTATACTTGACAGTACTTGACAACTCAATGGGGTGTGTGTTGGGGCAGCATGACGAGTCTGGCCTAAAAGAGCATGTTATTTATTACCTTAGCAAAAAGTTTACCGACTGTGAGATCCGATACTCACTACTCGAGAAAACTTGCTGCGTTTTGGCATGGGCTGCTCGCCGGCTGAGACAATATATGTTGACTCACACCACTCTGTTGATTTTAAAGATGGATCCCATTAAGTACATCTTCGAAAAGCCTGCCTTATCTGGAAGAATAGCAAGATGGCAGATGATCTTGACTGAGTATGACATCCAGTACACAACTCAAAAAGCAATCAAGGGAAGTGTATTGGCAGACCATTTGGCACATCAAGCAGTGGATGATTACCAGTCTATGAACTTTGAATTTCCGGACGAGAATATCATGGTAGTGACTGATTGTGAGGCACTTGGACCGAATGAAGGACCTGAGGAGGGATCCCGATGGTCTATGTACTTTGATGGAGCTTCGAACTCTTTGGGAAATGGCATTGTCGCCGTGATCATATCTCCTAAAGGCTCTCATACTCCATTTACCGCCCGACTATGTTTCAACTGCACCAACAACATGGCGGAGTATGAAGCGTGCATCATGGGTCTTCGAGCTGCAATTGACCTAAGGATTAAGTTTCTAAGTTTCTTCGGAGATTCCGCTCTCGTGATCAGTGAGATCAAAGGCGAGTGGGATACGAAACACCCAAATCTTATTCCTTACAAGGAGTATGTGTTGACGTTGCTTCCCCACTTTGAGGAGATAACCTTTGAACACTTCCCTAGAGAAGAGAATCAGTTGGCGGATGCGTTAGCTATGATGTCTTCTATGTTCAAAGTCAAATGGGACAACGAGGCCCCCAGATCATTATTTGGAAATTGGATGAACCTGCACATTGCTGTGATCTTGAGACTGAAGAGGTAACAGAAAATCCTTGGTATCACGAAGTAAAAAGATACCTTGAAGCTCAAGAATACCCCAAGGGTGCATCTGTTAATGACAAGAAGTTTCTGAGAAGGTTCGCGGCAAATTTCTTCATCAGCAATGGCATTCTTTACAAACGTATCCATGATTCAACCTTACTGCATTGTGTGGATAAGATTGAAGCAGAAATAATCATGACATAGCTGCATGAAGGTACTTTCGGAACTCATTCTAGTGGACATACCATGGCAAAGAAAATCCTTCGGGCAGGATACTATTGGTCCACAATGGAAGCCGACTGTTACCAGCATTCTCGGACGTGTCACAAGTGCCAGGTCTATGCTGATAAGGTGCATATTCCTCCAGTTCCTCTAAACGTCTTAACAGCACCTTGGCCTTTTGCAATATCGGCGAGATCAGACCTACGGCATCCAACGAGCATCGTTTCATCCATGTAGCTATTGATTACTTTACGAAGTGGGTTGAAGCAGCTTCCTTTGCTATGGTAATTGTTGTACCCCAAAATTTTCCCTCCCATATTCTTCAAGATTTGGCAAGATCAAACTTCAAATGGATTAAGGATTGCACAGTGCAAACACCCTCCTAACACAGTCAAAATTAGGGTTTTGGTTCTTACAAGAAAGTTGAGGTTTCCAAGGGTCCAATCAAGTCCCATATGCCTATAAACATTGTCAAGCACCTACATGTCAAGTTTCAAGACTCACAGCATCAAGTTGCACAGTCAAAAACCCTAATTGCTTCACAGTCAATTGTAGGGGTAAAATGGTCATTTGACAGTCAAAAGTCAAAATTTTTGGTCCCACAGACTTGTTTCATAGCTTTCAACTGAGCGGCAGACCCGACGCGACTGACAGATAAGCCGACGTTAATAGCAGGTCTAATTCCGCGATAAAAGAGCTCTGTTTCCAAACAGATTTGTCCATCCGTAATGGAGATAACATTGGTGGGAATATAGGCCGATACGTCTCCAGCTTGTGTTTCAATGACGGGTAAGGCAGTCAAGCTACCTGCGCCTGTCTGGTCCGACCGTTTTGCGGATCTTTCTAAGAGACGGGAATGTAAATAGAAAACATCGCCTGGGAACATCTTATTTTGAAGCCACAATCATCATTTGATCAATTCTTGATCATGATTCCTCAAGCATGGCTCAAAAAGTCTCAAGAATCAAAAGTTTTTATTTTTGGACAGCTGAAAAGTCAACTGTAACTTAACCAAGGCATAACTTTTTCATGGTTCATCAGAAAAATCCCATCCAATGCTCATTTTGAAGGGGATGACATTTCCTACAACTCATCTTCACATTCCAAGTCCAAGAAATTCTCTCACAAAAAGTTATCAATTTCAACATTATAGGTCATTTTCAAAAGTCAACAAAAAGGCACTTTAAGTCAAAGACCATAACTTTATATTGGTAAATCAAAATGACATGGGACCAAAGGCATTGGTTAGAGGACTTCAAGACCTTTCCAAAATGTCCAAGAACATGTTCATAGCTTTAAAATTGAGCAAGATATTCATTGATGAAGTTGGGAAATTTTTGTGAACTTTCAAAAGTCAACTTTGCCTAAAACACTTCATTTTTGCTAATGGGCCCCAAATTCCTTCTTGAATTTTTTCCCAAAGCTTATGCACGACCCACTGAACTTAATTTGATTTATTTTCTTATTTTTAATTAATTAATTGAATTTATATTAATATTAATTCATTTAATTGGTTTTAATTGTAGGAAAATTCAAAAGATATGATTTTTTAAATCAATTGTGAAGCAAATAAGGCTAGGGCAAGCTGGCAATTCGTGTGCACCTCAAAAGACCTCAAAATCTCCATGATTGGCAAGGCTTTGATAAAGAAAAGATTGAAAAAGATTTGATTGCCAATCACATATGCAAACTTGAATACAATGGATTGTTGGGCTTAAAATTGACCTAATTCTCTTCACATAAAGAGGCTGAAGCAAACCCTATTCCAAAACACGTGAAATTGCTGCTAAAACTCCATAACCAAATTGCAAAAATTTGAAGAAAAGTTCAAAACTGAAATCAGTGTTCCAGGCGAGTTCAAAGCCTATTCTTGATTCAAATACCTTGCTTGAGTCTCTAGAAGCAGTTTGCAATCAAAAACGAGGACTAAAGCCACAAGAATCGTCAGAAACGGTTCAACCATGTGTACATGTTTTTTTGAATTGCATATCATGATTCATGCGCATTTGATACATGTTGTTGAGTGTTTTGTATTCACAGGACTCACATGAAGCTTTTGACATGGTTTAATTGCATTGAAACTCACAGAATCACAATTCACCATGAATGGATTTTAGGGTTTTCGAGCTTTTAAATTAGGGCTTTCTTATTGAGGAAAAATCAGGCCTTGAGACACATACAGTTAAATTAGGGCTTTCTTATTGAGGAAATATCAACCCTAACTCTAATCGTTATTATTCGTGGTTGTAGTTAGTGGGGGTTAAAAACCCCCGCTATCTGTTCTTTATTTTTGCAGGTAAAACGAAGAAGACAATAGGTGGCAACGTGTGACTGGATGGTTCAAACTCAGCGCGCGTATTTTGTTTTGCATCATAATAATTGTTTGTATTTTATATAATATTTGTTTATCAATATGTTTACAAACGCGCATCATGGTTCAGATGGTGGGAGACGTGGCTGGCAAACACTGAGACCTGGGTTCGATTCCCAGGTCCCCCATATATTTCTTCATATTTTTCCTAAAACGTTCAGGTGCAGCATTCATCCAAAGTTCCACCATGCGTCCTCATATATCAGCTAGCCAGGTGCCTCTCAGCTTCCATCCAGTGGCCAGGAGATGAAGTCCATGATACTCCCTAGTCAGCCAACAAGCGCATGATTGTGAAAGTCAAACGTGGCTTGGTCTTCTTGGGCCAGAATTTCTCAATTTGACCTCCACTTTGGGCCATCACACCCCCTTGGTTTGCTTTGTTTAATTTTATTTTCTTTTCTTTTAATACTTTTAATTGTTTAATTATTATTATTAATTCACCACAAATTAATTTTTCCTAATAAAAATCAGAAAATCAAAATTATAAATATATTTTAATTATTTATTAATTTCACCATTAACTTATTTTTGTAAATAAATATTAACAATTAACTTAGCTTAATTTAGGTTTAAATTTTAATCCTTTTTTCTTAATAAATAAAAATTGCATAGAATTAGGTTTTGACCTTTTTTTAATCATTTTTTTATTATCATCATTATTAATTATTATTATTTTTGTAAATAACATGTAAATTAATTAATTAGTTTGAATTAGTTTAACTTTAACATTTTCTTAATAATTAAAATAAACTTAGAACTAGGGTTTTCTTTTGATTTTAATTTATTTTATTTTCATTAAATACAAAAACACATAAAAAACATCTTTCTTGTAAATAGTTAATTAAATAATTAGGTTTAATTTAAAGCAAAGGACAAAAACTCTTAATTTCTCAAAAGGGTCAAAATCCCTAGGACGTCTTGATTTTAATTCTTTCGCATGTTATTTTTATATTTTGATTATTATGTAACTGCTTCCAAGGATGTAATAGTAATTAGGTTTATTGCTTTCTTTATTTTCCGCACTTTATCAAAAACGGGTCTTTGTTTTTTTGGCGATGTATAGACCCGCGCCTTGTAATAGCGTAGATTTTACCTTTCCGTATTTTATTTTCCGCACTCCTAACTGCTAAATTGCATGAAAGAATGTATGATAATTAAAAACAACTCGTAGCTCACAATTGCATGGTCCAAGATAAATGTTAACATGAAAACAACACACAATGCACACGCCACTTCTAGGGTACGCCTCACTCGTTGCCTTCGAACGTGGTCGTCAAGTATAGGGTGTTTTAGAGGTCGCCCTTATGTCTAAGATCCAGTTGCCTCGAAATGGTTGCCTCGGATTAAAAAGGATCTAGGACATTGGGGTTACTTCTAAGGTGTCCTACTATTGCTTCGGTGACCATACTGTCCCTACAATCGAATTAACCCGAACACCTCCAACGGTGGTGCTACCTACCTCTCAATGGTGGGATGGTATTACCTTAAGGACTCTTACACAGCCTAATTCCTTAGGGTAGGTAGATGACTCGTGGGTACTTGCTCTATTCAAAAATAAACCAAACAATCTCTTCACACTGACACTTTCAAAAGTTTTCAAAACAAATTTTTCAAACACTCTTGAGGACAGATACAAGAGTCACTCAGAAATCTTTCAATGAAACTTTTTTCAAACCCACACACATTTGAAAAGAAAACAAACATTTTGAAAACATAAGAGCAAGTACCTAAGAGCCCGTGGATAACCACGGATAGAAAGGGTGCTAACACCTTCCCTTTCTATAAATCTACCTCCCGAACCGAGAGACATTCTCAATAAGGAATTTTGTTGTGTTTTTGTCCTTTCCATGTTGGAGAACATAAAAGACGGTGGCGACTCTTGCTTACTGCGACATTTCGCGAACCAGCTTTAAAACAGTCAGTTCTATTTCCACCGATCACAGAACTGGCGACTCTGCTGGGGATACTTAAAGTGAGGTGTACCTTAGGATAGATCATACTTGTGTTTTCAATTGCTTTGTTTTGTTTGCTTTATTATTGTGGGCATTGTCTTGGAGTTTCATAGATCCTAACCCGGATCTGGGGATACCCTTTTAGGTAGCATAAGCTGTGAGGGACCTGTCCGGCGTAGACCAACACGGGTGAAGCAGTGGCTACGTTGGTGTGGCACCTTGGTCTGTACCGATATCCCTTGTGTCGCAACGAGGAGAATATGGGTCTTCTGAAGAGTCATTAAGCACCAACCGACCTTAGAACCCTAATTTGACCCAACTTGGCCATAGAATAGTAGCAGTACGCTACACCCATTGAGGCTAAACTCTCGCGATGGTTCTGGCCGCAAGAAAAGATTGTGACGCTGGAGTTATGACCGATTGAGGGTAGTCAGTGATATTGGGATCCTCTAGAACCCAGTTACTTTTGATAGGTCAGGTCTTAACCAACAAACTGAAAGAGGGTAGTACCCAAACTTCGTGCTGGCCTAAACTCTAAGGGCTGTCTTGTGTGACTTGTGTGCCTTATCATGTTTGCTTTTGTGAATACTTGTGGTGTGCTTTATCATGACATCATACCATCATAGACATTGCATACATCCTGCATAAGGACTGACCCATTTCAAAGACAAGAGGGTTTCATCTTTGCTCTGTTTTGTATGACATCATGATGCCTGTGCGAAGGAACACTATCCGGCTTAATTTTGTTCACCCACCTGAGTTGCTCGAAGAGTTGGTTAGCAGGATCCCAAACACTACTTCCTTCATCCAGAGTCATGGTTCTCTTCTCGGTTTAGTCACTGCAAAGTGGGACCAACAATTGACGAGTGTCTTGACCCAGTTTTATGATCCCTTGTATAATTGCTTCACCTTTTAAGACTTCCAGCTGGTCCCTACCCTGGAAGAATTCTCTGATTTGCTTGGTATCCCTATCTTGGATCAGACTCCCTTCACTGGTTAGGAAAAGACTCTTAGGCTTGAGGAGATTGATGCAGCCCTTCCCTTGACCCACAAGGAGGTAATGGACAATTGGGTGACTAGAAGCAGAGTTAAGGGCTTTTTGGCTAAGTTTCTGATTGGTAAAGCTAACAGTTTCTGGAATGACTTAGACTTCAGGGCATATGAAGACATTATGGCTCTCTTAATCTATGGTCTAGTTTTGTTTCCTAATCCTGATAACTTCATTAACATCATTGCCATAAGGATCTTCATGTCTCGGAACCCTGTGCCCACTCTCTTGGGTGATATCCTGCAACAACTCTATGCTCGTACTGCCCGAAGACGAGGAACTCTGTGGTGTTGTATTCCTTTGTTGGTGAGGTGGTTTATTTCGCACCTTCCTAAGTTCGTCCTGAAGAACAAAGAAGGAAGAGGTTGGGCTCATAGGTTAATGTCTCTCACTGTTAATGACATCATTTGGACTCTCAGAGGTTTGGATGAGGTGGCTGTTATTGATCGTTGCGGAGAATATCCTAATGTTCCTTTGATTGGTACCCAAGGAGGAATCTCTTATAATCCATGTCTAGCTCTCCGTCAGTTTGGAAGAGCCAGAAGAGCAGGGCCTCATGAGATGTTGGTGCCTCACATCAGTTTTGAATTTCAGGTAGATAGTGACGAGCTACGTCGTAGATTCATCAAGGCTTGGGACAGAATTCACAAAGCTGACCCACATGAGTTGGGACCGAAGACTTCTCTACCTATGGAACCCTACTACAGATGGGTCCGCATCCGTGCTCAGAAGTTAGGTATGCCATACGAAGCTGTCAGACCCATCATTCTTGAATATCCTGATAGAGACGGGGTTCCTCCAACTGTTCTCCCTCCTCAGATACCTACTGATGTTGATACACTAAAGAGGTCTTGGGCGCAACTACAAGAAGAATGGGATTCTTATCGGGAAAAGTTCAACGAGCAGGAATTGAAGATCCAGAAGCTGACAAAGCAGTTGGAAAACGAGCGGACCTTGAATAACTACATCCGTACTGAGAAAAAGAGACCCTGGGATCACTGATGAGCTTTGGATGTTCTTTTACAGTTTTTATTTCCCTTTTCAGTATTTCCATTTTATGTAACGCCTAAGGGCAATCTGTTGAACAATTTAAATTTCAAAGTTGAATCTAATAAAGTGCGCTTCCTTTTTTGCTTACAAAGTTGAATCCCGATTGTCTTTGAAAACATAAATCATACGCATTCCATTCATCATGTGCATCACAGGTACTTTTCTTACAGGTTGCTTAAATCTTCTTCGCTGTTTATTTCAGCAGTCTCATCATGAATCCTGAATCATCTACTGAGCAATCCATCAAGGCCCTCTAGGCCCAGAACGCCCAGTTCCAAGAATTGATCATGAGTTTAACACAAGGTCAAGAGGAATTGAAGGCTTTGCTGGTAAAGAAGAAGAATAAGAGAATTGTACTATTCAACACTGGCCGGAGGTTTGGCAATACACTGCAAAATGAGGCTGATCAAGCTGCTTCTTCTGTGGGGAAAGGCAGTCCCCAAGGGGGAAGGGTTCCTAGTCCTGTGGTCTCTGACAACGAGACGGAATTCAATGATGAGCAGTACTCTCCCGCTGAAGACAGGTACAAGCAGTTATAGGATCGTCTGAGTGCCATGGAAATTCAGTAGGTGCCTGGGTTGGATTTTGGAGATCTGGGTTTATCTTCTGGGGTGGTGATCCCACACAAGTTCAAGGCACCATCTTTTGCGAAGTATGACGGGGCTTCCTGCCCTAAGCTACATCTCAGATCTTATGTGCGGAAGATCCAACCATACACTGTGGACAAGAACTTATGGATCCATTTCTTCCAGGAGAGTCTTTCAGGGACTCATCTCGAATGGTTCTATCAGCTGGATGGAACCAACATTTGTAACTGGGAGGACTTGGCTACTTCTTTTTACAAGCAGTATCAGTACAATGCCGACCTCGCTCCTACACGTACCCAACTCCAGGGTATGTCGCTAGGATCGGGAGAAGGTTTTAAAGAGTACGCGCAGAAGTGGAGGGACCTAGCTGGCAGGGTGCAGCCATCGTTGACCGACCGTGAACTCGTGGACATGTTCTTGGGGACCCTGTCTGGGCCGTTCTTCAACCACCTGATTGGAAATTATTCTGCAGGGTTTACAGACCTCATTCTGACTGGTGAGAGGATAGAGGTTGGTATGAAATCGAGGAAGATACAGAAAGGTGCGTCCTCAAGTTCTAAAAAGAAGCCTTTCAAGAAGGAAGCTAGTGCTGTGTATGGTCCCAGAAGACAAAATAAACCAGAACGCCGCCAATCTGTCAATGCGGTGGTGATTTCAAAGCCTGCTGCCGCTCCTCGGCAACCTAACCAACCAAGGGGCGAGAGACCCAGAAGAGAATACACTCGGCTTAGTATGACCTTGTCTCAGATCTTGCCGCAACTACTATCAACCAACTTGGTAACTGTCAGAGAAGCTCCGAAGGTGGTAAACACAACCTCTCTAAAGTACAACCCCAATGCCCGCTGTGCTTATCACTCTGATAGCCCGGGGCATTCCACTGATGATTGTTGGGCCCTGAGGAATAAGGTCCAGGACCTTATTGATGCCAACGAAATACAGTTTGAGGCGCCCGAGAGGCCCAATGTTGTGACTGCTCCTATGCCCCAGCATGGAGTAAATGCTATTGAGGAAGACCTGTACGTAGTCTCGGTGGATGAGATTGTTACTTCGTTGTTGTCTGTCAAAAGGAACCTGTTGCTAGCCGGTTTATTTCCGGGTTGTAGAAAGGGTTGCCTTCTATGTGCTGTTTCACCTACTAGTTATCCGTTGCTGAAGTCAGGCGTCCAAATCCTGATGGATAGCAAAGAGATCTTGTTCAAGAAGATTGTTGTTCCTGTTATTCCTACTGAAGAAGTGTCTGTTGTCACCATTTTCAACAATCCTGCCAAGGCTCCCCCGAGGAAGCCCGTCAAAATCATGTCTGTTGCACCTATCATCATTACTGTTCCGGGGCCCCTCCCCTATAAATCTGACAAGGCTGTCCCGTGGCACTATAGGGCAGATGTTTATGTACTCGGAGTAAAACAAGAGTTCAATACTAGTAACGGCATCAGTAACATCACCGGTCCTGCTAAAGTTACTCGCAGTGGCAGGCTCTTCTCGCCTGATATTGCACCTCCTGCTATTCAGAGGCCTCTTGTTATCACACCTGCCAGTGTGCCTGTTTCCCCTTCTGATCAAGTTTCTACCCCTGCTGCCGAGTCATCTGACACTCGGGGCAAAGGGATTGCTGATGTGCCTGCCCAGATGGAGGCACCGAAGACTGTTAATGTTGAAGCTTCACAGCAAGAGATGGAAGAAATCCTTAAGATTATCAAGAAGAGTGATTTCAACATCGTTGAACAGCTGGGGCACACCCCCTCTAAGATATCTATGCTATCACTGCTGTTATGTTCAGAGGCCCATGCCAAGGCCCTGATTTCTTTCCTGAAGACGGCACATATGCCACAAGAGACGTCTGCGGATCAATTCACTGATTGTGTGGCCAATTTAACCGTTGATAATGGTCTGGGTTTCTCTGACGCTGATCTGACCGCCAAGGGAAAGAACCACAACGATGCCCTGCATGTCTCCATTGAATGCAGGGGAACTACTCTTGTCCATGTGTTGGTAGACATCGGTTCTTCGCTGAACGTATTGCCCAAGAAGGCCTTAGACAGGTTGGATTGTGAGGGTTTGGAGTTGAAGCCTAGTAACATTATTGTCCGGGCCTTTGACGGATCGAAGAGGATGGTACATGGTGAAGTGGACATTCCAATCCGGGTTGGTTCTCAAGTCTTCGATTCAACATTCTATGTGATGGACATCCGACCATCCTATTCCTGTTTGCTGGGTCGTCCTTGGATCCACAAGGCTGGGGCTGTGACCTCCACTCTACACCAAAAACTCAAGTACCCGGTCAGAGGGAAGATCGTTACAGTGCAGGGGGAGGAAGAATATATGGTTAGCCATCTCAACTCATTCTGGTATATAGAGATGGACGGGGAGTTCATTGAGACCCCCTTTCAGCACTTTGAAGAGGTGCCTCCAACATTGGCAGCAGCAGAGACTATGACCGAAGATAGTTCTTCTTTGAAGATGGCTTCCTTAAAGGATTCCCGGGCTGTGATTGAGAAAGGTGAGAGTGCAAATTGTGGCAGACTTCCTGATTTTACTCCAAAGACTGACAAGTTTGGGCTGGGTTTCACTGCAGAGGCTCAGAGGGCTGTGCGTAAATAAAGGATTGGAAGACCTCCCGTATTCATCACCAACCCGGGAGTGAATGCTATTGAAGGCGATGCGGAGGAATCTGAATTTGACAGCTGGATCTACCCAACGACCGACGGTGGATTGAACAATTGGACTGCCAAAGATTTCATACCTGTTACTTTTGTTACTCAGTAATGAACTCCTTTGTTTTTAAATTTGTAACGAACAATAATTTGAAACTTAATGGCCCGGTGTCTTACCCGGGGCACCGTGGCTTCATTTGTGAGGGCTTATTATTTGTCATTTCCATATATCATGAATAAAAACATTGGACGTTTTTCGCATTTTCAAATCTTGTGCTCCCTTTCTTTCTTTATATATTTCAAAACAGCTATATTTACACACACTCACTCATACAGGTTCCAATCCACTCTGGATCTCACTAGTAACGACTTTGCTACCGCCAATTATGACTTCGAAAATCCGATCAACTTAGCCGAAGACGAAGGTGAAGATGATTGTGAAGTGCCTGGTGAGCTTGCAAGACTGATACTCCAGGAAGAGAGGGCCATTCAGCCACATGAAGAGCCAGTGGAAACGGTAAATCTGGGTACTGAGACAGACAAAAAGGAAGTCAAGATTGGTGCCAATCTAGAGCTCAGCGTGAAACAGTGGTTGATTCGGATGTTGCATGATTATGTGGAAATCTTTGCCTGGTCCTACGAAGACATGCCTGGGTTGGATACCGACATTGTGGTTCATCACCTGCCTACCAAGGAAGACTGCCCTTCGGTTAAGCAGAAGGTCCGCCGTATGCGTCCAGAAATGTCCGAGAAAATCAAAGTCGAGGTCATGAAACAATTTGATGCCGGGTTTCTAGCAGTGACTTCTTACCCTCAGTGGGTTGCCAACGTGGTTCCAGTGCCGAAGAAAGATGGTAAGGTCCGGATGTATGTTGATTACATGGATTTGAATAGGGCGAGCCCCAAGGATGACTTCCCTCTGCCTCATATCGACGTTCTGGTTGACAATACTGCTCAGCACAAAGTGTTCTCCTTCATGGACGGCTTTTCAGGTTATAATCAGATCAAGATGGCTCCTGAAGATATGGAGAAGACTACCTTTGTTACTCAGTGGGGCACCTTCTGTTACAAGGTCATGCCTTTCGGGTTGAAAAATGCCAGGGCAACCTACCAACGTGCCATGGTTGCTTTATTTCATGACATGATCCACCATGATATTGAAGTATATGTCGATGATATGATTGCAAGGTCTCAAATTAAGGAGGAACACCTTGACCATCTGCAGAAGTTGTTTGACCGTCTGAAGTTGTACAAGCTAAGATTAAATCCAAACAAATGCACCTTTGGGGTAAGATCTGGAAAGTTGCTAGGCTTCGTCGTAAGCGACAAAGGTATTCAAGTGGACCCTGCCAAGGTTAAAGCCATACAAGAGATGCCAGTTCCCAAGACAGAGAAAGAAGTCAGAGGCTTTCTAGGACGTCTGAATTACATTGCCCGATTCATCTCGCACCTAACCGCTACCTGTGAACCAATCTTCAAGCTACTGAAGAAAGATCAAGTAGTACGTTGGAACGATGAATGTCAGGACGCTTTCGACAGAATCAAAGAGTATCTCCAAGAACCACCCATTCTTATGCCACCGGCTGAAGGGAGACCTCTAATACTATACTTGACAGTACTTGACAACTCAATGGGGTGTGTGCTGGGGCAGCATGACGAGTCTGGCCGAAAAGAGCACGCCATTTATTACCTTAGCAAAAAGTTTACCAACTGTGAGACCCGATACTCACTGCTCGAGAAAACTTGCTGCGCTTTGGTATGGGCTGCTCGCCGGCTGAGACAGTATATGTTGACTCACACTACTCTGTTGATTTCAAAAATGGAATCCAATAAAGTACATATTCGAAAAGCCTGCCTTGTCCGGAAGAATAGCGAGATGGCAGATGATCTTGACAGAATACGACATCCAGTACACGACTCAGAAAGCAATCAAGGGAAGTGTATTGGCAGACCATTTGGCACACCAGGCAGTAGACGACTACCAGTCAATGAACTTTGAATTTCCAGACGAGAATATCATGGTAGTGACTGATTGTGAAGTACCTGGACCGGATGAAGGACCTGAGGAAGGATCCCGATGGTCTATGCACTTTGACGGAGCCTCTAACGCTTTGGGTAACGGTATCGGCACTGTGATCATATCCCCAAAGGGCACTCATACTCCACTTACTGCCCGGCTATGTTTCAACTGCACCAACAACATGGCGGAGTATGAGGCGTGTATCATGGGTCTTCAAGCTGCAATTGACTTAAGGATCAAGTTTCTGAGTGTCTTCGGAGATTCCGCTCTCGTGATCAATCAGATCAAAGGTGAGTGGGATACGAAACACCCAAACCTTATTCCTTACAAAGAGTGTGTGTTGACATTGATCCCCCATTTCACAGAGATAACTTTTGAACACTTCCCAAGAGAGGAGAATCAGTTGGCGGACGCGCTGGCTACGATGTCTTCTATGTTCAAAGTCAAATGGGATAACGAGGCTCCTCGGATCATTATCTGGAAACTGGATGAACCTGCATATTGCTGTGATCTTGAGGTTGAGGTGCTAACTGAAAAACCTTGGTATCATGAGGTGAAGAGGTACTTGGAAGCCCAAGAATACCCTGAAGGAGTATCCATCAATGACAAAAAGTTTCTGAGAAGGTTCGCGGCGAAGTTCTTCCTCAGCAACGGCATTCTGTACAAGCGAAACCATGATTCAACTTTACTGCGTTGTGTGGATAAGACTGAAGCAGAAAAGATCATGGCAGAGCTGCATGAAGGTACCTTCGGAACACACTCCAGTGGACATACCATGGCAAAGAAGATCCTTCGGGCAGGATATTTTTGGTCCACAATGGAAGCCGACTGTTATCAACATTCTCGGACATGTCATAAGTGCCAGATCTATGCGGATAAGGTGCACATTCCTCCGGTCTCTCTGAATGTCTTGACCGCACCTTGGCCTTTTGCAATGTGGGGCATTGATATGATCGGCGAGATCAGACCTACGGCATCCAACAGACATCGCTTCATCCTGGTAGCGATTGATTACTTCACAAAGTGGGTTGAAGCAGCTTCCTACGCTACCGTAACCAAGAACGTCGTGGCACGGTTCATTCGACATAACCTGATCTGTCGCTACGGCATCCCTGAGAGGATCATTACGGACAATGGTACCAATCTCAACAACAAGATGATCACTGAGCTCTGCGAGCAATTGAAGATACAGCACCATAACTCTTCTCCCTACCGGCCGAAGATGAACGGGGCTGTCGAAGCTGCAAATAAGAATATCAAAAAGATTGTGCAGAAGATGACAGTGACCTATAAAGATTGGCACGAGATGTTACCGTTTGCTCTTCATGGGTACCGTACCTCAGCAAGAACGTCAACCGGGGCAACTCCCTTTTCCTTGGTCTATGGCATGGAGGCAGTCTTGCCGATTGAAGTCCAGATACCCTCTCTTCGGATAATGAAGGATGCAGGCTTGAGCGAAGATGACTGGATCCAGACTCGACTAGATCAATTAAACTAATTGACGAAAAGAGACTCACTGCTATTTGCCATGGTCAAACGTACCAGAAACGGATGATCAGGGCATTTAACAAGAAAGTCAGACCACAAGAGTATCAAGTTGGGGACCTGGTAATCAAGCGCATCATTCTTCCTCAAAGTGATCTTAGGGGCAAATGGACCCCCACATACGAAGGGCCATTTGTGGTTAAACATGTCTTCTCAGGAGGAGCCATGATCCTAACCACCATGGATGGTGACAACCTTCCTCACCCCGCCAATGCAGACATAGTAAAAAGATACTACGCATGAATAAAAGACCCGCTAGGTTGACACACCTAGGCAAAAATAAGGGCTTCCCGACGAACCAAAAGGGTTCGGGCAAAAATAAGGGATGAAATGAAAAAAATCTGTACACCCGGCAAGTCGAAAACCTGAAAAGGCGGCTTGGGCAAAAATGGGTATCCCGGTGGACTGAAAACCCGAAAGGGCGGTCCAGGCAAAAGTTAGGGATTAAGGCGTAATACTATGTCTCATTGAATCACCTTGCATCCAGAATCCGGTATCAACTATCAGGCTCAGACGGCATCGATCAATCAGCTTCATCTTCAACTAAGCAGCCAAGTGATGAGACGCTCGAAGATATAAAGGCGATAGCAGAGTTGGAACCCAGTGGGATTATTCTTTTCACATAGCTGTTTTGTTTTCCTTTTTCACAAAATTGTAAACTCTATGTTGTTCGGCGGCGTTCTCTTACTAGGACGTCAGCCTCTTGTACATAAACGGCTATTTACAGGCAAATTCAAAAAAATCAATACAAATTCACTTTTCAGATAAATGGCCAATTGTTTTTCTTTTTTCTGTTTTGTTTTGCAAAGAACGTCCAATGTTCATTTTTGATATATGCATTTGACACTAATTGCTAACTCATAAATATTTGCATGAGAAACAAAGGATTAATTACAGGTGACATTAGAAACAGGGGCAATAATGAGTTGTCTAAGCGATCTAGTTGCTCTGTCCACCAAGGTACCAAGGTAGGTTCGGCTGAAGAATGTAACCCAGATACCTTCACTCCCCTCCGAGTAAGATAAGATGCAGCCATACTCTCCCCGGAGCAGAAAAGGCACGGTATCTCCAGCAAGTCAGCGATACTCTCCCCGAGCAGAGTTAGTCTATTGTCAGCCTCAAGGAAGTTGGATTATCCCCCAGAAGATCTCCATATTCCCCAACGGAGTATACAAACATTCCTAACAAGCATCCCCGGCAATCTTGACCTAAGATTGTTCCCCGGCGGAATACCGGACATCCAGTGGAGCCATTCCCCAGTGCAGTCCTAAGTCTCCCCAGGAGAGTTGAATCAATCTCCCCAGTAGGAAGCTTATCCCCAGTAGATTCTGGAAGCTTATCACCTACAGAGTACATACGTCTCTCCCCGACCATGTTCAGAGGTTATTCCCCACCAGAGCTTATAACTGGGTTATCCTCAGCTAATTACCACGGAAAGATCGTCCTCAGCGAAGTTCTTCCTATCCCCAGCGGAGTTCATCAAATCTTCCAACAGAGCTTATCAACGGGGTCCCCCAGCGGAGATCATCAAATCTTCCAACAAAACTTATCAACGGAATCCCCAGCGGAGTTATCATCAAAATCTCAGCGAAGTATCTCTTCCCACATAGTAATTCCCCGCAGAGTAATATCTTCATCAAGTTTATTCCCCAATGGAGTCATCTTCTCCTACCACTTTATTCTTGCAATCGTCATCCCCAGCGGAAACGAGGAACCCTACTCTTCAACGTCAGCCCAGGATTTAACTTCCCGGCATTCGTCAAGGATTTATTTTCCTAGACGAAAATACATTCATAATACATTTCACACATCCTGCTTGCATACATGATAAAGCGCATACGACACGATCTCATGACATCATGCATTTCATACATCATGATATTGCATACAACTGATGTTTTGCCTTTTTAGGAAAAAGGTCAATCCAAAGGTGATTACTGTCAACTGTCGCAATTCCAGATTCGATTCATGTATCTAGCCAGGGCATATCTGTGAGTAACTGATTGTAGATTCGATACCTGTATCTAGCCAGGGCATATCTGCATGAAGAGTTTAGAGATTCGATACCTGTATCTAGCCAGGGCATATCTGTAGACGACCAGTTCCGAATTCGATACCTGTATCTAGCCAGGGCATATCTGTGAGCGATTCATTATGGATTCGATACCTGTATCTAGCCAGGGCATATCTGCCTGAAGAGTTTAGAGATTCGATTCCTGTATCTATCCAGGGCATATCTGTTGACGACTAATTCCGGACTCGATTCCTGTATCCTGCCAGGGCATGTCTGAAGAGTTTGAAGATTCGATTCCTGTATCCGGCCAGGGCATATCTGTTGACGACTAATTCCGGACTCGATTCCTGTATCCTGCCAGGGCACGTCTGAAGAGTTTGAAGATTCGATTCATGTATCCGGCCAGGGAATATCTGTTGACGACTAATTCCGGACTCGATTCCTGTATCCTGCCAGTGCACGTCTGAAGAGTTTGAAGATTCGATTCTTGTATCCGGCCAGGGCATATCTGTTGACGACTAATTCCAGACTTGATTCCTGTATCCTGCCAGGGCACGTCTGAAGAGTTTGAAGATTCGATTCCTGTATCCGGCCAGGGCATATCTGTTGACGACTAATTCCGGACTCGATTCCTGTATCCTGCCAGGGCACGTCTAAAGAGTTTGAAGATTCGATTCCTGTATCCGGCCAGGGCATATCTGTTGACGACTAATTCCAGACTCGATTCCCGTATCCTGCCAGGGCACGTCTGAAGAGTTTGAAGATTCGATTCCTGTATCAAGCCAGGGCATATCTGTTGATGACTAATTCCAGACTCGATTCCTGTATCCTGCCAGGGCACGTCTGAAGAGTTTGAAGATTCGATTCCTGTATCCGGCCAGGGCATATCTATTGAGGACTAATTCCGGACTCGATTCCTGTATCCTGCCAGGGCACGTCTGAAGAGTTTGAAGATTCGATTCCTGTATCCGGTCAGGGCATATCTGTTGACGACTAATTCCGGACTCGATTCCTGTATCCTGCCAGGGCACGTCTGAAGAGTTTGAAGATTCGATTCCTGTATCCAGCCAGGGCATATCTGTTGACGACTAATTCTAGACTCGATTCCTGTATCCTGCCAGGGCACGTCTGAAGAGTTTGAAGATTCGATTCCTGTATCTAGCCAGGGCATATCTGCATAAAAATTTTGAAGATCAACCCCTGTAACAGGCCAGGTAATTATTTTTCTTTCTCAGGTACGCAAGTTCTCGCTAAGGAATCTCTTACGCGATCGACACCTAGATGGCATCTATAAGCCCATCCACATACCAACAGTCTCCAAATGGCATCTATAAGCCCATTCCCGACAAGATTCTGTTACAGCTTCAGATGGCATCTGTAAGCCCATCCTCCTACCCGTCATCTCTCCAAATGGCATCTGTAAGCTCATTCCCGTCATCACACTACTGATATTCTACTATGTGAGTGCAAATTTCTGGGCACTCTAGTGTTCAATCATCTTCCACCTTCGGATCACGAAAGGCACGCAAACCAATCTACATCCGCAGGTCTAAGAAGATTGAACAGGGGCAACTGTTGTACCCCAAAATTTTCCCTCCCATATTCTTCAAGATTTGGCAAGATCAAACTTCAAATGGATTAAGGATTGCACAGTGCAAACACCCTCCTAACACAGTCAAAATTAGGGTTTTGGTTCTTACAAGAAAGTTGAGGTTTCCAAGGGTCCAATCAAGTCCCATATGCCTATAAACATTGTCAAGCACCTACATGCCAAGTTTCAAGACTCACAGCATCAAGTTGCACAGTCAAAAACCCTAATTGCTTCATAGTCAACTGTAGGGATAAAATGGTCATTTGACAGTCAAAAGTCAAAAATTTTGGTCAACATCTTATTTTGAAGCCAAAATCATCATTTGATCAATTATTGATCATGATTCCTCAAGCATGGCTCAAAAAGTCTCAAGAATCAAAAGTTTCTATTTTTGGACAGCTGAAAAGTCAACTGTAACTTGACCAAGGCATAACTTTTTCATGGTTCATCAGAAAAATCCCATCCAATGCTCATTTTGAAGGGGATGAAATTTCCTATAACTCATCTTCACATTCCAAGTCCAAGAAATGCTCTCACAAAAAGTTATCAATTTCAACATTATAGGTCATTTTCAAAAGTCAACAAAAAGGCACTTTAAGTCAAAGACCATAACTTGAGATTGGTAAATCAAAATGACATGGGACCAAAGGCATTTGTTATAGGACTTCAAGACCTTTCCAAAATGTCCTAGAACATGTTCATAGCTTCAAAATTGAGCAAGATATGCATTGATGAAGTTGGGAAATTTTTGTGAACTTTCAAAAGTCAACTTTGCCTAAAACACTTCATTTTTGCTAATGGGCCCTAAATTCCTTCTTGAATTTTTGCCCAAAGCTTATGCACGACCCATTGAACTTAATTTGATTTATTTTCTTATTTTTAATTAATTAATTGAATTTATATTAATATTAATTCATTTAATTGGTTTTAATTGTAGGAAAATTCAAAAGATATGATTTTTTAAATCAATTGTGAAGCAAATAAGGCTAGGGCAAGCTGGCAATTCGTGTGCACCTCAAAAGACCTCAAAATCTCCATGATTGGCAAGGCTTTGATAAAGAAAAGATTGAAAAAGATTTGATTGCCAATCACATATGAAAACTTGAATACAATGGATTGTTGGGCTTAAAATTGACCTAATTCTCTTCACATAAAGAGGCTAAAGCAAACCCTATTCCAAAACACGTGAAATTGCTGCTAAAACTCCATAACCAAATTGCAAAAATTTGAAGAAAAGTTCAAAACTGAAATCAGTGTTCCAGGCGAGTTCAAAGCCTATTCTTGATTCAAATACCTTGCTTGAGTCTCCAGAAGCAGTTTGAAATCAAAAACGAGCACTAAAGCCACAAGAATCGTCAGAAACGGTTCAACCCTGTGTACATGTTTTTTTGAATTGCATATCATGATTCATGCACATTTGATACATGTTTATGAGTGTTTTGTATTCACAGGACTCACATGAAGCTTTTGACATGGTTTAATTGCATTGAAACTCACAGAATCACAATTCACCATGAATGGATTTTAGGGTTTTCAAGCTTTTAAATTAGGGCTTTCTTATTGAGGAAAAATCAGGCCTTGAGACACATACAGTTAAATTTAGAAGCTCAAGACGAATTGAATGGAATCCTCGCACTCAATTTATATCAACCCTAACTCTAATCGTTATTATTCGTGGTTGTAGTTAGTGGGGGTTAAAAACCCCCGCTATCTGTTCTTTATTTTTGCAGGTAAAATGAAGAAGACAATAGGTGGCAACGTGTGACTGGGTGGTTCAAACTCAGCGCGCGTATTTTGTTTTGCATCATAATAATTGTTTGTATTTTATATAATATTTGTTTATCAATATGTTTACTAACGCGCATCATGGTTCAGATGGTGGGAGAAATGGCTGGCAAACACTGGGACCTGGGTTCGATTCCCACGTCCCCCATATATTTCTTCATATTTTTCCTAAAACGTTCAGGTGCAGCATTCATCCAAAGTTCCACCATGCGTCCTCATATATCAGCTAGCCAGGTGCCTCTCAGCTTCCATCCAGTGGCCAGGAGATGAAGTCCATGATACTCCCTAGTCATCCAACAAGCGCATGATTGTGAAAGTCAAACGTGGCTTGGTCTTCTTGGTCCAGAATTTCTCAATTTTACCTCCACTTTGGGCCATCACACCCCCTTGGTTTTCTTTGTTTAATTTTATTTTCTTTTCTTTTAATACTTTTAATTGTTTAATTATTATTATTAATTCACCACAAATTAATTTTTCCTAATAAAAATCAGAAAATCAAAATTATAAATATATTTTAATTATTTATTAATTTCACCATTAACTTATTTTTGTAAATAAATATTAACAATTAACTTAGCTTAATTTAGATTTAAATTTTAATCCTTTTTTCTTAATAAATAAAAATTGCATAGAATTAGGTTTTGACCTTTTTTTAATCATTTTTTTATTATCATCATTATTAATTATTTTTTTTTTGTAAATAACATGTAAATTAATTAATTAGTTTAAATTAGTTTAACTTTAACATTTTCTTAATAATTAAAATAAACTTAGAACTAGGGTTTTCTTTTGATTTTAATTTATTTTATTTTCATTAAATACAAAAACACATAAAAAACATCTTTCTTGTAAATAGTTAATTAAATAATTAGGTTTAATTTAAAGCAAAGGACAAAAACTCTTAATTTCTCAAAAGGGTCAAAAACCCTAGGACGTCTTGATTTTAATTCTTTCGCATGTTATTTTTATATTTTGATTATTATGTAACTGCTTCCAAGGATGTAATAGTAATTAGGTTTATTGCTTTCTTTATTTTTCGCACTTTATCAAAAACGGGTCTTTGTTTTTTTGGCGATGTATAGACCCGCGCCTTATAATAGCGTAGCTTTTACCTTTCCGTATTTTATTTTCCGCACTCCTAACTGCTAAATTGCATGAAAGAATGTATGATAATTAAAAACAACTCGTAGCTCACAATTGCATGGTCCAAGATAAATGTTAACATGAAAACAACACACAATGCACACGCCACTTCTAGGGTACGCCTCACTCGTTGCCTTCGAACGTGGTCGTCAAGTATAGGGTGTTTTAGAGGTCGCCCTTATGTCTAAGATCCAGTTGCCTCGAAACGGTTTCCTCGGATTAAAAAGGATCTAGGACATTAGGGTTACTTCTAAGGTGTCCTACTATTGCTTCGGTGACCACAGTGTCCCTACAATCGAATTAACCCGAACACCTCCAACGGTGGTGCTACCTACCTCTCAATGGTGGGATGGTATTACCTTAAGGACTCTTACACAGCCTAATTCCTTAGGGTAGGTAGATGACTCGTGGGTACTTGCTCTATTAAAAAATAAACCAAACAATCTCTTCACACTGACACTTTCAAAAGTTTTCAAAACAAATTTTTCAAACACTCTTGAGGACAGATACAAGAGTCACTCAGAAATCTTTCAATGAAACTTTTTTCAAACCCACACACATTTGAAAAGCAAACAAACATTTTGAAAACATAAGAGCAAGTACCTAAGAGCCCGTGGATAACCACAGATAGAAAGGGTGCTAACACCTTCCCTTTCTATAAATCTACCTCCCGAACAGAGAGACATTCTCAATAAGGAATTTTGCTGTGCTTTTGTCCTTTCCATGTTGGAGAACATAAAAGACGGTGGCGACTCTTGCTTACCGCGACATTTCACGAACCAGCTTTAAAACAGTCAGTTCTATTTCCACCGATCACAGTAACCAAGAACGTCGTGGCACGGTTCATTCGGCATAACCTAATCTGTCGATACGTTGTACCAGAGAGGATCATTACGGACAGTACCAATCTCAACAACAAGATGATCACTGAGCTCTGTGAGCAATTCAAGATACAACATCACAACTCTTCTCCCTACCGGCCGAAGATGAATGGAGTTGTAGAAGCGGCTAATAAGAATATTAAGAAGATTGTGCAGAAGATGATAGTGACATACAAAGACTGGCACGAGATGTTACCATTTGCTCTTCACGGGTACCGTACCTCAACACGGACATCAACAGGGGGAACACCTTATTCCTTGGTATATGGTATAGAAGAAGTCTTGCCTATTGAAGTTCAGATACCCTCTCTTAGAATCATGAAGGATGCAGGTTTGAGCGAAGATGACTGGATTCAGACCCGACTTGATCAACTGAACCTAATCGACGAAAAAAGACTTACCGCTGTTTGTCATGGTCAGACGTACCAAAAACGGATGATCAAGGCATTTAACAAGAAAGTCAGACGACAAGAGTATCAAGTTAGGGACCTGGTAATCAAGCGCATTATCTTACCTTAAGGTGATCCCAGGGGCAAATGGACCCCTACTTACGAAAGGCCATTTGTGGTTAAGAACATCTTCTCAGGAGGAGCGATGATTCTAACCACCATGGATGGTGACGACCTTCCTCACCCCGTCAATGCAGACAAAGTAAAAAGATACTACGCATAATCAAAGACACGCTAGGTTGACTGGCCTAGGCAAAAATAAGGGCTTCCCGGCGAACCAAAAAGGGTTCGGGCAAAAATAAGGGATGAAAAAAAAAATCTGTACACCCGGCAAGTCGAAAACCTGAAAAGGCGGCTTGGGCAAAAATGGGTATCCCGGTGGACTGAAAACCCGAAAGGGCGATCCAGGAAAAAGTTAGGGATTAAAGCGTAACGCTATGTCTCATTGGATCACCTCGCATCCAGACTTCGGTATCAACTATCAGGCTCGGACGGCACCAATCAATCAGATTCATCTTCAACTAAGCAGCAAAGTGATGAGACGCTTGAAGATATAAAGGCAATAGCAGAGTTGGAACCCAGTGGGATTATACACATAGCTGTTTTGTTTTCTTTTCACAAATTGTATAAATTCTATTTGTTCGGAGGCGTTCTCTTACTAGGACGTCAGGCTCTTGTACAAAACGCCTATTTACAAGCCAAACTTCAAAATCAATACAAATTCATTTTCAGACAAATTTCAAACTGTTTTTCCTTTATCTGTTTTGTTTTGCAAAGAATGTCCAATGTTCATTCTTGATATATGCATTTGACATTAATTGCTGCTCATAAATATTTATATACGAAACAAAGGACTAATTGCGGGTGATATCAGAAGTAGGGGCAATAAGAATTGTCCGAGCGGTCTAGTTGCTCTGTCCACCAAGGTACCAAGGTAGATTCAGCTGAAGAATGTGACCAAGATACCGTCACTCCCCACAGAGCAAAACAGTAATGGTAGCTCTCCCCACTGAGACTTGCAACCATGAATGAATCAAGCAATATTCTCCCCTAAGCAGATTTAGTCTACCATCATCCTCGAAAAGGCTTGGTATCCCCAGAAGATCTTAATATTCCCCAGCGGAGTACAAAGGTATTCCCCAGCAAGTATAAGAGCATCCCCGACAGTCTTAATATTCCTCAACAGAATATAAGAATGTTCCCCGGTGGAATACAAGATACCCCTAGTGGAGTCAATTCCCCAGTGCAGTTTAAAAAAGCTTCCTCGCCAGAGTTGAATCATCTTACTCAGTAGATTCTGGAAGCTTATCCCCTGCAGAGCACAAGTAAATCTTCCCAGCCAAATTCAGAGGTTATCTCCACAGAAGTCTAACTGGGTTATCCTTAACAACTTGCAACAGAAATATCATCCCCAGCGAAGTTCTTTCTATCCCCAGCGGAGTTCATCATTAAAATCCCCAACATAGCTTATCAACAGAAACCCCACCGGAGTTATCGGTAAAATCTTCAGCAGAACGTCTCTTCCCCACAGAGTAATTCCCCTCGGAGTAATCTCTTCATTAGTTTATTCCCCCAACGGAGTTCTTCTCTCCTGCAGGCTTCTTCTCATAATTATCTTTGTTCATCATCCCCAGCGGAAACGAAGAACTCTACTCTATTCTCCAGAAGCTCCGGGATTTATTTTCCCTAGCTAAAACATCACATTTCCATACATCATGATACATGCATATACGCATCATACCATAAAATCTCATTTATGTTGAGAACATCATTGCTTGACCCATATCATGCATTGCATATGACTGACCTTTACCTTTCAGGAAAGATACAGTTAAGTTCCCAGCTTAGTCGAAGATCTGACCAGTTCTTAAATCTCAATGGAATTATCCTCGGTTGAATTTCAGATAAGGTTCTCAATCTCGACAGTTTCTCTACGTCATAGTGTGGACGAGTACTATAACCTCAACGGTATACTCCCGGTGAGCACGAGTCAATTCCTAGATCTTGATGTTTTCCTCTGTCATAGTGTGGACAAGTTCTATAACCTCAATGGTATACTCCCGGTGAGCACGAGACATTTCCTAGATCTTGATGAAGATGCTTCCCTATGTCATAGTGTGGACGAGTACTATAACCTCAACATTATACTCCCGGTGAGCACGAGTCAGTTCCTAGATCTTGATGTTTTCCTCTGTCATAGTGTGGACAAGTTCTATAACCTCAACGGTGTACTCCCGGTGAGCACGAGACAGTTCCTAGATCTTGATGAAGATGCTTCCCTACGTCATAGTGTGGATGAGTACTATAACCTCAACGGTATACTCCCGGTGAGCACGAGTCAGTTCCTAGATCTTGATGTTTTCCTCCGTCATAGTGTGGACAAGTTCTATAACCTCAACGGTATACTCCCGGTGAGCACGAGACAGTTCCTAGATCTTGATGAAGATGCTTCCCTACGTCATAGTGTGGACGAGTACTATAACCTCAACGGTATACTCCCGGTGAGCACGAGTCAGTTCCTAGATCTTGATGTTTTCCTCCGTCATGGTGTGGACAAGTTCTATAACCTCAACGGTATACTCTCGGTGAGCACGAGACAGTTCCTAGATCTTGATGAAGATTACCCCCCAGTTGAATTATGGACAGGTTCTTAATACTCAGCCGAGACATTCTCTCAGCTGAAGTACAGGCAAGTTCCTAAATCTCAACAAAAGTTAGACTTCCCCAGCGGAATCTTCTACAAACCACAAGTATGCAAGTTCTCGCTAAGGAATCTCTTATGCGATCGAAACTCCTGCAGATGGCATCCGTAAGCCCATCCTCCTACCAACAATCTCTAAATGGCATCTGTAAGCCCATTCCCGACGTCACCATGCTGATACTACATCATGTGAGTGCAAATTTCTGGGCACTCTAGTGTTCAATTATCTTCCACCTTCGGATCACGAAAGGCCCGAAAGCCAATCTATATCCTCAGGTTAAAGAAAATTGAACAGGGGCAACTGTTGTACCCCAAAATTTTCCCTCCCATATTTCTCAAGACATGTCAATAATAATCTCCAAAGTTGCTCAAGATTGCTCAAGAGTTGGACAGTCAAATCATCTCCTAAGGCAGTCAATTCAAAATTAGGGTTTTGAGTTGCATCAAATTCCTTACATACAAATGACCTCAGGTGCTCCCCAATGTCTTAATATGTTCACAAGGTCATCCATGTCAAATTTCAAGCCTTGCAGAGGAAGTTTGGTCAGTCAATTGCTCAAGAGGCCCAAAAATCGACTTTGCTAGAGCAAAAGTCAACTGTGTCCCAAATACAGTCAAACCTCAAGATTTTTTGTCAACATTCTCATTTTGAAGTATAATTCATCATTTTATCAAGTTTTGATCATGATTCATCAAGGATTTCTCAAGATTCATCAAGATTCAAAAGTTGCTAAATTAGGGTTTTGTAGGAAAAGTCAACTCAACTTTGACCATGCATAACTTTCTCATACTTTATGAGAAATGACCCATCCAAAGCTCATTTTGAATAGGATGCAATTTCCTACAATCCATCTTCACACCCCTAGATCAAGAAATGCACTCACAAAAAGTTACAAATTTGGACATTATAGGTCATTTTTGAAAGTCAACAAAAATACCTTTTTTTTCCAAAGCTTATAATTTGAGAATGGAACATCAAAATGAGATAATACCAAAAGGGTTGATTAGAGGACATCTCAAGGTTTCTAAAAAGTCCAAGAACACCTCCACAAGTTCAAAATTGAAGAAGTTAGGCATTGTTGAACTTAGGCATTTTTCCAAAATTGCATAAAGTCAACTATCCTCAAAACTCCAATTTTTGACAAAAGGGCCCACTTTTTCCCACTTGATTTGGTCCTTTCATGCCACACACGTGCCCCATACTTAATTTTATGACCATTCATTTATTTTTCTATTTTATTTTATTTTTATTGATTTAATTCATTTTAAATCAATATTAAATCAAATAAAATCTAAAAAATTGATGTAAAGGGATCTTTGTGATTTGTACAACTTGCAATTATCATTATTCACTCAATCAAATCGCAGCATGGCTCATTCAAGCATAAAAAATCAGATCTTGCCTATATTTGGAAACATGGTTAATGGTGATCAAAGGGCAATCTTGATTCTTCAATACACAAGGATATTGGCCCATGTTTTAACCTAGAATCATTCCATTATATGCAAGCAAGCCTCACAAATCAAAAACACGCATAGGAGTCTGCAGAAACGGCCATACCACTTTGAGAAAAAAAAGCTTGAAAAGTGTGAGATTGAAAACAACCTTAGAGGCGAATTTAGACCAAAAGAAAAATGCAGCTCTCTTCCTTGACATCCAGTGGAGCTATACCAATCAAAATGAAGTTGTTGTACCCCAAAATTTGCCCTCCCATTTTCTCAACATTTTCTCATCACAAGACCCTTGGAGCTCAAGATCCAGTTAGGGTTTCCTCTGCTCAAGACTTCTCCTTGCACTGCTGACCCAAATTAGGGTTTGTGTTTGCACAAAGATATTTTGACCTAAAATGCCTAAGATGACTTTCATGCTTCATGTTGGACTCCCAAGTTTATCCATACCAAGTTTCAAGTCTTGATTCCAAATTTTGCCCAGCCAATTGGACAGTTGACCTAAAAATCAGCTGTATTGGGGAAAAAGTCAACTGTGGCCAATTGACAGTCAAACCTCATGGAAATTGACCCACATCAACATTATGAACTCATATGGACTATTTGATCAAGTTTGGATCACAATTCCACAAGAAATTTGATCAGATCACCAAAAGGGCAAAATGGTCATTTTTAGGGTTTTGACTGCACAAAGGCAATTTTTGACTGTTTGACCTAGCCAATGGCAAACCAAGCTCACATATGGACTCAAGGACCCCATGGAATTGTCTTGACATACTCAACAAGTTCAAAAGATCCCAAATGCACAAGATTGACAGTTGAATTTCCCAGTCAATTGATCAATTTTGACTGTATACTGAAAAGTCAAACTTTGACTTTTTGGTCAAAATTAAGTGTCAAGATTCATTTTTCATCAAAACATGCCAAATCATGAAACTTGTTCATCAAGAAATCAAGAATTGCAAATTAGGGTTTGAAATGAAGATTTTTCATAACTTAGAATTTTTCTAAGTTATGAAAAACCCTAATTTTTTCCTAACTTTGTCCCACTTTCTCATCAAGATGCATTTGGATTCAAGGAAAAGTCAAAACATGAAAGTTGTAGTCCATTGAAAAATCTACAACTTTGATACACAAAGTTTCCTCAAAAGAAGCTTGTATCTCAAGTTACAATTTTTGGAACAAGGGTACCAAACCATTCTTAACTTAGAGAAATTTTGAACCATTTTAGGCAGGATTTTTGCCTAACTTCAAGACCATTTTTCACATGATTCCACTTGGAATTTCAGTTTTCATTTCAAATATGGATTGTAGTACACATTCCAAGCTTTCCAAAATGTCCAAGAACTCATCAAACAACCTCATGGTTATGGAGAATCGAATTTGGCAATATGGAAAAAACTCACTTTGTTTATGACCAATTTTCCTGTTCATACACTTAGGCAATTTTCAAATCAGCTTGCACAACTTGATTACAGGTCCTATATCCCATTTGCACTCAATAATTTAATGCAAACCCCTTGTGTTCAAGCCTTGCATTATGTGTTTAAGCATTACATGAAGGTTTAGTCTTAAAATAGAAAAAGCAAATTATCCATTTTTGAAAAGGTATGGCTTTATGTCAAAAGCAAATCCAAGAAGTACCAAGGCCATATATTTGGGCACAAGTTCAGAAGCAAAACACACTGATCAAGGGGAAAGGTTGCAGCATAGATTGGGGGCCTGCATCAGTCTAGAATACAACTTGACATTTTGTTGCTAAAGTGTGAAGAAAACTTGCATAACATACACTAACTCTCATCTCAGCCAACACAACTTTGAGCAAAGTTATTGAACACTTTCTAATCATCAAACCTAAGCTGAAACACAAGCCAACCAAGTTCCAAACATCCTCAAACACAGAATCACCATAAAACTGCAAAAATAGGGCATAAGCTGCAGTTGGACTTCCATAGCTCATTTCCATCGTGCATCTTGGCCAAAACCACTTCAAACACTTTCCCTACCATCCATACAAATTGTCCAAAGCATTAGAAGCAGACTGTAACACTCCTAATCAACATCACCATTTTCATTTTTCTGTTTTGCAGTTGAAGTGCCATAACACGATTCACTTGGTTTCAAAGCAAACTAAAGCTTGGAATAGCATCCCTGGACATCAAGGAAGCTATATCAATCATCACCTTGCATTGAAAACACCTCCATCACCAGATACGATTCCAACTGAACAGGTAAGTTCATGAACTCTTATCTCTCTATCCAGGCATTGTTAGGTTTATATTTGTGAAGAAATTATGTCACATTCATGGCCCTGAACATGCTCATATAATTAGTTTTCATTTATGTTATGTGTGCTATGAGAATTTGATGTCTGAACATGGAACAAAAACTAGGTCAGGAATTGGGGGAGAAGAAATTCTCTCTCATTTCCGAGAGTTAGATTAATTTCTTTATATGTCTAGAATCGTGGCTTCAAGCTCTACAGGTTTCATGTTGCAAGATTTGGCAAAAGATCAAGGAATCTGAAGATAGAAAACGCGTGTTGTTGTTGTTCATACAGGTTTTGAGGTTGAAGACAAAGTCTTCATGGGCTGGGCCTGTTTCATTTTCCTATTTGCACCTTGTTTTTACTTTTGAACCCCCCTGGCCCATTTTGAGATATACTTGTTATTTTCCATTTTTTCTTTTTGATTTTGTTTCTATATTTTTGTTTAAATCATAAAAGACATTAAAAACATTTTTCCCATATTTTTTGCATTTATTTTGATATTTATTTGGTTTTATTAGGTTTTTTTTGTAAATAAATAAATAAGTATACTTTTATTTTTCAATACAAAAAATAATACACACATATTTTATTTCTGATTTTTTATTTTATGTTATCTCTTGAAAACATTTTATAATAAAAGTACATTTTTTTAAAATGTTAAATATTATCATTTATATATATATATATATATATATATATATATATATATATATATATATATATATATATATATATATATATATATATATATATATATATATATATATATATATATATATATATATATATATATATATATATATATATATATATATATATATATATATATATATATATATATATATATATATATATATATATATATATATATATATATATATATATATATATATATATATATATATATATATATATATATATATATATATATATATATATATATATATATATATATATATATATATATATATATATATATATATATATATATATATATTTAGTATTTAGTGAATATTATAAATATTTAGGTATTTATTAATACATTTAGGTTAAAAACAATACAAAATATATACATTTTTATTTTTATTAACATTTAACATTAAAAATACCTTTTGACAAATATACTTCTCTTTTATTTATTTTTTGTATATAATTAATAAATATTACATATATTATACAATAAATACTTTTATTTGTGAAAAATAGGGATTTTGCCCTAAATATAAAAATGCCCAAAAATTAATACTTTTATTTTTGTTTTCTTGACACATAAAAAACACTTTTTACATACACATAAAAAATCATTTTTGCATCTTGCATATTTATCTTATTTTATTTAATTATTTCATATTAATTAATTTGTATAATTCCATTTGGATTGTAATAATTTAGGATTTAATTTCTTGCTAAAATATCCCCATTTGAACATTTGTACCCCCCTTCCCATATATTGTGTTGTAATAACTTAGGAACTTTATTTTTCGCACTTTAAAGCTTTCTAAATATGCCATGCTAGAATTAGGGTTGTATGCAAATCAATTAACCAAAATAGTTTGACCTAACTTCAAGATAATCAAGCATGAAAATGGACAACACCAATCACACTTGCACCCCTAGGGTATTCCACTTGTTGCCTTCAATAAATGGGCCATATTGCATGTTAGGTATCTTTGGCAAAAACAAAACAATCAAACGATCATAGTCCCCCGATGACGCTTTCAAAAGTTGCCTAAAAAAATGATCAAGTCCCTTAAAGAAAAATTGCCCAAAGATACTTGGCACCATTGCAATTATGGTCTAAACGATGACCCGCGCCCGTCCCTTTCACATCCTAACACAAGATTGTCCACCAAATACAATGGTGGAACAAAATTGTTAAAAGGGTTAAAACATAGCAAAGATCTTTGAGAAATTTAGGGTAGATAGCTCTTGGTTACTTGCCCCCTTGCAAAATAAAACACTTGCCCATTTTTTCAAACCACACATCACTACACTTTCAAAACAACTTTTAAAAACAATGAAAACCTTTTCAAAAGACATACACCTCTGTATACATCCCAACATGGATCATTACAAAGGTTGCCACCACATTGGCTTCTTTTCAAAACATTTTCAAACCCACACACACAAAGCACCATTTCAAACAATTGAAAATTAAGGCAAGTTGATCTAAGCAAGTAACTAAGAGCCCATGGATAACCATGGATAGAAAGGGTGCTAATACCTTCCCTTTCTATAATCTACTCCCCGAACCCAAGAAAACATCTCAAAGGTTTTTGCTGTGCTTTTTAAACCTTTCCCTAGGATAAAATAAAAAGTCGGTGGCGACTCTTGCTCAACCGAAACATTTGCGAATACAAACGCAAATCCTCAAGTCAGTTCTCCCACCGTATCACAGAACTGGCGACTCTGCTGGGGAGAAATTTAAAAGATGAGTAACCTTAAGGCTTAGATCACCCTCTTGCATGACTAATTGTTTGATTTGATTGCTTTATATTTTGGCTCTCTTGTTTGGGTTTGCAATCCTACACCCGGATTTTGGGAAACATTCATAGATAGCAATACATTGTGGAAACTGTGCGGGGTATACCGACACGGTCGAAGCAATAGCTATATTAGTGCGACATATTTGTGAGTACCGGTAACCCTTGAGTTCAATCAAGGAGAGTACGGGGCCGTTGAGTGATGTCACTAAGCACTAATGACCTAGAACCTTACTTGACCATCTTGGCCTTTCATTAGGGGTAGTGAGACGACCGGCTTTGGTACAGTCCGAAGTTGGTAGATACTCGATACTACACTCATTGAGGGTTGTTTTCTTGGAATATTTTGGTCGCTAGTTAAGTGGCTAAACCAAAACAATGAACAATGAAAACAATCCAGTGATATTGAGCTCCTTAGAACCCGGTTACTATTTATAGGACAGGTTTTTAAGCCAACTACACTCAAGAGGGTACTTACCTATGAAACCCCATGCAAGCCTGAAACTAGGGTTTGGTGTGATCTGCTTGTACATATGCTTGTGCATACATCATGAACATCATAAAGCATCATATGCATTTACTAACCACTTCAAGGGTTTAGATCTTCATCTTTGTTCTTGTTTTGTAGGTCATGGAAATTCCTCGCAGAAAAACCATCCAAGTCAACCTTGTGAGAATCTCTCCTCAACTCAAGGAGCTCACATCAAGGATTCCGGAAAGCTCATCCTTCAGTGAAAGACATGGTAGACTGCTCAGCTTAGTCAACACCAACATTGAAGAGGACATGATGAAAGTGCTATTCCAGTTCTTTGACCCTCTTCATCACTGTTTCACTTTCCCCGACTACCAGTTGGTGCCCACTTTGGAGGAGTTTTCTCAACTCCTGAGAATTCCTATCCTTAATCAACTACCTTTCAACGGTACGGAAAAGGAACCAAAGCCGGAAGATGTTGCTCGAGCATTACATCTACAGTCTTCTGACATCAAGGGGCATTGGGAAACTAGAAGCGGCGTCAAAGGTTTCTTAGCAAAATTCTTGTTTGAGAAGGCACAAGAATGTTGGAATTCATTGGACCTGCAAGCCTTTGAAGAAATTGTGGCACTCCTTATCTATGGGTTGGTCTTGTTCCCAAATCCTGACCAGCTTGTAGAGGTCAACGCCGTCAAAATCTTCTTGTCCAGAAATCCAATACCAACATTGCTTGGGGACATCCTTCACTCATTTTACACACGAACAATGAGAAAGAGGGGTGTTCTCATGTGCTGTACTCCTCTCCTTGCAAGGTGGTTTATTTCGCACCTTCCACAATCTGTCTTGAAGAATGACCAAGGCTCAAGGTGGTCCCAATGGTTGATGACTCTTACTCACTCTGATGTACATTGGTGTTCTCGGTCCAAAGAAAATGTCATCATCGTCGATCGTTGTGGAGAGTTCCCTAATGTTCCATTACTTGGCATTAGAGGGGGCATTACCTACAACCCTTGCTTAGCTTTGAGGCAATTTGGATATGCACGAAGAGATGGCCCTCACGACATGTTGATCCCTGACCTAGTTTTTGACTTCGACAATGATGCGCAAGGACTTCGCCAAAGATTCATCAGAGCTTGGAGGATGCCCAACAAGGTTGACAGCAAGACACTGGGACACAAGAATTCCATTCCTCTTGAGCCTTATCTCAAGTGGGTACGAACCAGAGCCCAGAGTCTAATGATGCCTTATCCTCATGTTCTCCCTGTGATTAAAGAGCCCGTCAAGGAAGGAGAGGTTCCCTACACCATCCTACATCCTGACATGCCTACATCGTGGGAGGAGATGCAGAAGAGTTGGATCCAACTCAAGGAGGAACGGAACACTTTTGAAGCCAGCTTCTACGCCAGCGAGAAGAAGGTTCTAGAGCTCACCCGCCGACTCCATGAGCAAGAGGTCCTCAACACCTACATTGCGCCAAAGAGGATGCGCAACGTCTTTTTACCTTGAGAAGTTGTTTTTGTAATATTTGGCCCATGGGGCACTTATGTACTAACAAATTTCTTCTTATTAATATGACGTGCGTTCTTTTTGTCTGCAACAATTGTGAATTTCTAAAATCCTTGAATGCATTGCATAGATAGCATCTCATGCATCATCTGCATAACAGGTACCCCCTTTTTCTACAGGTTGCTTAATCTTCTTCGCTGTTTATTTTGAACAGTCATCATGAATCCAGAATCATCCAGTGAGCAAGCAATCAAGGCCCTCCAGGCCCAGAATGCCCAGTTTCAAGAGATGGTCATGAGCTTGGCCCAAGGTCAACAAGAGTTGAAGGCTCTGCTCTTAAAGAAGAAGAAAAAGAAGAGGACCGCGTTATTCAATACTGGACGCAGGTTTGGGAACACACTCCATAACGAGGCTGATCCAACTACTTCCTCTGCAGAGAAAGACAGTCCCCAAGGGGGAGGGGCTCCTAGTCCTGCAATCTCTGACAACGAGACGGATTACAATGACGAACAAGACCCTCCTGCTGCTGACAGATACAAGCAATTAGAGGACCGCTTGAGTGCCATGGAGATTCAAAATGTGCTGGGGCTGGATTTCGGAGATTTGGGCTTATCTTCTGGGGTGGTAATCCCACACAAATTCAAGGCGCCTGCCTTTGCAAAATACGACGGGGCTTCCTGTCCAAAGCTGCATCTCAGATCGTACGTAAGGAAGATCCAACCTTACACGGCAGACAAAAACCTTTGGATCCACTTTTTCCAAGATAGCCTTTCGGGGTCACAGCTTGAGTGGTTCTATCAGCTAGATGGAACCAGTATCCGACATTGGGAAGATTTGGCTACCGCATTTTATAGACAATATCAATACAATTCTGACCTCGCTCCTACGCGTACCCAACTTCAGGGTATGTCACTAGGAACGGGCGAAGGGTTCAAAGAATATGCGCAAAAATGGAGAGATTTGGCTGGCAGGGTGCAGCCTCCTTTGACTGACTGTGAACTGGTTGACATGTTTCTAGGGACCTTGTCTGGTCCATTCTTCAATCATCTGGTTGGTAATTCCTCCGCTGGGTTTACAGATTTGATCCTGACGGGTGAAAGGATAGAAGCTGGCATCAGGTCAGGAAAGATACAGAAAGGAGCCGCCGCAAGTACTGAGAAAAAGCCTTTCAAGAAGGAAGCTAGTGCCGTCTATGGTCCTAGAAGACAAGTTAAGCCAGAAAACCGCCAAGCCATCAATGCCTTGGTAATTTCAAAACCTGTTGCTGCTCCTCAGCAGTACAATCAACAAAGGGGTGAGAGGCCCAAAAGGAAATACACTCGGCTGAGCATGACCTTGTCACAAATCTTACCGCAACTGCTATCAACCAGCTTGGTGACCACCAGAGAAGCTCCGAAGGTCGTGAATACTGCATCTCCTAAGTATAACCCAAATGCCCGTTGTGCTTATCATTCTGATAGCCCTGGGCATACTACTGATGATTGTTGGGCCCTGAGAAATAAGGTTCAAGACCTTATTGATGCGAAGGAAATTCAGTTTGAGGCGCCTGAGAGGCCAAATGTTGTAACTGCTCCTATGCCCCAGCATAGAGTAAATGCCGCCGAGGAAGATTTGTATGCTGTTTCGGTGAATGATGTTGCTACCCCTCTATTGACTGTTAAAAGGGACCTACTACTAGCCGGTTTATTTCCGGGTTGTAGCAAGGGTTGCCTCCTGTGTGCTGTTACCCCTACCGGTTATCCGCTGCTGAAGTCAGGTGTCCAAAGCCTGATGGATAGCAAGGAGATTCTGTTTAAGAAAACCGATGTTCCATATGTTTCCACTGAAGAAGTATCTGTCGTCACAATTTTCAACAATCCTACCAAGGCTCCCCCGAGGAAGCCAGTCCAAATTATGTCTGTTGCACCCATTACCATTACTGTTCCGGGGGCCCTCCCCTATGAATCTGACAAGGCTGTCCCATGGCACTATGGGGCAGACGTATATGTGCTTGGAGTGAAGCAGGAGTTCAACACCGGTACCAGTATCAGTAACATCACTGGTCCCGCCAATATTACTCGCAGTGGCAGGCTCTTCTCGCCTGACATTGCACCACCAGTTATCCGAAAACCTCTTATCATCACACCCGCAAGTGTGCATCTTCCAAATCAAGTTCATGTGTCTACTACTGCCGCCGAGTCCTCTGATGCTCGGGGCAAAGAAGTTGCTACCGATTTGCTTGCCCGGACGGAGGCACCAAAAAAGACCGCTGTCGAAGCCTCCCAGCAAGAGATGAAGGAAATCCTTAAAATCGTTAAAAAGAGTGACTTCAATGTCGTTGAACAGCTGGGGCATACCCCCTCCAAAATCTCTATGCTATCATTGCTGTTGTGCTCAGAGGCCCATGCCAAGGCCCTGATTTCATTTCTGAAAACGGCCCATGTGCCGCAAGAGACATCTGCAGATCAGTTCACTGACTGTGTGGCTAATTTGACAGCTGACAATGGTTTGGGTTTCTCGGATGCAGACCTTACCGCCAAGGGAAAAAACCACAATAATGCCCTGCATGTTTCCATAGAATGCAGGGGCACTACTCTCGCATACGTGTTGGTGGACACCGGTTCTTCCCTGAATATATTGCCCAAGAAGGCCTTAGATCGGTTGGATTGTGAGGGCCTGGAATTGAAACCTAGTAACATCATTGGTAGAGCCTTCGACGGTTCTAAGAGGATGGTACACGGTGAGGTAGACATTCCTATTCGTGTAGGTTCCCAAGTCTTTGACTCAACGTTCTATGTGATGGATATTCGTCCATCTTATTCCTGTTTGCTGGGTCGACCCTGGATTCACAAGGCTGCGACGGTAACATCCACTCTACACCAGAAGCTCAAATACCCTGTCAAGGGGAAGATTGTTACTGTGCAGGGAGAGGAGGAATACATGGTAAGTCATCTGAATTCATTCCGGTATATTGAGATGGACGGGGAGTTTATCGAAACCCCTTTTCAACATTTTGAAGAGGTACCTCCAACATTGGCGTCAGCTGAGACAATGGTTGAAGAAGACTTTCCTTTGAAGATGGCTTTCTTGAAGGATGCCCGGGCTGTGATCGAGAAAGGCAAGTGTGCAAACTGGGGTCAACTTCCTGACTTCACTCAAAAGACCGACAAATTTGGGCTGGGCTTCACTGCAGAGGCTCAGAGGGTTGTTCGCAAAGAAAGGATCAGAAAGCCTCCGGTGTTCATCACCAACCCAAGAGTGAATGCTATCGAGGAGGACATAGAGGAAGCAGAATTTGACAGTTGGATCTATCCAACAATCAACAACGGACCAAGCAACTGGACGGAAAAAGATTTTACACCTATTACATTTGTCACGCAGTAATGAACTCTTTTGTTTTCAATTTGTAACAAACAATATGTTGAAACTTTTATTGGCTCAGTGTCCTACCCGGGGCACCGTGGCTCCATTTGTGAGGGCTTTTTGTATGACATTTCCATATATCATTAATCAAAACATTGGACGTTGTTGCATTTCAAATCTTGTGCTCTTTTTCTTTCTTTGTTATATATTGCAAAACAGCTATATTTACACACACTCACTTATACAGGTTCCAATCCACTCTGGATCTCACTGGTAACAGCTCTGCTACTGCCAGTTATGACTTCGAAAATCCGATCAACTTGGCCGAAGACGAAGGTGAAGATGATTGCGAAGTGCCTGGTGAACTCGCAAGACTGCTACTCTAGGAAGAGAGGGCCATTCAGCCACATGAAGAGCCAGTGGAGACGATAAACCTGGGTACTGAGACAGATAGAAAAGAAGTCAGGATCGGTGCCAATCTAGAGCTCAGCGTGAAACAACGATTGATCCAGATGCTGCATGAATACATGGAAATCTTTGCTTGGTCTTACGAAGACATGCCCGGTTTGGATGCCGACATTGTGGTGCATCACCTGCCTACCAAGGAAGATTGCCCTCCGGTAAAACAGAAGGTCTGCCGCATGCGCCCAGAGATGTCCGAGAAAATCAAAACTGAGGTTATGAAACAGTTTGATGCCGGGTTTCTAGAAGTGACTTCTTATCCTCAGTGGGTGGCCAACGTGGTTCCAGTGCCAAAGAAAGATGGTAAAGTCAGAATGTGTGTTGACTACAGGGATTTGAACAGGGCCAGCCCTAAGGACGATTTCCCTCTGCCTCACATCGATGTTCTTGTTGACAATACTGCTCAACACAAGGTGTTCTCCTTCATGGATGGTTTTTCAGGGTATAATCAGATCAAGATGGCTCCTAAAGATATGGAAAAGACTACCTTTGTTACTCAGTGGGGCACCTTCTGCTACAAGGTCATGCCATTCGGGTTGAAAAATGTTGGGGCAACCTACCAACGTGCCATGGTTGCTTTATTTCATGACATGATCCACCATGAGATTGAAGTATACGTCGATGATATGATTTCCAGGTCCCAAACTGAGGAGGAACACTTTGGCCATCTGCGGAAGCTGTTTGACCGACTGAAGTTGTACAAGCTGGGGTTGAACCCAAACAAATGCACCTTTGGGGTGAGGTCTGGAAAATTGCTAGGTTTCATTGTAAACGACAAAGGTATTCAAGTGGATCCTGCCAAGGTAAAAGCCATACAAGAGATGCCGGCTCCCAAGACAGAGAAAGAAGTCAGAGGCTTCCTAGGACGACTGAATTACATTGCCTGATTCATCTCACATCTAACTGCTACCTGTGAGCCAATCTTCAAATTGCTGAAGAAAGATCAAGTAGTACGTTGGAACGATGAATGTCAGGCTGCTTTCGAAAAGATAAAGGAATATCTCCAAGAACCACCCATTCGTATGCCACCAGTAGAAGGGAGACCTCTAATACTATACTTGACAGTACTTGACAACTCAATGGGGTGTGTGTTGGGGCAGCATGACGAGTCTGGTCCAAAAGAGCACGCTATTTATTACTTGAGCAAAAAGTTTACCGACTGTGAGACTCGGTACTTACTTCTCGAGAAAACTTGCTGCGCTCTGGTATGGGCTGCTCGCCGGCTGAGACAGTATATGTTGACTCACACTACTCTGTTGATTTCAAAAATGGATCCAATCAAGTACATATTCGAAAAGCCTGCTCTGTCTGGAAGAATAGCAAGATGGCAAATGATCTTGACAGAATATGATATCCAGTACACAACTCAAAAAGCAATCAAGGGAAGTGTATTGGCAGACCATTTGGCACACCAACCTGTGGACGATTACCAGTCGTTGAACTTTGAATTTCCGGACGAAGATATCATGGTAGTAACTGATTGTGAAGTACCTGGACCGGATGAAGGACCTGAGGAAGGATCCCGATGGTCTATGCATTTTGACGGAGCCTCGAATGCTTTGGGTAACGGCATCGGCGCTGTGATCATATCCCCTAAAGGTACTCATACTCCGCTCACCGCCCGGCTGTGTTTTAACTGCACCAACAACATGGCAGAATATGAGGCATGTATCATGGGTCTTCAAGCTGCAATCGACTTAAGGATCAAGTTTCTGAGTGTCTTCGGAGATTCCGCTCTCGTGATCAATCAGATCAAAGGCGAGTGGGATACGAAACACCCAAATCTTATTCCTTACAAGGAGTATGTGTTGACTTTGCTTCCACACTTCGAAGAGATAACTTTTGAACACTTCCCAAGAGAGGAGAATCAGTTAGCGGACGCACTAGCTACGATGTCTTCAATGTTCAAAGTCAAATGGGACAACGAGGCTCCCCGGATCATTATCTGGAAGTTGGACAAACCTGCATACTGCTGCGATCTTGAGGCCGAAGAGGTAACCGAAAAACCCTGGTATCATGAGGTGAAGAGATATTTGGAAGCTCAAGAATACCCCGAAGGCGCATCGGTCAATGACAAGAAGTTCATGAGAAGGTTTGCAGCAAAATTCTTCCTCAGCAACGACATTCTCTACAAACGAAATCATGATTCAACTCTACTGCGTTGTATGGATAAAACTGAAGCAGAGAAGATCATGGTAGAACTACACGAAGGTACATTCGGAACACATTCCAGTGGACACACCATGGTAAAGAAAATCCTTCGGGCAGGATATTTCTGGTCCAGAATGGAAGTCGACTGTTACCAACATTCTCGAACTTGTCATAAATGCCAGATCTATGCTAATAAGGTGCATATCCCTCCGGTTCCTCTGAACGTCCTGACGGCACCTTGGCCTTTTGCAATGTGGGGCATTGATATGATTGGTGAGATCCGACCGACGGCATCCAACGGGCATCGCTTCATCTTGGTAGCAATTGATTACTTCACGAAGTGGGTGGAAGCAGCTTCCTACGCCACCGTAACCAAGAGCGTCGTGGCACGTTTCATTCGGCATAACCTGATCTGTCGGTACGGCGTCCCGGAAAGAATCATTACAGACAATGGTACCAATCTTAACAACAAGATGATCACTGAGCTCTGCGAGCAATTCAAGATACAGCACCACAACTCTTCTCCTTACCGTCCGAAGATGAATGGAGCTGTCGAAGCGGCAAATAAAAACATCAAGAAGATTGTGCAGAAGATGACAGTGACCTATAAAGATTGGCACGAAATGTTACCATTTGCTCTTCATGGGTACCGTACCTCAGCAAGGACGTCAACCGGGGCAACTCCTTTTTCCTTGGTCTATGGCATGGAGGCAGTCTTGCCGATTGAAGTCCAGATACCCTCTCTCCGGATAATGAAGGAGGCAGACTTGAGTGAAGATGACTGGATCCAGACTCGACTTGATCAATTAAACCTAATTGACGAAAAGAGACTCACCGCTATCTGTCATGGTCAGACGTACCAAAAACGGATGATCAGGGCATTTAACAAGAAAGTCAGACCACAAGAGTATCAAGTTGGGGACCTGGTTATCAAACGTATCATCCTTCCTCAAAGTGATCCCAGGGGCAAATGGACCCCTACATACGAAGGGCTATTTGTGGTTAAACATGTGTTCTCAGGAGGAGCCATGATTCTAACCACCATGGATGGTGACGACCTTCCTCACCCCGCCAATGCAGACATAGTAAAAAGATACTACGCATGAATAAAAGACCCGCTAGGTTGACATACCTAGGCAAAAATAAGGGCTTCCCGGCGAACAAAAAGGGTTCGGGCAAAAATAAGGGATGAAATGAAAAAAGAATCTGTACACCCGGCAAGTCGAAAACCTAAAAAGGCGGCTTGGGCAAAAATGGGTATCCCGGTGGACTGAAAACCCGAAGGGGCGGTCCAGGCAAAAGTTAGGGATAAAGCGTAACACTATGTCTCATTGGATCACCTTGTATCCAGAATTCGGCATCAACTATCGGGCTCAAACTTCGGCATCGATCAATCAACTTCATCTTCAACTAAGCAGCAAAGTGATGAGACGCTTGAAGACATAAAGGCAATAGCAGAGTTGGAACCCAGTGGGAATTTTGTTCACATAGCTGTTTTGTTTCCTTTTCAAAATTGTATAAACTTTATGTTTCTCGGCGGCGTTCCCTTACTAGGACGTCAGCCTCTTGTACAAAAACACCTATTTTACAGGCAAATTTCAAAATCAATACAAATTCACTTTTCCATACAAATTGCCATTTGTTTTTTCCTTTTTCTGTTTTGTCTTGCGAAGAACGTCCAATGTTCATTTTTGATATATGTATTTGACATTAAATTGCTAATTCATAAATACTTGCATACGAAACAAAGGACTAATTACAGGTGACATCAGAAACAGGGGCAATGTAGAGTTGTCCAGGAAGTCTAGTTGCTCTGTCTGCCAAGGTACCAAGGTAGGTTCAACTGAAGAATGTGACCAAGTTGCCTCAACTCCCCACAGAGTAAGACAGAATTCAGCAATACTCTCCCCAAGAAGAGTTAGTCTATCATCAGCCCTACAATAGGCACCCTGTTCCCCTAGCAAGTCAGCAGTACTCTTCTCCAGCAGAGTTAGTCTATGATCAGCCTAAAGGAGGTTGGGTATCCCCAGAAGATATCAACATTCCCCAGCAGAGTATATGCATTCATCAGCAAGCATCCCCGGCAGTCTTAATCTAAGATTGATCCCCGGCGGTATACCAGACACCCCAGTGGAACCATTTACCAATGCAGTCTGAAAGGTTTCCCCAGGAAAATTGGAATCCATATCCCCAGCAGATCTTGAAGCTCATCCCCTATAGAGTACGAACGTCTCTCCCGGGTTTTATTCAAATTTATTCCTCACAAGGGCTTATAACTGGGTTATCCTCAGCTAATTGCCACGGAAGATCGCCCTCGGCGGAGTTCTTCCTATCCCCAGCGGAGTTCATCAAAGTTCCCCAGCATAACTTATCAACACAATCCCCAGTGGAGTTTATCATTGTTATCCCCAGCGGAGTCCATCATTGAAATCCTCAGCGGAGCTCCCATCAAAACTTCAGCGAAGTATCTCTTCCCACAGATTAATTCCCCTCAGAGTAATCTCTCCAACAAGTTTATTCCCCAACGGAGTCATCTTCTCCTACCGGTGTATTCTTGCGATCCTCATCCCTAGCAGAAACGAAGAACTCTACTCTTCAACGTCAGCCCAGGATTTAATTCCCCGGCCGGTCGTCAAGGATTTATTTTCCTAGACGAAAACGCATTCATAAACATTTCACATTTCATACATCTTGCTTACATACGTGATAAAGTGCATACAACACTGTCTCATTTTGAACATCATGACATCATGCATTTCATACATCATGACATTGCATACAACTGATGTTTTGCCTTTTCAGGGAAAAAGACAATCCAAAAGACAACTACCTTCAACTGTCACAATTCCAGATTTGATTCCTGTATCTAGCCAGGGCACATCTGTGAGTGATCAGTTTCCAGATTTGATTCCTGTATCTAGCCAGGGCACATCTGAAGAGTTTGAAGATTCGATTCCTGTATCCAGCCAGGGCATATCTGTTGACGACTAATTCCAGATTCGATTCCTGTATCTAGCCAGGGCACATCTGAAGAGTTTGAAGATTCAATTCCTGTATCCAGCCAGGGCATATCTGTAGACGACAATTCCAGATTCGATACCTGTATCCAGCCAGGGCATATCTGTGAGCAACCGATTATAGACTCGACACCTGTATCTAGCCAGGGCATGTCTGCATGAAGAGATTGAAGATCAACACCTGTAACAAGCCAGGAAAACATCTGTCTTCCTCAAAATATGCAAGTTCTCGCTAAGGAATCTCTTATGCGATCAACACTTCCAAATGGCATCTATAAGCCCATTCCCGACAAGGTTCTGTCACGCCTTCAGATGGAATCTATAAGCCCATCTCCCTATCCACCATCTCTCCAAATGGCATCTATAAGCCCATTCCCGACATCACATTGCTGATACTCCAGCATGCGAGTGCAAATTTCCGAGCACTCTAGTGTCCAATCTCCTTTTACCCTCGAGTCACGAAAGGCAAACTTGCCAATCTAACTCTTCAGGTTCAGGAAGATTGAACAGGGGCAACTGTTGTACCCCAAAATTTGCCCTCCCATTTTCTCAACATTTTCTCATCACAAGACCCTTGGAGCTCAAGATCCAGTTAGGGTTTCCTCTGCTCAAGACTTCTCCTTGCACTGCTGACCCAAATTAGGGTTTGTGTTTGCACAAAGATATTTTGACCTAAAATGCCTAATATGACTTTCATGCTTCATGTTGGACTCCCAAGTTTATCCATACCAAGTTTCAAGTCTTGATTCCAAATTTTGCCCAGCCAATTGGACAGTTGAACTAAAAATCAGCTGTATTGGGGAAAAAGTCAACTGTGGCCAATTGACAGTCAAACCTCATGGAAATTGACCCACATCAACATTATGAACTCATATGGACCATTTGATCAAGTTTGGATCACAATTCCACAAGAAATTTGATCAGATCACCAAAAGGGCAAAATGGTCATTTTTAGGGTTTTGACTGCACAAAGGCAATTTTTGACTGTTTGACCTAGCCAATGGCAAAATAAGCTCACATATGGACTCAAGGACCCCATGGAATTGTCTTGACATACTCAACAAGTTCAAAAGATCCCAAATGCACAAGATTGACAGTTGAATTTCCCAGTCAATTGATCAATTTTGACTGTATACTGAAAAGTCAAACTTTGACTTTTTGGTCAAAATCAAGTGTCAAGATTCATTTTTCATCAAAATATGCCAAATCATGAAACTTGTTCATCAAGAAATCAAGAATTGCAAATTAGGGTTTGAAATGAAGATTTTTCATAACTTAGAATTTTTCTAAGTTATGAAAAACCCTAATTTTTTCCTAACTTTGTCCCACTTTCTCATCAAGATGCATTTGGATTCAAGGAAAAGTCAAAACATGAAAGTTGTAGTACATTGCAAAATCTACAACTTTTATTCACAAAGTTTCCTCAAAAGAAGCTTGTAGCTCAAGTTACAATTTTTGGAACAAGGGTACCAAACCATTCTTAACTTAGAGAAATTTTGAACCATTTTAGGCAGGATTTTTGCCTAACTTCAAGACCATTTTTCACGTGCTTCCACTTGGAATTTCAGTTTGCATTTCAAAGATGGATTGTAGTACACATTCCAAGCTTTCCAAAATGTCCAAGAACTCATCAAACAACCTCATGGTTAGGGAGAATCGAATTTGGCAATATGGAAAAAACTCACTTTGTTTATGACCAATTTTCATGTTCATACACTTAGGCAATTTTCAAATCAGCTTGCACAACTTGATTACAGGTCCTATATCCCATTTGCACTCAATAATTTAATGCAAACCCCTTGTGTTCAAGCCTTGCATTATGTGTTTAAGCATTACATGAAGGTTTAGTCTTAAAATAGAAAAAGCAAACTATCCATTTTTGAAAAGGTATGGCTTTATGTCAAAAGCAAATCCAAGAAGTACCAAGGCCATATCTTTGGGCACAAGTTCAGAAGCAAAACACACTGATCAAGGAGAAAGGTTGCAGCATATACTGGGGGCCTGCATCAGTCTAGAACACCACTTGACATTTTGTTGCTTAAGTGTGAAGAAAACTTGCATAACATACACTAACTCTCATCTCAGCCAACACAACTTTGAGCAAAGTTATTGAACACTTTCTAATCATCAAACCTAAGCTGAAACACAAGCCAACCAAGTTCCAAACATCCTCAAACACAGAATCACTATAAAACTGCAAAAACAGGGCATAAGCTGCAGTTGGACTTCCATAGCTCATTTCCATCGTGCATCTTGGCCAAAACCACTTCAAACACTTTCCCTACCATCCATACAAACTGTCCAAAGCATTAGAAGCAGACTGTAACACTCCTAATCAACATCACCATTTTCATTTTTCTGTTTTGCAATTGAAGTGCCATAACACGATTCACTTGGTTTCAAAGCAAACTAAAGCTTGGAATAGCATCCCTGGACATCAAGGAAGCTATACCAATCATCACCTTGCATTGAAAACACCTCCATCACCAGATACGATTCCAACTGAACAGGTAAGTTCATGAACTCTTATCTCTCTATCCAGGCATTGTTAGGTTTATATTTGTGAAGAAATTATGTCACATTCATGGCCCTGAACATGCTCATATAATTAATTTTCATTTATGTTATGTGTGCTATGAGAATTTGATGTCTGGACATGGAACAAAAACTAAGTCAGGAATTGGGGGAGAAGAAATTCTCTCTCATTTCTGAGAGTTAGATTGATTTCTTTATATGTCTAGAATCGTGGCTTCAAGCTCTACAGGTTTCATGTTGCAAGATTTGGCAAAAGATCAAGGAATCTGGAGATAGAAAACGTGTGTTGTTGTTGTTCATACAGGTTTTGAGGTTGAAGACAAAGTCTTCATGGGCTGGGCCTGTTTCATTTTCCTATTTGCACCTTGTTTTTACTTTTGAACCCCCCTGGCCCATTTTGAGATATACTTGTTATTTTCCATTTTTTCTTTTTGATTTTGTTTCTATATTTTTGTTTAAATCATAAAAGACATTAAAAACATTTTTCCCATATTTTTTGCATTTATTTTGATATTTATTTGGTTTTATTAGGTTTTTTTTGTAAATAAATAAATAAGTATACTTTTATTTTTCAATACAAAAAATAATACACACATATTTTATTTCTGATTTTTTATTTTATGTTATCTCTTGAAAACATTTTATAATAAAAATACATTTTTTTTAAATATTAAATATTATCATTTATATATATATATATATTTAGTATTTAGTGAATATTATAAATATTTAGGTATTTATTAATACATTTAGGTTTAAAACAATACAAAATATATACATTTTTATTTTTATTAACATTTAACATTAAAAATACCTTTTGACAAATATACTTCTCTTTTATTTATTTTTTGTATATAATTAATAAATATTACATATATTATACAATAAATACTTTTATTTGTGAAAATTAGGGATTTTGCCCTAAATATAAAAATGCCCAAAAATTAATACTTTTATTTTTGTTTTCTTGACACATAAAAAACACTTTTTACATACACATAAAAAATCATTTTTGTATCTTGCATATTTATCTTATTTTATTTAATTATTTCATATTAGTTAATTTGTATAATTCCATTTGGATTGTAATAATTTAGGATTTAATTTCTTGCTAAAATATCCCCATTTGAACATTTGTACCCCCCTTCCCATATATTATGTTGTAATAACTTAGGAACTTTATTTTTCGCACTTTAAAGCTTTCTAAATATGCCATGCTAGAATTAGGGTTGTATGCAAATCAATTAACCAAAATAGTTTGACCTAACTTCAAGATAATCAAGCATGAAAATGGACAACACCAATCACACTTGCACCCCTAGGGTATTCCACTTGTTGCCTTCAATAAATGGGCCATATTGCATGTTAGGTATCTTTGGCAAAAACAAAACAATCAAACGATCATAGTCCCCCGATGACGCTTTCAAAAGTTGCCTAAAAAAATGATCAAGTCCCTTAAAGAAAAATTACCCAAAGATACTTGGCACCATTGCAATTATGGTCTAAACGATGACCCACGCCCGTCCCTTTCACATCCTAACACAAGATTGTCCACCAAATACAATGGTGGAACAAAATTGTTAAAAGGGTTAAAACATAGCAAAGATCTTTGAGAAATTTAGGGTAGATAGCTCTTGGTTACTTGCCCCCTTGCAAAATAAAACACTTGCCCATTTTTTCAAACCACACATCACTACACTTTCAAAACAACTTTTAAAAACAATGAAAACCTTTTCAAAAGACATACACCTCTGTATACATCCCAACATGGATCATTACAAAGGTTGCCACCACATTGGCTTCTTTTCAAAACATTTTCAAACCCACACACACAAAGCACCATTTCAAACAATTGAAAATTAAGGCAAGTTGATCTAAGCAAGTAACTAAGAGCCCATGGATAACCATGGATAGAAAGGGTGCTAATACCTTCCCTTTCTATAATCTACTCCCCGAACCCAAGAAAACATCTCAAAGGTTTTTGCTGTGCTTTTTAAACCTTTCCCTAGGATAAAATAAAAAGTCGGTGGCGACTCTTGCTCAACCGAAACATTTGCGAATACAAACGCAAAACCTCAAGTCAGTTCTCCCACCACATCACAGAAGCCTTTTCATAGCCCATAACGCACTGTAAGTCCCCATGAACTTTGCTCTTCACATGGAATCGTAACTCAGTTTTCCTGCATCCTTGTGCCAAATTTCTTGCATATTCATACTGACCATTAAATTCCTAAGCAAACTGCATTGTTTGATTTTATTTTCGTGACCTCTAACCCCATATCCAGAACCTAGGGTTCTTGTTCTTGTTTTTGGGCATTTTTTATACAGGTTAAATTAAGGCCAATGATGGGTATAGGTTTGATCAGGGAGGAGTGACAAACACATTGATGTTCTCCATTTGCGTTTATATAGCCTGTATCTCATGTTTGGATGGCCCCTACGAATTTTGCTACGGATCTAAATCCGCAGGAAAAAAACCAGGGAATTATGAAGAAGACGACTATGCATCCTCTTCCTATTGGCTGGTTTAAACCAGCGCGCCATATTTTTTTTATTTCAGGAATAAGGCATTGTTTTGTATATAATATTTAACTCCTATTCTATTAACGAATGAATGCGCTAGTTGAGTTGGCAAGCAGGTGGGTTGAAAACCAATGGGACCTGGGTTCGAATCCCAGGTCCCCCGAAACCTTATTTGTTTTTCTTCTTCAGGTATTCCCATGTGACGTTCAAAGAGTGGACCACTATGCGCTTGCAGATCTTAAATGCTACGTGGCTCACAAAGCAAATCCAATGGTCTAGATGGAAGGACTACCATAGGCCAGAGTCAACAAGCATGTGGGCTATTCAGAAAGTCAAAGCTGGTTAATTGGATTTGGGCCAAAGAATTGCTGATCTTACTTCCAAATTGGGCCCAGCACCCCCCCTGAGTTTGCTTATATTTTTATTTCTTTTCATTATTTTTCTATTGTTTTTTATTATTATTATTAAAAACTAACTAATTAATTAACAAATTAACTTTTTCATAAAAAAATCAGAAAACAAAAAAATATTTTTATTTAAATTCCATTAATGTTATTATTTATTTTTGTAAATAAAATTAACCAATTAATTTAGTTTTAATTAGGTTCAATTTCAATATATTTTGCATTAAATAAAAATCAATATAGAATTAGGGTTTTTAATATTTTTAACTATTTTCTTTATTTCCTTAATTAAAATAAAAACTCAAAAATATTTTCTTTTAATTAATTAATTATTAGTTTAGACTTAATTCTTAAATCAAAAATAACAAAAATATGCTTTATTTAATGAAAAAAAAAGGGGCAAAACCCTAGGACATTCCGATTCAATTTTTCTCGCGCGCATATTATTTTTGATCCATATATTGTAATTGCTCCGAGGATGTAATAGTTTTAACTTAGGACTTTTATTTATCGCTTTTATTTACTTTTCGCAATTTAATTTTCAAGGGTTTGTTTTTGGCGATGTAAATACCCGACGCCTTGTAATAGCTTGGATTTATTTTCCGCAATTTAATTTCCGCAACCATTAACTGTTAGATGTTTGAATAATAGGTTATGCATGAAAATATTAATCTTTAACTTAAAATCAACAGTAGCTCACCATTAACATGTACAAAGATAAATAACTGAAACAATAACACACTCGCACATGCCACTCCTAGGGTACACCTCACTTGGTTGCCTCGAACGTGGTCATTGAGTATAGGAAGTTTTAGAGGTCGCTCTCCTGTCCAAAGATCATAAGTTGCCTCGAAACGGTTGCCTCGAATAAAAATGATCTAAGACATTAGGGTTACCGCTAAGGCGTCCTAACATTGCTTTAGTGACCACACGTCCCTTAATCGAATTGACCCGAAAACTCCAACGATGATGCTACCTACTCCTCAATAGTGGGATAGCGTTGTCTAAAGGACATTTGTATAGTTTAATTCCTTTTTGAGTAGGTAGATGTTCTTAAGTACTTGCTCCTTTTAAAACAAAACAAAACTTTTCGCACTTACACCCCTTTCAAAATAAAAACTCTTCTCAAATCCACAAACACAAAGAAAAGCAAACTTTTGAAAACATAATGAGCAAGTACCTAAGAGCCCGTGGATAACCACGGATAGAAAGGGTGCTAACACCTTCCCTTTCTATAATCTACCTCCCGAACCTGAGAAACATCTCAAAAAGGAATTTTTCTGTGCTTTTGTCCTTTCCTTGTTGGATAAAATAAAAGACGGTGGCGACTCTTGCTTACCGCGACATTTTGTGAAAACAAACGCAAACGCGAACCAGCATTCCAAAAACAGTCAGTTCTCATTCCCACCGATCACAATATGCAATTAAGACAATCCCTCAATCTTAATCATATAATCATACATAACATAATTCATCACATTTGAATTATCATCACCATTGCATAAACATACATAATTCATGTCATCATTCACATATAATGCATTCTCATAAAATTAATCACTTCAACACATCATAATAACATATAGCAAACAATGCCAACACATGTTACTCACATCTAACATCAATTCACGACATATATATATATATATATATATATATATATATATATATATATATATATATATATATATATATATATATATATATATATATATATATATATATATATATATATATATATATATATATATAAATTCAAGTATTATGTTTTCATAAAAAAATCATCCAAAACCTATCCAATACACATCGAATAAATTATTAAAATTCATGGAAATCCCTTACAAATCCTAAGCATACAAAATCCCCAATCATTACAGAAAATATAAAAATTTTCTTTGCAGTTCGCGTTAAGCGAGCTCTTTGGTGCTAAGCGCCTCAATTTTGGATTTTTGAAAAGTTGAGCTTATTTGAAATTGGGCCCAAAATACAAAATTAACCTTTTTTATGTAATTTTGTTTGGGAAATTATCTTTACACCCTTATGGCTTCTCTCACACTATCGCGGTTGTAAAAATTCAATGAAGTTGATGTAAAAACAAAATTTGGTTCTGCAATATTATCTGAGTTTTGATGATAACAAATGAGTATGTTTGTATGAACAATTTTGATAGTCTAATGTTTGTTATTTTTGAGTATTTAACAAACAAGTTCTGCTTCTGATGGATGGCGTGGCTAAGACATTAGAAGAAAATTAATTCCGCTTATGCGCTACACAAGTTCTGATGAACAGTAGAAAACCACTCCAGAAGACTCTGAAGTATAGGCTCTGATATAAATTCTAAAGAAACCAGTTAGAATATATGAAGACAAAAGTTTCTACTGAAGTCTAGATGCTAAAGACTCATGTTTCTGAAGACAGAGAGTTATAAAGAAACAAGTCCGAAGATCTGAAGATAGAAGTTTCTACTTAAGTTTGGATGCTGAAGACTAATGTTTCTAAAGACAAAGGGTTCTAAAATACCAAGTGTTGAAGATTCTGATAGACGAAGTTCTAAAGACTCTGAAGACTTGAAGTTCTAAAGATCCAAGGTTCTAAGAAAAGGTTCTCACGGCCAAGTGCTGAAGACTCTGAAAAGACACAGTTTTGAAGACTTTGAAGACTTGAAATTCTGATGACCTTGTGTTATATTCTCGCTTCTAAACTCATGCTCGCGGAAGCCTCAGAAGTGCAGAAGGAAATAAGATAATGTTAATGTGGTACAAATAGTACGTGGTACAATCAACGTTTCATTCCACTACCATGAAAGGACGGATGCATTGCATGATCTTGTCCCCCGCATTATTGCTCAAGCTGCCAATGTTTCTAGAAATCCCAAGAGTACCCCTCAATGAATATACTATTTTATTGGCTATATAAAGACTTGAACACTAAGATATAAAGAAACCAATTCACTGAATGTACACGCACAAGCATTGTTCATAGCTTTCATATTCTTAAGTTATTGTTCTTAAAATAGTTTACATATTTAACTTGTGTAGAAGCAATATCATTATAAATAAAACTTGTATTCAAATAGTTGTTTGGTTTCCTTAAGAAGTCTATGACTAGTGTGTCTTAGATGTTGTTAGTCACTTGCGGGTAGCTTGTGCATTGTAATAATCAGTTTTATTATTGTTTGATTTTCCTTTAAGGGACCGGTTAGGTCTGTATCCTTAAGAAGTCTATGACTTGTGTGTCTTAGAGGTTGTTAGTCACTTGCGGGTAGCTTGTGCAAATTGTAGTCAGTTTGGTTATAGTGGATTAAGTCCTCGATTGAGAGAGGCGAAATCACTTTGGTGGGTGGACTAGACTAACTTGATAGTTTTTAAGTGAACTAGTATAAACATACCTTGTTCTTTACTTCCCGTTCTTAATTATTGTTATTATCAAGCGTGAAGAAAAAAGTATTTTAGTTAAAGGGGAATATTTTTAAAAGAAAAGTTTTGATTTAAAATCCAATTCAAACCCCCCCCCCCTTTCTTTTGTTTTTCACACCTTCAATTGACATCAGAGCTCCGATTCTGAGGAGATAAAAAGTTTGCATTTTTATCAACACTTAACAGTGTTCAGTACTGACCCAGTGTGTGTGAAAAACCAATGGCTACACCTACTTCCAATGTTGATAATAGGGATAATGATAAAGATAACTATAGTTTAAAACCTCATATGTTTGATGGGGAGAAATTTGACTATTGGAAGGATAGAAGCGAAAGTTACTTCATGGCTTATGACTTGGATCTATGGGATTTGGTAGTTGATGGCTACACTCACCCAGTAGATGATAAAGGTCAGAAGATTGCAATAAGTGCAATGATAGAAGAACATAAGAAAGTATGTAGAAATCACTACAAAGTAAGAACCATTCTTATAAGTACTATTTCATATAATGAATATGAGAATATCATAGATAGAGAGACTGTAAAGTCTATCTTTGATTCTCTTCAGATGACGCATAAAGGAAATGCACAAGTAAAGGAAAAAAAGGCTTTGGCCTTAATTTAAAAGTACGGAGCCTTCAAGATGGAAGATTATGAGTTTGTGGAAATGATGTTTTCAAGATTTCATCCTCTTGTGGCAGGACTTAAGGTTTTGAATAAAGGTTACTCTACAGCAGATCATGTTAAGAAGATTATCAGAAGTCTACTTGTCAAATGGTGACCCATGGTAATTGCTTGGAAACTTTCAAAGGATCTGAACAACACCTCTCTTGAGGAGTTGATTAGCTCTTTAAGAAGTCATGAAATAGAGCTTGATCAAGATGAACCTCAGAAGAGGCTAAAATGAGTTTCTCTAAATTATACCTCTGGAAAGACCAAGGCTTATCAAGCTAAGGAAGAATCAGAAGAATCTGAAAAAGATTCAGATCATGAAGAACTTTCGTTGATATCTAGAAGAATCAGTCAAATATGGAATCATATACAAAGAAAATTTAGAAGTCAACGAAGGACTTATGGAAGAGCTGAATCTACTTCTGGTCAGAAAAATGATTCTGGAAAAGAAATTACTTGTTATGAGTTCAACGAGCCTGGACATTACAAAAATTATTGCCCAAAGCTCAAGAAAGACAAGAAGCCTAAGAAGGCTTACAAATATAAGAAGGGTCTCATGGAAACATGGGATAATTCAGAATCAAAAGATGAAGATTCTGATGGAGAGCATGCAAATGTGGCATTCGTGGCAAGGACCAGCAAGAGAGAAGAAACATCAGAAGATGAATTGACACTTGATTATGAGTCAGACTCTGATGACGAAAAATATGTACGTTCTTCCTTATCTCTCTCTGAACTTGAAATTGATTTATCTCAATTAATGAAAAGGTATTAATCTCTTCTAAGTAAACATAAAATCTTGAAAAAGAGTTTTGTAGCTACTTCTGAGAACACTATTATGGATGAGCAAAACATTTCTGACTTAAATGAAAAACTATATATTTTAGAAAAATCAAACATTGCTCTGAAAAGTAAAGTGTCTAGATTAGAAGAAGAGATTTTCTCTAACACATATGTTACTGACAAAGTAATCAAATACGATAGATCTTTTCAACACTTCCTTGCTAAAAGCATATATAGAAGCAAAATGGTTTCAATGATCTATGGTGTTAGTAGAAATGGAAGCAGAGGCGTGGGATATTCAGGACCATCAAAGAAAATTGATGATACTCTGAATGTCAAACCAAAACATCTTTCTGAAGATTTCGTGCTTGTCAGCACAGATTTGTGATGTCCAGAACAAGAAGGTCCAAATACTAATACAGCACAAACACAGACAAAGAAGGAAACTTCTAAACCAAAGTATCATGCACAAATTTCACATGATTATCCTATTGCAAAAAAGTCCAAAGGTGTCAGAACCTCTAGAACTTCTAACAAAAGAGGACCCAGAAAGTGGGTACCTAAGAATCAAATAATCTATGTTGAAGATGTCCTTGATGGCGCCACTGAAACACCAGTCATGGTGTTGTACCCCAATTTTTGCCCTTAAGACTCCCCTATCATATCATATCAACTCGATCATAACAAGATCATATTAGGGTTGGTTCTTCCTCTTTTTATATCTCCTATCATTAACTTTGCTCTTGAGGAATCTCCAAGCACCTTAGTTGTGTATTTTGTATATGTGTTGTTGACTAACTTCTAATCAAAATACAAAAAAAATATATTTGTCTTTGTCTTTAAATATTTGTGTTTTGTAGGTACCGAGTAAAAGCGTCTAACAAATAAGGTTTTCCGGTATTATTTCCCTAAAATCTCTATTTGCCAAGAAAAAAAAATTAAAAAAATTTCATTTTTTTTCACTGTACAGTCGATTGCTCCTAGAGTTCAATCGATTGCACATATTGAAATTTTGGGAAAAAATCAGCAATTTCAAGCTTGTTATTTTTTTTGGCTCCAATTTTTCTTCATTTCTGAAAGATATATCATTAATTCAAATTTTGGCTCCATTTTTTCATTTTTTGAAAGATATATCATTAATTCAAATTTTGGCTCCAATTTTTCATTTTTTGAAATATATATCATCAATTCAAATTTTGACTCCATGAATTAATTACCAAGCCTAATTTCATTTCTCAAACCAAACTCCAAACCACCACTAATACCAAGCCTAAACTCTATAAATAGAGCCCTCATTTCATTAAAATCTCAAGTATTTTGATAGCCAAATTCACCTTGCAAAAAAATCTCTCAATTCTCCCCCATCTACCAAATTCACTCAAAGCTGCATTTTCAAAAAAGTTAGTAAGCTTTGCATTGAAGCTTACTAATCTTTGAGCTAAACCTTCATCCAAACACTTTTTATCTATCAATTCTCTACATCCAAGCTTGGGAAATTGATTCTTGGGGCTGAATTGAAGCAAATTCTTGAAGTTGTGTTGGTAATTCTCTAGATCTACCTTTGGTAAGTTGGATCTTCATCTTTCATAATGTGATCTCTTGTTGATCTTTTGGTTTGATTTATTGAGCATTATTTTGTGATTCCATTGGTTCTATTTTCTCATAATTTAATGGAATTTTCGTGCTCAATTAAATCCATGATCATAAGGTGTTTGATGGAAAGTTTGAACAAGAATTTGGCCTTTTGAAATGTTGATTTCTTTATTTTAACAGGGTGCAATCGATTGTTGTAACAGTGCAATCAATTGTCACAAAATATTTTCACGTTTTTTTTTTTTAAAATACACTGATGCAATCGATTGCTGTCATAGCACAATTGATTGTAACAGTGTCAAAATGATTTTTCTGCATTATTTTGGGGATGTTTTGATCCATCTATCTTTTTGTACTCACTCATTTTGATTGTTGATTTGGATTGTAATTTTAAATGTCCAATTTCTATTTAAATTCAATGGACTTTGGGTGTAGATGAAGTTGAATAAATGTTTATTAATTCAAATGTACCAAAGAATGAATTATTTAATTCATTTTTGGTGCTTTGGATTAATGATATATTTAATACTTTAATCTATTGAGATGAGTGATTGAATTTAAAGATGAAAAAAATTTGAGGTTGTGATCCAAATTAGCTTATCATTCCCCTCCCTCTTCATCTTATCCCTTTCTTTTTTTATTTGTGCTACATTTTAAGTAATAATGATCTCTATATCATTTATCCAAAAATGAAGTACATAGATTATTATTGACCGTCCTCAAAATAGGTGCGAATTCTACATAAGTCCATTTATGATTGCTTAACATAGGGCTAAATTTTGTCCTGATTTGAGAAAATGATCATTCGTGGCTGAAACCTATGTTTGCAAGCTCAAGTATGTTAATTTGAACCCTTTGATCCAATAACCTTGAGATTCATTGTTAGGAGGATTTGGTTCTACCAATCTTCTAATGGATCTTCATCAATTTTGGTCAACGCGGATCACTTAAACATCATTGATCATTAAATGTTACCTTAAGGATTATTAAATGGATGATATACTTGACAAAAAGCAAATGCAACTTGTTGTTGAGAGGCTTTGGTTCTACCAATCTTCTAATGAGTTCTAAATGCAAGTTTTAAGATGGTCATCCAACTAACCATTAACTTCTAACAATTGACTTTATTTTATGCTTTTATTTTTATGCTTTTACTTTATGTACCATTTACTTTAGCATTTACATTTCATGCTGTTGTACCCCAAAATTTTCCCTCTCATGTTTTTCCAAGATTTCCTCTTGCATAGGTGGTTGCAAACCTTTGCCTAAAGACAAGGAAATTTTTCAAATGATGGTTAAGTATCTTTCAATTGGCACCTACAAAATTCCCTTTGATTGGCATCTCCAAAATTCCTTTCGATTGGAATCTCCAAAAAGCCTTTCGATTGGCATCTACAAAATGCCTTTCGATTGGCATCTCTAAAATTCTTTTCGATTGACATCTACATAGCGTCCTTCGATTGACATCGGCAAAAGGTCCTTTGATTGGCATCTGCAAAAGGCCTTTCAATTGGCCTCATGACATGCCTTTCAATGGGCATTGTATCAAAGCCTTTCGATTGGCATGGCAAGGGATCCTTTGATTTAGCATTGTGTCAAAGAAGCTTCGACAAGCATGTTAACTGTGTCCTTCTATTAGCATGGACAAGTTCTTTCGATTGGCGTAGCAAAGGACTCTTCGATTGACATTCCAATAAATACCCTTCGATTGGTATTTGGACAAGGGACATTCGAAGAACTCCTTCCAGGCCATTCGAAAGAGGCCATCAAGAGGGCACTCGGATAATATGTCCAGGTACACTGAACATGAAAAAATGGCATGTTTTCCTTGCAAATATGGCAAGAATTCAATGTTGATCGTGGATTCAATTTTTGAATTAAAGGCCAGATTCTTGCCTTGTTTGTTCATAATTCCACAAGAGTTGATTCGACCTGGGAATATTCTTCAAAAGGACAGGAAATCGAAGCAAAGGGTGGTCCAATCGAAGGAGCCCTAATATTGAAGTTGGCACAATTCGACCCAGAACCATTAAGGAGAACAAGGTTCTAATAAGGAAAGTATTGATTGGTTCGAATTAGATTTTAAGGCTGGCAAGGAAGGCAGATTCGAAGGAAGGAAGGGGATTTGTTCTAAAACAAGCCAGAAACCGCACAATTGAAAGAATCTTCTCTCAATCAAATAAGGAATGAAATATGCTGGCAAATCAAAGGGAAACCGCGTTGGAATAAAAATAGCAAGATTTGGCCTAGTTTAGAAACAAAAAATACAAGACACAAATCAAATATTTTCTTACTCAGTCTTCAAGATTTAATTCAGTTTGGTTAACCTAATTCATTCTACTATATATGCATAACAAACCCTGATCATAAGAAAGAGGATTGGCTGTGTAGAACACCTACAAGAATCTCAAAATTTTGACAAAAAAAGTGGTGATCGAATTTTGCTTTAGAGGGGTATTCAAGGCGTTTCAAATATTGAAATCCATTCCCGGGCGTATTTGGATGCTATCTGGACTACTCTCACGCATCAACATATCCAGAAATAACCTATACAAGTATCATGGTTTGCTTTTGTTCTTGAATTTGATTTTGACTACACATGCATGATAAATGAATTTCAAGTATGTATTTATGTTTGTGTGACCATTTAGAACATGTTTGCATGATTAATTGTGTGTTTTGATGTATATTTAACTGACTGCCATTGCTAGGGTTTGAAGCTTCATTTTAGGGTTTTTTATTTTAGGAAAAATCAGGACAAAAGAAGAGTATCATTGTACTCACGAGATCAAACCCAGTTGATTTGTATTCTTGGATTAAATTTTTATTGCGTGATTATGATTTTTTGAGATATGCAGGTTTATAGCTACAGCGCATGTCCGCAGGTAAAAACCCCTTACCTAAAACGACGGTCCAACGAAGAAGATGACTGCGTGTCAAAACCGGGTTGGGTAGTTTGAATGGCGAGCGTTCTATTTTTTACACTGACCTCTCATTACATATAATATATATTATTTGTTTATATTAACGATTGAACAATTGGCTCAGTGATACAAGCGAAGGCTGTTCAGCGTGCGTGTGTAGGAGGTTAGGGGTTCGATCCCTGCCTCCTACATGTTATTTTTCTTAATAATCCTTTGTAGATCCCATGTTATCCTTCCAAGCGCGCTCACTATATGCCTCAATATCATCACCCTTGGACCAATCAACGCCCAGATCTAATGCTTCCAATGAAGCTCCCCATGGTGGACACTCCTGGAACGATCACACTGGATCTCACGTTGCCTTGGGCCAACATGATTGGGCTTGGGCAAAATTTCAGCAACACAACCCTCAATTTGGGTTCATACCTCGTCAGGCCCATTTCTTTTCTCTTTCATTTTACTATTTATTTTATTTAATTAGTCTAATTAATTTTTATTTTAAATCATTTTTTAATCAGAAAATAATCACAAAAAAATAGGATTTAGTTTTTTTTAATAAATTAATTTTTGCAAATTAATTGTTTTAATCAATTCTAATATTTTTCATTAATTAAAATTAAGTAGAATTAGGTCAAAATCAAATCTCTTTTTTTCATAAAATCTCAAAAATATTTTTCAATGATCAAATTAGATTTTTAGGGTTTTGAACCTTTTTTCTAGTTAATTCTCGCGCGTTATTATTTTGTCGTATGATTATTTTTATTATTGATGTAACTGTGCCCAGTTTGTAATAGCTTAATTAGGGTTTTATTTCCGCACTTTATTTTTTCAGTCAAATATAAATATATCTACACCAAAGTCTTGTAATAGCATAGGACCTTTATTTCTCGCTTTTTATGCGTGTATATAAATTGTTAATAACCTAGGCATGTATGCTTAATCAACCAATCAGTAGATCACTAAACTGCAAGATAAAATATCTGAAATAGCACACGATTGCACACTTGCACCCCTAGGGTATTTCCCACTTTGGTTGCCTTCGAAAATGGTCATGTCCCTCGAACGTAGGGATACTCTTAGCAAAGACCCTCAGTTTAAAGTCATCATAAAGATCATAGTCCCTAAATGTCCCTTGAGTTGCCTACGAGAAATGATCTTATAATGATAGTCCCTTCGAAATGCAAAGGTATCCTTACATGTTGCCTTCAATGACCATTATGTCCCTTTCGATAGTCCCTCAACATCCAACGACTAGACTTACCTACTCACTAATAGTAGGATAACATGGTCTAAAGGATAGGAGGAAAAGAACAGTCTTTTTTGAATGGGTAGATAATTGTTAGATACTTTCTCAAAAATGCTTTTACATTCTACACTTTTCAAACAAAGTTTTCAAAATGATTTATCACACTCTTGATGACTGATACAAGAGTTACCATAAAGTCAATCGTCGCACTAAGGAATTTTAAAAGCTTTTCAAACCACACAAACACGAAAGCAATTTTAAAAAATGTGCAAGTACCTAAGAGCTCATAGAAAACCATGGATGGAAAGGGTGTTAACACCTTCCCTTTCCATAATCTACCCTCCTTACTCAGAAACTCGAAAAAGGTCTTTTTTTGTTCTTTTCACCCTTTCCTTTGTTAGATAAAAGAAAAGTCAGTGGTGACTCTTGCTTACCACAACATTTGCGAATACAAAATGCAAAACCAGTATTTAACAGTCGGTTCAGCCACTGTATCATAGAACTGGCGACTCTGCTGGGGAGAATAAAAAGTAGGGTTACCTTAGAGTTTTAGTTCATCATTTTAAAAGATTTATTGTGTGTTTGTTTGCTTTATCTTTGAGGGTTTGCTTGGGTTGTTACTGAAAGATCCTACACCCGGATATGGGGCACCTCATTAGGTAAGTAGCAGTAAACCATGGAGGTTGTACGGCGTAGACCGATATGGAAGAAGTGGTGGCTACATTAGCGCAATGCTTTGGATTGTACTAATGTTCCTTGAGTAAGTTAAGGATAACATTAGGCTTCCTCATAGTGTCACTAAGCGCTAACTGACCTTTAGAACCTTTAATTGACTCATCCTAGCCATTAGGAAGTAGTGAGATAACCGGCTTTGGTTCCGACCAAAGAATGGTTGATACTCAATACTACACTCATTAAGGTTGGACTTTCAGGATTTTTTGGCTGCAATAATTCGGTGCGGAGCTGAAACAATTTCTGAAGGGAAGGTAGGTGATATTGAGGCTCCTTAGAACCTGGTTACTATTAATAGGACAGGTTGATCCAACTGAACATTCAAGAGGGTACATACCTTAAAAACGCATGAAAGCCTTGGAACCTAAGGTCTATTGTGTGATTTGCTTGTGTTTATCTGTGATTTTAAGCATAATCATGACATCATAAACATCATTGACATTCATATATACTAATCATTTCAAGGAACTATTGGATTTACCTCTTTGCTTTTTTGTAGGGTATGAATTCAGGTCGCAGAAAAACCATATGGATTCACTTCACAAAAGTTCCTCCTAAGCTCAAGGAATTAGTCTTGAAAGTCCCCGAGGACTCATCATTCCACAAAAGACATGGTCACTTACTCAGTTTGGTTACCACCGGATTTGACAAAGGTTTGATGAGTGTCTTATTCCAGTTCTTCGACCCTAAGCACCATTGCTTCACATTCTCTGATTATCAACTGGTGCCTACACTAGAAGAATTCTATAAGTTACTTAGTTTACCTATATTGGAGTGAGTACCTTTCACTGGTTTAGAACAAGACCCAGCTTCTGAAGATGTTGTCGTAGCTTTGCACTTGAAGCCATCTGACATTGACTCCAATTGGGAAAAAAGAAGTAGAGTTAATGGTCTCCTTGCAAATTTCCTGATGAAGAAAGCTCATATTTTCCTGGATGCTATGAGTTACCATGCCTTCGAAGATGTATTAGCCCTCTTGATCTATGGGTTGGTCCTGTTTCCTAATTCAGATCAACTTATAGATGTGAATGCCATCAACATCTTTCTTGCTCACAATCTGGTTCCTACATTGCTCGGGGATATCCTACATTCTCTCCATACTCATACTCTGAAGAAGAAAGGAACTCTCATGTGTTGCACCCCTATTCTATATAGGTGGTTTATTTCGCACTTTTCTCGGTCAATAATGCAAAATGATTCAGGCTTAAGATGGAGTCAAAGACTAATGTCTCTCTCTCACTTCGACATCCATTGGTGTCCTCGCTCTCAAGAGGACATTTCTTTTATTGATCGCTGTGGAGAATTTACTAATGTTCCACTCTTGGGCATTAGTGGAGGCATCACCTACAATCCTTCCTTAGCACTACATCAGTTTGGCTATGCACTGAGAGATGGTCCACCGGATATGCTCATCCAGGGTATTGTGTTCAACTACTCAAATGATTTGCAAAATTATCGTCAGAGGTTCATCTGCTCTTGGGGCATTGTTAAGAAGACTGATAGTAGGACCTTGAGGTGTAAGAACTCCATCCATTTGGAACCTTATCTCAAATGGGTGAGAGCTTGATCCCAAAGTCTTATGATTCCATACGATTCCATCTTACTGGTGATCTTAGAACCTATTGTTCAAGGGGGGGAGTCCCGTATTATTCTCCATCCTGATATGCCAACCAACTTCATAGAATTACAAAAGTATTGGATCTAGCTCAAGGAATAACATGATACTTTTGAGGCTCAATTCTATGCAAGTGAGAAGAAGGTGCTGGAATTAACAAAACAACTTCATGAAGAGAGGAACCTCAACACCAAGAGGAAGTGCCCATGGGAGACTTAGGAAATTCCTTTCAATGTTTATCCTTGTGTAATCTTTTGTTTCTTGAAAACTTACTAATAAAAGGTTTTGCTTTTGTTTTGTTAAAAAGAGCTTAAATCCAATAAGGTCCTTGAAAACATTGCATAAATATATCATACATATCATTGCATAAATAGGTTTCAAAGCAGGTTTCTCATCCTCTTTGCTGTTTATTTCAACAATGGATCTAGAACAAACTGTGAAGGACTTACAGACTCAGAATGCACAATTCCAACAGATGATCATGGCTCTAGCCAAAGGGCAAGAGAAACTGAAAGCCCTGATTGTTAAAGACAAGGCTAAGAAGCCAAGGAGGACAGCTGGTGTGGTAAATCTGGGAAGGAGGTTCAAGGGATCGTTAAAGCAAGTGGTTGAGCTGACATCTTCATCCAAAGAAGGATATAACCAAGAGGGTGAGACAAAAGAGGAAGACCATAGTCCATAGGAATCTGAAAATGAGACTGATTAGAATGAAGAGCAGTATCCTCCGGCCAACGAAAAGTACAAACAGCTGGAAGTGCGTCTGAGTGCAATGGAGATTCAGAAAGTGCCTAGGCTGGATTTTGAAGAGTTGAGTTTGGTGTCTGGGATTGTCATCCCGCCAAAGTTCAAGGTGCCAGTGTTTGCCAAGTACGATGGGGTTTCATGTCCCAAGATGCACCTTCGATCCTATGTGAGAAAGATACAACCTCACACTGCTGACAAAGACTTATGGGTCCACCTCTTTCAGGATAGTCTATCCGGAACTCAGTTAGATTGGTTCTATCAGCTAGAGAGGACCAACATCCATAATTGGGAAGACCTGGTTGCTGCTTTCTATAAGCAGTATCAGTATAATGCGGACCTTGCTCCCACCTGTACTCAACTTCAAAGTATGGCTATGGGTTCGAGCAAGGGCTTCAAAGACTACGCTCAGAAGTGGAGGGACTTAGTAGGAAGAGTCCATCATCCCCTATCTGATAGGGAGCTAGTGGATATGTTTCTGGGTACCCTGTCTGGTCCATTCTTTAATCACCTAATTGGAAGTTCCTCGGCCGACTATACTGAATTAATCTTGACAAGGGAAAGAGTGGAAGCTGGAATTAAGAGTGGTAAGATCCAAAAGAGTGCATCCTCCAGTGAAGTAAGGAAGCCATTTACAGGGGAGAAAGAGGTTAGTGTTGTGTACAATCAAAGGAATTAGGACAGAACTGAACGCCATCTAACGCTAGAGGCTGTCATGATCCCTAAGCCCACACCCACTCAACAGAGGAATAATCAGTAGAGAACAGAAAGGCCGGTAAGATAGTTCACCCAGATAAATATGACTTTATCCCAAGTTTTGCCTCATTTGTTGAAATCTAATCTGGTAACCTTACGGGAAGCTCCAAAGAATCCTAACACTACCTCTCCCTGCTACAATCCAAATGCCTGTTGTGCTTATCATTCGGAAAGTCCAGGTCATGATACAAACGACAATTGGGCTTTGAAAAACAAGGTACAAGACTTTCTCGGGGTGAAGGAAATTGAGTTTGACGCCCCTGAAATTCCAAACGTTATCACTGCTCCTATGCCCAAGCACGGCCATGGTGTTAACGTTGTTGAAGATGATGTGTCTGTTACTGTTGTTGGTGAACTTGTTACTCCTCTCCTAACTGTTAAGTCGAACTTGTTAAAAGGTCAGTTTATTTCCTATTTATGGCGAAGGTTTCCAATTCTGTTTATCTCTACCGATTGGTTGTCATTTATTGAAGGCAGGTGTTCAGCGCCTGATGGATGATAGAGAGATTTTGTTTGAGAAGAATCTCGTTCCAACCATTTTTTGCAAAGATGTTTCAATAATAACCATTTCCGCCAATCCTCTCAGGGTCTCCACCAAAAGACTCGTCAGGATTACATCTGTTCCGAAGGTTACTCCGCTGACAATTACTATGCCAGGGCCAATCCCGTACTCCTCAGATAAAAATGTTCCTTTGAACTATGGGGGTGACGTCTACTACCACGGCGTCAAGCAAGATTGGTTGGCTAATGAAGACCAGGTTTCCAAGAAGGTTGACCCCGACATTGGCAACATTGTTGGAACAAGCAAAATAACAAGAAATGGAAGAGTATTCTCCCCTGAGCTTTCTCCTCTGAAAGTTGTTACTGCTCCTGTGATCATTCCTACTTTCATTCCTGCTAATACTACTACTACAATCCCTGTGATTACCCCTGCTGACACCCCTTTTACCGAGTCGACCGAGACTTGGGGCAAAGACATATTGGTTGAGACTGTCCAGACGAAGGCACATTCGGTATCTACCCTAGAGGCTTCCAGGGAAGAAATGGAAGAAATTTTGAAGATTATCAAGAAAAGCGACTACAACATGGTCGAACATCTGGGGCAGACCCATTCAAAGATTTATATGCTAGCCTTACTGTTGTGTTCTGAAGCTCATGCGAAGGCTCTGGTGAAGTTCCTGAAAGTTGTCCATGTGCCCCAGGAAACCTCTGCTGACCAATTCGAAGATTGTGTGGCTAGTTTGACGGATGATAACAATTTGGGCTTTTCTGATGCTGATTTGACTCCTAGAGGGAGGAAGCACAATGATGCGTTGCATGTCTCTGTCGAATGCAAGGGCACTACTTTGGCCCATGTCCTAGTAGATACTGGTTCATCATTAAATGTGCTGCCTAAGAACGCTATGGATAAACTAGATTGTGAAGGTTTGACCTTGAAGCCCAACAATATTGTAGTGAGGGCTTTTGACGGTTCAAAGAGAATGGTGCACGGGGAGGTGGACGTCCCTATCAAGGTTGGTTCTCAGACCTTTAACTCTACCTTCTATATGATGGATATCAGACCATCTTATTACTTTTTGTTGGGCCGCCCTTGGATACATAGGGATGGAGTTGTTACATCCACTCTGCATCAGATGATGAAATACCCGATTAAAGGGAGAATTATGACTGTACATGGCGAAGAAGAATACATGGTCAGTCACCTGAATTCCTTCAGATGTGTGGAAATGGATGGTGAGTTCATCGAGACTCCATGGCAGAATTTCGAAGAGGTACCTCAGACTCTGGCTGCAACTGAAATTATTACCAATATGCCGAAGATCACCAGACCTCCCTTGAAGATGGCTTCTCTCAAGGATGCAAAAGCAGTTATAGAAAAAGGTGGGTCTACCATCTGGGGTCAACTCCCTGATATTTTGTACAAGTCTGATAAATTTGGTTTGGGTTTCTCTTTAGGGGCTCAAAGGGCTATTCGACGTGCTCGTGCTGGAAGACTTCCCCTACGCATCAGCAATCATGGGGTCAATGCTTTAGAAGACGGAGATGGTGACGATGACATGGACAGATGAATCTTCCCTAATACCAACGGTGGACCCAATAACTGGAGGAAAAAGGATTTTGTACCGATTACTTTTGTTCATAAGTAATTGTCTTTCTTGTTTTTTGGATATGTAATAAAAAATATAACTTTATGGCAGTGTGTCTTACCCGGGGCACATCGGTTTATTTGTGAGGCTTATCATGTTCCATTATCATATGGCGTTAATAAAGCATTGGATGTTTATGCATACAAATTTTGTGCTCTCTGTTTTTCTTTTCTACTTTTAAATTGTCTATACAACTATGCTCTTACACACACTCACGTATCAAACTGCAGATCCATGTCCACTCTGGATCCCATTGATAACAATTCTGCTATTTCCAGTTATGAATTTGAAAACACGATTAACCAAGCCGAGAACGAAGGTGAGGAAGATTGCGAGTTACCTGAAGAGCTTGCTAGGATGTTACAGCAGGAAGAAAAGGCTATACAGCCTCATGAAGAGCCAGTTGAGACAATAAACTTAGGCACAGAGGAAGACAAAAAAGAAGTCAAGATCGGTGCAAATCTGGGGCTTAACATTAAACAGCGGTTGATACAGATGTTGCATGATTATGTCGAGATCTTTGCCTGGTCATATGAATACATGCCAGGACTGGATATAGATATTGTGGTTCATCGTCTTCCAACTAAAGAAGATTGCCCTCCGGTAAAGAAGAAGGTCCGTCACATGCACCCTGAAATGTCAGAGAAGATCAAAGCAGAGGTTATGAAGCAGTTCAACGCTGGTTTCCTAGCCGTCACCTCCTATCCCCAATGGGTTGCCAACGTAGTTACGGTGCCTAAAAAAGACAGCAAGGTACAGATGTGTGTGGACTATAAAGATTTGAACAGGGCAAGCCCCAAAGATGACTTTCCACTCCCCCACATCGATGTTCTGGTTGGCAACACCGTGAAACACAAGATCTTTTCTTTCATGGATGGTTTCTATGGTTACAATCAGATCAAGATGGCACCCGATAATATGGAGAAGACAACCTTCGTCACGCAATCGGGCACTTTCTGCTACAAAGTGATGTCGTTTGGATTAAAGAATGTCGGGGAAACCTATCAGCGAGCCATGGTAGCCTTATTTCATGACATGATTCACCATGAGATAGAGGTCTATGTGGATCACATGATAGCGAGGTCTCAAACTAAAGAAGAACACCTTGATCATTTACAAAAGTTGTTTGATAGGTTAAAGACGTATAAGCTAAGGTTGAATCCAAACAAGTGCACCTTCGGGGTGAGGTCTGGTAAACTGCTAGGTTTCATTGTCAGTGACAAGGGCATTCAGGTAGACCCTGCAAAAGTAAAGGCTATACAAGAAATGCCGGCTCCTCGCACTGAGAAGGAGGTCAGAGGCTTTTTGGGATGACTAAATTACATTGCCAAGTTCATTTCCCATTTAACTTCTACTTGTGAGCCAATCTTCAAGCTCCGGAAGAAAGATCAAGTGGTAAAATGGAATGACGAATGCCAAACTTCCTTCGAAAGAATCAAGAAATACCTTCAAGAACCACCAATTCTGATGCCTCCGATTGAAGGAACTTTGATAATGTACTTAACAGTGCTAGATAATTCAATGGGGTGTCTGCTGGGGCAACATGATAAGTCTGGTAAAAAAGAGCACACAATATACTACCTTAGGAAAAAGTTTCCCGACTGTGAAACGAGATACTCACTACTCGAGAAAACTTGTTGCGCTTTGGCATGGGCTGCTCGTCGACTGAGACAGTATATGTTGACCCACACTACCTTGCTGATATCTAAGATGGATCTGATCAAGTACATCTTCGAGAAGCCCGCCCTCTCCGGAAGAATTGCAAGATGGAAAATGATCTTGACCGAATATGATATCCAATACATGACCCAGAAAGAAATCAAGGGAAGTGTACTAGCTGATCATTTGGCTCATCAGGTTGTGGATGACTACCAGTCCATGAATTTTGAGTTCCCGGATGAGAATATTATGCTAGTGACTGACTATGAAGAACCTGGACCGGATGAAGGACCTGAAGAAGGATCCCGATGGATTATGGTTTTTGACGGAGCCTCGAACGCACTCGGCAATGGCATTGGTGCTGTAATTATATCTCTTGGAGGCTGTCATACTCCTTTCACCGCCAGGTTATGTTTCAACTGTACCAACAATATGGCACAATATGAAGCATGCATCATGGGTCTCAAAGCTGCTATTGACCTGAGGATCAAGTTCTTAAGCGTTTTCAGGGATTCAACCTTGGTAATAAGTCAAATCAAAGGCGAGTGGGACACGAAGCACCCGAATCTCATCTCGTACAAAAAGCATGTGCTGACATTGCTTCCACACTTTGAAGAGTTCACCTTTGAACATTTTCCACGAGAAGAGAATCAGTTAGTGGACGCGCTAGCTACCATATCATCTATATTCAAGGTCAAGTGGGACAATGAGGCTCCCCGAATTACCATCGAGAGGTTGGATGAACCATCATACTGCTATGAGATCGATACTGAAGGAGCAGCAAACAAACCTTCATTTCATGAAGTGAAAAGGTATTTCGAGGTTCAAGAATATCCCGAGGGGGCATCTGTCAATGATAAGAAGTTTCTGAGAAGGTTCGCCATAAAGTTCTTCCTGAGTAATGGAATCCTCTACAAGCGTAACCATGACTCTACTTTACTTCGGTGCATAGACAATAGTGAAGCATAGAGGATTATGACAGATTTACACGAAGGTGCCTTTGGAACCCATTCTAGTGGACATACAATGGCTAAAAAGATCCTACGGGCAGGATACTATTGGTCCACTATGGAAGCGGATTGCTATCAGCATTCCCGAACTTGTCATAAATGTCAGATCTATGCTGATAAAGTGCATGTACCTCTGGTTCCTTTGAACGTCTTGACGGCTCCTTGGCCCTTTGCAATGTGGGGCATTGGCGTGATCAGTGATATTAGACCTACCGCTTCCAATGGGCATCGCTTCGTCCTGGTGGCCATTGATTATTTCACGAAGCGGGTTGAAGCTACCTCTTTTGCTACCGTTACCAAGAACGTTGTGGTGCGGTTTATCAATCATAACCTGATTTGTCGATGTAGTGTGCCAAATAGAATCATCACTGACAATGGTACAAATCTCAACAATACGATGATCACTGAACTCTGTAAACAATTCAAGATCCAGCATCACAATTCTTCCCCTTACCGACCGAAGATGAATGGCGTTGTGGAGACTGCTAACAAGAAAATTAAGAAAACCGTACAGAAGATGACGGTGACATACAAATACTGACATGAAATGTTACCATTTTCTCTTCATGGTTACCGCACCTCCGCATGAACATCGACAGGGGAAACACCCTACTCTCTGGTATATGGTATGAAGGTTGTCCTGCCTATTGAGGTCTAAATGAATTCTCTGAGAATCATGAAGGATGCGGGTCTGAATGAAGACGATTAGATCCAGACTCGATTGGCATCTGCAAAAGGCCTTTCGATTGGCCTCATGACAAGCCTTTCGATGGGCATTGTGTCAAAGCCTTTCATTTGGCATGGAAAGGGATCCTTTCGATGGGCATTGTGTCAAAGCCTTTCGATTGGCATGGCAAGGGATCCTACGATTTAGCATTGTGTCAAAGCAGCTTCGACAGGCATGTTAACCGTGTACTTCGATTGGCATGGATAAGATCTTTCGATTGGAGTAGCAAAGGAATCTTCGATTGATATTCCAATAAATACCCTTCGATTGGTATTTGGAAAAGGGCCATTCGAAGAACTCCTTCCAGGCCATTCGAAAGAGGCCATCAAGAGGGCACTCGAAAAATATGTCCAGGTACACTGAACATGAAAAAATGGCATGTTTTCCTTTCAAATATGGCAAGAATTCAATGTTGATCGTGGATTCAATTTTTGAATTAAAGGCCATATTCTTGCCTTGTTTGTTCACAATTCCACAAGAGCTAATTCGACCAGGGAATTCTCTTCAAAAGGACAGGAAATCGAAGCAAAGGGTGTTCCAATCAAAGGAGCCCTAGTATTGAAGCTGGTACAATTCGACTCAGAACCATTAAGGAGAACAAGGTTCTAATGAGGAAAGTATTGATTGGTTCGAATTGGATTTTAAGGCTGGCAAGGAAGGAAGATTCGAAGGAAGGAAGGGGATTTGTTCCAAAATAAGCCAGAAACCTCACAATCGAAAGAATATTCTCTTAATCAAATAAGGAATGAAATATGCTGTCAAATCAAAGGGAAAATGCGTTGGAATAAAAATAGCAAGATTTGGCCTATTTTAGAAACAAAAAATACAAGACACAAAACAAATCTTTTCTCACTCAATCTTCAAGATTTAATTCAGTTTTATTAACCTAATTCGTTCTACTATATATGCATAGCAAACCCTGATCATAAAAAAGAGGATTGGCTGTGTAGAACACCCACAAGAATCTCAAAATTTTGACAAAAAAAGTGGTGATCGAAAATTTCACTTTAGAGGGAGATTCAAGGTGTTTCAAAGATTTAAATCCATTCCTGGGTGTATTTAGAAGCAATCTGGACCACTCTCACGCATCAACACATCCAGAAACAGCCTATACAAGTATCACGGTTTGCTCTTGTTCTTGAATTTGATTTTGACTACACATGCATCATAAACAAATTTGAAATATGTATTTTTGTTTGTGTGACCATTTAGAACATGTTTGTATGATTAATTGTGTGTTTTATGTATATTTAACTGACTGCCATTGCTAGGGTTTGAAGCTTCATTTTAGGGTTTTTTATTTCAGGCAAAATCAGGACAAAAGAAGAGTATCATTGTACTCACGAGATCTAACCCATTTGATATGTATTCTTGGATTAAATTTTTATTGCGTGATTATGATTTTTTGAGATATGCAGGTTTATAGCTACAGCGCATGTTCGTAGGTAAAAACCCCTTACCTAAAATGATGGTCCAGCGAAGAAGATGACTGCGTGTCAAAACCGGGTTGGGTAGTTTGAATGGCGAGCGTTCTATTTTTTACACTGACCTCTCATTACATATAATATATATTATTTGTTTATATTAACGATTGAACAATTGGCTCAGTGATACAAGCGAAGGCTGTTCAGCGTGCGTGTGTAGGAGGTTAGGGGTTTGATCACTGCCTCCTACATGTTATTTTTCTTAATAATCCTTTGTAGATCCCATGCTATCCTTCCAAGCGCGCTCACTGTATGCCTCAAGATCATCACCCTTAGACCAATCAGCTCCAGATCTAATGCTTCCAATGAAGCTCCCTATGGTGAACACTCCTGGCACGATCACACTGGATCTCACGTTGCCTTGGGCCAACAGGGTTGGGCTTGGGCAAAATTTCAGCAACACAACCCTCAATTTGGGTTCATACCCCCTCAGGCCCATTTCTTTTCTCTTTGATTTTACTATTTATTTTATTTAATTAGTCTAATTGATTTTTATTTCAAATCATTTTTTAATCAGAAAATAATCACACAAAAAATAAGATTTAGTTTTTTTTAATAAATTAATTTTTGCAAATTAATTGATTTAATCAATTCTAATATTTTTCATTAATTAAAATTAAGTAGAATTAGGTCAAAATCAAATCTCTTTTTTTCATAAAATCTCAAAAATATTTTTCAATGATCAAATTTGATTTTTAGGGTTTTGAACTTCCAGTTAATTCTCGCGCGCTATTATTGTCGTATGATTATTTTTATTATTGATGTAATCGTGCCTAGTTTGTAATAGCTTAATTAGGGTTTTATTTCCGCACTTTATTTTTTCATTCAAATATAAATGTATCTACACCAAAGCCTTGTAGTAGCGTAGGACCTTTATTTCTCGTTTTTTATGCGTGTATATAAATTGTTAATAACCTAGGCATGTATGCTTAATCAACCAAACAGTAGATCACTAAACTGCAAGCTAAAATATCTGAAATAACACATTATTGCACACTTGCACCCCTAGGGTATTTCCCACTTTGGTTGCCTTCGAAAATGGTCATGTCCCTCGAACATAGGAATACTCTTAGCAAAGACCCTCAGTTTAAAGTCATCATAAAGATCATAGTCCCTAAATGTCCCTCGAGTTGCCTACGAGAAATGATCTTATGATGATAGTCCCTTTGAAATGCTAAGGTATCCTTACATGTTGCCTTCAATGACCATTATGTCCCTTCCGATAGTCCCTTAACATCCAATGACTAGAGTTACCTACTCACTAATAGTAGGATAACACAGTCTAAAGGATAGGAGGAAAAGAACAGTCTTTTTTGAATGGGTAGATAATTGTTAGGTACTTGCTCAGAAATGATTTTACACTCTACACTTTCAAACACTTTTCAAACAAAGTTTTCAAAATACTTTATCACACTCTTGAGGATTGATACAAGAGTTACCATAAAGTGAATCGCCGCACTAAGGCATTTTCAAAGCTTTTTAAACCACACAAACACGAAAGTAATTTTCAAAAATGAGCAAGTACCTAAGAGCCCATAGAAAACCATTGATGGAAAGGGTGCTAACACCTTCCCTTTCCATAATCTACCCCCCTTACTCAGAAACTCAAAAAAGGTATTTTTCTGTTCTTTTCGCCCTTTCCTTTGTTGGATAAAAGAAAAGTCGGTGGTGACTCTTGCTTGCCGCAACATTTGCGAATACAAAATACAAAACCAGTATTAAACAGTGGGTTCTGCAACCGTATCACACATGTTATTTTCATCTTTGCTCACTTGAGCATTTACTTTTATGTCATTTTTATTTTGCTCACTTGAGATTTTCTTTTCTCTTTTAAAGATACTTATTAATCAACATGAACCATAAAAAACATTAATGATACTTGGACTATTTGGTTACTATCCTTGGCATGATGGAGTATTGGACTTCTTGGACTTAGGATTAGAGACCTTGATCATATGTTGGAGACCTTGTGACCTTAATTGATATTTTGTTTGGAGTTCTTGAGGTTTACCTCAAGATATTGGGTTTCTTGTTTGTTTTGTGTGCGGCTTATTATGATTACATACTTTGTCTGTAATCTAGAATTCATCTGTATACAGCCGTTAGTTTGCCCAATTTATGTGAAGACTTAATACAATTAAAGTTTGGTCTTCTCAAGAGGTCTAGTATATTTGCTTGCTTGGCTTAAATCTAAAGAATGAGAATTCTATCTTGACTCATAATGTCAAATGTCGGCTTCTTGTTAGTTAGATGGTTCTTCTCCCTAACTTTTACCTTATGCTTTAGGATAATTTCTTCATCTCCTTCCATCTTCTATAATTTCAAAAATCTTCTCCCTTTTCAGAAACTCTTCTTGTTTCTAAACTTGAACCACTTTCATAATAAACTTGGACTTAGGTCCATGCATTTTCAAAACATTTTCATAAATATACTTCAATTAACTTAATAATACCTTGACATTTTTGTGAGAAAACTAAAAGTCAAGCAATCTCATTCAAACCATTTTGCCACTTTGGATTTTGTTTTAAAAAACTTTTCTCAAAAGATTAGACTCTTATCAATTCTTGTAGTGATGCAAACAACTATACTTCTACAATATGTAGTGAAGAGAGATATTTTCCACTTGAATGTTGAGTGGGGCATTGTTGATTTTAAAATCCAATCCATATCCTCCACTTTGAGATGATGCAAATTATCCTTTCTCATGATTGTGGGTAGTAAGTATATTTTCCACACGGACAATGACGATGATGTCTTATCTCATAAAATTAACCAAAACACTTGTGTTTTAAAATTTTTAAAGAGGAACTATGTGTACCGTGACCCCCTATTGCACGGAAGGTGGTACGTAGACACTAAAGGTTCGCAACTGCCGCGGGTGCAAAAATCATAAAAAATATTTCTTTTCTCACCTCCACCATCTATATTTGTAAAACATTTTATAGCCAAAATATACAGATTTTACAAAGAGGTTCATGCAGAGTATCGTAGATGTTTAGGGTACTAATACCTCCCTTTTGCATAACCAACCCCCTTACCTTGAATCTTTCACCCTCTTTTGAGTTATTCGCTATTTTCCCATTCCTTTGGAAACAATATAGCACGGTGGCGATTTTTATTTTGATCTGTATAAGTTAAGTCAACCCAATGGCTTAGTCTTAAACATTTCTACCACTACACATGATACATGGACAGTGGATGCTCCCGAAACATAACGGGAGAAAGGTATATGTTCCAAGATTTGGAACTTAAGTTTGGAGGCATTGTTGGTTTCGGAGGTAACCAGAAGGGAAAGATCATCGGTTCTAGAACTACTGGTAATGGTAAACTCCCTTCTATTAAAAATGTTCTCTTAGTCGAGGGTTTGATGCATAACCTATTATCAATCAGTCAAATTAGTGACAATGGTTATGATGTCATTTTTAATCAAACGTCATGTAAAGTTGTTAGTCAGAAGGATGGATCAGTTTTTGTTCAATGGCAAAAGGAAGAACAATATTTACAAAATAAGATTATCAAATTTGAAAAATCAAAATGTAAAATTCCTTCTGACTATTCAAGAAGAGCAATGGGTCTGGCACCAACGTCTAGGTCATGTTAACTTGGATTAATCAGAGGCTTTCCTAATCTGAAGTATACTTCAGATGCTCTTTATGATGCTTGTCAGAAAGGAAAATTCTCAAAAACCTCTTTCAAAGCTAAAAAGATTGTTTATACTTTTAGGCCATTAGAACTTCTTCACATTGACTTATTTGGACCAGTGAAAACTGCTTCTGTCAATGGCAAGAAATATGGACTTGTCATCATTGAGTCATACTCTATATTTGCTTCTTTTTGTTCCCAAGTGAAAAATGAAAATGATTGCAAAATAGTTAGAGTTAGAAGCGATCATGGTGGAGAATTTGAAAACAAAGATTTTGAAAAACTTTTTGATTCAAATGGAATAGTTCATGATTTCTCCTGCCCTAGAACTCCATAACAAAATGGGGTTGTATAAAGGAAAAATAGAACACTACAAGAAATGGCTCGCACCATGATCCAAGAAACTCAGATGGCTAAGCACTTCTGGGCAGAAGCATTGAACACAACATGTTATATTCAAAATAGAATCTCCATAAGACCTATCTTGAATAAGACTCCTTATGAATTGTGGAAGAATAGAAAGTCCAACATTTCTTATTTCAATCCATTTGGATGTGTATGTTATATGTTGAACACTAAAGAGAATCTGGGTAAGTTTGACTCCAAGGCACATAAGTGTCTGATGTTAGGATACTCTGAACATTGTAAAGTCTTCAGAGTCTATAATACAGAATCACGAATCGTGGAGGAATCAATCCATGTCAGATTCGATGATAAGCTTGACTATGAAAAGTCAAAGTTGTGTGAAAAGCTTGCAGATGTAACTATAATGTTCGCCAAAGGAGAAGGTTCAAGAAGATAAAGAATCAGAAGTTCCTTTTTCTAATATTGTTGATAGTCATTCTGATCAACCTCAACCAAGAAAGAACATAATTACATCCTCCCATCCTGAAGAGCTCATTCTTGGAAGTAAAGATGCTCCAGTTAGAACAAGATCAACTCTCAAACCTTCTGATGAAGTGCTTCTGGGTTTAGTTTCTTTAATAGAACCTACATACAATGAGGAATTCCTTCTAGATAAAGATTGGATTCTGGCTATGGAAGAAGAACTCAACCAATTCTCAAAGCATGATGTTTGGGATCTCGTTCATAAACCCAAAGGGGACCACATCATGAGAACCAGATGGGTGTTCAGAAACAAACTCAATGATAAAGGTGGAGTTGTCAGAAACAAAGCACGACTGGTTGCACAAGCTTATAGTCAACAACAAGGGATAAACTATATAGAAACCTTTGCACCAGTCGCCAAAATGCTCTAAGCTAATGCAAGCTGAGTTTGAAATGAGTATGATGAGAGAACTGAAGTTCTTTCTGGGAATCCAGATTGATCAAAAACTAGAGGATATTTACATTCATCAAAGTAAGTACACTAAAGAACTTCTGAAGAAATTCAACATGACAGACTGCACTATAGCAAAGACTCCAATGCGTCCAACATGTATCCTTGAGAAAGAAGAGGTAAGTGGAAAAATATGTCAGAAGTTGTATCATGGTATGATAGGCTCTCTTCTGTATCTGACTGCATCTAGACCTGACATTTTATTCAGTGTTCATCTGTGTGCTAGATTCTAATCTGATCCTAGGGAAATTTGTTTAACTGATGTTAAGAGAATTCTAAGGTATCAGGAAGGAACCACTAACCTTGGCTTGATGTAAGAGAAAATATTAGAGTACACTCTTTCTGGTTTCTATGATGCAGATTATGCTGGAGATCAAATGGAGAGGAAAAGTACTTCTAGAAATTGTCAGTTTCTAGGCAAGAATTTGATATCATGGTCAAGCAATAGGAAATAAATAATTGCTCTCTCAACTACAGAAGCAGGGTATATCTCAGCAGCAATATGTAACACTCAGATGCTCTGTATGAAGAATCAGCTGAAAGACTATCAGATTTATGAGAGTAATATTCCTATCTTGTGACAATACTGCTGTTATTTGCTTGAGTAAGAATCCTATCTTACACTTTAGGGCTAAACACATAGAAATCAAACATCATTTTTATTAGAGACTATGTTCAGACATGGATCTTATCCTTAAAATTCATAGATACAGACCATCTATGGGCTGATATTTTTACAAAACGCTTAGCTGAATATAGATTTCTGTTTATTCTAAAGAATCTGAAAATGGATCTTGTCATACCCCAAATTTGCCTGCCCCATTTTTAAAATATTCAAATTATTTTTAAACTTGCTTTCATAATTTTTTTGGGTGTTACTCACATTTGGTTTAACAATAATTTATTTTTTCTTATTTAAAATATATAATAATTTACTTTAAAATATTTATATTTTTAAAATAGCAAAATATTTTCCTACCTTCATATGCTTCTATGTGCCTTTTTATCTCCAATAGAAAGACATAGCATAGTTGGTAAGAGAGTAAGGCTTGCAAGTGGAAGGTCTTGAGTTCAAGTCTCATTACACTACTTTTTGGTATTTATAAAAAGGATAAAAAAAGTCAATTTCCAATTATTTTATTATTATTTTTGTTTTCTATTTTAAGGGTATTTTAAAATTATTTTTTTAAATCTTTGATTTTATACACTTAATAGTCAAGATGCTAAAAATAATTGAAATCTTTCAAAATTAATTTTTATTAATCACCAAATCAATCACAATTATGAGAAAAAATCACAAAAGTGTTTAGGTTCATAATCATGTCCTCCAGGTTTCAATCAAATCTCAATTAGTATAAATCTTCCCAAAAAAATCACTTTTTTTATTATTAAATTATTATTTTCAAATTTTTTAATTTATAAATTTTCAAAAATAGTTTTTTTCACTTTTTTCAATTTTTAATTAAAAAATAACCAAAATCATATAAAATATAAAAACAACAAAAGTATATGATTTGTCACTTTCTGATTGGTCACATGTTGATAAAATTGATTTCTCATTGGTCAGAGTTTGTAGACTTGATGACTAAGATAAAATCTTAAACTTTGTTTTTTTCTTGGTGTGGAATATTTCCTTTTGGGGGTGTCTTTAACCTAATTTCAAATCTACAAATAGGGCTCTCTTCACCCTAAATTTTTCATCAGCTACCATTTGGAGAATCAATAGTCATTTGCAGATCAATAACTCACTAGAGTTCTCCTAAAATTTATTGCTCTTCACATCAAAGAACAACAACAAAGAAACCCTGAAGTCTCCCTCAACAATCATATGAAGATCAACAATCTTATTAATAATCATTTTAGGGTTCTGAACAGAAAACCTAAATTTTTTTTCACAATTGGAGGACGAGTTTTCTAAGAATACCAACTTCTCTATCTGAATGCTTCCCATCAGGTGCCACCTCTCTTTTTTCCTTTTTTTTGCTTTGATGATAGAGCTATTGTTTTAGGTTTGACTCAGATTTTGGCGGAGAAGGAAGGTAGAAGGAGAAATATTGTGAACGTGAGAGAGAGAGAGAGAGAGAGAGAGAGAGAGAAAGAGACTCTATGTTTGGTTGTTCTTCTAATATAAGTTGTTTATATTTTTATTATAATATATGTTGTTATTATAATATGTGTTGGTATTATAATATTGGTTGTTATTATAATTGATGGCCTTTGTAAATCAAATTGTGTTTCTACTTAGAAGCAGACGGCGGTATGTCTCCCCTATCTTTCTGTTGTTGCTTTTTATTCATTTATTTATTTTTACCAATTAGTTATTGTTACTCAATTTAATTATTTATTAGAATTAGGATTAATGATAGACTTGGACCCTTCTCTTTTAATCCACACTCCTCCACGCATTTGGTTAAGTTTAATTTCTGAACTTGGGCCCATATCATTTACACCCCATAGAATTACTACCTAACACTAAAATGCACCCCCTGACCTTTTTGGATTCAAAATTACTTTAGGCCTATATTTATTTTTATATACACCACTCAACTTTAACTTTTATAACCCTTAAATTTAATTAGTTAATTCTAATTATTTGGTTTTATTTATTTATTTTCTTTATCTATTTAATTCACATAATATTTTTAGCATTTTGCATTAAACATTTTTTTTTGCATTATTATTAATAAATAATTATTAGATTTTTATTAAAAAATATTTAATATATTTTTAATAATTATAAAATAATTATTTATTAATTAAAATATTTTCTAAAAACACTAACCCTACTTTTTAATTGCATTGCATCTTTTTTCTCCTTCAAACTTACTTTTTTACAAATTGCATTATACATTCTAAGATAACTAACCCATCAAATACTAATATTTTTCTCTACTAACATAATTTAAAACTCAAGATATTTTCAAAAAGGACTGTGGAGATTTTATTTATTAACTGCGAATTGCGTCTATGATTCCGCTATTTTCAAACTAGACAAGGTTCAAGAGAATTCAAAATATTTCCATAATCCATAAAAAAAACTAACCAAACACTTCGAGCTACGAATTAGGATTCTGATTCCTCATAAGAGGATATATAGGCATACGACTTAAAACCCGTGGTGAGTTCCCCTAACTAAAAAATTAAAACCCTATTCCTAAACCTTAAACTTAAACCCTTGTATTCTTGTGAACAAGGTAGGTAAAGGGTGCCTAACACCTTTCCTTTCCTTCGTCTAAAGTTAATCAAGAACATATAATCTCTGTATCAATTTAGGTTTTTTCCATTATTCACCTGTCGTTAGGATAAAAAGTAGTGATGGTGACTCCATATCTTTTGCTGGTTATTACAGTTGGCGACTCTGCTGGGACTCAACCCTAGGGTTTAGAAGCTTCTCCTTTTTGGGTTTAGGGTTTTTGTTAGGGTTTTCTATTTTTCATGTTTTCTATATTTTCTTATTTTATTTATTTATTTGGTCTAATTATTTGTTTTTATATTATTTTCATTATCAAATATTATTTGTGGTGGGATTTTAATTTCGAATAATTCAAACCCTTAGAAAGAAGGTTCGTCTATTGGCCAAGGGGATATATCATCCCTATGAGTTTTTGTGACGACTTAGCCTAGAGTCGGTGGAATTCCAAAAAAGGAATATGTCTCAAGAGGTATCCTCTTAGGGATAGAACTTTGGAATGAAACTTATGACTCTTTGTATAATCCTAAACTAAAATCTCATGGTGAGACCTTGTATGACCTTAAAGATGAAAGTTCCGGTCTACAATGAGGCTCCGCTTAAGGGAGGACCTTGTGCCTTTCCATCTAGTGTTATCCATGATACTTTTAAGGAATCCACCTTATAGGAAGGGTAGAACATATGTAGGCTAAAACTAGGAACCTACGTACTAAGGAAACTATTATCATCCCATCCTTCATAGGAAGCCTTCCCGCGAGGGACATTCTATTGTAATTTGAAACATATGTGGGGTTATCTCTTATCATTATTATACCCTAAACTCGTAGGGGAATTCTTTGGTTTAGCTCGTAGGGTTTTCTATTTAGTCATAATCCTTAGCCTGTAGGGATCCCTTTTGTCTGTCATTATCCTTAGAACCTTTATAAAATCTTGTTCCCCATATGGAACCTTCCCACGAAGGATGTCCTTGTTGATGCATGCCACGTGGCCTATATCAGGCCATGGGATTTGGTGACCGTTGACCGGTCACCATATGCTCTCTTCCATGTTATTCCCTCAAGTCCAATATTCGTATCAACTGTCCATTGGTCTATCACAATTCCTAGCCTGTAGGAATTCCCGTCCCTCTGTTATAATCCCTAGCTTGTAGGGATTCTTCTTCGTCTTTCATTTTCAATAATTCTTAAGGAGTTCTTGTCTGTCTCAATATCTGAGTCAGTGTAGGGTAATATCATTTCCATGTATATCATTAAACCCGTATAGAGTACTCTTATGTTTATCTTTATACTACTTCTGCGTTGAATCTCATATCCATGAAACTTTTTTGCATAACCTTAAAGCCAAAAATATTTTGCATACCATACATTCATACATACGCATTTCCATCTTCGCCCTTGTCCAACTATCATCCAACTAACAGATTTCCTGATACTCAAAGAAAAAATTCCAAGCATGCTTCAAGAAAGTTTGACATAACTCAAGAAATTCATAAGTTGTTAAAGGAGAAAGTCAACCAATGAGCTTGGTCCTACAAATCTTGTTAAGTAAAAAAGACAACCCTTTGTCATACAAGTCAAAGGCCTACACAACGCCTCAAAGGCAATTATCATTGGTGATTCAGAAACAACAATGTCAATAATTACCCTCTCAACAAAATTGATATGCCCAACAAAAGAAAATGGAAGGGTCGCCCCTTACTCTGGCAAGTCCAAGATCATCAAGGATATATCCTAGAGTCAAGTGGATCGAGAAAGGAGCTCTTCCATAGGATCATTAGATTTTATCAATTTCAAATTGTAGTTTCCAAGTTACTAAGTTGTATTTGGTGTAAATTTGTATCTTTTAACTAGTTATTAAAATAAAATGAGCATGCATGTTTTTGAAATCAATCCATTTGTTTCACTCTTCCATCACTTTCCATAAATATTAACTATTCACTTATATCTTCCATTTCACAACTTTAACAAACCTTGAGGGAGAATGATGAAAACTAAATAACTGAATTTTGGCTGACGTGTGCTTTCAATGTAAGACCGAGCTGACGATGTAAGGTATTGTTTCAATTCCTAAATAATGGAGAAATAAGGAGTTAATCTATAGTCAACCCCCTCGATCCAGGAGTTGAAGTTTTGTTCTATTTTCTAAAAAACCCTTACTCTTAACCAGGGGAAGGGTAGTATTTCAATTAATTCAATGATGCATTCTAATCTCATGAGAATCGGCCCGTCTAAGCAAGAGGTTCAAGCACATCCTTTTTCTCGCATTCATTATCCAAGATTAAGGAATCAATGAAGATAAAGTTCACGACATCTTCTTCCTCGGTGTTGTTGGCTCATAAATTCGACACCCTTATTTTTCATTAATATAAACCATTAATCATGAGGAATGGTTTCGACCAGCTGATCCTGTCGAATGCGCTGATCCTGTCGAATGCTCATCAGAAGGTGGCAAGGTACTTAGAGGATTTCTTTAAGTAGGAATCTTGTTGCCTTCGACGTTGAAGGAGCTTCTCGACAAAGGTATTTGATGCTCAGAGTGGAACGGTTTGAGATTCGAATGTTTGGAGGGAAAACGGTTCCCAGCAGTTACCAAGTGCAACGTGCCAAGATCAGGAGCGTCGAATGCTGTGAGCATGCCAAGTGGTGTCATCTCGAAGCAGCATAACTGCCCAACGGTTACTTGAGATATGTTTAGTATAAATACTAGTTGTTCACGTAGTTTTCGCGTGTGTTCATCATTATATACAAGTCACTCATTTAGATTCAAGTACCCAGTGTGAGCGAAAGAATTGTTGAGAATGTATGTGTGAAACACCATTTAAATTAATCAAAGTCTTTTATATTCCAGCACTTTATTGCCTTTTCATTTACCCTTCTCTGTCGAAGCCTTTATTTAACGCTTTCATTTATTCTATCAAGCTTTTCTTCATGCAATTTACATAAAGTGTCTTTACTTTCCTGGCATTAACCATCATTAAACTTAGTCAAACCCCAAAAAATCAACCATGTCTTAGGATCAATCTGATCGATCATGCGAGTCACCAAATAAGTAACCTTTTGGAGGATCAGCGGTTGTTTACCAATTTCCACGGTAAAAAAATTGGCACGCCCAGTGGGACTTTGTGTTGATTTTTAAGGTTAACCGTATTTATATTAGAATATCATCTTTTTCGAGAAGTATTGCATGTTATTGAGAAGTGGCAGAATATACACTAACGATACCAATACTACAAGAAGAAGAGAAGCGATGGCGAATCCGCCAAACAATAGCGAAATCCCACAAACAAATGTGGGAACAACGGTTATCCCAACCGTAAGTGAAGCGCTAACCGCTGGTTCAACACCAGCAGTAACGGTCACACAAACGGGGCCATTACCTCCGTTCACTGGCCCCAGAATGCCTTTGGGAACTCTCTCACCTTGGGGAAACCCAGGAACTAGGCCTTATGTTCCCCCAGGATTCTCGATAGGCGGTCCAAATCGAGAACCACTCTATGGCATGCCAACTTCTGAATTGGCTAGCCTGACGAACGCTGCGTCCACTTTTTTAGACCCTTTAGTGAGCGCCTCTTCGCCACTCCAAGGTTCCGGAGTTGGTATGGCGAACAGGAGTAGGACCCAACTCTTAGGAGGAACGTCCCAAGTAGCGTATGGCCTTACGAATGCCTCGACAGCAGTCTTGAGGCAGCAGATGGACGAAAGCAACCACGATATGGTTCAAATGTTGGCACAAACTTTAAGTACAGTGCTGAATCCCCTAATACAAAATACCACTCAGTCGAATCAGCAGATGACAGCGCAAATGGCGCGTCTGGCTGATTTCTTTGGGGTACCCCAACCTATTCGACAGCCCCAAAGGGCGCAAATAAGGGGAAACCAAGGTATACTTCTGGAGGAAGAAACCACTATTAACCAAGTCCAGCAGCCTGTCGAAGAAAACCTTAGGACGCGATTGGAATAACCCGGAGTCGAAGAACCTAGGGTTATAGCCCCGGAAGTAAGGGTAGTCAACAGAAACCAAAATGCTGACGAAATAGTTCAGCACATCCAATACCAGAATATGGGTTTGGAAAATAACCTGACAGCCATGATCGAAAGAATCATGACGCAAAATGGGATGAATACGGGCTTTCGTAGGCCCAACTTTACATCCCCACTGTCAGAATATGTGTTACAAACAGACTTACCTCCTAGATGTAAAGTCCCTAAGTTCACTAAATTTTCAGGGGACACGACAGAATCTACTGTCGAACATGTGGCGAGATACTTGATTGAAGCAGGAGATATTTCAAACAACGAAAACCTGAGGATTAAGTATTTCCCAAGTTCCCTAACAAAGAACGCATTTACTTGGTTCACAACTCTTCCCCCCAATTCGATCCACCATTGGACCCAGTTGGAGAGATTGTTCCATGAGCAATTCTACATGGGACAAACCAAGATAAGCCTGAAAGAATTGGCCAGTGTAAAGAAACGATTCACTGAACCTATAGACGAATATCTAAATAGGTTTAGGTTGCTCAAAGCAAGATGCTTTACGCAAGTGCCAGAACATGAGTAAGTCGAAATAGCCGCAGGAGGCTTAGATTATTCCATTAGGAAGAAATTAGACACTCAATACCTGAGAGACATGGCCTAATTGGCTGATAGGGTTCGACAGGTAGAACGCCTTAAAGCTGAAAAAGCCAAGGCGACAAAAACTCATAAAAGAGAAAGGATAGCATATGTCGAAATGGACGATGAAGATCCAGAAACCTTCGACGAAACTATAATCGTCGAAGAAAGCGAGGTCGATTTAGCGGAGCTAAAACAAGGGCCACCTTACTCTTGCAAACTGCTAGTCCCCTCAAGTGGGAAAAATCCCACTGGTCCGGAAAGGGCCAACGATAGGTTCCCCAAAAAGACTTACAGTTTTGATATTACAAAATGTGATGAAATTTTTGACTTACTTGTAAAAGATGGCCAAATGATAGTGCCCCCATGGGTAAAAGTGCCTCCTCTTGATCAAAGAAAGAAAAGAGGCTTTTGTAAATATCATAATTTTCTGGGCATTAAAACATCTCAATGTTTTCTTTTCAGGAATCTCGTGCAAGATGCTATCGAAGAAGGGAGGTTGAAATTTGCTGATAAGACCCCCATGACTGTGGACTCTAACCCTTTGCAGGCTGAAGCCCATTATGCTGAACCTTCAGAGGTGAATGTGATCGAGGCATCCAGAAGCCAGGCGAAGAGGCCAGGAATAACTATGGTCGAAGTCACCAAGGATCATGTCAACATGCCAATCTTTGGCAGTTTTTATGGGAGTCTTTCTAGAAAGACAATTGAAGCTGTCCAAAAAGCTGTTGAAAGCCCAAAATCTGGAGCAAAACCCAGTTCCTACTTAGCTGCAGTCCAAGGCCAGACAGAGGACCTGGAGGCTCAGATGAAGCAAATGACTCTTGCCACCAAAGACACCATGAATGTCAACATGGTCGAAATCTCTGAACCAAAAGCATCAGAGGAGGCCACTAGGCAAGAACAAGCCAACAAAACGGCTTTCCCTCGGGAAAATGAAAATCTGGCAGATTTCCTGCAAAGATGCCAGAAGAAGAAGTCAGAAGTGATGTTGTGTCCTCGATGTAGCTCGATTTTCGACAAAAAAGCTGCTGAACACATCCAAGGTGTAAGAGCAGCAAACAGAAGAAGGGAAAGTGTTGATATTTGACATGACCCCAGAAGAACCTACCAAAAGGGTTCAAATCAAGAGAAGAGGCCACTGACTTTCAGGCCTCCAACCAATGTGCCAGTTGATACGTGGTATAAAACATCAGGTCGAAAGAGACCGAGTGAGGAAAGATGGCACTCCTTCGAAGTGCCAAGAGGTTCATCTTTGACACACAAGAAAGAACCTCAGGTTGTCGCTTCTAAAGTGACCCAGGTATCAAGTAACTACAAGGGAAAAAATCCCATGTCTCGATCCCAATGGAGAAGATACCAGAGGCGGCGAAAGGCTGAGAGGGAAGCTACCAATGAACCAAAGCCAGAATCAAGTTCAAATGTCCCTCAGAGAAAGCAGAGAAAGCCTCTGGAAAGACAACCAGTGACCAATAGACTAGTCTGGCCTAACCAGGGCGAAGTTGATAACGAAGATGGCTCTGAGTCTGATGACACCCTAGATATCATGGTGAACATAGTCTCAGTTTTGCCAAGAGAGTTCAACCGCCAGGTGGAGGTCGAAGCGAACGATTGGGAAGTCGAACAAGAAATGGCCAAGCATAGGCCAGTATGCTACTTCGTCATGGATAATGGCGCTACTGAAGAGCAAAATGGTTTCTTCGAACCTCCTACAGAGGCGATGAAAAATCACCTCAAGCCTTTATTTATAAGGGAAAAACTCGAAGAAACCACCGTAAATAAGATCTTGGTGGACTGTGGGGCAACCATCAACATCATCCCTCACTTTATGCTGAGAAAAATAGGCAAGAGCGATGAAAACATCAAGCCTCACAACATGGTCCTGTCAAATTATGAAGGCGGAATAGGGACCACTATGGGTGTGATCCAACTAGACCTCAAAGTGGGATCCATCCTTCGACCAACTATGTTTATGGTCATATCGGCCAAACCAAACTATAATCTTTTGTTGGGTCGAGAATGGATACATGGTGTTAGAGCAGTACCATCATCAATGCACCAAAGGTTGATACTATGGCGTCCTGATGGAATGGTCGAAAACATAGAAGCGGATCAGAGCTATTACTTGGGTGAAGTAAATCACCTAGGGAGAGCAAACTTCGACAAAAATTTGGCTCACATTGGGCCATGCCCAGCACCTGACTTCGACTTGGCGCCAGCGCCAAATGCTTTTTGTTCCTTATACCTGCACCCTGAGCATGGTTTTCAATGGGACAGAGAAGACTTGTCCCACATTGATTTCAGTGGGCTAACTGACATCCAGCCAACTGGTTGGGGAAGCGAATTCAGTGACAATGACTGAGTCACAATCACTGCAGCGAATTTCGGCTTATGTAGCCGAAACAAGGATGATAACAGCTCTTGAAGCCGAAGTAAAATATATGGCCACACAGGCCAATGATCAAGAGTTACCTTCTGCAGGTCCTGGAAAGGATTTCGACCCAGAACCTCCTGATATCATGCCAGAAGAAATGCAGGAACAAAGGCTCGACGCCATCTACGACGATGAGCCTTTGGGATTCGAAAAGGACCCCTTAGCGAACAACATCAAAATGTTAGCGCATGATCCTTTAGAAGAAATCAACTTGGGCGAAGGGTTAGAGAAAAGGACAACTTACATTAGCGCAAAAATAGACCCAGAACTCAGGTTGGAAGTGATCCATTTGTTAAAAGAGTTCAAGGACTACTTTGCATGGGACTACGACGAGATGCCTGGTCTCGACAGAGGATTGGTAGAACTTCAGTTGCCAATCAAACCTGGGAAGAAGCCAGTCAAGAAAATTCCAAGACGCTTCGCTCCAGAAATACTGTCGAAGATCAAAACAGAAGTCGAAAGACTGCTGAAGTGCAAATTCATACGAGCTACGAGGTATGTCGAATGGATTGCAAACATTGTGCCAGTGATTAAGAAAAACGGTACATTGAGGGTATGCATAGATTTCAGAGATTTGAATGCTGCTACACCCAAAGATGAATATCCTATGCCTGTGGCGGAAATGCTAGTCGATTCTGCCGTTGGCCATGAGTACCTGAGCATGCTCGATGGTTATTCAGGATATAATCAAATATTCATTGCCGAAGAAGATGTGTCGAAAACAGCTTTTCGATGCCCCGGGGCTTTAGGCACTTACGAGTGGGTAGTGATGCCTTTTGGCCTAAAGAACGCTGGGGCAACATATCAGCGAGCGATGAACTCTATCTTCCATGATTTTATTAACACTTTTATGCAAGTATATATTGATGATATTGTTATAAAATCTGTTTCCAGGAAGAACCATATAGACTACCTTCGACAATCATTTGAAAGAATGAGAGAACATGGTCTAAAAATGAACCCTTTGAAGTGTGAGTTCTGTGTAAAAGCTGGAGATTTCTTGGGCTTCGTCGTCCACAAGAAAGGAATCAAAATCAACCAGAACAAGACGAAGGCAATCCTGGAAGCGAAAGCGCTAGCGAACAAAAAGGAACTACAATCTCTGCTGGGCAAGATAAATTTCTTAAGGAGATTCATATCTAACCTAAGTGGAAAAGCTCAAGCCTTCTCACCCTTACTTCGATTGAATAAGGAAAGATTCGAATGGGGGCAAGAGCAACAAGAAGCCTTCGACAAAATCAAAGGGTATCTCACAAAGCCACCTATTTTGGTGCCTCCTTGCAGCAACAGGAGTATGAGATTGTACATAGCTGCATCCGACAAAACTTTGGGAAGCATGTTAGCCCAGGAAGATGAAAATGGAGTCGAGAGACCCATTTACTATCTTAGTAGAGTTTTGAACGATGCAGAAACTAGATATAGCGAAGTTGAAAAATTATGTATATGTCTTTATTTCTCTTGTACAAAGCTCAAACAATATATAAAACCAGTTGATGTGTACGTTTCGTCTCATTTTGATGTTTTCAAGTACATGTTGTCGAAACCCATCCTGCACAGCCGAATTGGCAAGTGGGCGCTAGCGTTAACTGAATACTCCTTGACCTTTATGCCTCTTAGGGCAGTGAAAGGGCAAGTGGTGGCAGACTTTATAGTCGACCACTCAATTCAGGTTGAGAATATAAATTATGTGGAGATAGAGCCTTGGAAATTCTACTTCGATGGTTCTAGCCATAAAGATGGAACAGGAGTAGGGGTCTTGATTATTTCTCCAGAAAAAATTCCAACAACATTCAAGTACAAGATATCAGGTACTTGTTCGAACAATGAGGCTGAGTACGAAGCTCTAATTACCGGCCTTGAGATATTGTTGGAATTGGGGGCAACTCGAGTCGAAATAATGGGAGACTCAGAGTTAGTCATTAAGCAAGTCACAAAGGAACATAAGTGCATAAGAGAAAATCTTATTATGTACTTTGTGATAGCAAATCGTTTATTGAAAAAATTCGAAATGGTCAACATTCGACACATACCCAGATTGGAAAATCAAATAGCCAATGATTTGGCACAAATTGCATCTGGGTACAAAATTTCAAAAACGAGACTACAAAGAGCAATCGAAGTCCGAGAAAAAATAAAAGCAACTAGTCTGTCACCAACGGATTTGAAATCGACAAGACTAGGGTATGCTGATCAAAGGAACTTTGAAATATCATTCATAGACAATTTGTCAGAGCAAGATTGGAAGAAAACCATTGTAGATTATCTACAAAATCCAGCAGCTTTGACAGAACGGAAAATAAAATATAGGGCGTTGAGTTACGTACTCATGGGTAATGAGTTATTTAAAAAGACGCCTGAAGGGGTACTGCTAAAGTGCTTAAGCGAAACTGAAGCATACATAGCCCTTTCGACTACACACGCTGAGCATGTGGGGCTCACCAAGTAGGCCATAAGATGAAATGGTTGTTGTTTTGACAAGGACTATACTGGCCCACCATCTTGAAAGATTGTGTTGAGTTCGTGAAGGGTTGCCAAGAATGTCAAGTCCATACGGGCATCCAACATGTACCAGCAAGCGAACTTCACTCAATAGTGAAACCTTGGCCCTTTAGAGGATGGGCGTTGGACCTTATTGGAGAGATTCGACCAGCATCATCAAAGAGCCAGAAGTATATACTGGTAGGCATTGATTATTTCACTAAGTGGATCGAAGCTATTCCTTTAGTCAATGCAGACCAAGAAAATGTCATTGAATTTATTCAAAAGAACATTATCTTTAGATTTGGAATCCCTGAAACTATAACGACTGATCAAGGATCAGTGTTCACCGGTCGAAAGATGCAGGAATTCGCTCAAGAAACAGGCTTTAGACTCCTAACATCAACACCTTATTATGCACAGGCAAATGGCCAAGTTGAAGCAGCGAATAAAATAGTGATTGGCCTGATAAAAAAGCATGTAGGAAAGAAGCCAAAAAATTGGCATAAGACGTTAGACCAGATCTTGTGGGCCTGTCGAACGTCCCCAAAAGAAGCCATAGGTACAACACCATATCGGCTAACTTTCGGTCATGACACAGTGCTGCCAGCGGAAATTTGTTTTCAATCAGTAAGGGTTCAGAGACATCATGATATCCCCTCTGAGGTTTATTGGGATATGATGTTGGACGAACTAGTAGATTTAGACGAAGAAAGACTACGCGCTCTTGACCTACTAAGAATTCAGAAGAAGAGAGTGGAAGACTCTTACAATAAAAAAGTAAAACCTAAGGCATTCTCGCCTGGAGAATTAGTTTGGAAGGTGATTCTCCCCATGGATCGAAGGGATCGAAGCATGGGGAAATGGTCACCCAAATGGGAAGGACCATTCAGAATTATCCAAATTTTTTCTGGTGGAGCTTATGAAGTCGAAGAGTTAGGTGAAGATAAAAGACTCTTGAGAGTAAACGGCAAATATTTGAAAAAATATAAACCCATGCTCCAAGAGATCAAAATAAATAGCAATTAATGACCAAATTAACCATAAAGAGCCAAAATGGAAAATTATATAAGAATTAGCCAAAATGGTTACATTGTCTTACAAATATTACAATACATGGTTAATAAATGGCTGAGCAAATTAGAAAGGGATAGAATCTTTAAGTCGAAGATACTTGGCCTGCTGCAACTCCAGCCTTTTGCTACACAAGGCAGTCGCCTGAGAAGGTTTGGCAATCTGGTCATCGAAGGCTTGGGCCTTCTCAGCGAACTCTAGGCCTCGTGTAACTTCATCTTGGCTCTCTGTGTCCGAAACAGTCAAGAGGAGCTCCTCTTTGCGCTTGGTGTTAGCATTTATCTTGGCCTCCAGCTCCTCGATCTGTGCCTTTATAGAGGCATTATCTCGATCTATGGCGTCAATTTCTTCCTGCTTGGATGCCTTCTACTTCGACAACTCTGCAATTCGAGAAGTCGTTTCAGCTACCTCAGTCCAGGCAGAAGAACTCTTGCCATGTAGCGCTTCGAGCTGGCTGTTGAAGCCCCTCTGACGTCGATAGTCCGCAGAGACTTGGTCAACAATGGAGTATAACTCCAAGATAAAGCTAGAAACCTCTGGAGACACAACAAGCAAATTGACTGCATTCAAAACAGCTCCCAGACAAGACGGAGCAGTAGGATCCCCCTCCAAAGCCTTCATCAGATCCTTTTTGAAGAACTGAGCCTTGACCTTCATCAAAGCCTCATCAAGAGGAGAAGTTGAAGTGGACTTCCCCGATGCAGTAGAAGCATCATGACTAAGGTCAGATGAACTTCCCCTACTCTCAATGATGGCATTCAGGTAGCCAATAGGATCAGTTTGCTTCAAAAGGGCCAAGTCTTCTTTAGACTTGGGCTTTGTCGAGGTGGTAGCCCTTACAGCAGCGTTGGCTTGGGGTTGAAGTTGTTGAGTAGCGTTTGCATCGACATGACTCTCTTCGACCTGTAGTTCAGTAGTGCCAGCATCAACATGATCCCCTTCGTCATGTTGCTCCTCTGTCAGATCGACCACTTGAGTTTCCTTTGGTTGTTGTTCCTCTGCTTCGGCAATGGCTTCATCGTTCGCCAATTCCTCCTCTTGTTGCCTACTATGTTCAGCAGAGTCTTGTGTCTCTGAAGTTTTTGGTGCTGAACTTTCGGTGGTCTCCTGAAAATAGAAGAGGAAGAATCTTCTGGTTTAGAAAGATATACAATCAAACGTGAGCATTGACACCTAAGTTAAAAATGGTCGGAGGAACTACCTGTAGAGGAATTTCAGCCCCAGGGCTGGAATTATCACTTTCGACGGGTTTGTTGAGCAAGACGTTCAGCTCCTCCTCCGTGGGCTCTTCGATGATCACGGGAGGTGGCCTGGGTCTTCTCCCTGCAACCTTTATTCTGATAATGGGTCGAGGCTCAGGAGCAGGGGCATCTTTCTTCAGTTTTCTCCGTTTAAGAGGAGCGGGGGGAGATTCATCCTCGTCGTCACTCCCAGATTCGACCGTTAGTGCAGGTCGCTTCTTAGGTGCAGGTTCCTGAAAACCAAATGGAGTCGATTTAGAGCGCCGCATCGAAAATCAGGATGTTAAAACCAGAAGGAAATAATAAAAGTCTGGTTACCGGTGCTGAAGGTTTTGTAGAGGGACCTCCTCCCTGTTGACTTTCTGTGGTTTTCTTTGCTGCAGGCTTTCGAACAACTGAAAGAAGACGCATTCACAAGTTATAATTAACAAGTTATAAGTCGAAATGGAAAGACAAATATAATTTGGAGAGTGAACGTACATTTCTTTATTTTGTCAAGGACCAGAACGAAGGACTTCTGGAGTTCGTCCATAAAATCTTTTTCATCGAAGAACTCTTCAGCATAATAACTCTTCCACCAGTCTTCAAAAGATGGTGAACAGAGGAAGTTGAGTTGATAGTCGAACAGTGAAAGTACTGTTCGACCAGCATACCTGCCAATGTGCTTGGTAGCAGCATCCTCAGTGTAATCATTGCAAAAATACAACATTGATTTCTCCCTAGGAAAAATGGGAGAAGGGAGTGATTGGATGATACCAAACTGTCGAGAGACCAAGTTTGGCTGATAAGCGATCAGGCTCAGGTGATTCTTGGAACTCTTAAAGCGCAGTGGCATTATTCTGGGAGTGAGAAATGCTTCCCACAGTGTTGTGTGCTCTTCGAGATGAGGGTCCCCTGATGACTTTGGATGGGGCCTGGTGAACCATTCTGGACCAAACTTTCGACGGGCGAAAGGAGCCATGGTCGAGGTGAATTCTTTTCTTCCTGCAAACATCAAAACGAAGTTTGCAAAGGTCTGTTGGAGTTCCAGCCCATCTTCAGTGGGAGTCAGTAAAGCCAGTCTGGTGCCTTCGATACGCCTTTTGGCTATCTCAGGAGCTTGTTCGTTTATCTGAGTTTTCTGAGGTAAGAAAGACTCAAAAGTGGCATTTAGCCATAGTTGTAGTAGCCAGAAGGGTCCTACAAGCAACAAACTGGATCTATTTTCTATTACCTTTAACAGAGTCACTCCACTGCTTATCGACTCATACAGGTTCGCCAGTATTAATTCGGCCAAACATATGTTTTGACCGTGGTGAAGCTGGGTAGCAAGGGTGACCATTTTCTTCGTCACCTGTAGAGACTTCGTGCAGAACACGAAGCGTGACAGCCAAAGGGCTAGAAACGCAATGTGCTCCACGTCCGTCACATTAGCTGTCGACCTGTCATGATAGTGGTTGATGTAGGTGGTGTAAGTGGGTTTGGTAGCTGAAAACCCAATCTGGTCTTCAGACATTTCCTCTGGGTCGAAGTAATCCCCAGTTGGTCGAAGACCGGTGATGGAAGCCACATCGAAGAGAGTGGGTGTTATCATTCCACAAGGCAGGTGGAAGGTGAAGTGAGTATAGTCCCAGAAAAGCAAAGAGGCTACCAGCATTTCAGGGGAGTAGTTGAGACCAGTCTTCGACAGCATGACTAGGTCATAAATCCCCAGGTTCTTCCAAATCGAAGCCTGGATTTTTTCCATCTTGTCTAGCCAAGCGTTGTAGTCTGGTGTAAGGCTAGGGCTAGACCTAAAAGCCCTAACACCTCTGTTGAAGAAACGAAGATCTATCTTTTCTTTTGCAGGATCTTCGTTGTCATCTGCAGCCTTTTTGGAGCACCCAACAGGTTTGAGTGCCTCAAGCACCGGGAAGAAGTTCTTGATCTTCGTGGAGTCAGCAATGCATGTAGATAAAGGGCCAGACATGGCGAAAACCTGGTTGGAGTATCCAACCGGAATCAGCAGTTGAGAAGAATAAACTTCACGCTCAGCAGTTCCCAGGGGTTCAGGAACCCTTCGCATGCCTTTGGAGTTAACTGTTGGAACAGTTGAGAAGATTTTTGGTTGGGCAGTTTTAGAAGGAATGTTAGAACTGGGAGCATTAGAAGAATGAGAACCTGAAGCCATTTTTGGGTTAAGATGAAGGTGGATGAAGAACAAGGTTTTTTGCAGAAATCTTTGTTCAATAATAAAGCTTGGATGAAGAATAGCGTGAAAAGTACCACGAAGGGCACTTAGCACTATTTATAGTGGTTGGGAAATCACAAAACTCGAGGCCATTTAATGTTTCAGACGATAGTGGGGCACGTGGCGCTCATTTGCTGACGTAGTCGTTCTGCAGAACGGAAACGGTGCAGCGTGCATCCTCGATTTTGGGAAAATTGTCATGATGATAATCTATGAAAAGACATTGGGCACGCCAAACGCCTTACTGAAGTGACGTCTTAGGAACAGTTGGAATGATGGTTTTTTGGGATTGTCAGTTGGTTGGTAGGAGACGAAAAGCGCACGGGTTAATATGTGGCTAAGAATGAAGGACAGGTGTCGGATGGAATCTCAAAGAATGCCTTTTTCTTTTCAGCGTCGAAATAAGGCATTCTTGGGGGGCAATTTGTTGGCTCATAAATTCGACACCCTTGTTTTTCATTAATATAAACCATTAATCATGAGGAATGGTTTCGACCAGCTGATCCTGTCGAATGCGCTGATCCTGTCGAATGCTCATCAGAAGGTGGCAAGGTACTTAGAGGATTTCTTTAAGTAGAAATCTTGTTGCCTTCGACGTCGAAGGAGCTTCTCGACAAAGGTATTTGATGCTCAGAGTGGAACGGTTTGAGATTCGAATGTTTGGAGGGAAAACGGTTCCCAGCAGTTACCAAGTGCAACGTGCCAAGATCAGGAGCGTCGAATGCTGTGAGCATGCCAAGTGGTGTCATCTCGAAGCAGCGTAATTGCCCAACGGTTACTTGAGATGTGTTTAGTATAAATACTAGTTGTTCACGTAGTTTTCGCGTGTGTTCATCATTATATACAAGTCACTCATTTAGATTCAAGTACCCAGTGTGAGCGAAAGAATTGTTGAGAATGTATGTGTGAAACACCATTTAAATTAATCAAAGTCTTTTATATTCCAGCACTTTATTGCCTTTTCATTTACCCTTCTCTGTCGAAGCCTTTATTTAACGCTTTCATTTATTCTATCAAGCTTTTCTTCATGCAATTTACATAAAGTGTCTTTACTTTCCTGGCATTAACCATCATTAAACTTAGTCAAACCCCAAAAAATCAACCATGTCTTAGGATCAATCTGATCGATCCTGCGAGTCACCAAATAAGTAACCTTTTGGAGGATCAGCGGTTGTTTACCAATTTCCACGGTAAACAGGTGTATTATCCAAGATTGGGGAATAAACTAAGATAAAGTCTATGATGTCTTCCTCCTCAGTACATCATTCAAGATCAAGGAAAAAATGAAGACAAGCTTACAAAGCTAACATGGCAGCCACAAATTAAAAAAAAGGCAAAATGAAATTCAAAAGGAGAAATCCCGCTAAGTCAAAGAAAATATAAAAAAAATTAACTTAGGCAAAAGATAAGGTATCCTGATGGACCAAAATTAAAAAGAATTGGTCCGTGCAAAAATAAGGGGTGGAAAACAAATAAATTGGAGAACAATCTTGTGACTGCCACCTCAAGAATCATCAAGGCTTCTCATCAATGCTTAGATCTTATCCATATTTTTCATTGGTGCTAGGATCTTTACTAATGCTTCTGCTCATCATCGCAACTACGAAAATTCTCTTGCAAACTGAATACATTCATTAGATTAATCGAAATTAGAATTGGAGAACGTCAAGGAGAATGGGGTGGGATAAATAAATTTTGAGCCTTATATCCTTTGTTTCTTAAAACACGAACCAAGGCCACGTGACAACCTTCAAAAGTCCTAATTGAAGCCAGGTTAAGTATGAAAGGATACTTGACAAAAAATGTGTTAAATTGACTCCTATGTTTGTTAAAACTATTGATGACCACTTCGCTTCTTTGAATCTCCATCTCTAATCATCCATTTCCATTCCATAACAAACTTCAATTTTAAAACTTGCATGTACAACAAACATAATTACTTTTCAAAATGTACAGTTTTATCAACTGATAGGCACTTAGTATCAAAGGAGATCTCAAATTGGTTTAATCAAAAGTAACCCTTTCCAGGAATCTCCTAACTAGGGGAAAATCATCCAAAAAAGAACCCCATAATCATAAACAAGACTATTGATCGTAAGGGCATATCACATGAAAATCCTATTGACTAGGGGTGATCATTATGAGATTTAATCAACTTGGATCTCATTTCAAAGCACAAATAAGGAGTGTACCTTTCGAAGAAGAATTCCTTAATCAAGTCATATCACAACATGGTATGACTCAATTTCATATTTTCAACAAACTTCTCAAGGCCCTAATATTCAGGGGGCAACCATCCAAGACTTAAATGTTGGGGAAGTGCATATCAAGTTCATCTTACAAAATGTAGGGTTCAAGTTCCCCTTCAAGCGACTTTAGATACAAACTCCGCAAGATTCGAATACTTGGGGTAATTCATATTGAACCTATATCATGGAGATCCAAGAGTACCTCCTCCAAATTCTAGAGATTGAGGGGCATACCTTTCAAAGAACTCAAATATAGGGGCAAACCACTGCGAGGCTCGATCAAGAGAAGTTGATCAGAGACATTTGTCTTTAAGAGTCCGTTAATCATGGGCATAATTCCAGATAGTAGGGCCATTCATGATCAAACTACTTCCAAAATCATGTCAAGAAGAATCTCTCCAAGACCTTACCAACAAATTGGGGAAAGACAGACCATGAAGGGGCAAACTATCCTCCTACATCATCAATCTTCGAGTTTAAAACGAGTATAAGAAAATCATGCAAGCACAACACTCTACCACCATATGACAAGTAGCCTTGTTATATAGGCAACCTCTCTACGTCTTAACCATCTGCGATCCCTCACAAGGGCATACGTCCAAAGCATATGAGTTTGTATAAATCATTTATTAGGGCTCTTCGATCCAGAATCAAGCTATACTTATCATCTCATCTATCTGATGAATTCCGACAGTATGGATTGAGCATATCTCAAAAAGCCCAATTACTCATTGACTTTTCAAAATCTAACATCCATTTATACATATCTTAGTCACTCATTACATGCATCAATCAATCATTACATTTCATGCATCAATCAAAATGTACACGCATAGCATGAAACCATATTTAATGTGAAGACAATTATCACTGTCAATCAGGTTATCTTTTCTATGCAGAATATCGATAGTAGATCCCCTGGTTAATCTCGGAAGATGATTTTCCAGAAGACCTCAGCAAAAGCTAGTTCTTAACAGAATCTCGACAATATATTCCCCTAGTTGATCTCGGCATATGATTTTCAAAAAGATTTCGGCAGTAGGTAGTCCTTAATTGAATCTCGGTAGTAGATTCCTTGGAAATCTCGACAGTAGATTTCTCATTAAGGGCCTCACATCAGGCATAACATGCACATAACCATATCAAAGTATCAAGATAATTCATTACATTTGTTGCATCTGACATACATAAACATCAAAAAAGTAATTGATAAAACATCATAGAGTATTTTGGTTAGAAAAATGTCGAAAGAGGTCCAAGACTACGCCTACGCCTACAATACAATCTTCAAATCTTGCTGACACTATTCACCTTGTTATGTCAAATAAACTTGGAGATACCACGACAAAATAACATGCATTATTGGGGAGTCAGTGACAAGAAAAAAATCCAATTGTTTAAAAGGAGAAAAAGATCAAAAGTATTTACAATACATTTTGTGCATGAACATACGAAATATTTGGTGCATATATATATATATATATATATATATATATATATATATATATATATATATATATATATATATATATATATATATATATATATACATTTGGGTTTCATATCGATTTAGGGCATCGTGCATATACATCGTGTATGGAATTTTCAAATATACTTTAGGTAAGAATACTACGAATTTTCTTGGGGCCTATTGTTGAATTAGCTTATCTACGCAAAACAAACAAACACCTTGGTTAAGAACAGACACAACCGGTAAACTTTGATCTTATCTTTGGTTTATTTATCTAAGATTCGATTATCAAAACACTTTTCAAATTTCAAACTCGCATCATTTATCCCCTAGGTTGTGATAAATATGCAAAATCTGCGATATAACTTATTGCGTTAGTCTCGAAGCAGCGATAAGTTATCTAACTCATATTATCTATCCTCCTAGGTTGTGGTAGATATGCAAAAATCTATAGTTCATTATGTCAGTCTCTAAGCGATAATGAATTATCAAGTTTGTGTTATTTATCCTCAAGGTTGTGATAAATACACAAGCCTATCCTCGTATTATCTATCCTCTAGGTTGTGGTAGGTATGTGAAAATCTATAGTTCATTGTGTCAGTCTCTAAGCGATAATGAATTATCAGGTTTGTGTTATTTATCCTCTAGGTCGTGATAAATACATAAGCCTATACTCGTGTTATCTACTCCCTAGGTTGTGGTAGGTATGTGAAAATCTATAGTTCATTGTGTCTGTCTCTAAGAGATAATGAATTATCAGGTTTGTGTTCTTTATCCTATAGGTCATGATAAATATACAAACCTATATTTGTATTATTTACTCCCTAGGTTGTAGTAAATATATGAAATTTGCGATATAACTCATTGCGTTAGTCTCGAAGCAACAATAGGTTATCTGACTATGCAATATAACTCATTTTGTTAAGTCTCCACGCGACAATGGATTATCAACTCTCTTTTATATATCCCCTAGGTTGTGATGAATAAACAAAATATGCGTTATAAGCATACTATGTTATTCTCGAAGTGTTAGTAAGTAAACTTTCAAACTTGTGTTATTTACCTCATAGGTTACGGTAAATATGTAAAATCTGCGATCTCTTTTCTAGGTATTGGAGAGTTGTCTGCATCGTCACATTTAGGTCAATCTCACTTTTTGCTCTAACTCTGGTAGGATGATACATCATCATCTTTGCCTATTTGTCGGTACTCTTGAGAACGATGTACAATGTATCCTTATAATCTTTGGTCTAAATTTTGGGGTCTTCCATTATTTAATAATCCTCAGATTCGAATATGCAAAACTTTGTATACTCGCACGCTTCAATCGAAGATTAATTAAATAGAGGTAGTTGTCATATCCCAAATTTGCCCGTCCTATTTTTAAAATATTCAAATTATTTTTAAACTTGCTTTCATAAACTTTTCGGGTATTACTCACATTTGGTTTAACAATAATTTATTTTTTCATATTTAAAATATATAATAATTTACTTTAAATTATTTGTATTTTTAAAATAGCAAAATATTTTCCCACCTTCACATGCTTCTATGTGCCTTTTTGTCTCTAATAGAATGACATAGCACAATTGGTAAGAGAGTAAGACTTGCAAGTAGAAGGTCTTGAGTTCAAGTTCAATTACACTATTTTTTGTATTTATATTCTTTTGTGTGTTTTTTAATAAAAAGGATTAAAAAAAATCATTTTTCAATTATTTTATTATTATTTTCGTTTTCTATTTTGAGGGTATTTTAAAATTATTTTTTTAAATATTTGATTTTATACATTTAATAGTCAAGATGTTAAAAATAATTGAAATCTTCCAAAATAAATTTTTATTAATCACCAAATCAATCACAATATTGAGAAAAAAAATCAAAAAAGTGTTTAGGTTCATAATCTTGTCCTTCAAGTTTCAATCAAATCTCAATTGGTATAAATCTTTCCAAAAAATCACATTTTTATTATTAAATTATTATTTCGTATTTTTTAATTAATAAATTTTCAAAAATAGTTTTTTTTTTCACTTTTCACTTTTTAATTAAAAAATAACCAAAAAAATATTAAAAAAATATAAAAACAACAAAATCACATGATTTGTCACTTTCTGATTGGTCACATGTTGATAAAACTGATTTCTCATTGGTCAGAGTTTGTAGACTTGCTGACCAAGATAAAATCATAAATTTTGGGCTTTTCTTGGTGTGGACTATTTTCTTTTTGGGGTGTCTTTAACCTAATTTTAAATCTACAAATAGGGCTCTTTTCACCATAAATTTTTCACCAGCAACCATTTGGAGAATCAATAGTTATTTGTAGATCAACAACTCACCAGAGTTCTCCTAAAAGTTATTGCTCTTCACATCAAAGAACAACAACAAAGAAACCATGAAGTCTCCCTCAACAATCATTTGGAGATCAACAATCTTATCAACAATCATTTTAGGGTTCTGAACAGAAAACCTAAATTTTTTCTCATAAGTGAAGGATGAGTTCTCTAACACTATCAACTTCTCTCCTCGAATGCTTCCCATTACGTGCCACCTCTTTTTTTCTTCCTTTTTTACTTTGATGATAGAGCTATTGTTTTGGGTTTAATTAAGATTTTTATGGAGAAATAAGGTAGAAGGAGAAACATTGTGAACGTGAGAGAGAGAGAGAGAGAGAGAGAGAGAGAGAGAGAGAGAGAGAGAGAGAGAGAGAGAGAGAGAGAGAGAGAGAGAGAGAGAGCAAGTGAAGCTATGTTTGGTTGTTCTTATAATATAAGTTGTTTATGTTTTTGTTATAATATATGTTGTTATTATAATATGTGTTGGTATTATAATATTGGTTGTTATTATAATTGGTGGCCTTTGTAAATCAAATTATGTTGCTACTTAGAAGTAGGCATCGGTACGTCTCCCCTATTTTTCTGTTGTTGCTTTTTATTTATTTATTTTTACTAATTAGTTAATTTTACTAATTTAATTATTTATTAGAATTATGATCAATGATGGACTTAGATCCTCCTCTTTTAATGCACACCCCCTCCATGCATTTGGATCAAATTCAATTTCTAAACTTGTGCTCTTATTATTTACACCCCCTGGAATTACTACCTAACACTAAAAGGCATCCCCTGATCTTTTTGGGTTCTAAATTACTTTGGACCCATATTTCTTTTTATATACACCATCCAACTCAAATTTTTATACCCCTTAAACTTAATTAAATAATTCTAATTATTTTATTTTATTTATTTATTTTCTTTATCTATTTAATTCACATAATATCTTTAGCATTTTGCATTAAACATATTTCTTTGCATAATTATTAATAAATAATTATTAGATTTTTATTAAAAAATATTAAATATATTTTTAATAATTAGAAAATAGTTATTTATTAATTAAAATATTTTCTAAAAGCACTAACCCTACTTTTTATTTGCATTAAATATTTTTTCTCCTTCAAACTTACTTTTTTACAAATTGCATTATACATTCTAAGACAACTAACCCATCAAATACTAACATTTTTCTCTACTAACATAATTTAAAACTCAAGATATTTTCAAAAAGGATTGTGGAGATTTTCTTTATTAACTACGAACTACGTCTATGATTCCGCTATTTTCAAACCAGACAACGTTCAAGGAGAATTTAAAATATTTCCACAATCCATAAAAAAAAACTAACCAAACCCTTCGAACTACGAATTGGGACTCTGATTTCTCATAAGAGGATACGTAGGCATACGACTTAAAACCTGTGGCGAGTTCCCCTAACTAAAAAATAAAAACCATATTCCTAAACCTTAAACCTAAACCCTAGTATCCTTGTGAACAAGGTAGATGAAGGGTGCCTAACACCTTCCCTTCGTCTAAAGTGAATCAAGAACTTAGAATCTTTATATCAATTTAGGGTTATTCTATTATTCACCCATTGTTAGGATAAAAAGTAGTGGTGGCGACTCCATATCTTTTGCCGGTTATTATAGATCTTTATCCAGAGTAAGATGTCATTAGAATCAAATGTGTTTTAGTCGTAGTTTGAAGTGATAAGATTCTGACTCAATCAAAGGCCTCATAATTTCTTTTACCTCAGTCATTAGAAGTTGTTTCAGTCAGAAAAATCTCTAATCAGATGGAAACCTTCGTGGTTTTTCTAGATACTGAGAATATGAAACACATCACTTAAATAAACTTAGTGTCTATCACACTCTACCTAGGCAATGCACAAGCATTTATTTTTCTTGGAATTGATTAATCATGATTACATTTATTAACTACTTCTATCTTTTGTGTCTTGAGAATAGTTGTTTCGTGTCAAATTTCTTTGTCTGATATGACTGCTAAGATCTTCCCTGTCGGGCTCCAATTAAATGTTTTCATGTTCTTCTATATTAACTTTTGAACTACTTCTCTTTTCATTCCCTACTTTTAGTAGTATGTGACGTTATTTGATTCTTTCTCTCGAAATTAATTCCTTTGAGTGTTTCAATCATTTCATTTCTTGAACGACTTGACTGACTATTTATATCTCTTCATTTATAGTATTTCATCAAGTCATTATCCTTGTATCATCCTCAACTGTTTCTTTTCCAAGCCTTTCTACATACCATGGTTGTTAGAACCTTTCAAGGAGATGAAAATCTTCTCGAAGTAATCAAAGATAAAAGACCCAAATATGTTTCTGATGATGGTTTCATCAACGGTTTTATTGAAAATTAAGGATGGTTTGGGTACGCATCAATTCTTAGTGGTCATGTTTATCCTAACCTTATGAAGAATTTCTGGCTTCATGTTTTTGTCAGTCCTGATGGAAACTTCATTCGCTCTTATATCATTGGTATTCCGATTACCATCAATCTCTCCTCCATTGATGAAGCCATCCAGAGTCCACCTTTACCCAACTCCTGCGTTAATGTTGATGTATTTCCAAGTGTTCCTAATTCTTCCTTTAGATATGATCCCCTTAATCTAGATCATTTGAAACCGCTTGCAAAAATCTGGTTTCAGTTCTTGTTGAGAAATCTTCCTCCCAGAGGGGAAGATCTTGATAAAGTTTTTCCTAGGGATATGTGTCTTCTTTATTGCCTTCACAAGAGTACTCTAATTCATCTTTGGGCAATAATATTTAATCATCTGAAGCTATCAGTCCTTGCATCTAGAAATTCTTAAAATTCATTCATTACTTATGGACGTGTATTATCTTAACTGTTTGAGTTAGCTGGAGTAATTGAAATTGTTCGAAGAAAGCTGTTCACCAGAGGCAATGGCCTATTTGATGAGAGTTGTGATGTGTTTGAAATTTAGATAGTTTTCATTGTTTGTGTTCACTCTATTGTTTCTCCTTCTAATTGTAATCATTTTCAAATATCAATGAAACTTCTTATCTTTTCCTGTCGTCTTCTTCTGGTTTTTATGTTTTACACACATAATTATTTTTTTTATTATGACAAAAAGGATGAATAGTTAAATGAACATAATTTTGATTTCAATAATCAAGTTCTGGAAAATGTTCTCTGAAAAGAGCTGCTTACATTCTAACCCAGTTAAAATTCTATTTCTGTTAGAATTGCTTTCTTTTTTAGGAAATGAGAAATCTGATTAAAGACAAAGATCTAAAAGCATTATGCATGGCCTATGTCTAACCTGTTGGATTTAGAATTGGATCCAAGAATTAAAACCTGGAATCAAACTCCAAGAATTAAAATTTGGAATCAGACTCCAAGAATTGAGAATCTGGAAGCTGTCTTAGTGACATTAAAGTTTCAAGATTTCAATTGATCTCATTTTCATTGAAATTGGAATCAGACTCCAAGAATTGAGAATCTAGAAGCTGTCTTAGTGACATTAAAGTTTCAAGATTTCAATTGATCTCATTTTATTTGGCATCTAGAGTCAAGACTCTCAAGATCTCAATATCTGATCTATTGGAACCAAGGGGAGTTCTACTCAAATGGTTCAGAGTCAGGATATTTGATCTTCATAAAGTCATTGACTCAGGGGGAGTTTCATAAAATGGATAATCATTCCTTACCTTTTTATTCTTACTTTTTCTAATTATATAACCAAAATTATGTCATCAAATTACATGGTTTTATCATCATCAAAAAGGGAGAGATTGTAAGAACAAGATTTGGTTCTGCAATATCATCTATGAGTTTTGATGATAACAAATGAGTATGTTTGTATGAATAATTTTGATACTCTAATGTTTGTTATTTTTGAGTATTTAACAAACAGGTTCTGCTTTTGATGAATGGCGTGGCTAAGACATTAGAAGAGAATTAATTCCTCTTCTGCGCTGCACAAGTTCTGATGAACAATAGTAAGACACTCCAAAAGACTCTGAAGTGTAGGCTCTGATATGAAGTCTAAAGAAACTAGTCAGAAGATCTAAAGACAGAAGTTTCTACTGAAGTCCAGATGCTAAATACTCATTTTCTGAAGATAACGTGTTAAAAAGAAACAAGTCAAGATTTAAAGACAAAAGTTTCTTCTTAAGTCCATATGCTGAAGACTAATGTTTCTAAAGACAAAGGGTTCTAAAAGACTAAGTATTGAAGATTCTTATAGACGAAGTTCTAAAGACTTTGAAGACTTGAAGTTCTAAAGACCCAAGGTTCTAAGAAAAGGTTCTAACGACCAAGTGCCGAAGACTCTGAAGATGGAGTTTTGAAGACTCTGAAGACTTGAAGTTCTGATGACCTTGTGTTATGCTCTCTCTTCTAAACCCATGCTCGTAGAAGCCTCTGAAGTACATAAGGAAAGAAGATAATGTTAACGTGGTACAAATAGTATATGGTACAATCAACGTTTCATTCCACTACCATGAAAGGACGAACGTGTTGCACGATCTTGTCCCCCACGTTATTGCTCAAGCTTCCACTATTTCTGCAAATCCCAAGAGTACCCCTTAATGAATATATTATTTTATTAGATATATAAAAGCTTGAAGACTAAGAGAGAAAGCATCCAATACACTGAATATTCGCGCACAAGCGATGTTCATAACTTTCATATTCATAAGTTATTGTTTTTAAAATAGTTCACATATCCAGCTTATGTAGAAGCAATATCATTGTAAATAAAAACTGTATTCAAACAATTTTTTGATTTACTTAAGGGGTCGGTTAGGTTTGTATCCTTAAGAAGTCTAGGACTAGTGTGTCTTAGAGGTTGTTAGTCACTTGCGGGTAGCTTGTGCATTGTAATAATCAGTTTAATTAATGTTTGATTTTCCTTAAGGGACCGATTAGGTCTATATCCTTAAGAAGTATAGGACTTGTGTGTCTCAGAGGTTGTCAGTCACTCGCGGGTAGGTTGTGCAAATTATAATCAGTTTGGTTATAGTGATTAAGTCTTCGATTGAGAAATGCGAAATCACCTTGGCGGGTGGACTAGACTAGCTTAATAGTTTTCAAGTGAACTAGTGTAAACATATCTTGTTCTTTACTTCCTGTTCTTAATTATTGTTATTATCAAGAGTGAAGGAAAAAGTAATTTAGTTAAAGGGGAATATTTTTAAAAGAAAAGTTTTGATTTAAAACCCAATTCAACCCCCCCCCCCTTTCTTGTGTTTTTCACACCTTCAGTCGCCACCCTTATTTATTTGTCCTAAGGATGAGAAACTAATGGAAAAACCCTAATTGGATGGATAAGACGGTCGTTGTAACCAAGTTAAGGATTCAGGAGTCAATTAAGCGAGAGAAAGGTGTTAGACACCCCTCACTTCCCTTATACTCAAGGGAAACCTTCTTTAATATTATGGTTACTAAGTGTGGTTGCTTATTCTTGCTTAATCTACTTTATTTTTTTTATTATAAGGGTTTAAATGGGAAGAAATTACTAATGGACTCGCCTTGGTCTCGCAACCATGTGCCTACGTATCTCTCATCGGAGGATGAGAGAAATCAGAGTCCTACATAGTTTGAATGAAGTTTGGTCGGTTGATTTTAGTATTATGAAAAATATTCGATCTTGATTAGAATTAAATCGCGTGGGGTGAAGAAATTGATTTTATTAGAATTAAATCGCGTGGGGGCGAAGGAATTGGTTTTATCGCACGGAGGCGAAAAATAGATTGATGAGGTGCATGGATTTTAGTGTCTTAATTTGAATAATTAATTGGTTAAGAGTTATGCTAACCTATTAATTACTCGAGGACGTAGTAGAAGTGCATCCACTCATATTTTTATTTGCAAAAATATTGAATCAGTTTGATTTAAAAAATATTTGAATTTATGTACGGGTTGATTGTGAATATTGAAATCGGAAGACTAAACTACCATATATATATATATATATATATATAAGGGTTAACCTAATTTAATATAAGAAATCTAACTAAATTAAAATTATATTTTTTGTATTCTTGAATGATAATAGATAATTAAAACAAAACAATTTAATAAGTTAAGTTAATTCACTAATTAAATGAAATATATTTTTTCATGTTTTTGATAATAATAAATTAAATATCTAACCTACTAACTAAATAAAAGTGAATATTTTGTATTTTATTGTTTGATAATTAAAATTAATAAAATAAAATAAAAAAGCAAAAAATCTAAAAGGGATGCTAATAGATAAGTGGAGAGTGTAGTAAGGAGGCCCAAGGCCCAACATAATCTCTAAACCCTAATTAGAATTACAACTAGCAAATAAAAAATAAAAAATTAGAAGACATACAAAATAGTACACAAACAGGTGGTGTCCTCTTCTTAGTTGTACTAGTCTTATGAAAGCAAATGAAATAATGTTTGACTAATTAAAATTCAAATATTCAGGAGGCCTAATCCGATATAACAACACTTTATTAAAAAAAATCAATCAAGCAAACAAGCCTTCTTGATGCGTGATTCTGCAGTGGTTTACAGCGACTCCTTTTGGACTGTTTCGTGTGGAGACTTCGACAATGGACACTGATGCACGGCGGTCTTGGGCTTGTAACGGTGGTCAGATTCGCCAGCGGTGAGGGTCAGTTCTGATTTTTTCTTGTCCTGTTTTGTCTTGCTTCTTTGATGCTATTCTTTTTTTTGTGAATTTATTCTTTATTTGCTCAAGAATTTCCACATGAACAATAGAAGAAAACATAACATTTAGAAGACAATCCATTGATATGTGCTATACAATTTTTTTCAAATTAGAATATATTAACAAGACCAAAAATAATAAATTTTATAAGAGATTAAAACAATTTTATTTTTATGTCAAGAATTGGTATTCTTTTTTGGGAGAAATTGTGCTTAAAATTGTGAATGAATGTGTTTTTGAGAGAATATTTGTGTTAGAAATCAGGTGAGGTGAAAAATTGTGTAAAAAAGTGTGTTAGAGTGTGAATGTTAGAAATTAATTTTATTGTAAAATATGAAAGGGTTGAATTCTCTATGAAAATATGATGTAGTGAGGAGAGGTGTTCAAAATCAAACCGGCCTAATAGAAAATTGTAAAATCGAACTGAATCAAATCGAAATCATAAAAAACTGCATTTGGTTCGGATGTGTTTGAGTCATTTTCTAACGGAACCGCACGGTTCGATTCGGTTTGCAGTTTGTATTTTGTAAACCGAACCAAACTATATTTTATTATAAAATCTTACTAACCAATATACATTTCTTTAATTATTTAGAGAAATCAACATGTATGTGTATATTTTATTATATTTTTTATATAATATTTATTTTAATTTATAAATCATAAAAAATAAAATATTATTCATTTATAAATACTATTTTCACAAAATATATTTTATCGTATTCTTCGTATAATATTTATTTAAGAATGCAATCTTATGTATATTATTCTTTAAATTTAGATAAAATCATAATACACAATTTTATGTATCAAATTATAAATTTATTTTGACAATTATAAATTTTTTTATGGTAATGTATGAACGATTAAACACAAAATTATATATTTTTTATATGTGTATGTATGGCTCAATAATTTTTTATAAATAACCGAACCAACCGAATCAATCCAAACCGCATTAGTTTGATTTAGTTTGGTTTTGTTTTATTTTTAAAAGTCAACCGAACCAAACCGAATCGCACGTTTTTTCTCTTGTAATTCGGATGATTTTTTGCTTCAAAACCGCCCAAACCGCATTGCAAACACTCCTAATAGTGAGTGTAGGTGGATGATAGTGTATGAATGAGAAAAATTAGTCGGTTACGGTGTTAGTTTGTCAATCCCTACCAAATACCAAGGAAAGTAGGTTGCTAAATGCATAAGCGATCTATATACACACAGTCAATTGAAATGATGCCGACCAAAAAGAACAAATGGACTTCCCTTTAGTTGTTTGCTTCTCATCCATCTTATGCAATTCCTGTTTCCACTCATTGTTGCCAGCTCCACCATCACCTCCTCAATGGCATTGTCCTCGACCTTTTATCGCTTTCTATCGCTCCCAATCCCCAATCCCAATTCTCTATCTCTTCCTCAACTCCGTAATATCACATAAGAATTTATTAGTCTCTCCCTTTGCCATGTCACTATCAACTTCGAACAACCCAGCTTTGAGAACATATTTGAGACTCGAGTCTAGCATCATCGTCTTCGCTAAAGAGCGTGAGCTGTTGCTTGAGGAATCAAGGTGGAGAATGACCTCCTTTTTGGGTAGGACAAGGTTGTCAATGTTCTTCTCATCAGGGAGGGAGGCGCTGGATGAGGCGGCGGTAGATGTAACAACTTAGTGAAGCACATGCATAATAGAAAAATGCACAATACACAACTTAGTGAAACAATAAACAACTAACCACGACTGAACACACTACAAGAAAATTAGTGTTTAACGACACAAAAATTGCGACAGTTATGTGATAACTGTCGTAATTGACATATAGAGACAGTGTTTACGACAGTTGACACCAACCGTCCCTAATATTTATTTTGCGACGGTATATTTAACCATCATAATATTATTATTACGACGGTAAAACAACCGTCGGCCCCCATTTAACACTTTTAACATTGATTTTTCACCAACAACTAGTCACGACGGTAAAATTAACCGTCCTAAAAGGCATATCACGACGGTAAAGCACCCGTCGCACCCTTAAACCTTTCACAACGGTAAAATTATCCGTCCTAAAATTCATTTCACGACGGTAAAACAACCGTCGCACCCAAAACCTTTAAAAATTCTCATGGGCACGACGGTAAAACACCTGTCGCGGTAAAACAATTTTTTTTTTAGATTTATATAGATTTGATTTTATATCCATCATTAACACATTCAAATATAACATGAAATTAAAATTTAGATTTACAAATTATGAACCCTAAAATATATTATCCAATGTCTAGTACTAAAAAAGATCTTAGAACTAAAAGAAATTAAAATATTGAAAATTTATGAGTTCATTATTCTTCACTTTTATTTCTTTTCGAGATTAAAAATATTCCACAAAAATGCATTTGCACAAAGTTGAATGAAAAAATGATTCTCATTATAATAGAAATGAATTAATTATAATGATTTATAGTGCAAACTCAAACCCGTTCTTCTTCACACCGAAAGAAACCCCTTGACACCGAAAGGAATCTCTTCAAATCGCTCATCTTCACACCAAAAAACGCACAGCAATGGAAACTACATCCTCTGCGTTCATCTCTTCAAACACAGTAAGTTTTATGTATCACTTTTTGCATTGTTCTCATCTCTCTCATTCTCTGCCATTGATTTCAGCATTGGAGATTCACTTGAATCTTATGGTTGAGCTCTTTGTGATGATTGATTTTGAGTTTGAATATATTGAATTGATGTTAGGTTTTCTAATTTGTTATTTTAGGGTTTTATTTCTTTTTATGATTTTTTAGGTTTTCTAATTTGTTGTTTTAGGCATAAAACTGATATAAGAGGACCATATACTGATCCAAATGGGATAGTAGTCGTTTTGCAATTGTAATAATAATATTGATATATCAGTCACTCCCCTTGTTAAGTTTCCTGGCTTTAGGACAGTATTTCGAAGGCACCAGGACCAGAATGAGGTTAAGAGGATTCCTAAAGAGGAGATGTTCCGATTCTCTCATCAGGCACCGTTTTTTTATTACGACTTCCTGTTTTTAATAGAAAAACACTCGTGTTCTTCTGTGATTTACGTGGGGTCTCCGCTTGGCAACTTTCACTAAGTATGGGTTGGTGAATGGTAGAGATTACATTCCAGGTATAAAGTTGGTAGGAAATGGTCAGATACATATTTTTAGTTTGATCCTGAGTGGGAGGAGAGCTGCTCAAGAATTTCAATAGATTTAGTAGGTTATTTAGAATGACGGGGAACAGAGACCATGTCAATAGGAAGATGAGGTGGTAGGATTTTGTTGGCTAACGTTTTGAAAATATGTTAAATGTTTGGATGTGAAATTAGAACTCGAGAGAATGCTATTCATTCAAAAGAGATTACCATATGAACAGGATCATGTCAACATAAATGATTCTTCAACTTGTGATGTTATCCGGAACAAATTGGTGCCTCATAAGGTGTTATTACTTGCATGGATCATGTCAACATAAATGATTCTTCAACTTGTGATGTTATCTGGAACAAATTGGTGCCTCATAAGGTGTTCTTACTTGCATGGAGGCTATTTAATAATAAAGATTCAGATGTGGAATTACTCAATTGAAATCCAATTTGTGTGCCAAATTGTGATGATATTCAAACTTTTCAATATTAATTTTATAAGAATTTTAGTGCAACAGTTAAACATAGCTTTTCCTAATGATGCATTCTGTTTTATTCACGTGTATAAAAAGTTTATAGTTTGATGCATCTTAATATAACATACCTGTCTAGATTTTAACTCCCTTGCAACCCCTGCTGTTATTGTAGAGGTGAAATATTCCGCTGCTTCTTTGGCTGCTCAAAGTCTATTGCTAAGGTGAGAATTTCATTTTCAGTGTTTATAGTTAATGGCTAGTTAACTGTATTATACTCATGCTGGTTATTCTAAATCAATACAATTGATTTTGAAATGTTATTGTGTTCCCATTCACATTGGATCCTTTTCTGCTCTGGTACTTTCTTTACTCGAGTTTAGTTTATAAGTTTCGTGAAAAGTTGATATGTAGTTACCTATGATTAATGTTGAATTCTATATGTGCTGATGAATTTGTTGCTGGATATTGAGGATGATGCTGCTTGGCATGCCGCGGTGTCTAAAGATGAGGATGCTGGTGAGACTAGTAACTACGGATTTGGACAAGAATGTTTGGATAGACTTCTACCACTAAGGCCTCAAGGGTATGTGTGGTCCTCTCATAGCTTATAGATGTATCTATTTTTTTTTCTACAAAAATTTTGGTATATGATACTGGTGTCCATGGTTAAATATTTGTACTCGTGAGGGCGAAAGCGATGAAAATGTATACATGTTTTGTTTCATAAGTTGGTTTCACCAGTTAGTAACCTTTGAGCTTAGTGATTACTTGAGTCTTGGAGAACTAATTCATAATACATTGACCTGTTATAAATGATGTTTCAGGTGTTTTTAATCATGTTTAACTTCTTAGTCATGTTTTGTTTCAGCTTTCAGTCTCACAATCTGAGAGCAACAATCACTCTAGACCAGCAAGAAGCAGTTCAGTGACTCGTCCTTCGATCTCCACTTTACAGTCTCAGTACAACAACAACTATTCTTCAAACAGATCCTCCTCCACAAATATCCTCAACACAAGCTCAGCCTCAGTTTCATCTTACATTAGACCATCTTCCTCGATACCCCGTTCGACATCTTCGACAAGGCCTTCAACTCCTACTTCGCGCACAACACCATCAAGGGCGTCAACACCTTCCAGAATACGTACAGTTTCGACAAGCTCTACTGCTGAAAAGCCTAGACCAATATCACAAAGATCGAGGCCTTCCACTCCTAGTTCTAGGCCTCAGGTTCCTGCAAACTTACATTCCCCATCTGCACCATCGACTCGATCGTTATCTCGTCCTTCTACTCCCACACGTAGGAGTTCAATACCATCTCTTTCTCCTTCCTCTGCAACAAGTTCTTCAACTTCAGTTGGACGTGTTCCATTGAACGGGCGTAGTTCAGCACCATCCTCACGGCCAAGCTCACCAAGTCCACGAATCTGGGCCCCACCACAGCCTGTTGTTCCACCCGATTTTCCCCTTGATACACCACCAAACCTCAGAACAACGTTGCCCGATAGACCTGTCTCTGCAGGTAGGTCCCGTCCGGGTGTTAACACTTTGAAAGGAAATACTTCTGAAACCCAAGCGTCGGTTAATATGCCAAGGCGAGCTTCGTCTCCTATTGTCAGTAGAGGAAGATCAACAGAACCTGTCAGTAAAAGTCGTGGATTTGCCAATGGCAATGGCCATCATGCTGATGTTCATGAACCTAGAAAAGTCTCACATGATCCTGAGGTAGCTGCAAGAAGATCAGTTAAAGCCTTAACCAACACAACTGACAACTCTGGATTTGGAAGGAATATCTCAAAGAAATCCTTGGATATGGCAATCAAGCACATGGTTTGTATACTCTATTTTGTTGCCGAATCTTATTTTGTGAAGATGTATGCTCCAAGCAAGTTTGTTTTATCACGCAAACCCAATTTACACGCACTTTTCTGTTTAACAGGACATAAGGAACGGCTCGGGAAATCATCGTGCACTATCAAGCACCACACTGTTTCCACAAAGTATTCGAAATTCCACGCACAAGAGTCAATATAATCGAGGTTCAAGTGCTCCACCAACATCTATCGAAGCGAACGGAAACATACTAAACAAAAATAATGGATCCCATTTTGACGTGGTAAACGGAATCAATAGAAATATGATAAAAGGAAGAGAGATAGATGAAAGACAATACTCAGCAAAACTGAGTGAAATTGACGTATACGAGAGCTCTCGTTACGACGCGCTGTTGCTTAAAGAAGATTTGAAGAATACAAACTGGCTTCATAGTGTGGATGATAAATTTGATCAAGGCTCCTTATTATTTGATAATGGATTCGAGAACCTGCCTGAGCCTTTTGGTCTCTTATAGTATGTGTATCTAAAGAGGTTCTGCTTGAAGCAATTGTAACATGTTATTTATGTTGTAATTCTTATCTCATTTTCTTTTTTAGAAAGATGGGATATTTCAAATTATAAAGCTCAAAGTGGAAAAGAAAGTAAAGATGCATTATATGTTTATATGTTTTCTGCAATTTGCAGAGAAATCAGTGGATTTAAATTCGATCTTATACATATACAAATAATGTAGAAAAATATTTCGTGATATAGGTCCAACTTTAAACAAAAGTCAAGACATAAACAAAAGTCATGGCGACAGTAGCGAACCGTCGTAATCAACAATTAAAAATAATCAACAAAAGTCATGACGGTATCGAACCGTCGCCATAAACAATTTAATCAATTTCAAAAGATATTCACGACAGTATCGAACCGTCGCCATCAATAATTAAAAGAAACTCAAAAGATAGTCACGACGGTATCAACCCGTCATAAACTTGAACGACAGTTTTTGTAACCGTCGCGAAATAGGTTGGGGACACACACTTCTGCGACGGTAAAGCAACCGTCGTGGAAAGCAAATTGCGACGGTTTTAACCGTCGTAATCTACAAAAATACCTGTCGCAATCTGCCAATTTTCTTGTAGTGACATCAGTATAAAAACGGAAGCATTAAAACATAGAATTGTTATTTCCAAACAAAACTTATAACTGTATTCCCTAATCAAAGTGTATATTTTGTCGCTATACTACATTAGCTTGTAAAGATTCCAATGATTCTCAACATTCTTCAATTTTTCCACGAACCTTCTCAATTTCTTGGAGGGCTACTCCCACATAATAATCGTTATAGTCATGATAACCTTCAAAATTATCATCATATTGTGGAATTGTTAAGGATGATTCAGACTCATCTGGAGTCCAAGACCATCTGAAAATTTAATTTCAACGAGGATAATATGCAAAACCTCAACTAATTCTACATATACAACTGCTTTCATTTCCAACTTTTCTATATTATTCTCAATTTCTAGTTCTGCTTCAATAACATGAGCGGAGCTAGGGCCATTGATGATGACTCAACTTTCTAGATGAACAAAATCGTAGAATTTCAAACTTGAACGAAAATGAATAACCAAATAAAAAGATAAAAAAATGAAATTTATGAGTAACAAAATAAAAGATAAAAAAAACAAAACTCCTTTGCGAGATTCATTGATTAGGGAGGGAAATCCCACGACACAACTTGAACAAAGATATATTTGGGAACGGGAGCTTGGGTTGTTCTTGATTCTAGGGTTTAAGAATTATAATATTATGGGAATTGATTCAATTGGATTTAGGTTTACCTTTACCTTTAAAAATTGGATCACCCAAATAAAAGAAAGGAAGGCGCCCAATCTTAAACCCCTACTGATTAGCAATATGGTGCAACCTAGTTTCAGTAACATAACCAACAAAGATGTAAGATTTTTGGGTTTCGCCATTTAACCTAAAGATATAGCATATATAGAGAACAAGTTGATGAGAGAAGCTATAGAGCCTTGTCACCTCTAAAAAAACCATGACATCATCAACAAACAACAATGAGAAGGAACTTCAAGCCCTCTAGGGCCAGAAATAAGATTGATTTTATTATGATAGACAAGATTAGTTAAACTCCTCCTAAAGATTTCTTCAACAATGCAAAATAAGAGAGGAGAGAGGGGATCACCATGTCTCACCCTTCTAACTACACTCATAGAATCCATAAAGCTTTCCATTGTTTGGAAGAATTGAGGATGATCCATATCTAGTTAGTGAAAATATCATTGAAACCAAATTGCTTCGGAACATGCATAAAAATAACCAATTATTAAAGTCAAAAGCTTTTTTGATGTTCACTTATAAATGAAAATTATTTGTCTTGTGTATGTTTTTTTATATAAGTTTAATAGTTATGTACCGTCAATATAAAAAGTTTTACATTGTCAATCTATCACAATCATTCGTAATTATTACGTTATATATAATTAAAATAAAAATTAAATATAACTTAAGGTCCGATAGTTATAATTTATTGTCAATGTAAAAATACTTTAGTGTATTTCCATTAAATTCTTTTTATATTATAAAATTCAATTAATATATTATAACTATTTTAATATTTATTGAGAAAATATAAAAAAATATTAAATTAACTCATGGTTATATATTATACGTTCAAATAGATTTTTTTAAGTGATTCAACTCTAAAATAAACGTAAAGAATTTAAGGTATATTTTTATAGCAAGTAATTTATAATTGTTCTCATTCTTTAGGAAGAAACGTTTTCTAGTGTATGTTTTGATAATAAACTAAACTGATATATTCTAATTATTTTCAATATTATCTAGAAATTATAAAATATTTAAGTTGAATTAATTGATTAAGAGAAAATGGTTAATTCATTGACAATGTAATATAATTTACACTGTCAACCAATCACAACTATGTATTCAATTAAATTATATTATTTTAAATTTTTTTTAACGATATAGCAGAATGTTTGTTTTTTATTAAATGATAGTGTAAATCTATTTTAGTTTGTCAGTGCACTATCTTTTAAGTCATTGATTAATAAAAACATTTATTAATTTATTTAATTTTTTTAGATATAAATATTTTTTTTATACAGATCTTATAATAAATATAAATATTATAGTATAATAATTTTAATCTTATAATATATAAATACTTAGTTGAATTAATCGATTAGTAATAAACATTTATTATCTTATTTAATTTTTTAGATATGGACATTTTTTTCATATAAGGATCTTATAATAAAGTCAAATATTATATTCACAATAATTTTAATATTTAATTGAGACATATACAAAATATTAAATTTAATTAATTGGTTAGAGATATATGATTACATGCTCCAATAAATTTGTTTTTGGTAAATAATTTAGTGGTTATATTCACACACTTTAATTGTAAATGTGGACACTATGATCAAGTTGTTAAATAATTTATTAGTTATATTCACACACTTTTAATTGTAAATATGGACACCATGAGCAAGTTGTTATAAATACCTTAGTGGTTAAAATTCACACACTTTTAATTGTAAATGTGGATACCATGACCAAGTAAAGAATCATGTTCCAAGCATTAATAGTAAAACTGTATTTATGAGGCATTATGCTTCAATAGCTTAACTAATTGAATTGTAAAAAAAAAAAAACATTATAGGAAAGAAGTAGAATTAAGTTTTGTAGCGTAAAAAAAGTCAATATTCTTTGTAATTCTAAAAAAAAATTTATTAAAAAAAAGGTAATCTTTTATTTTTTTTAATAAAGTTCAACTATTTCTTAATCTTTTATTTTATTACAAACAAAAACTTCTTGTAAATATCAATAATGTTTTTATATTCAAATAGGAATACTATTGTTATTGTAGTATACTATAATCATTCTATTTTTGTGTTGATAAATTAAAAAAATTTAATTAATTGTGTTGGCTAAGAATGCTTAACAACATCTGTCTTTTAGGTATTAAAATAAAAGAAAAACACAAAAAGTAGGAAAAATTGTTTGTGGTGTAGATATTTTTTTTATATTAACAAGTACTTAATATATCAATAGTGTTTTTATAATAAATTGTAAAATCATTTAATTGATTTGTGATAAAAAATTATTGTGTTATCAATAAAATTTATAGTAAACATATCAATATTTAATATAATAACAAAAAGATGATAAAGTAATTTTATTGACTATTCCTCTGTCTCATAATATGTGTCTTTTTTTCAATTTCTATTTGTCTCAAATTATTTATTTATTTGGAATATCAATACGATATTTATTATTTATTTTCACTATCTTACTCTTATTTATTATATTTTAATTTATATAATTATTCCACTACCTATTATTAATATAATAATTTTAGTAAATAAATTTATTTTATCATTGAAATCGATATAATTATTATTATTTTTATCAGTGTAAAAATCTCAAAGAAAATATAGAAGTAATATAAGTTTGTCTACATGAAATATAATATATAATCAAAAGATTATAAAAAAAACTAAAATAATGACATTTTTTATAAAGATCCTTTTATTAAGGACATTATTTATAAAGTTTTAGAAACCCTAAAGTCTATCCGAACTCTTAAGTAATTTTCTCTCTGTTCAAGTTTTTTTTATAGAAATTCAATTGAACCAATTCTCTGTAGACTTTTTCACTTCAACATGATGGAAAAGTCTTTTGATTTTCCATCTTAAATACCACGATTTTAAACTTAAAAAAAAGAAGAAATGGAATGATTTTCAGTAAATTTTAATTAAATAAATTAGAATATTTTCCCATTAGATTATAAATATTAGAAAAAATCTTGAACCGCTCTTTTATTTTCATTAGATTATAAATCTTAGATTAAATCTTGAAACAATGCTCGTGAAATCTAAATAAACTCATTCTCATTAGTGTATAAGTCTTAGAATCTTGAACATGTTCTACTGTTTTTAACTATAATTTTTGTTTCAGTTTTCTTTTAAGATTTGTGAAATTAATTCAACTATTATCTTAGCAAACGAAATCAAATTTGAAATCCAAATCAAGAAATCAGATTTTTTTTTCAATTTTTGTTTTTTAAACTTTTGTTCGGTTCTTTATCAATTTCTATTAATTCTTATTTGAAATTTTAAGTTTTTTTTTTGTAGTTGCCATTGTTTTTAATTGTTTTTAATTTAAATTAGGTTTTATCATCAATGGCTCAAGCTCACTTAAATAACTTAAGAAGTTGAGTACAACATACAGGATAGAAATAAAAGCATCTTTGTTTTGAATCATTTATTTAAGAATGTAATCTTATGTATATTATTTTTTAAATTTAGATAAAATTATAATACACAATTTTATGTATCAAATTATAAATTTATTTTGATAATTATAAATTTTTTTATGATAATGTAGGGAAGCATCTTCATCAAGATCTAGGAACTATCTCGTGCTCATCGGGAGTATACCGTTGAGGTTATAGAACTTGTCCACACTGTGAAGGAGGAAAACATCAAGATCTAGGAACTGACTCGTGCTCACCGGGAGTATACCATTGAGGTTATAGTACTCGTCCACACTATGACTTAGAGAAATTGTCGAGATTGAGAACCTTATCTGAAATTCAACCGAGAATAATTCAATTAAGGTTTAAGAACTGGTCAGATCTTTGACTAAGCTGAGAACTTAACTGCATTTTTCCTGAAAGGTAAAGGTCAGTCACATGCAATGCATGAGATGAATCAAGCAATGATGTTCTCAACATAAATGAGATTATATGGCATGATGCGTACATGCATGTATTATGATGTATGGAAATGTGATGTTTTAGCTGGGGAGAATAAATCCTGGAGCCGCTGGGGAATAGAGTTGGATTCTTCGTTTTCGCTGGGGATGATGAACGAAAATGATAAACCTGTAGGAGAGAAAAAACTCCGTTGAGGGAATAAACTTCTGAAGAGATTATTCTTAGGGGAATTACTCTGTGGGGAAGAGACGTTCTGCTGAAGATTAATGATAACTCCGCTGGGGATCCTGTTGATAAGCTCTGTTGGGGATTTTAATGATGAACTCCGCTGGGGATAGAAAGAACTTTGCCGGGGATGATCTTCCAGTCGCAACTTGCTGAGGATAACCCAGTTAGACTCTTGTGAGGATAACCTTCTGAATTTGGCTGGGGAGACCTATTTGCGCTCTGCAGAGGATAAGCAACCAGAGTCTACTGAGGAAGATGATTCAACTCCATCGGGGAAGCTTTTTTAGACTGCGCCAGGGAAATTACTCCATTGTGGTACCTTGTATTCCGCCGGGGAACATTCTTATATTCTGTTTAGGAATATTAAGACTGTCGGGGAGGCTCTTACGCTTGCTGGAGAATATCTTTATACTCCGTTGGGGAATATTAAGACCTTCTGGGGATACCCAACCTTTTCCAAGGCTGATGGTAGATCAACTCTGCTTAGGGAGAGTATTGCTGATTCGTTCATGGTTGCAAGTCTCAGCCGGGAGAGCTACCATTACTGTCTTATTCTGTGGGGAGTGAAGGTATCGTAGACATATTCTTCAGCTGAATATACCTTGGTACCTGGTGAGCAGAGCAGCTGTACAGTTTGGACAATTTCTTATGCCCCTGTTTCTGATGTCACTCGTAATTCGTCCTTTGTTTCGCATGTAAACTTTTATGAGAAGCAATTAATGTCAAATGCATATATAAAAAAATGAACATTGAACGTTATTTGCAAAACAAAACGGATAAAGGAAAAACAATTTGAAATTTGTCTGAAAATGAATTTGTATTGATTGTGAAGTTTGTCCTGTAAATAGGCATTTTTGTACAAGAGGCTGGCGTCCTAGTAAGAGAGCGCCGCCGAACAAATAGAATTTATACAACTTGTGAAAAGAAAACAAAACAACTATGTGAATAATCCCACTGGGTTCTAACTCTGTTATTGCCTTTATATCTTCAAGCATCTTATCACTTTGCTGCTTAGTTGAAGATGAATCTGATCGATTAGTTCCGTCTGAGCCTGATAGTTGATACCGAAGTTTGGATGCAAAGTGATCCAATGAGACATAGTGTTACGCTTTAATCCCTAAATTTTGCTTGGACCGCCCTTTCGGGTTTTCAGTCCATCGGGATACCCATTTTTGCCCAAGCCGCCTTTTCAGGTTTTCGACTTGCCGGGTGTATAGATTTTTTTATATTTTCATCCCTTATTTTTGCTCGAACCCTTTTGGTTCGCCGGGAAGCCCTTATTTTTGCCTAGGCCAGTCGACCTAGCGGGTCTTTGATTATGCGTAGTATCTTTTCACTATGTTTGTATTGACGGGGTGAGGAAGGTCGTCACCATCCATGGTGGTTAGAATCATAGCTCCTCCTGAGAAGATGTTCTTAACCACAAATGGCCCTTCGTAAGTAGGGGTCCATTTTCCCCTGGGATCACCTTGAGGTAAAATAATGCGCTTGATTACCAGGTCCCCAACTTGATACTCTTGTCGTCTGACTTTCTTGTTAAATGCCTTGATCATCCGTTTTTGGTACGTCTGACCATGACAAATAGCGGTAAGTCTTTTTTCGTCGATTATATTCAGCTGATCAAGTCGGGTCTGGATCTAGTCATCTTCGCTTAAACCTGCATCCTTCATGATCCGGAGAGAGGGTATCTGAACTTCGATGGGCAAGACTACTTCCATGCCATAAACCAAGGAATAGGGTGTAGCCCCTGTTGACGTCCATGCTGAGGTACGGTACCCATGAAGAGCAAATGGAAACATCTCGTGCCAATCTTTGTATGTCACTGTCATCTTCTGCACAATCTTCTTAATGTTCTTATTTGTCGCTTCGACAACCCCATTCATCTTCGGCCGGTAGGGAGAAGAGTTATGACGCTGTATCTTGAATTGCTCGCAGAGCTCAGTGATCATTTTGTTATTAAGATTTGTACCATTATCCGTAATGATCCTTTCTGGTACACCGTATCGATAGATTAGGTTGTGTCGAATGAACCGTGCCACGACGTTCTTGGTTACGGTAGCAAAGGAAGCTGCTTCAACCCACTTTGTAAAGTAATCAATCGCTACCAGGATAAAACAATGCATGTTGGATGTCGTAGGTCTGATCTCGCCGATCATATCAATGCCCCACATTGCAAAAGGCCAAGGAGCTGTCAAGACGTTCAGAGGGACTAGAGGGATGTGCACCTTATCAGCATAGACTTGACACTTGTGACATGTCCGAGAATGCTGATAACAGTCGGCTTCCATTGTGAACCAGTAGTATCCTGCCCGAAGTATTTTCTTTGCCATGGTATGTCCACTGGAATGAGTCCCGAAAGTACCTTCATGCAGCTCTGCCATGATCGTTTCTGCTTCAGTCTTATCCACACAACGCAGTAAGGTCGAATCATAGTTACGCTTGTAAATAATGCCATTGTTGATGAAGAAATTTGCCGCGAACCTCCTCAGAAACTTCTTGTCATTAACAGATGCACCCTCGGGGTATTCTTGAGCTTCAAGGTACCTCTTCACCTCATGATACCAGGGCTTTTCTGTTACCTCTTCAGTCTCAAGATCACAGTAATGTGCAGGTTCATCCAATTTCCAAATAATGATCCGGGGAGCCTCATTGTCCCATTTGACTTTGAACATAGAAGACATCGTAGCTAGCGCGTCCGCCAACTGATTCTCCTCTCTAGGGAAATGTTCAAAGGTTATATCCTCAAAGTGAGGAAGTAACGTCAACACATACTCCTTGTAAGGAATAAGATTTGGGTGTTTCGTATCCCACTCGCCTTTGATCTGACTGATTACGAGAGCGGAATCTCCGAAGACACTTAAAAACTTAATCCTTAGGTCAATTGCAGCTCGAAGACCCATGATGCATGCTTCATACTCCGCCATGTTATTGGTGCAGTTGAAACATAGTCGGGCGGTAAACGGAGTATGAGAGCCTTTAGGAGATATGATCACGGCGCCAATCCCATTACCCCAAAGCATTCGAAGCTCCATCAAAGTGCATAAACCATCGGGATCCTTCCTCGGGTCCTTCATCCGGTCCAGGTGTCTCACAGTCAGTCACTACCATGATATTCTCGTCTGGAAATTCAAAGTTCATAGACTGGTAATCATCCACTGCCTGATGTGCCAACTAGTCTTCCAATACACTTCCCTTGATTGCTTTTTGAGTCGTGTACTGGATGTCATACTCAGTCAAAGTCATCTGCCATCTTGCTATTCTTCCGGACAAGGCAGGCTTTTCGAAGATATACTTGATTGGATCCATCTTTGAAATCAACAGAGTAGTGTGAGTCAGCATATACTGTCTTAGCTGGCGAGCAGCCCATGCCAAAGCGTAACAAGTTTTCTCAAGCAGTGAGTATCGGGTCTCACAGTCGGTAAACTTTTTGCTAAGGTAATAAATAGCATGCTCTTTTCGGCCAGACTCGTCATGCTGCCCCAACACACACCCCATCGAGTTGTTAAGTACTGTCAAGTATAAAATCAAAGGTCTCCCTTCAACTGGTGGCATAAGAATGGGTTGCTCTTGGAGATACTCTTTGATTCTTTCGAAAGCGGCCTGGCATTCATCGTTCCAACATGCCACTTGATCTATCTTCAGTAACTTGAAGATTGGCTCACAAGTAGCAGTTAGGTGCAAGATGAATCGGGCAATATAGTTCAGTCGTCCCAGAAAGCCTCTGACTTCTTTCTCTGTTCTGGGAGCTGGCATCTCTTGTATGGCTTTCACTTTGGCAGGGTCAACTTGAATACCTTTGTCACTCACGATGAAACCGAGTAGCTTACCAGACCTCACCCCAAAGGTGCACTTGTTCGGGTTTAGCCTCAGCTTGTACAACTTCAACCTGTCAAATAGCTTCTGTAGATGGTCAAGGTGTTCATCCTCAGTCTGGGACCTCGCAATCATATCATCAACATATACTTCAATCTCATGATGGATCATATCATGAAACAAAGCAACCATGGCACGCTGATACGTTGCCCCAGCATTCTTCAATCCAAAAGGCATGACCTTGTAGCAAAAGGTGCCCCACTGAGTAACAAAGGTGGTCTTCTCCATGTCTTCGGGAGCCATCTTAATTTTGATTATATCCGGAGAAACCATCCATAAAGGAGAATACCTTGTGCTGAGCAGTATTGTCAACTAGAACGTCGATGTGAGGTAAAGGGAAGTCATCCTTAGGACTTGCCCTGTTCAAATCCCTGTAGTCAACACACATTAGGACCTTACCATCTTTCTTTGGTACCGAAACCACATTGGCAACCCACTGAGGGTAAGAAGTCACTGCTAGAAAATCAGCGTCAAACTGTTTCATAACTTCGGCCTTGATTTTCTCAAACATCTCTGGGCGCATTCGGCGAACCTTCTGTTTTACGGGAGGGCAGTCTTCCTAAGTAGGCAGGCGATGAACCACAATGTCAGTATCCAACCCAGGCATATCTTTGTAAGACCAGGCAAAGATCTCAACATAGTCATGCAATATCTGAATCAACCGCTGCTTCACACTAAGCTCCAGATTTGCACCGATCTTGACTTCCTTCTTGTCTGTCTCAGTACCCAGATTCACTGTTTCCACTGGCTCTTCGTGCGGCTGAATGGCCCTCTCTTCCTGGAGTAGCAGTATTGCAAGTTTGCCCGGCACTTTGCAATCATCTTCACCTTCGTCTTCGGCTAAGTTGATCGGATTTTCGAAGTCATAACTGGCAGTAGCAGAGTCGTTACCAGTGAGATCCAGAGTGGATGTGGACCTGTATATGTGAGTGTGTGTAAAATAGTTGTTTTGCAATATATAATAAAGAAAAACAAGGAGCGCAAAATTTGAAATGCAAAAGACGTCCAATGCTTTTATTAATGATATATGAAAATGGCACACAAAAGCCCTCACAAATGAAGCCACGGTGCCCCGGGTAAGACACCGGGCCATAAAGTTTCAAAACATTGTCTGTTACAAGCTCAAAACAAAGAGTTCATTATTGGGTAACAAAAGTAATAGGGATGAAGTCCTTTGTTGTCCAGTTGCTTGGTCCACCGTTGGTCGTAGGATAGATCTAGTTGTCGAATTCAGACTCCTCCACATCATCTTCTATGGCATTTACTCCCGAGTTGCTGATGAACACAGGAGGTCTTCCAATCCTAGCACTACGAACAACCCTTTGAGCTTCTGCAGTGAAACTCAAACCAAACTTGTTAGTCTTCTGAGTGAAATCAGGAAGTCGGCCCCAATTTGCATACTCACCCTTCTCAATAACAGCCCGGGCATCCTTTAAAGAAGCCATCTTCATAGGAGAATCTTCAACCACAGTCTCAACTGATGCCAGTGTCTGAGGAACCTTTTCAAAGTGCTGAAATGGGGTCTCAATGAACTCCCCATCCATCTCTAAGTATCTGAACGAGTTGAGGTGGCTGACCATGTACTCCTCCTCCCCTTGAACTGTCACAATCTTCCCTCTGACTGGGTACTTCAGCTTCTGATGGAGTGTTGAGGTTACAGCTCCAGCTTTGTGGATCCATGGACGACCCAGCAAACAAGAATAGGATGGCCGAATGTCCATTACGTAGAATGTAGAATTGAAGACCTGAGAACCAACTTTAATTGGTATATCAACCTCACCATGCACCATCCTTTTAGACCCCTCAAAGGCCATGACTACGATGTTACTTGGTTTTAGCTCCAACCCTTCGCAATCCAACCTATCTAGAGCTTTCTTGGGCAAGACGTTCAATGAGGAACCAGTGTCAACCAACACATGTGCAAGAGTAGTGCCCCTGCACTCAATGGAGACATGCATGGCGTCGTTGTGGTTCTTCCCTTTAGCAGTTAGATCAGCGTCGGAGAAACCAAAACCATTATCAGTAGATAAATTGGCCACACAATCGGTAAACTGATCAACTGATGTCTCTTGTGGTACGTGGGCAGTTTTCAGGAAGGTAATCAGGACCTTGGCATGGGCCTCTGAACACAACAACAATGACAACATAGAAATCTTGGATGGGGTTTGCCCCAGCTGCTCAACTACGTTATAATCACTCTTCTTAATAATCTTCAAAATCTCTTCCATCTCCTGTTTGGAAGCTTCAACAGTAATCGTCTTCGGTGCCTCCGTCTGGGCAGGCACATCAGTGGTGATCCCTTTGCCCTGAGCGTTAGATGACTCGGTGACAGAGGTAGGACTAAGAACTTGATCAGGAATGGCAGTTGGTATACTTGCAGGTGTAATGACAACGAGTCTTCGGACAGTTGGTGGAGCAATATCAGGTGAGAAAAGTCTACCGCTGCGGGTGACATTAGCAGGTCCAGTAATGTTGCTGATGCCGGTATCATCATCCAACTCTTGCTTAACTCCAAGAACATAAACATCTTCCCCATAGTGCCAAGGGACAGCTTTGTCAGAGGTGTAGGGGATGGCCCCCGGAACAGTGATGATTATGAGTGCGATCTTCGGAGTAGATGTAATTCTAACAGGCTTCCTCGAGGGAGCCTTGGAAGAATTGTTGAAAATGGTAATGATGGCAACTTCTTCAGTAGGAATGGAAGGAACATCAATCTTCTCAAACAGGATCTCTTTATTATCCATCAGGTTTTGGACACCTGACTTCAGAAATGGGCAACCAGTAGGTAAAACAGAACACATATGGCAACCTTCACCACAACCCGAAAATAAACCAGCTAGCAACATGTTCTTCTTGACAGTCATCAGAGGGGTAACAATATCATCCACGAAAACTACAAACAAGTCTTCCTCTACAACATTCACTTCATGCTTGGGCATGGGCGCAGTCACAATATTAGGCCTCTCGGGCGCCTCAAACTCAATCTCCTTTGCATCTATCAAGTCTTGGAACTTGTTCTTCAAAGCCCAACAATCATCCGTATTATGCCCCGGGCTCTCAGAGTGATAAGCGCATCGGGCGTTAGGGTTATACCTTGGTGACGTTGTATTTGAATTCTTTGGAGCTTCTTTTATAGTCACCAGATTGGTCTTCAGCAACTGTAGCAGGATATGAGATAAAGTCATGCTGAGACGGGTGAATTGCCTTCAAGGTCTCTCGTCCCTTTGTTAGTTGTGATGCTGAGGAGCACCAGCAGGCTTTGAAATAACAACCGCATTTACAGCTTGGCGGTGTTCAGGTCTATTCTGTCTTCTCGAACTGTAGAGGGCACTGGACTCTTTCTTAAACGGTTTCTTCTCAATGCTCAATGAGGCACCCTTCTGTATCTTCCCGACCTTAATACCAGCTTCAATCCTCTCACTAGTCAAAATAAGATCTATAAACCCAGTTGAAGAGCTTCCAATTAGATGGTTAAAGAATGGACCAGACAGGGTCCCCAAAAACATGTCAACAAGTTCACGATTGGCCAAAGGTGGTTGCACCCTTCTAGCAAGGTCTCTCCATTTTTGAGCATACTCTTTAAATCCTTCACCCGTTCCTATTGACATACCCTAGAGTTGGGTACGCGTAGGAGCAAGGTCGGAGTTGTACTGATACTGCCTGCAGAATGCAGTAGCCAAATCTTCCCAGCTACGGATACTGGCTCCGTCCAACTGATAGAACCACTCGAGCTGAGTCCCTGAGAGACTGTCTTGAAAGAAATGGATCCATAAGTTCTTATCAGCAGTGTAAGGTTGGATCTTCCTCACATATGATCAGAGGTGCAACTTTGGACAGGAAGCTCCGTCATACTTAGAAAAGTCAGGTGCCTTGAACTTATGGGGAATCACCACCCTAGATGATAGACCTAGATCTCCGAAGTCCAGACCTAGCACCTTCTGTATTCCCATAGTGCTCAAACGGTCTTCCAGCTGTTTGTATTTATCCTCAGCAGGAGGATACTGTTCTTCGTCATAGTCTGTCTCGTTGTCGGAGACTGTTGTACCCTAAAATTTGCCCTCTCATGTTTTCCAAAGTCTCCCCTCTGCATGGTTGATCACAAACCCTTTCCTAAAGAAAAAGAAAATTTTTGAGTGGTGCTTTAAGTACCTTTCGATTGGCATTCTGAAAGACCCTTCGATTGGTATTCTGAAGGAGCCTTTCGATTGGCATGGATAATTCCCTTTGATTGGCATTATGGACAAGCACTTCGATTGACATTCCAAAAATGCTTTGATTGGCATTATGGACAAGCACTTCGATTGGCATTATGGACAAGCACTTCGATTGGCATTATGGACAAGCACTTCGATTGGCATTGTGTCAAGGCCTTCGATTGGAATTCTGAAATACCTTTTCGTTTGGCACCCTGGGCCAAGCCTTTCAATTGGCATGCCAAGGGATCCTTCGATCTAGCATTGTGTCAAGGCAGCTTCGACAGGCATGTTAACCATGTCCTTCGATTAACATGAACAACACCTTTCGATTGGCCTGTTAACAAAGCCTTTCGATTGGAATTTTAATTAGTACCCTTCGATTGGTATCTGAACAAGATCTTTCAATTGGCGTAGCAAAGGACTCTTCGATTGATATTTCTATAAATACCCTTCGATTGATGTTTGGACAAGGGCCATTTGAAGAACTCCTTCCAGGCCATTCGAAAGAGGCCATCAAGAGGGCACTCAAAAAACATGTCCAGGTACACTGAACATGAGAAAATGGCATGTTTTCCTTGCAAATATGGCAAGAATTCAATTGATTGTGGATTCAATTCCTGAGTTAAAGGCCAGATTCTTGCCTTTTCTGTTCCTAACTCCACAAGAGCTGATTCGACCTGAGGGATTCTTTTCAAATCAGGACCAATCGAAGAGCAGGGCCTGAATGCATTCGAAAATCAAAAGTGTCCAGGTTCATTCAAGATTCCAAAGAGACATGAACATTTCAAAAAAGGAAATCTTTTAATATGTCTGATTCTTGTCTCATGGCTTTAAAGGCCTGGTTAAATGGTTGTCCCTTGCCATTTTCATGCACCCTCACACTCCTATAAATACGAGGCCAGTGACACATTACAGAAGAGAAGGGAGGAACGAAAAAAGAAAAAGAGAGAAAACAGGGAGGATTTGGAGATATGCTGCCCACAAACCCACCAAAGGTTATCAACATTTTCATAAGTAATCCAAGCCAAAGCAGCCATTCAGCGAACACCTCCACACCCAGAGCCACAGATCATACATCTTTAATTGGTAAGGGTTTGCAAAACCAAAATTGCACCTTCATGACATTTAAATACACATTGCGTATGTATTCTTGTTATTACTGATTATGTTGCATGTAAGCTGAAGCGCAAAGATGATATCGTGCCATTGCTGGGGCACGATCTAAGTTTCTCCTTCGAATCTCAGAATAAAACAAACCCAGGCCCAGATTCAGCAGATTCCAATTGAGGAAGGATTCGAATTGGGAGGAGATTCGAATCAGGGGGGTAAAGTCCCCCCTGGATCTTTAACGTTTGTCTCGTTTTGCAGGAAATATCTTCTCAGAATCTTGTTCAGAGCTTCGAAGCTTAGCAGCTTAGCTTCGAGCTGGATCCAGGGTTCCCAGATCGAAGGATGACATATCCAGATTGAACACCCCCAAAGTACAGCCCCTCATGCACCTTCGATCAAGCCTCTTCACTGGATCGAAAGAAAGCCCACACCTCTTTCGATCCAGGCCTCCAGAATTATACCTTTCTTTATTTATTGCCTGTTCCTTCGATTTCATCTTTGTTTTGACTATTTTATTTCTTTTTTTTAATCAACATAAAATCAATTAAAAAGAAAAACCACAAAAACATTAGGCTAGTTTTTTTTTAAATTAAATTAACTTTGTTAATTAATCATTTAATTATCTTAACATTTTCTCAAAACTAAAATTAAGAAGATTTAGATCATTTTCCCAAAATAAAATAAAACAACAAAAAGATTTTATTCTTAGGATTTTTAGAGGTTATTTTTAGATTCGCGCGCGTTTATTTTATTGTAACTGCCTACTGGTTTGTAATAGCTTAACTAAGACTTTTACACTTTACTGCTTTATTCCCCCAATTTTGGACATGTAAATAATCCCCCTCCCCGAAGCCTTGAAATAGCGTAGGATTTACAATTCCCGCACTTTAAATTCCTATACATATATTAACTGTTTAGATGTATGCTAACTAGGATTGCATGACAAGATCTGAAAACAAACGGTAGAACACCTAAATATACAAAGATAATGTAACTGAAAAACAATACACTCGCACATGCCACTCTTAGGGTACACCTCACTTGGTTGCCTCGAACGTGGTCATTGAGTATAGGATGTTTTAGAGGTAGCCCTCTTGTCCAAAGATCATAAGTTGCCTCGAAACGGTTGCCTCGGATAAAATGATCTAAGAAATTAGGGTTACCACTAAGGCGTCCTAACATTGCTTTAGTGACCACACGTCCCTTAAATCGAATTGACCCGAAAACTCCAACGACGATGATACCTACTCCTCAATAGTGGGATGGTATTGTCTAAAGGACACTTGCACAATCTAATTCATTTTTGAGTAGGTAGATGTTCTTAAGTACTTGCTCCTTTTAAAAACAAAACAAAACTTTTCGCACTTACACCCCTTTTAAAACAAAAACTCTTTTCAAACCCACAAACACAAAGAAAAGAAAACTTTTGAAAACATAGTGAGCAAGTACCTAAGAGCCCGTGGATAACCATGGATAGAAAGGGTTCTAACACCTTCCCTTTCTATAATCTACCTCCCGAACCCGAGAAACATATCGAAAAGGAATTTTTCTGTGCTTTTGTCCTTTCCTTGTTGGATAAAATAAAAGACGGTGGCGACTCTTGCTTACCGCGTGTTGGCTCCTAAATTCGACACCTTTGTTTCAATTGATGACAGCCATTAAAAGCTGAAAGATGCTTTCGACTGGCTAAGCCTGTCGAAGTGCCCGTCGAAAGATGGCCGAATCCTTAGAAGATTTCTTCCAAGGAAGAAGGCTGGTTGCCTTCGACGTCGAAGGAGTTTTCGTCGAAGACGTCTCTTGACGATCGTGTTCGATGGTCCAGAGTGGAGCAGTTTGAAATTCAAAGCTTTGGAGGGAAAACGGTTTCCAGCAGTTACTACGTGCGAACGTGCAAGGATCTGGAGCGTCGAGCATGGAGAACGTGACAAGTGGCTTGATCTCGAAGCAGTGTAACTGCCCGACGGTTACTTGGAATGTTTTTGTATAAATAGGAGTAGACGTGTAGTTTCTCGCGTGTGTTCACAATAGATACATAGTCACTCATTTAGATTCAAGTACCCAGTGTGAGCGAACGAATTGTTGAGAAATGTATGTGTGAAACACCAATTTAATCAATTCAAGTCATTTACTTTTCCAGTATTTTACATGCTTTTCCCTTTAAGATTCCTGTCGAACCTTTACATTCCAGCCTTGTTTATTTTACCAAGCCTTTTCCTTTATGCAATTTACTTTAACCAATTTACTTAAAGCCTTATCCACACTAATTAAACTTCAAAATCAACCTATGTCCATAGGATCAATCTGATCGATCCTGCGAGTAACCAAATAAGTAACCATTTGGAGGATCAGCGGTTGTTTACCAAATCCCTAGGTAAACAAATTGGCACACCTGGTGGGACTGTGTGTTGATTGTTGAAAAATCTCATCTTTTCGAGTTGTATGTTATTGAGGAGTGGTAGAATATACACCAACGATAATAATACTGCCAGAAGAAGGGAAGAAATGGCGAATCCGCCAAACAACAATGAAATCCCACAAACGAGTGTGGGAGCAACGGTTAATATGACCGTTAGTGAAGCGACGAATGTTGGTTCGATGCCAGCAGTGTCAGTCACAACCACAGGGCCAATAACTTCGTTAACCGGCCCCAGAATGACTTTGGGAACTCCCCCTCCAAGGGGAAATACTGGCCCAAGGCCAGTGGTTCCCCCAGGATTTATTCCATTCTATGGTATGCCAACTTCTGAATTGGCAAGCCTGACGAATGCTGCGTCCACTTATTCAGACCCTTTCGTGAGTGCCACTTCGCCACTCCAAGGCTCTGGAGTAGGCATGGCGAATAGAAATAGGACCCAACTCTTAGGAGGAACGGCCCAAGTAGCCCACGGCCTTACAAATGCCTCGACAGCAGTCTTGAGGCAACAGATGGACGAAAGCAACCATGATATGGTGCAAATGTTGGCACAAACTTTGAGTACAGTGCTAAATCCTCTAATACAAAATACTACTCAGTCGAATCAGCAAGTTACAGCGCAAATGACGCGTTTGGCTGACTTCTTTGGAGTACCCCCACCTATTCGACAGCCCCAAAGGGCGCAAATAAGAGGAAATCAGGGGATATTTGTAGAGGAAGAAACCACCATTAATCAGGCCCAACAGCCTGTAGAACAACCTGTCGAAGAACCTAGGGTAATAGCCCCAGAGGTTAGGTTAGTTAACAGAAACCAAAATGCTGACGAAGTGGTTCAGCATGTCCAATACCAAAACATGGGGTTGGAAAACAATCTGGCAACCATGATCGAAAGGATCATGACTCAGAATGGAATGAACATGGGCTTTCGAAGGCCCAACTTTACATCTCCATTGTCAGAATATGTGTTACAAACTGACTTACCCCCTAGAACCAAAGTCCCCAAATTTACTAAGTTCTCTGGGGACACGACAGAATCTACTGTCGAACATGTGGCTAGGTATTTGATCGAAGCAGGAGACATTTCAAATAATGAAAACCTAAGAATCAAATACTTCCCAAGTTCCTTAACCAAGAACGCTTTTACTTGGTTCACAACTCTCCCCCCCAATTCGATCCACCATTGGACCCAATTGGAAAGATTGTTCCATGAACAATTCTATATGGGGCAAACCAAGATAAGCCTGAAAGAACTGGCGAGTGTTAAGAGACGTTTCACTGAACCTATAGACGAATATCTAAATAGGTTTAGGTTGCTTAAGGCGAGATGTTTTACACAAGTGCCAGAACATGAGCTGGTCGAAATGGCCGCAGGCGGTTTAGACTATTCCATTAGGAAGAAGCTAGATACCCAGTACCTAAGAGACATGGCCCAACTGGCCGATAGAGTTCGACAAGTCGAACGCCTTAAAGCTGAAAAAGCTAAGGCAACAAAAACTCACAAGAGAGAGAGAATAGCTTACGTTGAGATGGATGACGAAGAGCTAGAATCCTTCGACGATACTTTAGCTGTCGAGGAAGGAGAAGTCGATTTAGCAGAACTGAAACAAGGGCCTCCATACTCTTGTAAACAGTTAGTCCCCTCAAATGGGAAAAATCCCATTGGTCCAGACAAGACCAATGATAGGTTCCCAAAAAAGACTTATAGTTTTGACATCACAAAATGTGATGAAATATTCGACTTGCTAGTTAAAGATGGCCAAATGATAGTACCCCCTGGGGTAAAAGTGCCTCCTCTTGATCAAAGAAAGAAGAGGGGTTTTTGCAAATATCATAATTTTCTGGGCCATAAAACTTCTCAATGTTTTCTTTTCAGGAATCTTGTCCAAGACGCTATTGAGGAAGGGAGATTAAAGTTTGCTGACAAATCCCCCATGGCTGTCGACTCCAACCCAATGAAGGCTGAAGCCCACTATGCAGAACCCTCTGAGGTGAACATGATAGAGGCTACCAAAATCCAGTCGAAGAAGCCAGGCATTAACATGGTCGAAGTCTCTAGGGACCACATCAACATGCCAATCTTTGGCAGTTTTTCTGGAAACTTATCCAGGAAGACAATTGAGGCTGTCCAGAAAGCGGTCGAAGATCCAAAGTCGAAGACTGCTGAAGTACAAAAAACTGGACCAAAGCCCAGTTCCCACTTGGCCACTGTTCAAGGCCAGACGGAGAAACTGGAAACACAAATGAAACAACTAACTCTTGCTACTAAGGATACCATGAACATCAACATGGTTGAACTTTCTGACCCTAAAGCTTCAGAAGAAGCCATAAGGCAAGAGCAGGCGAATAAAACGGCTTTCCCTAAGGAAAACGAAAACTTGGCAGATTTTTTACAAAGATGCCAGAAGAAAAAATCAGAGGTTATGCTATGTCCAAGATGTAGTTCTATCTTTGATAAAAAAGCTGCTGAGCACATACAAGGCGTGAGAGCAGCGAACAAAAGAAGGGAGAATTCTAACCTTCGACATGATCCCAGAAGGGGTTCTAATCAAGACAAGAGGCCTTCGACTTTTAGGCCTCCAACAAATGTACCAGTAGACACTTGGTACAAAACATCTGGCCGGAAAAGGCCAAGTGAAGAGAAATGGCATTCTTTCGAAGTGCCAAGAGGTTCCTCTTTAATCCAGAAGAAAGATCCTCAAGTTGCTGCACCCAAGGTTGCTCAAGTGTCCAGCAACTATAAGGGAAAAAATCCTATGTCGAGATCCCAATGGAGGAGGTATCAAAGAAGGCGAAAAGCTGAAAGGGAGGCTACCAATGAACCTAAGGCTGAAACTAGTTCGAATGTGCCTCAAAGGAAACAAAGAAAGCCTCTTGAGAGAGAACCAGTTACCAACAGGCTAGTTTGGCCTAACCAGAGCGAAGTCGAAGACGAAGATGATGCTGAGTCCGACGATACCCTGGACATAATGGTGAACGTTGTTTCAATGCTGCCTAGGGAATTCAATCGACAAGTAGAAGTCGAAACCAGTGACTGGGAGATGGAACAAGAAATGGCCAGACACAGGCCAGTGTGCTATTTTGTCATGGACAATGGCACTACAGAAGAACAAAATGGCTTCTTCGAGCCACCCACAGAGGCGATGAAGAATCACCTCAAACCTTTGTTCATAAGGGCCAAGCTCGAAGAGACCACTGTGAACAAGATATTGGTCGACTGTGGGGCCACTATCAATATTATCCCTCATTCTGTGCTAATAAAGATTGGCAAAAGGGATGAAGAAATAAAACCTCACAATATGGTCCTGTCCAACTATGAGGGAGGCATTGGGACCACCATGGGAGTGATCCAGCTCGACATAAAAGTTGGGTCGATCCTTCGACCAACAATGTTCATGGTCATTTCAGCCAAACCTAACTATAACCTTTTGTTAGGTCGTGAGTGGATACATGGTGTGGGTGCTGTGCCTTCATCGATGCATCAAAGACTGCTTCTATGGCGCCCAGATGGGTTGGTCGAAAACATAGAGGCTGATCAGAGTTACTACCTTGGCGAAGTAAACCACTTGGGTGTAACAGATTTCGACAAAAACTTGGCTCACATAGGGCCATGTCCAGCTCCTGATTTCGACATGGCGCCAGCGCCAAACACCTTTTGTTCCCTATACCTGCATCCTGAGCATGGTTTCCAATGGGACAGAGAGGACGTGTCACACATAGAATTCAGTGGGCTAACTGGTATCCAACCAACTGGTTGGGGAAGTGAATTCAGTGATAATGACTGAGTCACAATCTCTGAAGCGAATTTCGGCCTATGTGGCTGAAACCAAGATGATAACGGCTCTCGAAGCCGAAGTAAAATACATGGCCACCAAGGCCAATGACCAAGTACTACCTTCTGCAGGTCCTGGAAAAGATTTCGACCCAGAGCCACCAGATATAGGTCCTGGAAAAGATTTTGACCCAGAACCTCCTGATATCTCGACAGAAGGAATGCAGGAACAGAGGCTCGACGCGATCTATGACGACGAGCCTTTGGGCTTCGAAAAGGACCCCTTGGCGAACAACATCAAGATGTTAGCACAAGACCCTTTAGAAGAAATCAACTTAGGCGAAGGATCAGAGAATAGGCCAACTTACATTAGCGCCAAAATTGATCCAGAACTTAGGTTGGAAGTAATCCAATTGCTGAAAGAGTTTAAAGACTGTTTTGCATGGGATTATGACGAAATGCCCGGTCTCGACAGAGGATTGGTAGAACTTCAGTTGCCAATCAAACCTGGAAAGAAGCCAATCAAGCAAAATCCAAGACGCTTCGCTCCAGAAATTTTGTCGAAGATCAAAACGGAGGTCGAAAGACTTCTGAAATGCAAATTCATCCGTGTTACAAGGTATGTCGAATGGATTGCAAATATTGTGCCAGTAATTAAGAAAAATGGCACATTAAGGGTGTGCATAGATTTCAGAGATCTGAATGCTGCCACCCCCAAAGATGAATATCCAATGCCTGTGGCGGAAATGCTAGTCGATTCTGCCGCTGGCTACGAATACCTGAGTATGCTCGATGGTTATTCAGGATATAATCAAATTTTCATTGCTGAAGAGGATGTGTCGAAAACAGCTTTTCGATGCCCTGGGGCCTTAGGCACTTACGAATGGGTAGTGATGCCTTTTGGCCTAAAGAACGCTGGGGCAACGTACCAGCGAGCAATGAATACTATCTTCCATGATTTTATTAACACGTTTATGCAAGTGTATATTGATGATATTGTTATAAAATCTGTTTCCAGGAAGAGTCACATTGACCACCTTCGACAATCATTCGAAAGAATGAGAGAACATGGTCTGAAGATGAACCCTTTGAAGTGTGCGTTCTGTGTAAAAGCTGGAGATTTCTTGGGCTTCGTTGTCCACAAGAAAGGGATCGAAATCAATCAGAACAAGACGAAGGCAATTTTGGAAGCAAAAGCGCCATCGAATAAGAAGGAATTGCAATCTCTCTTAGGCAAGATAAATTTCTTGAGAAGGTTTATATCTAACCTAAGTGGGAAAGCTCAGGCCTTTTCACCCTTACTTCGACTGAATAAGGAGGGGTTCGAATGGGGGCAAGAGCAACAAGAAGCCTTCGATAAAATCAAAGGGTACCTCACTAAGCCACCTATTTTGGTGCCTCCTTGTAGCAATAGGAGTATGAGATTGTACATAGCTGCATCTGACAAAACTCTGGGAAGTATGTTAGCCCAGGAGGATGAGAATGGAGTCGAAAGACCCATTTATTATCTCAGTCGAGTTTTGAATGATGCAGAAACTAGATATAGCGAGGTTGAAAAATTGTGTCTATGTCTGTATTTCTCTTGTACCAAGCTCAAACAATATATAAAACCAGTTGATGTTTATGTTTCGTCTCATTTTGATGTTTTCAAATATATGTTGTCGAAACCTATCCTGCATAGTCGAATTGGCAAGTGGGCATTAGCATTGACTGAATATTCCTTGACCTTTATGCCTCTTAAGGCAGTAAAAGGACAAGTGGTTGCAGACTTCATAGTCGACCACTCTATTCAAGTCGAGGATATTAATTATGTGGAGATAGAACCTTGGAAATTCTACTTCGATGGTTCCAGCCATAAAAATGGAACAGGAGTAGGAGTCCTGCTTATTTCTCCAGACAAAATTCCAACAACATTCAAGTACCAAATCGAAGGTTCTTGTTCGAACAACGAGGCTGAGTATGAAGCTCTAATTACTGGCCTTGAATTATTGTTGGAATTGGGGGCAACTCGAGTCGAAATAATGGGAGACTCAGAGTTAGTCATCAAGCAAGTCACAAAGGAGTATAAATGCATAAGAGAAAATCTCATTATGTACTTTGTGATTGCAAATCGTTTATTGAAACAATTTGAAAGTGTCAATATTCGACACATACCCAGAGTCGAAAATCAAATAGCCAATGACTTGGCACAGATTGCATCTGGGTATAAAATTTCAAAAACGAGATTACAAAGAGCAATCGAAGTTCGAGAGAAGATAAGAGCGACTTGTCTATCACCAACAGACTTGGAATCAACAAGGTTAGGATATGCTGATCACTCAAACTTCGAGATTTCGTTCATTGATAATTTGTCAGACCAGGATTGGAGGAAACCCATTGTGGACTATCTTCAAAATCCAGGAGCTCCGACAGAACGAAAAACAAAATACAGGGCGTTGAGTTTTGTACTCATGGGTAATGAGTTATTCAAGAAGACGCCTGAAGGGGTGTTGCTGAAATGTTTAAGTGAAACTGAAGCATACATAGCCCTTTCGACTACTCATGCTGGGGCATGTGGGGCTCACCAAGCAGGCCATAAGATGAAATGGTTGTTGTTTCGACAAGGACTATATTGGCCCACTATGCTGAAAGATTGTGTTGAGTTCGCCAAAGGTTGCCAAGAGTGTCAAGTTCATACAGGCATCCAGCACGTACCAGCAAGCGAACTTCACTCGATAGTGAAGCCTTGGCCCTTTCGAGGATGGGCGTTGGATCTTATTGGAGAGATTCGACCAGCATCATCAAAGAGTCAGAAATACATATTGGTAGGCATTGATTATTTTACTAAGTGGATCGAAGCTGTCCCTTTAGTCAATGTAGACCAAGAAAATGTCATTGAATTTATTCAAAAGAACATTATATTTAGGTATGGAATCCCTGAGACAATAACAACTGATCAAGGTTCAGTTTTCACTGGTCGAAAGATGCAGGAATTTGCTCAGGAAACAGGTTTCAAACTCCTAACATCCACGCCTTACTATGCACAGGCGAATGGTCAAGTCGAAGCAGCTAACAAAGTGGTAATTGGCTTGATAAAGAAACATGTTGGGAAGAAACCAAAGAATTGGCATAAGACGTTAGACCAGATTTTATGGGCTTGTCGAACGTCCCCAAAAGAAGCCACTGGTACAACACCATATAGGCTAACTTTTGGCCATGATGCAGTATTGCCAGCAGAAATTTGTCTTCAATCTGCAAGAGTTCAGAGGCATTATGATATTCCTTCTGAGGTTTATTGGAACATGATGTTAGATGAATTGGTGGATTTAGACGAAGAGAGATTACACGCTCTCGACTTACTCAGGCTTCAGAAAAAAAGAGTCGAAGACTCTTATAATAGAAAGGTAAAACCTAAGGTGTTTTTGCCTGAAGATTTAGTTTGGAAGGTAATTCTTCCCATGGATCGACGGGATCGAAGCATGGGGAAATGGTCACCCAAATGGGAAGGACCCTTCAGAGTTATCCAAACTTTTTCTGGTGGAGCCTATGAAGTCGAAGAGATAAGTGGTGATAAAAGACTCTTGAGAGTAAATGGTAAATATTTGAAAAAATACAAGCCTATACTTCAAGAGATAAAAATAAAATAATAAACTAAATTAACCATAGAAATGCCAAAATGGAAATTTTTATTAATTTCTGCCAAAATGGCAATTGTTGTCGAAAGCGATTACAATAGATGGTTACAAAAGAGAATCAAAAAGAAAGAGAATTCTTCAGTCGAAGATACTTAGCATGCTGCAAATCCAACCTCTTCTTGCACCAAGATTTTTCTTGCTCCAGTTTGGCAATTTGAGCATCGAGGCTTTGGGCCCTCTCAGCGAACTCCAGGCCTTGTTTGACCTCAGTCTGGCTCTCAGCGTCTGGGATGGTCGAAAGAATTTCCCCTTGGAGCGCAGTGTTGGCGTTTATCTTCGCCTCTATCTCTGCAATTTGTGCTCGGAAGGAGACATTCTCTCGCTCAATAGCATCGAACCTTTCCTGTGCAGACGCTTTCTGTTTCGACAACTCGGCAATTCGAGAAGTCGAACTTGTGACAGCAGTCCATGCAGATAAGCTCCTGCCATGCAACGTTTCGAGCTGACTGTTGAAATTTCGTTGGCGCCGGTAATCCGCTGAGACTTGGTCAATCATAGAATGTAATTCCATGATCAAGTCTGAGATTTCTGGAGCTACAGCATCGAAATCAACAGCATTCAAAACCTCCTTTAAGCAAGATGGAGCAGTGGGGTCCCCCTCTAAAGCCTTCATTAAATCTCTCTTGAAGAACTGGGCCTTGACCTTCGCCAATGCATCATCAAGAGGAGAAGTCTCAGTAGATTTCCCCGACAAAGTGGGAATTTCCTGACTGGTGTCGGAAGAACTCTTACTCTCAACGATTGCATTGAGGTAGCTGATAGGGTCAGTTCGCTTCAAGATTTCCAGGTCTTCTTTCGACCTATGCTTTGAGGAGGTGACCCTTGCCATAGCATTATCTTGGACTGGAGGCTGCTGAATGCTGAGTGCCTCGTTTGGTTGTTCTTCGACTTGAACTGAGGCGGTACTAGCGTCGACTCGTGGTTCTTCGTTAACTTCACCTTGGGGTCTTTCGCCAGCGTCATTCTGTGGTTCTTCGCTGGCGTCATCCTGGTGTTCTTCGCCAGTACCACCTTCATGTGCTTCGACAACAGCATCTTGATTCTCTTCGCCATTGCCTTGGTCTCTTCCTTCAGGATTCTCTTCTGACGACAAGACCACCACAGGAACCTTTTCTGGCTGTGTTTCCTCCGCCATAGGTTCCCCAGTTGTCTTCTCCACTGTTTCAGCATTGGCCTCATGCTCAGTGTGGGCTTCGTCATTGCCAAAATCTTGCACCTGAGGCCTGCTAAGGTCAGCAGATTCCAGAGTTTCTGAAGTCCTTGGTGGGGAACTTCCAGTAGTTTCCTAAAAAAAAGAGGAAGAAGACAAATCTTCAGATGTCGAAAGAGATATAATCAAATATTGGTATTTATGCCTAAGTTATAAGAAGGGTCTAATAGATTACCTGTGGATTGGCTTCAGCCCCAGGGCTGGAATTATCACTTTCGACAGGCTGGGTAACTAGAGCGTTCAGTTCCTCCTCAGTTGGTTCTTCGATGACCACTGCAGGTGGCCTAGGCTTTCTTACACCAACTTTTATTCTGACGGTTCGACCTTCAGGAGCTGGAGTAGGAACAGAAGCGTCCTTTGTTAACTTTCGCCTCTTTAAGGGGGAAGGAGGAGAATCACTTTCTTCATCGCTCCCCGATTCGATCACAAATGCTGCCCTTTTCTTGGGCGAAGGGGCCTATAAAACCAATAGGAATTCGATTGAATAATTACGTCGAAAATAAAAAATCGAAAGCCAGAATGAAAATAAAGAAAATTTGGTTACCGATGCAGGAGGCCTCCTCGAAGAGCCTTCCCCCTGTTGGTTGCCTGTTGTCTTCGCCGGCGCTATAGTCTTCGCCGGCGGTGGAGGTTTTGTCGAAGGGACCCTTCCTTGTGGGCCTTCTGTAGCCTTCTTGGCTAGGGGTTTTCGAACGACTGAAAGCGAAAAGGAAAGTTAACAAGCTAACAGTCGAAGAGAAAGATAAAAAGTAATGTGAGAGTATGAACTTACATTTCTTTACTTTGTCAAATACGAGGACAAAAGACTTCTGCAACTCTGCTGTGAAGTCCTTCTCGTCGAAGAAGTACTCAGCGTAATAACTTCTCCACCATTCTTCAAAAGATGGCGAACAAAGGAAGTTAAGCTGGTAGTTGAACAGCGAGAGGATGGTTCGACCAGCATATCTCCCAATATGCCTGGTAGCAGCGTCTTCTGTATAATCGTTGCAGAAGTACAACATTGACTTCTCTTTTTGGAAAATGGGAGAAGGCAGGGTTTGGATGATACCAAACTGGCGAGACACCAGATTTGGTTGATAGGCAAGCAGACTCAGATGAGTCTTAGAACTCTTAAATCGAAGAGGCATAATCCTTGGGGTAAGGAATGCCTCCCACAGTATGGTGTGCTCATCAACATTGGGACCACTCGATTCCTTGGGATGTGGCCTTGTGAACCAAGCTGGCCCCACCTTTCGCTGAGCGAATGGAGCCATAGTCGAAACAAATTCCTTCCTTCGAGCGAACATCAGCACGAAGTTAGTGAAGGTTTGTTGGAACTCTAGCCCATCTTCCATAGGCGTCAGTAGAGCCAGCCTAATTCCTTCGATCCGTCTATTGGCTATCGCTGGGGTTTGTTCGTTTATCTGATTCTTCTTGGGTAAGAAGGATTCGAAAGTGGCGTTGAGCCACAGTTGAAGTAACCAGAAAGGCCCAGCGAGTAGCAGACTGTTCCTATCTTCGATATGCTTCAAAAGAGTAACCCCATTGCTGATGGAGTCATAAAGACTGGCCAGAATTAGTTCTGCCAGACAGATGTTCTGACGGTGATGCAGTTGGGTGGCCAGAGTGACCATCTTTTTGGTCACTTGCAGGGACTTCGAACAGAACACGAAGCGAGTTAGCCATAAGGCTAGAAACGCTATGTGTTCAACGTCGGACACTGTGTCTGTCGACTTGTCATGAAAGTGGTTGATAAAGGTGGTGAATGTTGGCTTCGTCTCAGAAAAGCCAATTTGGTCCTCCGACATCTCTTCCGGGTCGAAGTAATCTCCGGTTGGTCGAAGGCCAGTGATGGCTGCTACGTCGAAGAGTGTGGGAGTTAACATCCCACATGGGAGGTGAAAGGTGAAGTGAGAGTTATCCCAGAACAACATCGAAGCTATAAGCATCTCTGGGGAGTAGTTTAAACCTGTCTTCGACAGAATTATTAGGTCAAAGATGCCCATCTCCTTCCAGACTGGAGTTTGATGTTTTTCCAGCTTTGTTAGCCAAGCAACGTAGTCCTGGGTGAGATTAGGGCAAGACCTAAAAACTCTAACACTTCTGTTGAAGAAACGAAGGTCGATCTTCTCGTGTGTGGGGTCTTCGTTGTCTTCTGGATCCTTCTTAGCACAAGCTACTGGCTTGAGCTTCTCGACAATGGGAAAGTAGCTCTTGATCTTCAGAGCTTCAGAGATGCTGGGGTTCATGGGTCCAGCCATTGCGAAGATTTGGTTGGAGTATCCAACCGGAATCATCAAGTGACGCGAGTAAGCGTCGCGGACGGAGATATCAGATGGTTCAGGGACCCTTCGTTTCCCTGTAGCGTTCACTACCGGAGCGGTTACAAAAACCTTGGGCTTAGCAAGTTGTTCAGTTGGTGCGTTAGTCTTGGGGGCAGTTGAAGCAGAAGCCATTGTTGAGGTTGAAGATGAAGTTGGAAAGGGAAGAGTTTTTCTGCAAAGAGAAACAAGTTTGCAAGAAAGCAAGGGAGTTTGAGAGATTGTTTGCGTGAAAAGTCCCACAATGGGATATTCACTACTATTTATAGTAGTGGGAGAAATTCCCAATAACGAGGGCATTAAATGTCATTTAATGCTGCAGGGAGTAGTGGGACACGTGGCAGCATCCTGTTGTTTTGGCCGTTTCTGCAGAAACAGAGAGACGCAGCGTGCGTCCTCGTTTTTTGAATTTGTCATAATGACAAATTATGAAGTGATGTTTTGGTTCTGCACGCCGTACTGACAGTGACGTCCTAGGATCAAATCAATGATGGTTTCTTGGGATTGCCAATAGTTGGTAAAAAGCAACAAAAAGTGCACAAGTTAACTTGTGATTCAGCGTGGACAAACAGGTGTCGAATGGCGTTTTCAAAGAATGCCTTTTTCTTTCAAGAGTCGAAATAAGGCATTCTTGGGGGGCAATTTGTTGGCTCCTAAATTCGACACCTTTGTTTCAATTGATGACAGCCATTAAAAGCTGAAAGATGCTTTCGACTGGCTAAGCCTGTCGAAGTGCCCGTCGAAAGATGGCCGAATCCTTAGAAGATTTCTTCCAAGGAAGAAGGCTGGTTGCCTTCGACGTCGAAGGAGTTTTCGTCGAAGACGTCTCTTGACGATCGTGTTCGATGGTCCAGAGTGGAGCAGTTTGAAATTCAAAGCTTTGGAGGGAAAACGGTTTCCAGCAGTTACTACGTGCGAACGTGCAAGGATCTGGAGCGTCGAGCATGGAGAACGTGACAAGTGGCTTGATCTCGAAGCAGTGTAACTGCCCGACGGTTACTTGGAATGTTTTTGTATAAATAGGAGTAGACGTGTAGTTTCTCGCGTGTGTTCACAATAGATACATAGTCACTCATTTAGATTCAAGTACCCAGTGTGAGCGAACGAATTGTTGAGAAATGTATGTGTGAAACACCAATTTAATCAATTCAAGTCATTTACTTTTCCAGTATTTTACATGCTTTTCCCTTTAAGATTCCTGTCGAACCTTTACATTCCAGCCTTGTTTATTTTACCAAGCCTTTTCCTTTATGCAATTTACTTTAACCAATTTACTTAAAGCCTTATCCACACTAATTAAACTTCAAAATCAACCTATGTCCATAGGATCAATCTGATCGATCCTGCGAGTAACCAAATAAGTAACCATTTGGAGGATCAGCGGTTGTTTACCAAATCCCTAGGTAAACACCGCGACATTTTGCGAAAACAAACGCAAACGCGAACCAGCATTCTAAAACAGTCAGTTCTCATTCCCACCGATCACATAGACCATAGGGCTATGAGCCCTCCTTTCTTGTGGACTATCTTTCCCTCCAGATGAGGTGGTCAGATCAACTTCATTCTGCAACCCGTTTCCAAACCTGCGTCCAGTATTGAACAGGATGGTCCTTTTCTTCTTCTTCTTCTTCTTCTCTTTCAGAATCAAGGTCTTCAGGTCATGCTGACCCTTAGCCAGATTCACGAATAGCTCTTGAAACTGGGCATTCTGGGCCTGGAGGGCCTTGATAGCTTTCTCAGTGGAAGGTTCAGCAGACATGATGATTGAGCGCTGAAATAAACAGCGAAGAAGATAAGAGACCTGTAATGGGGTACCTGTTTATGAAGTGCATGAGATGAAACACGTATGATTTATGATTTCAAAGGCAATTGAGATTCAAATTTGTAAACAAGAAAGGAAACACACTTTATTAGATTTTAAACTTCAAAATTTAAATTGTTCAAGAAATTGCCCTTAGGCATTTACAAGAATGGAAATACTAAGAAGTAAATAAAAACTGTAAAAGGAATCATCAAAGGTCCGTCAATGCTCCCATGGTCTCTTCTTCTCAGTGTGGACATAATCATTCAGAATCTGCTCATTCTCCAGTTGTCGAGTCAGCTTCTGGATCTTCTACTCTTGTTCATTGAACCTCTCTCGATAGGAATCCCGTTCGTTCCTCAATTGCAACCAAGACCTATTCAGTGTCCCAATATCAGTGGGCATGTAAGGTTGGAGGATAGTTGGAGGAACCCCCTCCTCATTAGCAACTTCAAGAGAAACAGGTCTGACAGCTTCATATGGCATGCCTAACTTCTGGGCACGGATGCAGACCCATCTGAGATATGACTCCATTGGCAGAGAAGTCTTTGGTCCCAACTCATGTGGGTCAGATTTGTGAACTCTGTCCCAAGCCTTTATGACTCTACGACGCAGCTCGTCACTATCTCCCTGAAAATCAAAGATGATATGAGGTATCAACATCTCATGAGGTCCCTCTCTTCTGGCCCTTCCAAACTGACGGAGAGCTAAGAATGGGTTGTAAGAAATCCCTCCATGGAGTCTGATCAATGGAACATTAGGATACTCTCCACAACAATCAATGACAGTCACCTCGTCCATACCTTTGAGAGTCCAGACAATGTCATCACTAGAAAGAGACATCATCCTATAAGCCCAGCCCATTCCTTCTTTGTTCTTTAGCACGGACTTAGGGAGGTGCGAAATAAACCACCCCGACAATAAAGGGACACAGCACATCAAAGTTCCCCGCTTTCGGGCAGTACGAGCATAGAGCTGATGAAGCATATCACCCAAGAGAGTGGGTACCGGATTATGAGAAATGAAGATCTTTATGGCATTAATGTTAACAAAAGTGTCAGGATTTGGAAACAATACCAGACCATAAATCAAGAGAGCCAGAATGTCCTCGTATGCTTTGAAGTCTAAGTTGTCCCAGAAGTAATTAGCTTTGTCAACCAAAAACTTAGTCAGAAAACCTTTAGCTCCGCTTCTAGTTTCCCAATTAGCCATTACCTCATCCCTGGTCAAGTGAAGGGCTGCAGCAATTTCTTCGGGCTTAGGAGTCTTTTCCCAACTAGTAAATGGGGTTTGTTCTAAGACAGAGATACCAAGCAACTCAGAGAACTCTTCCAGCTTAGGAACCAGCTGGAAGTCTTGAAAGGTGAAGCAATGGTATAGTGGATCATAAAACTGGACCAGGATACTCATCATTTGTTCGTCCAATTTTGAAGTGACCAAAATGAGAAGAGAACCATTCCTTTTGATGAAGGAAGTAGTGTTTGGAATCCTGACAACCAAAACTTTAAGCAAGGTAGGTACTTGGAAAAAGTTGATTCAGATAGTATTCCTACGCATGGGCATCATGATGACCTACAAAACAGAGCAAAGATGAAACCCTCTTGTCTTTGAAATAGGTTAGTCCTTATGCAAGATGTATGCAATGTTATGATGTCATGATGTCATGGTAAAGGCACACCACAAGTATCCACAAAAGGCAAACATGGTAAAGGCACACAAGTCACACAAAAAGAGCCCTTAGATTTCAGGCTGGCATGAAGCTTAGGTACTATCCTCTTTCAGTTTCAGTTGGTCAAGACCTGTCCTAAAAATAGTAACCGGGTTCTAGAGGATCTCAATATCACTGACTACCCTCAATCGGTCATAATTCCAGTTTAGCAACCTTTTATTGCGGCCGGAATCATCGCGAGAGTTTAGTCTCAATGAGTGTAGCGTACTGCTACTGTTCTATGGACAAGTTGGTCAATTTAAGGTTCTAAGGTCAGTTGGTGCTTAATGACTCCTTAGAAGACCCATATTCTCCTCGTTCCAACACAAGGGATATCGATACAGACCAAGGTGCCACACCAACGTAGCTACTGCTTCATCCGTATCGGTCTACGCCGTACAGATCCCTCACAATTTATTGCTACTTACCTAAAGGGTATCCCCAGATCCGGGTTAGGATCTATAGAACTCCGATACAAGCCCACAAAATTAAAGCATACAAAGCATACAATTGAAAACACAAGTGATCTAATCCTAAGGTACACCTCACTTATATAGAATTCTCCAGCAGAGTCGCCAGTTCTGTGATCGGTGGGAAAGAGAACTGACTGTTTTGGATATGCTGGTTCGCATTTGCGTTTGTTTTTGCAAAATGTCGCGGTGAGCAAGAGTCGTCACCGTATTTTATTTTATCCAACAAGGAAAGGACAAAAGCACAGAAAAATTCCTTTTTGAGATATTTCTCGAGTTCAGGAGGTAGATTATAGAAAGGGAAGGTGTTAGCACCCTTTCTATCCGTGGTTATCCACGGGCTCTTAGGTACTTGCTCATTATGTTTTCAAAAGTATGCTTTTCTTTGTGATTTTGGGTTTGAAAAGAGTTTTTGTTTTGAAGAGAGTGTAAGTGCGAAAAGTTTTGTTTTGTTTTAAAAAGAGCAAGTACTTAAGAACATCTACCTACTCAAAAAGGAATTAAACTGTACAAGTGTCCTTTAGACAATGCTATCCCACTATTGAGGAGTAGGTAGCATCATCGTTGGAGTTTTCGGGTTAATTCGATTTAAGGGACGTGTGGTCACTAAAGCAATGTTAGGACGCCTTAGCGGTAACCCTAATGTCTTAGATCATTTTTATCCGAGGCAACCATTTCGAGGCAACTTATGATCTTTGGACAAGAGGGCGACCTCTAAAACTTCCTATACTCAATGACCACGTTCGAGGCAACCAAGTGAGGCGTACCCTAAGAGTGGCATATGCGAGTGTATTGTTTTTCAGTTATATTATCTTTGCATGTCATGGTGAGCTACTGTTGATTTTAAGTTAAGATAGATCTTGTCATGCATAGCCTATTATTCAAACATCTAACAGTTAATGGTTGCGGAAATTAAATTGCGGAAAATAAATCTAAGCTATTACAAGGCGTCGGGTATTTACATCGCCAAAAACAAACCCTTGAAAATTAAATTGCGAAAAGTAAATGAAAGCGATAAATAAAAGTCCTAAGTTAAAACTATTACATCCTCGGAGCAATTACAATATATGGATCAAAGATAATTCACGCGAAAAAAATTGAATCGGAGCATCCTAGGGTTTTGACCCTTTTTTCATTAAATAAAGCATATTTTTGTTATTTTTTATTTAAGAATTAAGTCTAAACTAATAATTAATTAATTAAAAGAAAATATTTTTGAGTTTTTATTTTAATTAAGGAAATAAAAAAAAGTTAAAAATATTAAAAAAACCTAATTCTATATTGATTTTAATTTAATGCAAAATATATTGAAATTGAACCTAATTAAAACTAAATTAACTGGTTAATTTTATTTACAAAAATAAAATAATAACATTAATGGAATTTAAATAAAAATATTTTTTGTTTTCTGATTTTTTTATGAAAAAGTTAATTAGTTAATTGGTTAATTAAAATACTAATAATAATAAAATAGAAAATAATGAAAAGAAAAATAAAATAAACAAACTCAAGGGGGGGGGGGGGTGCTGGGCCTAAAGAGGGTGTTTGAGTTGCAATTTACAGGCCCATCAAGCTTCAGCCTTGTTGGACTTTTTGGATTCCCATGGGTGCTTGTTGACTGGAGACCATGGTAGGCGTGCAATCTGGGTTACTAGATCTGCCTGATGGGCCACTTGGCATGCTTATCCTTGAAGTGTATGGTAGTCTTCATACCTGAAAATCCACTGGAATATATGCAAGAAAATAATAAGAAGCGTTTTGGGGGACCTGGGATTCGAACCCAGGTCCCAGGGGACAAATCAATTAGCGCGCTACCAACTGAGCCAAGATGTTAACCTGTTAGTGGAATATCAATCAAATATTATATACAAACAATTCAATTATGCCTGGCCAAAAATAAAAAACGTGCAATTGATTCAAATGAACCAATCACGCCCAACCACGTAATCATCTTCCTCACAAAACCTGGTTCGTTTACCTGCGGATTTTTATCCGCAGGAAGATTCATAGGACGTCTCAAAAATCCTCCCTAGGCCATGTAAATGAAATCCAAGAGTACCAATGTACTCGTCTCTTCCTCCTGGTCATCCCTGTAACCACCATTCTCCTTGATTTTGCCTATAAAAAACGCCTAAAAAACAAGAACAAGAACCCTAGGTTCGAGCATCATGATACAGGGTCCAATAATAAAATTGAATAATGCAAAAACGTTCTAAATCAAATAATAAACATGAATATGCCAATATTTTAAAGAAAAGATGCAAGAACTGGAGGTTTGGATTCCATGTTCAGAGGTCAGTTCGTGATGACTTACAGTGCGATTTAGGCGATGAAAAGGCTTCCTTTTGATTGGTATAGCACCACTGGATGTCAAGGAAGAGAGCTGCGTTTTTCTTTTGGTCTGAATTCGCCTCCAAGGTTTTTTAAATCTCACACTTTTCAAGCTTTTTCCTCAAAGTGGTATGGCCGTTTCTGCAGACTTATATGCGTGTTTTTGATTTGTGAGGCTTTCTTGCATATAATGGAATGATTCTAGGTTAAAACATGGGCCAATATCCTTGTGCATTGAAGAATCAAGATTGCCCTTTGATCACCATTAACATGTTTCCAAATATAGGCCATATCTGAGATTTTGTGCTTGAATGAGCCTTGGCACAAGTTGGTTGGGTGTCACATGATATTTGCAAGCTGTACAAATCACAAAGATACCATTTCAATAATTTTTGGATTTTATTTGAATTAATATAGATTTAAAATGAATTAAATCAATAAAAATTAAATAAAATAGAAAAAAAAGTGTTTGGTTATGAAATTAAAGATGGGACATGTGTGTGGCATGACAAGACTAAATCAAGTGGAAAAAAGTGGGCCCTTTTGTCAAAAATTGGAGTTTTGAGGATAGTTGACTTTTGGAAATTTTGGAAAAATGCCCAACTTCAATAATGCATAACTTCTTCAATTTTAAACTTTTGGAGGTGTTCTTGGACTTTTTAGGAACCTTGAGATGTCCTATAATCAACCTTTTTGGTCTCACTTCATTTTTATGTTCCATCCTCTAGAACCCGGTTACTATTATTAGGACAGGTTGAACCAACTGAACTTCAAGAGGGTAGTACCTAGACCCCATGCAAGCCTGAAACTTAAGGGCTCTTGTGTGACTTGTTTGCCTTTACCATGTCTGTTATCTGCTATACCTGTTGCGTGTCTTATCATGATATCATGCATCATAACATATCATGCATACTTCATTACACTAACCATTTCAAAGACCGAGGGGATTTATCTTTGTCCTATTTTGCAGATTATGGCTTCTATGCGCAGAAACACCATCCGAGTTAACTTTGTGCAAATAATTGCTCAACTCAAAGATTTGGCCTCGAGGATTTCTGATACTTCTTCATTCATTAGGAGACATGGTCAGCTTCTTAGCTTGGTTACCTCAAAGTTTGATGAGCAGATGATGAGTGTGCTTTTCCAGTTCTTCGATCTGGTGCATCATTGCTTCACTTTCCCGGATTATTAGCTAGTTCCCACTTTGGAGGAGTTTTCTTATTTACTGGGCATATCCATACTCGAGCAGACACCCTTCACAGGTTTGGAAGAGGTTCCTAGACCTGAGGACATTGCTTCATCCTTACATCTAAAAAGGGCTGATGTAGTATCCAACTGGGAGACACAGAGCGGGGTTAAAGGTTTCTTGGCTAAGTTTCTGATGGATCAAGCTCAACAGTTCTGGGATAACTTGGATTTTTAGGCTTTTGAAGACATCTTGGCTCTCCTCATCTACGGCTTAGTTCTTTTCCAGAATCCAGATTCCTTCATAGATGTGAATGCGGTTAAGATCTTCCTGTCCCGCAATCCTGTGCCTACTCTTCTTGGTGATATCCTACATGCTCTCTATACTCGTACTGTGCGGAGAAGAGGGACCCTCATGTGTTGTATGCCGCTGTTGGCGAGGTGGTTTATTTCGCACCTCCCCAAGTCTGTAATGAAGAATGAGGAAGGTCTAGGTTGGTCCTACAAGATAATGTCCCTTGCCCATATAGACATTCTTTGGAGTTCTAAAGATATGGAAAAGGTTGCTGTCATTGATCGATGTGGGGGATAACCTAATGTCCCGTTGCTCAGAATCAGAGGTGGTATAACCTACAGTCCTTGTTTGGCTTTACGACAGTTTGGTCGCGCTCGGAGAGACGGTCCCCATGAGTTGCTTCTTGAGGATATTGCCTTTGACTACAAGGAAGACACTAATGAGCATCGCCGAAGGTTCATACGAGATTGGGGCATGGTGAACAGGTATGACCCTCACGAGCTAGGACCAAAGACTTCTCTCCCTATGCAACCTTATCTCCAGTGGGTCCGACCTCAAACCCAGAAGCTTGGGATTCCCTATGAAGTTGTGCTGCCAGTGATTTTGGAGCATACCAACGAAGAAGGTGTTCCTTATACAGTCCTTTATCCATACATGCCTACTGATCTTGGGGAATTGAAGCGATCTTGGATTCAATTGAGGGAAGAAAGGGATACCTACCGGGAGAAATATCATGAGCAAGAGAGGAAGATATTGAAGCTCACGAGGCAACTTGAGAATGAAAGGACAATCAATGATTACGTCAGCACGAAGGGGAAGCGACCATGGGATTTCTGATGTCTTTTATTGTTTCTAGTTTAGATTTGCTTTTCAGTTATTTCTTTTGTAACGCCTTAAAGGCATTGTTAAACATTTTTTACAAGTTAACCTAATAAAGTGTGTTTTATTTTTGTTTTACAAATTTAAATCTCCCAAAGTCTTTGAAATCATTTCATACGCATTCCATTATCATGCACCTCATTAAAGGTACCATTACAAGTTTTTCATCTTCTTCGCTGTTTATTTCAGCACAAAATGTCTTCTGAAATGCCTACCGATCAAGCAATCAAAGCTCTTCAGGCTCAGAATGCTCAATTCCAGGAGATGTTCTTGAACCTGGCTAAAGGGCAACAAGATTTGAAGACCCTCATCCTGAAGAAGGAAAAGAAGAAGAAGAAGAAGAAGAAGGAGGTGGTTCTCCTGAATATGGTTCATAGATTTGGGAATAGGTTGTGAGAGGAAGCTGATTTGTCTCATTCATCCAAAGGAGGAGAGAATCAAGAAGAAGAAAAAGGTCCTAGTCCTGTGGTTTCTGATAATGACACTGACTTTGATGGGGAACAGTACCATCCTACTGAGGATAGGTACAAACAACTTGAGGACCGCCTAAGTGCTATGGAGATTCAGAAGGTCCCTGGGTTGGATTTCGGAGATTTGGGACTAGCATCGGGGGTGGTGATCCCTCACAAGTTCAAAGCTCCAGTTTTTTCTAAGTACGATGGAGTATCCTGTCCAAAACTCCATCTCCGCTCGTACGTCAGAAAAATTCAACCTTACACTGCTGATAGGAATCTGTGGGTACACTTCTTTCAAGACAGTCTGTCAGGGACTCAACTTGAATGGTTCTATCAATTGGAAGGAGTTAATGTCCGCAACTGGGAGGACCTTGCTTCTGATTTCTACAAGCAGTACCAGTATAATTCCGACCTTGCTCCCACTCGTACTCAGCTTCAGGGTATGTCTATGGGTGCAAGCGAAGGTTTTAAGGACTATGCTTAGAAGTGGAGAGATCGGGATGGAAGAGTCCAACCCCCTTTGTCTGACAGGGAGTTGGTTGATATGTTTCTTGGGATGTTGTCTGGTCCATTTTTCAATCATCTGATCGGTAGTTCGTCATATGGGTTTACTGAATTGATTATGACTGGGGAAAGAGTAGAAGCTGGTATCAGAAATGGTAAGATACAGAAGGATGCGTCATCCAGTACAGTAAAGAAGCCTTTTGCTGGTAAGAAAGAAGCTAGTGCAGTATACAGTTCGAGGAGCCAAAACCAACCTGAACGTCGTCAAGCGGTGAATGCGGTAGTAATATCAAGACCCACCGTTGCCCCACAATGCAACAATCAGCAAAGAATGGAGAGGCCGCAAAGACAGTACACTCGGCTTAACATGACTTTGTCTCAGATTCTACCACAACTGCTGAAAACCAATCTGGAAACTCTGAGGGAAGCCCCGAAGAATCCCAACACCACATCTCTGCTATATAATCCAAACGCCCGCTGTGCCTATCACTCTGATAGCCCGGGTCATGATACAAATAACTGCTGGGCTTTGAGAAATAAAGTGCAAGATTTGATTGAAGCTAAAGAGATCGAGTTTGACGCTCCAGAGAAACCCAATGTCATAACTGCTCCTATGCCCAAGCATGGTCATGGAGTAAATGTTGTGGATGATGATTTGTTTGTAACCTCTGTGGAAGACATCTCTACTCCTTTGATGATAGTAAAGAAGAATCTTTTGTTGGTCAGTTTACTTCCGGGCTATGGCGAAGGTTGCCACCTATGTTCATTTCTACCTACTGGTTGCCATTTATTGAAGTCAAGTGTTCAACGCCTGATGGATAACAAGGAGATCCTGTTTAAGAAGACTTTAACTCCATTGATTCCAGTTGAAGATGTTTCCATCATAACCATTTCCGCCAATTCTTCCAAGGCTTCCTCGAGAAAGCCTGTTAGGATTACATCTGTTCCAAGAATCGCTCTGTTGATCATTACTATTCCTGGTCCAATCCCTTACACTTTAGACAAGGCTATCCCATGGCACTATGGTGCTGATCTGTATTACCATGGAGTTAAACAAGACTTTGAAAATGAAGAAGCTGATGCTGATATCAACAATATTGTCGGGTCTAGCAAGGTCACCAGAAGTGGAAGACTCTTCTCTCCTGAGATTTCCCCTCCGACTGTTCAAACACTTGTTGTTATTCCATCTGCCAATACATCAACTACTGCTCCAATTCTTACTCCAGTTATCACTCCTGTCGCTGAGTCATCTGACACTCAGGGCAAAGAAGTTACAGGTGAGCCTGCCCGGACGGAGGCACTTAAGAAGATTATTGTAGAAACCTCTAAGCAGGAGATAGAGGAAATTCTGAAGATTATCAAGAAGAGCGACTACAACTTAGTCGAACAACTGGGGCAAACCCCGTCAAAAATATCCATGTTATCCTTGTTATTATGCTCAGAAGCCCATGCAAAGGCTTTAATTGCTTTCCTCAAGACTGCACATGTGCCGCAGGAAACCTCTGCTGATCAATTCAAAGACTGTGTAGCTAGTCTGATTGCCGACAACAGTTTGGGTTTCTCAGATGCAGATCTGATTGCTAAAGGAAGAAATCACAATGATGCTTTGTACGACTCGATTGAGTGCAGGGGCACTACTTTGGCCCACGTGATGGTGAATACTGGGTCCTCATTAAATGTTTTACCAAAGAAGGCATTAGACCGTCTGGACTGTGAAGATTTGACTCTGAAACCAAGTAATATTGTTGTTAGGGCTTTCGATGGGTCGAAAAGGATGGTGCACGGGGAGGTGTATGTCCCTGTTAAAGTTGGCTCTCAGACTTTTGCATCTACTTTCTATGTGATGGATATCCGACCATCTTATTCTTGCTTGTTGGGTTGCCCTTGGATTCATAAGGTTGGGGAAGTGACTTCTACGCTCCATCAGATGTTGAAAAATCCAGTAAAGGGGAAGATTATTACAATACAAGGTGAAGAGAAGTACATGGTGAGTCACATTAACTCCTTCCGGTATATGGAGATGGATGGAGAGTTCATTGAAACCCCGTGTCAGAACTTTGAAGAGGTCCTTCAGACTTTGGCGTCGACTGAAGTTGCTGCTGACAAACCTCCGATGAAGATGGCTTCCCTCAAGGATGCCAGGTTTGTTGTTAATCAAGGTGGGTGTGCAAATTGGGGAAGACTCCATGACTTCATACACAAAGCTGATAAGTTTGGTTTGGGCTTTACTGCAGAGGCTCAAAGGGTTGTTCGACGTGCACGGATTGGAAGACCTCCTCTACATATCAGTAATCCGGGAGTGAATGGAGTTAAAGATGATGAAGAAGAGTCAGATATCGACAGCTGGATCTACCCGACTGCCAACGGTGGCTTGAACAATTGGACAGCGAAGGATTCGTGCCCGTTTCTTTTATTACACAGTAATAGACTTCTGTTTTGAGATTTGTAACAGACAATTTGAAACTTTACAGCCTGATACCTTGCCCGAGGCACCTTGGCTGGGTTTGTGAGGGCTTATTATTTGTCATTTTCATATATCATCAATAAAGCATTGGACGTTTCTTGCATTGTAAATCTTGCGCTCTTTGTTTTTCTTTTGTCTCTCACTTTATCAAAACAGCTATTGTCTTACACACACTCACATATCATAATGCAGATCCACATCCACTCTGGATCCCATTGATAACGACTCTGCTACTGCCAGTTATGACTTCGAGAATCCGATCAACCAAGCCGAAGACGAAGGTGAGGATGATTGTGAAGTGCCTGGGGAGCTTGCTAGATTGCTGCTACAGGAAGAGAGGGCCATACAGCCTCATGAAGAGCCAGTGGAATCAATAAATTTGGGTACGGAGGAAGACAAGAAAGAGGTCAAGATAGGTGCAAATCTAGAGTCTAGTGTCAAGCAACGGTTGATACAGATGCTACGCGAATATGTTGAGATCTTCGCCTGGTCTTATAAAGATATGCCTGGTCTGGATACTGATATTGTGGTTCACCGCTTGCCAACCAAAGAAGATTGTCCTCCAATAAAGCATAAGGTTCGCCGTATGCGCCCCGAAATGTATGAGAAAATCAAAGCTGGGGTCATGAAACAATTTGACGCCGGATTTCTAGCTGTCACTTTCTTACCCACAGTGGGTTGCCAACGTGGTTCCAGTGCCGAAGAAGGATGGTAAGGTACGTATGTGTGTAGACTACAGAGATCTGAACAGGGTGAGCCCCAAGGATGATTTCCCTCTGCCTCATATCGATGTTATGGTCAACAAAACCGCACAACATAAGGTCTTCTCCTTTATGGATGGTTTTTCCGGTTACAATCAGATTAAGATGGCTCCCGAGGATATGGAAAAGACAACTTTCGTTACGCAGTGGGGTACCTTCTGTTACAAGGTAATGCCTTTCGGGTTGAAGAATGTTGGGGAAACTTATCAACGCGCCATGGTCGCTTTGTTCCACGACATAATTCACCATGAGATTGAGGTTTACGTTGATGACATGATTGCAAGGTCCCAGACTGAAAAAGAACACCTTGACCATCTCCAGAAACTGTTCGGCAGGTTGAAGATGTACAAGCTAAGGTTAAACCCGGACAAGTGCACGTTCGGGGTAAGGTCTGGCAAGCTGTTGGGTTTCGTCGTTAGTGATAAAGGTATTCAAGTGGATCCTGCAAAGGTGAAGGCTATACAGGAGATTCCAGTTCCCCGAACAGAGAAGGAAGTTAGAGTCTTTTTGGGACGTCTAAATTACATTGCCCGATTCATTTCACATCTGACTGCTACTTGTGAGCCAATCTTCAAGCTACTGAAGAAAGATTAAGTGGTAAAGTGGAATGACGAATGTCAGGCCGCTTTCGAAAGGATAAAAGAATAACTCCAAGAGCCACCAATTCTGATGCCTCCAATTGAAGGAAGACCTTTGATCTTATACTTGACCGTACTAGACAATTTAATGGGGTGCGTGCTGGGGCAGCATGACGAGTCTGTCCGAAAAGAGCATGCTATTTACTACCTTAGTAAAAAGTTTACCGACTGCGAGACTCGATACTCGTTACTCGAGAAAACTTGCTGTGCTTTGGCATGGGCTGATCGCCGGATGAGACAGTATATGCTGACTCACACCACCTTATTGATATCAAAGATGGATCCAATCAAGTATATCTTCGAAAAGCCTGCCTTGTCCAGAACAATAGCAAGATGGCAGATGATCTTAACTGAGTATGACATCCAATACACAACCCAAAAATCAATCAAGGGAAGTGTGTTGGCAGATCATTTGGCGCATCAGGCCGTGGATGATTACCAGTCTATGAATTTCGAGTTCCCGGATGAGAACATCATTTTGGTGTCTGACTGTGAAGAACCTGGACCGGATGAAGGACCTGAGGAAGGATCCCGATGGTCTATATATTTTGATGGAGCTTCAAATGCGTTGGGTAATGGCATTGGCACCATGATCATATCTCCTGAAGGCTGTCATACTCCGTTCACCGCCCGATTATGTTTTAATTGCACCAACAACATGGCGGAGTATGAAGCATGCATCCTGGGCCTTCGAGAAGCTATTGACCTAAGGATTAAGTTCTTGAGTGTATTTGGAGATTCTGCTCTCGTGATCAGTCAGATCAAAGGCGAGTGGGATACGAAACACCCAAATCTCATTCCTCACAAAGAGTATGTACTGACGTTGCTTCCGCACTTCGAGGAGATAACCTTTGAACATTTCCCCAGAGAGGAGAACCAGCTAGCGGACGCGCTAGCTACTATGTCTTCTATGTTCAAGGTCAGGTGGGATAATGAAGCTCCCCAGACTACCATTGAAAGGTTGGACGAACCTGCACATTGTTGTGATATTGAGACTGAAGAGGTAGTAGATAAACCCTAGTTTCACGAGGTAAAGAGGTATCTTGAGGCTCAGGAATACCCCGAGGGTGCATCTGTTAATGATAAGAAGTTTCTAAGAAGGTTCGCGGCGAAGTTCTTCATCATTAATGGTATCCTTTACAAGCGTAACCATGACTCAACCTTACTGTGATGTGTGGACAAGAACGAGGCAGAAAGGATTATGGCAGAATTACATGAAGGTACCTTCGGAACTCATTCCAGTGGACATACCATGGCAAAGAAAATCCTACGAGCAGGATATTATTGGTCTACTATGGAAGCCGATTGTTATCAGCATTCTCGGACATGTCATAAGTGCCAAGTCTATTCTGATAAGGTGCATGTACCTCCAGTTCCTCTGAATATTTTGACGACACCTTGGCCTTTTGCAATGTGGGGCATCGATTTGATTGGTAAGATCATACCTACTACGTCCAACGGGCATCGTTTCATTAAGGTGGCTATTTATTATTTTACGAAGTGGGTTGAGGTAGCTTCCTTCGCTACAGTAACCAAGAACGTCGTAGCTCGATTCATCTGACACAATCTGATCTGTCGATACGGTATGCCGGAGAGGATCATTATGGACAATGGTACAAATCTCAAAAATACAATGGTCACCGAGCTCTGCAAACAGTTTAAGATACAACATCACAACTCTTCTCCTTACCGGTCGAAGATGAATGGGGCTGTTGAAGTGGCTAATAAGAACATCAAGAAGATTGTGCAGAAGATGATGGTGACATACAAAGACTGGCATGAGATGTTACCATTCTCTCTTCATGGGTACCGCACCTCAGCACAGACGTCAACAGGGGAAAAACCCTACTCTTTGGTGTATGGCATGGAGGCGGTCCTGCCTATCGAAGTCCAGATACCTTCTCTTCGGATTATGAAGGATGCAGGTTTAAGTGAAGACGACTGGATCCAGACCCGACTTGATCAGCTGAATTTAATCGACGAGAAGAGACTTACTGCTATTTGTCATGGTCAGACGTACCAAAAGCGAATGATCAAGGCATTTAACAAGAAAGTCAGACGACAAGAGTATCAAGTCGAGGATCTAGTGATCAAGCGCATCGTACTGCCGCAAGGTGATCCTAGGGGCAAATGGACCCCCACTTATGAAGGGTCATTTGTGGTTAAGAACATTTTGTCAGGAGGAGCTATGATTCTAACCACCATGGATGGTGACGACCTTCCTCACTCCGTCAATGCAGACATAGTGAAAAAATACTACGCATAATCAAAGACCCGCTAGGTCGACTGGCCTAGGCAAAAATAAGGGCTTCCCGAAGAACCTAAAGGGTTCGGGCAAAAGTAAGGGATGAAAATGGAAAAACTGTACACCCGGCAAGTCGAAAACCTGAAAAGGCGGCTTGGGAAAAAAAGGCTATCCCGGTGGACTAAAAATCCGAAAGGGCGGTCCAGGCAAAAATTAGGGATCAAAGCGTAACACTATGTCTCATTGGATCACCTTGCAACCAGACCCCAGTGTCAACTATCAAGCTCAGATGGCGCCAATCAACTTGATTCACCTTCAATCAAGTAGCAAAGTGATGAGACGCTCGAGGACATAAAGGCAATATCAGAGTTGGAACCCAGTGGGATTGTTCACATAGCTGTTTTTCTTTGTTTTTCATAAATTGTAAATTCTATCATTTCGGAGGTGTTCTCTTACTAGGACGTTAGCCTCTTATACAAAAACGCCTATTACAGGCCAACTTCAAAATCAATACAATTCATTTTCACAAAGAAATTCCAAATTTGTGTTTTCCCTTTTCTGTTTTATTTTGCAAGAACGTCTAATGATTCATTTTTGATATATGCATTTGACAATAACTGCTGCTCATAAATATTTTCATGCGAAACAAAAGACGATTGCTCGTAATTCCAGGAACAGGGGCAAACAAGAAATGTCCAAACCTTACAGTTGCTCTATCCACCAGGTTTAGGGATAGACCTAGCTGAAGAATAAGACTAAAATGCATTCACTCCCCGCAGAGTAAAAGATATCTAAAAACAGTGGTGTTAGTTCTCCCCAAGCAGAGTTCATCTATCACCAACAGTGGAAGACCATCCCCCGTGGAATTTATTTCTTCCGCAAACAGAAACTTTATCCCCGACAGAGTTCATCATCACGAGCAATGGTAATTCATCTACATCCGAGATTATTTCTCCAAATCAGCAGATCCTCTGACGGAGTATCTCTCTTCCCCCACAGAGTCATTCTTTCACCAGTTTATCCTCCAACAGAATTATTCTCCTGCCAATATATTCTCAAATCATCTTCGGTCGTCATCCTCAGCGAGCGAAACTCCTTTTATTCTCCAGCAGCGGTCCGAGATTTATTTTCCCCAGCTAGAAAACGTCACTAGAACATTACATACATCATAGCATGTGCATATGCATCGTACAATACAATCTCATTTATTTTGAGAACATCATTGCTCATTACATGTCATGCATCATGGCATTACATACGACTAACTCTTTACATTTCAGGAAAAGATACAATCAAATCCTCACAAGGTTCAAGCTATGAAGCCCGGGTACGACCGGATAGTATCTTGATTCCTCCATCATATTGTGAAGCCCGGAGAACGACCGGATAACAATAAAGAATACCGCGAAGCCTGGATTACAACTAGATAGTGGTTTATCACAAGCTATGAAGCATGGATTCGACTGGATAATAGCCTAATCCTCAGCAAGTTATTGTGAAGCCTGGATTATGACCAGATAGCAATACAATACACCATGAAGCCTGGATTACAACCAGATAGTGGTATGTCATAAACACAAGCCGTGAAGCCCGGAGTCGACCGGATAGCCGCTTAATAAAGCTATTATGAAGCCTGAATTACGACCAGATAGCAATACAAGATGCCATGAAGCCTGGACTCGACCAGATAATGGTAGAAGACACTGTGAAGCCTGGATTACGACCAGATAACAGCCAAGAATACTACGAAGCCTGGATTACGACCAGATAATGGTATATCTTTAATTCAAGTTATGAAGCCCGGATTCGACCGGATAATACCTTGATTTCCTCAAATACCATGAAGCCTGGATTCGACCAGATAATGGTATATTACAGCGTGAAGCCTGGATTACGACCAGATAGCGGTACAAGACATTGTGAAGCTTGGATTTCGACCAAATAGCAGTTTTACCTGGACAATTACTAAGAAGCCCGGAGTCGACCGAATATTAGTACGCCCTAAAGTCAAGTTGAAGCCCGAATGCGACCGGATAACAACTTAATTCATTCTGAAGCCCGGATTATGACCAGATAAGAATTGAGAAATTGCGAAGCCCGGATTACGACCGGATAGCAGTTTAATCTCATCTCCCTAGTAGATCACTGTAAATCCTGGATTACGACCAGATAGCAGTCGATCTTATCACTATGAAGCCTGGATCACGACCAGATAATAGTTCATTTTCACCTCTTCAACCAAGAGACGATTCCCCAGTAGAATAACGGACGAAGCTCCTAAAATTCAACTTTCTCTCAAGACAGAGACCATCATTCCCCAACGAAATCCTCCTTAACAACACGTATACAAGCTCTCACTAAGGAATCTCTTATGCGATCGACACTTCTTCAGATGGCATCTTTAAGCCCATCTTCCGACTTCAACTTCCAAATGGCATCTATAAGCCCATTCTTGACATCGCAAGACAGATATCACCGCATGCGAGTGCAAATTTCTAGGCACTCTAGTGTTCAATCATCTTCCACCTTTGGATCACGAAAGGCAGACAAGCCAATCTACATCCTCAGGTTTAAGAAGATTGAACAGGGGAAGCTGTTGTACCCCAAAATTTGCCCTCCCATATTTCTCAATACATTTCAAGTGAGGTTCTCAAATTGCTCAAGGAAGTCCAAGAGTTGACTTGACAAGCTCTCTCCTAAGGCAGTCTACTCAAAATTAGGGTTTCAGTTTGCATCAATATGTTTGAGTCCAAAGGGTCTCAAATTCTCACCATTGTCCTAATATGTTCTCAATATCATCCATGTCCAGTTTCAAGCCTTGCAGAGAAAGTTTGCTCAGTCAATTGCTCAAAAGCCTAAAAATCGACTATGCTAGGGAAAAAGTCAACTGTGGCCTACATACAGTCAAACTTCAAGATTTTTGGTCAACATACTCATTTTGAAGTTTTATTCATCATTTGATCAAGGGTTGATCATGATTCCTCAAGTATTGCTCACAATGCATCAAAACCCAAAAGTTGCTAAATTAGTGTTTTGTAGGAAAAGTCAACTCAACTTTGACCAAGCATAACTTTCTCATACTTTATGAGAAATGACCCATATAAATCTCATTTTGTAGAAGATGCAATTACCTACAATTCATATTCATCTCCCAAGTTCAAAATATGCACTCACAAGAAGTTATGAATTTGGACATTATAGGTCATTTTGAAAAGTCAACAAAAACACCTTTTTTGTCAAAGCTTCATACACGAACATGGAATACCAAATTGATATGAGACCAAAAGGGTTGCTTATAGGACATCTCAAGCTTTCTAAAAAGTCCAAGAACACCTTCAAAGAGTCAAAATTGAGGAAGTTATGCATTAGTGAAGTTGACCTTTTTTGCAAAATTGCCAAAAGTCAAAAGTGCCTCAAATTACAATTTTTGCTAAATGGGCCTAACTTTTTGCACTTGTTTTGAGTTGGTAGCATGGTCCACGAGCCATAGATCTTACCATTTGTATTTATCTTATTTTTTCTATTTAATTTTATTTTTTATTTCAATTAAATCATTTAAATCAAAACAAATCATGGGAAAATCCAAATCATTGAAACCTCAAGATCTCGTGCATATTTCAGGTCCTATATCCATCTAGCAAGTGAATGAATTCGTGCAAGGCATAGGTGGGCACAAAAAGATTGGTTTTGGCCTATTTTTGGAAAGATTTTCAAGTGAATCAAATCAACATCAAAAGCCATAATTGACAAAGATTGAATGGACTTTTGCAACCCTAATACCATTAGTGGTATATAGTGTATAATTGCAGACCTAAAACACGGGTTTTGGAGGCGCACAAAGGAAGAACGAAACTTGAAATTTTGACCAAAAAGTTTTGACTTGAATTCACACTTCTAGACGTTTTCAAGGCTCCCTAACCATCTCATTTGCTTCCCGAGATTGCAAGGAGACTGTACCAATCAAGAACAAGCATTTTCCAGCGCTAGAACACATTGTAAGTCAGCCACGACCATGGCTTCTTCTTTAAATCGAATTACATGATTCTGGCACTTATAGCATGAAATGCTTACATATTATTGTTCCTTGAAGCATTTGCAAGCTATCTATAACATTTAATTGCGTTTTTGTGGACTGTATCAGAATTTGCCATTATTAGGGTTTCCAGCATCGTTTTAGGGTCTTTGTGTACAGGTGAAATTGGTCCCCAAGAAGGGCACCATAATGCTCAGCAGGCCAAGACGGTTTGATTCATGGCCTTAGACTCCATTTATCATGCCCATGGGAGATTTTGAAACAAGCCAGGGTTGTAGTGACGGACGTTTGTCCGTAGGTAAAAGTCTCTGACTTTTACCAACGGAGAGAGGAAGAAGATGACACGCGTGGCATCATCCCATTCGCCTGTTTGAAATTTGGCGTGTGTTTGGTAGTCAATTTCGCTTTATGTATTTTATTATTTTTGTTTTATATATTAACCAACTGAACCAAGTGGCCCAGTGGTGGCCAGGGAAGCGTTAAGGCATTAGAGGGCATGAGGTCAGGGGTTCGACTCCTGCCTCCAACATTTGCCATTTTTCTTGAGCTTCCTTTACAGATTCAATGTCCCACACGGCAGGGAGACCACCATGGACCATCATCCAACCAACCAGATGTCCAGGAAGCCAGATCTAATGGCAATCATGTGACGGTCTATCAAAATCCCGGTCAATGCGCAGCAGGGGATCTTGGCAAGTCAACATGGATCAGAATTGTTTGGGCCAAGAGCTTGCTATCCACACCCTCCATTTGCTATTTCACAGGCCTAATTCTTTTTTTTCTTTTTATATTTTTCTTCATTAATTCATTTAGTTATTTTTTACTAACATAAAATCAATTCTTTTTTATTAAAAAATCAAAAAAAATAATATTTTCATCCAATTAGATTTAGAATTTATTTTTTATCCAAAAATTAATTTAATTAGTTTATTTAATTTTAGGGTAACTTTTAATTCTTTTGTAAATAGATTAAAAACAATTAGAAAATTAGGGTTTTAGTGTAATTTAAATTCTATTTTCTTTTTCTTAAAAAATAACAAAATACAAAAATAGGTCATGTAAATTAATTTTGTTTAATTTAATTTAATTGGTAATTTTGTACATATTTAATTCAAAACTTATTTTTCTTAAAAATAATTAAAAACAACAAAAATATATTTTTTTCTTTCGATTAGGTTAGACGGGGTCAAAACCCTAGTTCTATCTCGTTCTCGATTCATCGCGTTTATTTATTTTTACCATATTGATGTAATTGCTCACAAGTTGTAATAGATTAATTATGATTTTTCTCCTTTTCATTTATCGTTTTTTACGGGTTGTTTTTGGCTATGTAATTAATACCCGAAGCCTTGTAATAGCGTAGCTTTACTTTCCGCACTTTAAATTCCGCAAAATATTAACTGTTAGATGTATGAATATTAGGGCTGCATGACAAGAATGTATGTAAATGTTAAAACAGCTAGCAAATCCTAAATGTGCAAAGATAATAACCTGAAATTGAATCACTCACACATGCGCACTCCTAGGGTATACTCCCACTTCGATTTCCTTCGGTAAACGATCATTGAGTATAGGATATTTTAGTGGTCGCTCTTTTGTCTAAAAGATCAAATGTCCCGTTCGGAAAGGTTGCCTCGGAATTGTTTCCTCGAATACGATCTTAAGACATTAGAGTTATTACTAAGACGTCCTAACATTGCTTTAGTGATCGTACGTCCCTTTTCGAATTGACCCTTAAAACTATAACGATGGTGCTACCTACCCACTAATAGTAGGATAGTGCTGTCTAAAGGAAAACGAACATAAAACAATTCTTTTTTCAAGTAGGTAGATGCTAGTAGGTACTTGCTCAAAACCAATATTTTCCACACTTACACTCTTTTCAAACAAAATTTTCAAAACACTTTGTAACACTCTTGAAGACAGAAGCAAGGGTTAAATCGAAGTAAAACAAAACTTTTCAAATCACACAAACACAGAAGCAAATTTAAAAAGATGAGCAAGTACGTAAGAGCCCGTAGAAAATTACGGATAAAAAGGGTGCTAATACCTTCCCTTTCTATAATCTACCCCCGTACTCAGAAAATCTCAAAAAAAAGGAATTTTTCTGTGCTCTTTTCCTTTCCTTGTTGGATAAAATAAAAGTCGATGGTGACTCTTGCTTACCGCGACATTTTGCAAACACAAACGCAAAACGCAAACCAGCATCTTCTAAAACAGTCTGGTTCTGCCACCGTATCACACCTAGTATCTTAAGAAAAAGAAATTAATTCTTGAAAAATGGTTAACCCTAATTTCTAATTTAAAAGAAAATAAAGTTCCTTAAGTATTATTTTTTGTGTATTTTTTGTATTAAAAATAATAGATAATATTTTGTGAGATACTTTGTCTTTTTATATATCAAAATAAATATTTACAAGTATGAAAGAAAAGGAATAAAATATACTTAAATTTACTTTATTTTACAAGTTTGTTTAAGAAAAAGTAATTAGTATATAGTTAAAATAAAATATATTTTTATGTGAAAATAAAATAAAATAAATCAAAATGCAATATTTATCATATTTATATTTTTCATGATTTTTATGTGTTAAAGAAAATATTTAATAAAACAAAAATGAAAATAAAAATAAATAAATACAATATATGGGTCAGGGGGTATCCTGAGTAAACATGATGTAAGCATCAGAAAAAAGTGAAGCCCAATAGTTAAGACCATGCTGCAAAAATGAAAGAAACGACCAAAAATGAGAAAATATGCAAAAAGGCAGGCACCAATGCTCGAACCCATGACCTTGGCATTCTCAGCGCGCTGCCTTGCCACTGGGGTGGCTGTACATCCGTTAGTTCATATGAAAACAAAAATACATAACATGAACCCCTTCCTTGCCTTGTACTTCGTCTTCTTCCTCACGCTGGCCAGAACTCCTATATCTTTCTCATTTCTCCATGAAAATGGAAACTTCAAACATAAAAATGGTAGTACTCTTTCCCACGATTTCAACCATGTAACTCATGTAAGCTAATAATCAAAGATCAAAACGAATTTTAAAGGCCCTAATTTTAAACCTAATTTTTATAGAAATTTGAAATCCAAAATTCTATATACATAATGAACAGAAATGAAATCTATGCACATGGTTGGCTTCAGCACTATAATATCTACATTTTCCTTTCACAAATCGTGGCCAATGGATGCCTGTATGAAGAGATAAAAGTTGGAGTTCTTACCTCTTTCAGCTGAGATCGTGAATGGAGTTTGAGTGAGATTTAGGAAGGCCTGAAGGTTCCTTTAGCTTGCTTGAACCTCCCTGAGTGTGTTCCAATCCTTACCTTGCTTTGAAAGTGCCTGAATCTCTCCGTCCAAGTCAACCTGCAAGCTTGAAAAACAAAAATAGAAGATGGAGAAGGAGGTGTTACAGTGAAGAGGTGATGATCTGGAACACTTAGATATGAGGTAGGTAAAGTGTTTGAATGATTAGAACTTGAAACGCACGAGTAAATTTCTGGATTGCTATGCTTGGTTTACAACTGCAAGTTTTTGATAGGTTTTTGGTGATAGGGAGTTTTGGAGCGTTTTAGGCCTTGAGCAATCGTGTGTTAGGTTGAAATGTGTTTGTGTATAAGTATAGAGAAGGTTTTAACTCAGTTCCATAACAGGTTTATTGGTTGTAGCCTTTTTGCACTCTTGCTTGCTTTTTAAAAAAGGTGAAGAGGCCATTCCCTACATGCTTGTACAGGCCTGCTTGGAGTTGGTACAAGTTCTAGACAACTTGCTTTTGGTTTATAGGACTTGTGTATGCAGAGAAGATAGGTCCAATGCTCAAGAAGTGAAAAGTGGCAAAAGTTATGCTTTTCCAAAATGGCAATGGCAACTTTGTGCCTTTAATGGAATTAAAGCTTGGACAAAGACTCTTGTGCTTGGATTAAGGATTTATCAACTGTGTAAGCATTAAATTATGAAGTGAGAAACAAGTTTGAGACCTGTAAAGCAAAGATTAGGCAACATAGGTTCAAATTTGAATTTTGTTCTTCATGAAATGGCTTGAAATCAAAGTGAGAAATTGCCAACTTCATCTCTTCGATTCTCCCTACTCAAAAATGATCTGAATGAGTTCTTGGAAATTTTGGAAAGCTTGTAATGTGATATATAAATCATCTTTGAAATTATTTTCAAAATTCCTCTTGGAATTGGGTGAAAAGTTGCCATGAAGTTAGGTCAAAAACCTGCCTAAATTAGGGCAAAATTTCACTAAGTTATTTTAGTTCATGGGCATATATTTACAAAATTATATCTTGATATCCAAGCATCTTTAGGGGAAAATGTGTGAGTCAAAGTTGTATATTTCATGGAGGTCTACAACTTTAATATTGGGAACTTTCTTTGAATCATCTTGCATCATGGTGGAAATTTGGCTTAAAGTTGAAAAAATATAAGAAATTTTCTATACTAAGAAATATTTCTAAGTTAAGAAAATTTCAAATTTTAAAACCAAATCTTCAATCTTTGATTTCTTTATGAACAAGTTTCACATTTTGACATGTTTTGATGAATTGTGATCCTTGGCACTTGATTTTGATCAAAAAGTCAAAGTTTGACTTTTCAGTATACAATTGACTTTTGATCAGTTGACTGCAAATTTCATCGGTCAATCCAATGGATTTGCAATGTTTTGAACCATGTCATTAGGTAAAAATGATGCAATTGAACTCTTGAAATCATGCTTCAAACCAATTGGTCATTTACTAGGTCAAAAAGTAGAAATTGCCCTTTCTCAGTCAAAACCCTAATTTTGACCATTTTGCCCTTTTAATGATTTGATCAAATTTCTTTAGGAATTGTGGTCTAAACTTGATCAAATGATACATATGAGTCCAAAATTTTGATGGGGATAAAAAATTATGTAGTTTGACTGTAAATTGGCCATGGTTGACTTTTTCCCTAATACAACTGATTTTTAGGTCAACTGTCGAATTGATTGATCAAAAATGTGATTCAAGGCTTGAAACTTGACATGAGTAATCTTAGGGGTCCATGATGGTACTTGAAAGTCATATTAAGAATTGATAGTCCAAAAATCCTTGTGAAATCCTAAAACCTAATTTTAGGTTATCAGTGCATAATGAGATGTCTTGAGCAGGTCAAACCCTATTCTAGTCTTAAGTCAAAGAGATCTTGTGAGAAAATCTTGATAAATGAGAGGGAAAATTTTGGGGTACAACACCGAGAAATTGTTCTTTTTGCCATATAATACTGGAAACGAGTTAGATTTTCATCCTAACTTGATCTATTATAATTTTCCATTTTTGGCCATTGTTTAATCTTACAGTGGACACTGGTTATTGGTTGCGATTAATCCTATGAGAGAAAGTGTGTATTATCTGGACTCATTATACAATGATTGGTCAACATATCCAGATTTGAAACAGATGATTGACACGTAAGTGTTTCGCTCCCAAAGAGATATTCAAGTTTATGTTTATGTTTATGTTTATGTTTATGGTCAACATATCTGGATTTGTGTTTATGTTTATGATTCTATGTGAAATTGTTCTAAACATTCGTTTATATTTTATTATAGCGTTCAACTTGCTTTTCGCTCCCAACGAGATATTCAAGTACCAAAAAGTAGAGTGAACAATGTTACATGGATCAAAGTGGAGGTATATTTTCACAAAGAGATATTCAGTTTTGCTTACTTTAGTGATGATACTTGATAAAACAACTTAAGGGGTATATCATGATATATATTCGTATTTTCTTTCCATGTGTAGTGTCCTCGCCAGCGTAACGGTATAGATTGTGGCTATTTTATATTGAGATTTATGAAAGAAACTATTCTTTTGGATCGATTAGAGATTCCATCCACGGTATGGATTTCTAACTTATGAATTACATATTATTTTCATATTTTGTGTTTCTCATAAAATGACATATTGTTTTAACTAAATCACATACTATGTTATATTATTATATATGTAGTACTTTGAGGAATTCAATTGTGCACATTACTCAAAAGATCAATTGGATGAACTTATAGAGGAATGGTGTCAATTCATTATCGGGTTGAGAATTTTATAAGCTAAGGTATATTGTCTTATTTCCTTTGATGAGAACTTTCGAGTTTTGAGTATAAATTAAATTCGAATAAAGTGCAACGTTAATATTATCATATTATGAATTTCGATCATTTGGTTTTTTTCCCCAGGTTTATAGGTACATGTGTAGAAGATAGATCTAAGATATTCATGTTGTTGTTTCATGAGAATTCTCGAAGATAGAAAGATGTATAGATGTAAATTCAATTTTGAATATTTTAGGCATTTTAACTTGTATCATAAATTTTGTAAATGTTGTTGTCTATATCTTGTAGAATTTAAACTTGTATCATAACTTGTAGAAAGATGTATAAATATTGTTGTTGTTGTTGTCTTTATTGGAATGAAGCTACCAAATATGGAGCATAAAAGATAATTCTTAAAACCTGGATCAAAATATTAGAATGAAGCTACCAAATATGATAAAAATTCTGATTAAAATAGATAATTTATTATATAAAAAATTGTAAACAATAGACAGCGCTTTAGGAGAAAAGAGTTGTAAAAACTTAAAAAAAATGCTGCCTAAAGTCTGAAAGCGCTGTCTAAAGTGGGGAAATAGACAGCGCTTTCAAAGGAAAGCGCTGTCTAAAGCCTACCTGGAAAAAATTACAAAGCGTTGTCTAAAGCCCAAGTGCTTCTAAAGGGGTATATAAAAAAGCGTTGTCTATTATAAAAGCGCTGTCTAAAGTAGACATAAGCCAGCGCTTTTACATTGAAAAAAAGCGCTGTCTTTTGTTTTAACAGCGCTGCTTTAAAGCGCTGTTAAAGACCAAAAAAAGTGTTGTCTTTTCCCTTTTTTGTAGTAGTGAGAAAAGCTTTTATGCTATATGTATTTTTGAACAGACTAGGCATATCCATGGCTGGTGGTGCAACCACTGCTTCCTTCCCTATCTACCACCACAAACTCTTCAACTTCTCCGTTGCTAGGACGGGATATTGTTTCAACTTTTACTTTGGGTTGGTTTTCGTTCAATGATAATACCTAAGTCTTTATCAGATGCTATTTGGGATTTTCCCCTATGTGTATCCATCGATTTAACATTAGATTGCTTATTTCGTCCAGATTCCCTTCTCTTATGTTAATCGATGTTTTGTTTTCCTGTGCAGATGGTTGAACCAATGGTAATAGCTACAGTGTATCCTTTTTCATGTGATTTATCTGTATTGTGTGGTTTCTATTATAATGATATATTCATTTATACTATATGTGGCTTTAGTTGATTAGAAACAGTTTGATCATGGTATAATAAGGAATGTACACCTTTCATGTTTACTTCATCATGTAAGTAATTAGGTACCAATTTATCTTACAAAGTGCATATTAATACATTTATTATTTTTCATTATTAGTCATTCTTTTACCCATTTTGTTGATGTTTTCCCCATCGCATCTCAGTTAGTTGTCATAGAACTTTGTTGAAATAGGAAAGAAAAACTTTTTATTTCTTACTTCATAACCTCAACACTTTATGGTTGAAAAAACCTCAAAGAGTTGAGATTCTGAAGCATTTTCTTAAATTTGAGTTTTATACTATGATATATTCTATTATTTAGTCATCGAGTTGAGTCACAAGTTTTCTGTATACTTGGGTTAGAAATTGTTATCATGGTTAGCTGCAGTATTTTAGTGCATACTTCATGAACATTTTTTTTTAGGAATTTGTCAAGATTTTCATATAAAATTTCTTTCCTTGATTTTTTAATAGTGAGATATCTGTTTTGTTTGCCTGATCCATTTTTATGGGAATGTCAAGTCTCCCATGTTTAGGGTTTAATACTGTAATTGTTGATGGATACAAATATTAATTATAATTTATTTTAAAATTGAAAAAAAGAATGTTATTAAAACTTTATTATATCTCTTACATTTTTTAAACAAGAATAAATGTTCAATTATTGAAATAATTCATTTTTAAAAATGGTAATTATGAAAAAATAAGGAATAAATTGATACAATACTATTATATTTGAACATTTTTAAAATTTAAATATTCTATATAAGTTCACTAATTTGGTGTGTCATAATAATTACTATATTTGAAATTAAATATATCTTAAGTGAATATATGATTAATAAAAAAAATTTACTTTTTTTTTATCAAAGTTAAGTATATCTTTCTATATCTATTTTAATATTTAGTTTGAGATAAATCAACTCCTTATTTAAAATGAATGTTTTTGCATTTTTTATAATTTAAAAGTAATAAAATAATTTTTTATTTAATTGAATTTTATTGAACCATATAATTTAGTTTTTCAATCTATAATATTTTCACTATAAACTTAGTTTTTTATTCTAACATATGAATAATTTGGGTTTTCATTATAAAAATATATAAATAATTTAGTTTTTCAATTTATACTATTCTCATTACTGTTGTACCCCAAAATTTGTCCTCCCATTTTTCTCAATACATTTTAAGTGAGGTCCTCAAATTCCTCAAGGAAGTCCAAGGGTTGCCCAGACAAACTCTCTCCTAAGGCAGTCTACCTCAAATTAGGGTTTCATGTTGCATCAAGATACTTGAGTCTCAAGGGTCTCAAATGCTCATCAATGTCCTAATATGTTCTCAAGATCATTCATGTCAAGTTTCAAGCCTTGTAGAGAAAGTTTGCTCAATTAACTACTCAAAAGCCTGAAAACCGACTTCAAGATTTTTTTTCAACATTCTCATTTTGAAGTATTATTCATCATTTGATCAAGGGTTGATCATGATTCCTCAAGGATTGCTCACAATTCATCAAAACCCAAAAGTTGCTAAATTAGGGTTTTGTAGGAAAAGTCAACTCAACTTTGACCAAGCATAACTTTCTTATACTTTATTAGAAATTACCCATCCAAAGCTCATTTTGAATAGGATGCAATTCCCTAAAACTCATCTTCAGCTCCCAAATTCAAAATATGCACTCACAAGAAGTTATGAATTTTGACATTATAGGTCATTTTGAAAAGCCAACAAAAACACCTTTTTTGTCAAAGCTTCATACATGAACATGGAATACCAAATTGAGATGAGATCAAAAGGGTTTCTTATAGTACATCTCAAGCTTTCTAAAAATTCCAAGAACACCTTCAAAGAGTCAAAATTGAGGAAGTTATGCATTGGTGAAGTTGACCTTTTTTGCAAAATTGCCAAAAGTCAACTATGCCTCAAATTGCAATTTTTGCTAAATGGGCCTAACGTTTTGCACTTGTTTTGAGTTGGTAGCATGGTCCACGAGTCCTATCTCTTCCCACTTGTCTTTATCTTATTTTTATTATTTATTTTGATTTTTATTTGAATTAAATTAATTTAAATTAAAAAAAATCATAGAAAATCCAAATCATTGAAATCTCGAGATATTGTGCATGTTTCAGGTCTTATATCCAGTTGGCATGTGATTGAATTCGTGCAAGGCCTTTGTGTGCACAAAAAGATTGAATTTGGCCTATTTTTGGAAGAATCTTCAAGTGAATCAAATCCAAATAAAAAATTATAATGGAGGAAGATTGAGAGCATAATTTCAACCCTAATCCAATCCTTGATATATATTGAACAATTGCAGACCTAAAACAAGGCTAGAGAGAGGCGTGAGAAGTCAGAACAAACTTGACAAAAACACAAAAAAGTGCAGGCACGATTTCACACTTCCAGGCATCCTCAAGACCTTCTAGCTATCCCAATCGCTTCCCGGGATCACAAGCAAGTGGAACCAATCAAGAACAAGGAGTTTCCAGCCCTGTAACTCGTTGTAAGTCAGCCACGACAAGGGCTTTTTCTTGAATTCGAATTGCATAATTGTGGCATCTATAACATGAAATATTTGTATATTCTTAATCCTTGGAACATTTGCAAACTATCTGTAATATTCAATTGCAATTTTATGGACTGTATCAAGATTTTCCATTGTTAGGATTCTTGGTCTCGATTTGGGATCTTTCCATACAGGTAAAATTGGGCCATGAAAGGGGCACCATCACACTTAGAAGGTGAAGACGAGTTGACTGGTGGCTTTAAATATTATTTATCTTTCTTGTGGTTGATTTTGAGAATATGCAGGTTTGTAGTGACGGATGATGTCCGTAGGTAAAAGTCTGTGACTTTTACCAACGGAGAAAGGAAGAAGATGACTACCGTGGCACCATGGGATTGGTTCATTTGAATTCTGGCGCCTTTTTTTACATTATTTCATATTATGATTATTGTGTATTATATGTACAACAAAAACAGCTAGCTCAGTTGGTTGCCAGGTGGTTGGAAAATGCCTTAGGACCTGGGTTCGAATCCCAGGTCTCCCCATTTGCTTCATATTATTTTCTTTTCAATAATCAGGCGCGTGTTTGTGTGGGATCACCACCATAGTCTACCATGATCCAGCCAACCAAGTGTCCAGTCATCCAGATCTGATGGCCATCATTTGAGGGACCATGATACGCCTAGTCAATGCAACGCATGGGAATCTGGCAAGTCAAACGTGGGTCATTCCTTCATGGGCCAGAATTGCTACCCACACTCCCTCAATTTGCTATTCCAGGCCCAAATTTCCTCTCTTTTCTTTTTTTTTCTTTCTATTTTTCTTTATTAATTTATTTATTATTTCACTAACACAAATTAATTTTTTTTCTTTTATTCAAAAAATATTTTTCACCCAATTAGATTTAGATTTATATTTTATATACAAATATTAATTCAATTAGGTTATTTAATGTTAGGTAACTTTAATTATTTTTGTAAATAAATTAAAAAATAATTAGAATAATTAGGGTTTTTGTTTCTAACTAAATTCTATTTTCTTTTTCTTAAAATAACCAAAAAATACAAAAATAGGTTAAATTTAGTTTCTTTAATTAATTTAATTACTAATTAATTTTGTATTTAATTTAAAAACCTAATTCTTTTTCTTAAAAATAATCGAAAACCACAAAAAATAATTTCTTTTCTCGATTAGGTTAGACGGGGTCAAAACCCTAATTTCTTATCGTTCTTAATTTCATTGCGCGCACTTTATTATCTTATTTTGCCATATTAATGTAATTGCTCACAAGTTGTAATAGTTTAATTAGTATTTTTACTTTCATTTATCGCTTTTGTTTTTACAGGTTGTTTTTGGCTATGTAAATACCCGAAGCCTTGTAATAGTTTAGCTTTACTTTTCGCACTTTAAATTCCACAAACTATTAACTGTTAGATGTATGAATATTAGGGTTACATGACAAGAATGTATGATTAACTTTAAAACGGTTAGCAAACCCTAAATGTGCAAAGATAATAAACTTGAAATTAAATCACTCGCACATGCGCACTCCTAAGGTGTACTCCCACTTCGGTTGCCTTCAGTAAACCGATCATTGAGTATAGGATATTTTAGTGGTCGCCCTTTTGTCTCAAAGATCAAAGTGGCCTCAGAAAGGTTGCCTTGGAATATTTGCCTCGGATATTGATCTTAAGACATTAGGGTTATTACTAAGACGTCCTAACATTGCTTTAGTGATCGTACGTCCCTTTCGAATTGACCCTCAAAACTCCAACGACGGTGCTACCTACTCACTAATAGTGGGATAGCATTGTCTAAAGGAAACGAACATAGAACAATTCTTTTTTCGAGTAGGTAGATTAGTTCTCAAGTACTTGCTCAAAACAAACAAATTTTTCACACTTACACTCCTTTTCAAACAAAGTTTTCAAAACAACTTGGTAACACTCTTGAAGACAGAAGTAAGGGTTAAATCGAAGTCAAACAAAAACTTTTCAAATCACACAAACACACAAAGAAGAAATTTTCAAAATGATGAGCAAATACCTAAGAGCCCGTGGAAAACCACGGATAGAAAGGGTGCTAATACCTTCCCTTTCTATAATCTACCCCCCGTACTCAAAAAATCACGAAAAAGGAATTTTTCTGTGCTTTTTTCCTTTCCTTGTTAGATAAAATAAAAGTCGGTGGCGATTCTTGCTTACCGCGACATTTTGCAAATGCAAAACGCAAACCAGCATTTTCCAAAACAGTCGGTTCTGCCACCGTATCACAGAACTGGCGACTCTGCTGGGTAATTATAAGTGGGGTATACCTTAGGAATAGTTCATCATATTTGCTTCGAAGGTTTGGTTTGATTGCTTTATTTTTATGGGCTTTGTATCGGAGTTACTATAGATCCTAACCCGGATATGGGGGACACCCTTTACGTAAGTAGCAATAAACTGTGAGGGAACTGTACAGCGTAGACCGATACGGTTGAAGCAATAGCTACATTCATGTGGCACATTAGTTGGTACTGGTATCCCTTGTGGAAAAACGAGGAGAATACGGGGATGCTATATGGGTCGTTAAGCATCAACTGACCTTAGAACCTATAATTGACCAACTTGGCCATAGGAAGTAGTGAGATAGCCGGCCTCGGTATAGAGATGAGAACTGGTTGATACTCGATACTACACTCATTGAGACCATACTCTCGAGATAGTTCCAGCCGCAAGAAAAGATTGCGTGAGCTGAAACCATGGCCGATGGAGGATGGTCAGTGATATTGAGAACCTCTAGAACCCGGTTACTATTATTAGGACAGGTTGAACCAACTGAACTTCAAGAGGGTAATACCTAGACCCCATGCAAGCCTGAAACTTAAGGGTTCTTATGTGTGACTTGTTTTCCTTTACCATGTCTGTTACCTTCCATACTTGTTGTGTGCTTTATCATGACATCATGCATCATAACATAGCATGCATACTTCATTACACTGGCCATTTCAAAGACCGAGGGGATTTATCTTTGTTCTGTTTTGCAGATTATGGCTTCAATGCGCAAAAACACCATCCGAGTTAACTTTGTGCAAATACCTGCTCAAATCAAAGATTTAGCCTCGAAGATTTCTGATACTTCATCATTCATTAGGAGACATGGTCAGCTTCTTAGTTTGGTTACCTCAAAGTTTGATGAGCAGATGATGAGTGTGCTTTTCCAGTTCTTCGACCTGTTGCATCATTGCTTCACTTTCCCATATTATCAGCTAGTTCCTACTTTAGAAGAGTTTTCTGATTTACTGGGCATATCCATTCTCGAGCAGACACCCTTCACAGGTTTTGAAGAGACTCCTAGACCTGAGGATATTGCTTCAGCCTTACACCTAAAAAGGGTTGATGTAGTATCCAACTGGGAGACACGGAGCGGGGTTAAAGGTTTCTTGGCTAAGTTTCTGATGGATCAAGCTCAATAGTTCTGGGACAACTTGGATCTTCAAGCTTTTGAAGAAATCTTGGCTCTCCTCATCTACGGTTTGGTTCTTTTCCCGAATCCAGATTCCTTCATAGATGTGAATACGGTTAAGATCTTCCCGTCCCGCAATCTTGTGCCTACTCTTCTTGGTGATATCCTACATGCTCTCTATACTCGTACTGTGCGAAGAAGAGGGACCCTCATGTGTTGTATGCCGTTGTTGGCGAGGTGGTTTACTTTGCACCTCCCCAAGTCTGTGTTGAAGAATGAGGAAGGTCTAGGTTGGTCCTACAGGATAATGTCCCTTTCCCATACAGACATGCTTTGGAGTTCTAAAGATATGGAAAAGGTTATTGTCATTGATCGATGTGGAGGATACCCTAATGTCCCGTTGCTCAGAATCAGATGAGGTATAACCTACAGTCCTTGTTTGGCTTTACGACAGTTTGGTCGCGCTCGGAGAGACGATCCCCATGAGTTGCTTCTTGAGGACATTGCCTTTGACTACAAGGGAGACACTAATGATCATCGTCGAAGGTTCATACGAACTTGGGGCATGGTGAACAGTTCTGACCCTCATGAGCTAGGACCAAAGACTTCTCTCCCCATGAAACCTTATCTCCAGTGGGACCAAGCTCGAGCCCAAAAGCTTGGAATGCCCTATGAAGCTGTGCTTCCAGTAATTGTGGAGCATACCAATGAAGAAGGTGTTCCGTATACGGTCCTTTATCCATACATGCCTACTGATCTTGGGGCATTGAAGAGATATTGGATTCAGTTGAGGGAAGAAAGGGATACCTACCGAGAGAAGTATCATGAGCAAGAGAGGAAGATCTTGAAGCTCACGAGGCAACTTGAGAATGAAAGGACAATCAATGATTATGTCATCACGAAGGGGAAGCGACCATGGGAGCTCTGATGTCTTTTATTGTTTCTAGTTTAGATTTGCTTTTCAGTTATTTCTTTTGTAACGCCTTGAAGGCATTGTTAAACACTTTTCACAAGTTTATCTAATAAAGTGTGTTTCATTTTTGTCTTACAAATTTAAATCTCCCAAAGTCTTTGAAATCATTTCATACGCATTCCATTATCATGCACCTCATCACAGGTACCATTACAGGTTTCTCATCTTCTTCGCTGTTTATTTCAGCACAAGATGTCTTCTGAAATGCCTACCGATCAAGCCATCAAAGCTCTTCAGGCTCAGAATGCTCAATTCCAGGAGATGTTCTTGAACCTGGCCAAAGGGCAAGAAGATTTGAAGACTCTCATCCTGAAGAAGGAAAAGAAGAAGAAGAAGAAGAAGGTGGTTCTTCTGAATATGGGTCACAGATTTGGGAATAGATTGCGAGAGGAAGCTGATCTGTCTCATTCATCCAAAGGGGGAGAGAATCAAGAGGAAGAAAAAGGGCCTAGTCTTGTGGTCTCTAATAATGACACTGACTTTGATGAGGAACAGTACCCTCCTGCTGAGGATAGGTACAAACAACTTGAGGACCGTCTAAGTGCTATGGAGATTCAGAAGGTTCTTGGGTTGGACTTTGGAGATTTGGGACTAGCATCAAGGGTGGTGATCCCTCACAAGTTCAAAGCTCCAGTATTTGCTAAGTACGATGGAGTATCCTGTCCGAAACTCCATCTCCGCTCGTACGTCAGAAAAATTCAACCTTACACTGTTGATAGGAATCTGTGGGTACACTTCTTTCAAGACAGTCTATCAGAGACTCAACTTGAATGGTTTTATCAATTGGAAGGAGCTAATGTCCGCAACTGGGAGGACCTTGTTGTTGCTTTCTACAAGCAATACCAGTATAATACCGACCTTGCTCCCACTCGTACTCAGCTTCTGGGTATGTCTATGGGTGCAAGCGAAGGTTTTAAGGACTATGCTTAGAATTGGAGAGATTTGGCTGGAAGAGTCCAACCCCCTCTATCTGACAGGGAGTTGGTTGATATGTTTCTTAGGATGTTGTCTGGTCTGTTTTTCAATCATCTGATCGGTAGTTTGCCGTATGGGTTTACTGAATTGATTATGACTCGGGAAAGAGTAGAAACTGGTATCAGAAGTGGTAAGATACAGAAGGATGCGTCATCCAGTGCAGTGAAGCAGCCTTTTGTTGGTAAGAAAGAAGCTAGTGCAGTCTACGGCTCGAGGGGCCAAAACCAACCTAAACGTTGCCTAGCAGTGAATGCAGTAGTAATATCAAGACCCACTGTTGCCCCACAACGAAACAATCAGCAAAGAATGGATAGGCCACAAAGACAGTACACTCGGCTTAACATGACTTTGTCTCAGATTCTACCATAATTGCTGAAGACCAACCTGGTAACTCTGAGGGAAGCCCCGAAGAATCCCAACACCATATCTCTGCTATATAATCCCAACGGCCGCTGTGCCTATCACTCTGATAGCCCGGGTCATGATACGAACAACTGCTGGGCTTTGAAGAATAGGGTGCAAGATTTGATTGAAGCTAAAGAGATTGAGTTTGACGCTCCAGAGAAACCCAATGTTGTAACTGCTCCTATGCCCAAGCATGGTCATGGAGTAAATGCTGTGGACGATGATTTGTTTCTAGCCTCTTTGGAAGACATCTCTACTCCTCTAATGACAGTGAAGAAAAATCTTTTGTTGGCCGGTTTATTTCCAGGTTGTGGCAAAGGTTGCCACCTATGTTCAATTCTACCTGCTGATTGCCATTTATTGAAGTCAGGTGTTCAGCTCCTGATGGATAATAAGCAGATCTTGTTTGAGAAGACTTTGACTCCATTGATTCCAGTTGAAGATGTTGCCATCATAACCATTTCCGCCAATCCTTCCAAGGCTTCCTCGAGAACGCCTTTTAGGATTACATATTTTCCAAAAATCGCTCTGTTGATCATTACTATTCCTGGTCCCATCCCTTACACTTCAGACATGGCTGTCCCATGGCACTATGGTGCTGATGTGTATTACCATGGAATTAAGCAAGACTTTAAGGATGAAGAAGCTGACGCTGATATCGGCAATATTGTTGGGGATAACAAGGTCACCAGAAGTGGAAGACTTTTCTCTCCTGATATTTCTCCTCCGACTGTTCCAAAACCTATTGCCATTCCATCTGCCAATACATTAACTACTGTTATGATTCTTACTCTAATTATCACTCCTGCTGCTGAGTCATCTAACACTTGGGGCAAAGAAGTTACAGGTGAGCCTGCCCGGATGGAGGCACCTAAGAAGATTGTTGTAGAAACCTCTAAGCAGGAGATAAAGGAAATTCTGAAGATTATCAAGAAGATCGACTACAATGTAGTCGAGCAGCTGGGGCAGACCCCGTAAAAATTCTCCATGTTATCCTTGTTGTTGTGTTCAGAAGCCCATGCAAAGGCTTTAATTGCTTTCCTCAAAACTGCGCATGTGCCGCATGAGACTTCCGCTGATCAATTCAAAGACTGTGTAGCTAGTTTTACCGCCGACAATGGTTTGGGTTTCTCAGACGCAAATCTGACTACTAAAGGAAGAAATCACAATGATGCTCTACACGTCTCGATCGAGCGCAGTGGCACTAATTTGGCTCACGTGCTGGTGGATACTGGGTCCTCATTGAATGTTTTACCAAAGAAGGCATTAGATCGTCTGGACTGTGAAGGTATGACTCTGAAACCAAGTAACATTATGGTCAGGGCTTTCGATGGGTCGAAAAGGATGGTGCACAGGGAGGTGGACGTCCCTGTTAAAGTTGGCTCTCAGACTTTTGCATCCACTTTCTATGTGATGGATATCCGACCATCTTATTCTTGCTTGTTGGGTCGTCCTTGGATTCATAAAGCTGGGCAGTGACTTCAACACTCCATCAGAAGCTGAAATATCCAGTGAAAGGGAAGATTGTTATGGTACAAGGTGAAGAGGAGTACATGGTGAGTCACATTAACTCCTTTCGGTATGTGGAGATGGATGGAGAGTTCATTGAAACCCCGTGTCAGAACTTTGAAGAGGTTCCTCAGACTTTGGCGTCGACTGAAGTTGCTGCTAACAAACCTCCGTTGAAGATGGCTTCCCTCAAGGATGTCAGGGCTGTTATTGATCAAGGTGGGTGTGTAAATTGGGGACAACTCCCTGACTTCACACACAAAACAGACAAGTTTGGTTTGGGCTTTACTGCAGAGGCTCAAAGGGTTGTTTGGCACGCGCGGATTGGAAGACCTCCTCTGCGCATCCGTAATCCAGGAGTGAATGCAATTAAAGATGATGAAGAAGAGTCAGATAAAGACATCTAGATTTACCCGACTGCCAACGGTGGCTTGAACAACTGGACGGAAAAGGACTTCGTGCCCGTTTCTTTTATTACACAGTAATAGAGTTTTGTTTTGAGATTTGTAACAGACAGTTTGAAACTTTTACGGCCCGGTGCCTTGCCCGAGGCACCATTGGCTTTGTTTGTAAGGGCTTATTATTTGTCATTTTCATATATCATCAATAAAGCATTGGACATTCTTGGATTACAAATTTTGCGCTCCTTGTTTTTCTTTTCTATCTTACACTTTATCAAAACAGCTATCGTCTTACACACACTCACATATCATAATGCAGATCCACATCCATTCTGGATCCCATTGATAACGACTCTGCTACTGCCAGTTATGACTTCGAGAATCTGATCAACCAGGCCGAGGACGAAGGTGAAGATGATTGTGAGGTTCCTAGAGAGCTTGCTAGACTGTTACTACAGGAAGAGAGGGCCATACAGCCTCATGAAGAGCCAGTGGAATCAGTGAATTTGGGTACGGAGGAAGACAAGAAAGAGGTCAAGGTAGGTGCAAATCTGAAGCCTAGTGTCAAGCAACATTTGATACAGATGCTACGCGACTATGTTGAGATCTTCGCCTGGTCTTATGAAGATATGCCTGGTTTGGATACTGACATTGTGGTTCACCGCTTGCCAACTAAAGAAGACTGTCCTCCAGTAAAGCAGAAGTTTCTCCGTATGCACCCTGGGATGTCCGAGAAAATCAAAGCTGAGGTCATGAAACAGTTTGATGCAGGATTTCTAGCTGTCACTTCTTACCCACAGTGGGTTGCCAACGTGGTTCTGGTGCCAAAGAAGGATGGTAAGGTGCGTATGTGTGTAGACTATAGAGACCTGAACAGGACAAGCCCCAAAGATGATTTCCCTCTACCTCATATTGATGTTCTGGTTGACAACACCTCACAACATAAGATCTTCTCCTTTATGGATGGTTTTTCCGGTTACAATCATATCAAGATGGCTCCCGAGGATATGGAGAAGACAACTTTCGTTATGCAGTGGGGTACCTTCTGTTACAAGGTGATGCCTTTCGGGTTGAAGAATGATGGGGCAACTTATCAGCACACCATGGTCACTTTCTTCTACGACATGATTCACCATGAGATTGAGGTTTACGTCTACGACATGATTGCAAGGTCCCAGACTAAAGAAGAACATCTGGACCATGTTCAGAAGCTGTTTGACAGGTTGAAGATGTATAAGCTGAGGTTAAACCCGAACAAGTGCACCTTCGGGGTAAGGTCTGGTAAGCTGTTGGGTTTCGTTGTTAGTGATAAAGGTATTCAAGTGGATCCTGCAAAGGTGAAGGCTATACAGGAGATTCTAGCTCCCCAAACAGAGAAGGAAGTTAGAGGCTTTTTGGGACGTCTGAATTACATTGCCCGATTCATTTCACATCTGACTGCTACTTGTGAGCCAATCTTCAAGCTGCTGAAGAAAGATCAAGTGGTAAAGTGTAATGATGAATGTCATACCGCTTTCGAAAGGATCAAAGAATATCTCCAAGAGCCACCAATTCTGATGCCTCCAGTTGAAGGAAGACCTTTAATCTTATACTTGACAGTGTTGGACAACTCAATGGGGTGTGTGCTGGGGAAGCATGATGAGTCTGGACTAAAAGAGCATGCTATTTACTACCTTAGCAAAAAGTTTACCGACTGCGAGACCCGTTACTCGTTGCTTGAGAAAACTTGTTACGCTCTGGCATGGGCTGCTCGCCGGCTGAGACAATATATGCTGACTCACACCACCTTGTTGATATCAAAGATGGATCCAATCAAGTATATCTTCAAAAAGCCCGCCTTGTCCGGAAGAATAGCAATATGGCAGATGATCTTAACTGAGTATGATATCCAATACACAACCCAGAAAGCAATCAAGGGAAGTGTGTTGGCAGATCATTTGGCGCATCAGGCCGTGGATGATTACTAGTCTATGAACTTCGAATTCCCGGATGAGAACATCATGTTGGTGACCGACTATGAAGAACCTGGACCGGATGAAGGACCTGAGGAAGGATCCCGATGGTCTATGTATTTCGACGGAGCTTCAAACGCGTTAGGTAATCACATTGGTGCCGTGATCATGTCTCCTGAAGGCTGTCATATTCCATTCACTGCTCGACTATGTTTTAACTGAACCAACAATATGGCGGAGTATGAAGCATGCATCATGGGCCTTCGAGCAGCTATTGACCTGAGTATTAAGTTCTTAAGTGTGTTAGGAGATTCCGCTCTCGTGATCAGTCAGATCAAAGGCTAGTGGGATATGAAACACCCCAATCTTATTCCTTACAAAGAGTATGTACTGACGTTACTTCCGCACTTTGAGGAGATAACCTTTGAACATTTCCCCAGAGAGGAGAATCAGTTAGAGGACGCACTAGCTAATGTGTCTTCTATGTTCAAGGTTAGATGGGATAATGAAGCTCCCCAGATTACCATCGAGAGGTTGGACGAACCCGCACATTGCTGTGACATTGAGACTGAAGAGGTAGCAGATAAACCCTGGTTTCACGAGGTATCTTGAGGCTCAAGAGTACCCCGAGGGTGCATCTATTAATGATAAGAAATTTTTGAGGAGGTTCGCTGCGAAGTTCTTCATCAGTAATGGTATCCTTTACAAGCGTAACCATGATTCAACCTTACTACAGTGTGTGGACAAGAACGAAGCAGAAAGGATTATGGCAGAGTTACATGAAGGTACCTTTGGAACTCACTCCATTGGACATACCATGGCGAAGAAAATCCTACGGGCCGGGTATTATTGGTCTACTATGGAAGCCGATTGTAATCAACATTCTCGGACCTGTCATAAGTGCCAAGTCTATGCTGATAAGGTGTATGTACCTCCAGTTCCTCTGAAAGTTTTGACAGCATCTTGGCCTTTCACAATGTGGGGCATCGATATGATTGGCGAGATCATACCTACTGTGTCCAACGGGCATCGTTTCATCCTGGTAGCAATTGATTATTTTACGAAATGGGTTGAAGCAGCTTCTTTTGCTACAGTAACCAAGAACGTTGTGGCGCGGTTCATCCGACACAATCTGATCTTTCGATACGGTGTACCAGAGAGGATCATTACGGACAATGGTACAAATCTCAACAATACAGTGATCACCGAGCTCTGCAAACAATTCAAGATACAACATCACAACTCTTCTCCTTACCGGCCGAAGATGAATGGGGCTGTTGAAGTGGCTAATAAGAACATCAAGAAGATTGTGCAGAAGATGACAGTGACATACAAAGACTGGCATGAGATGTTACCATTCGCTCTTCATGGGTACCGTACCTCAGCATGAACGTCAACAGGGGAAACACCCTATTCTTTGGTGTATGGCATGGAGGCGGTCCTGCCTATTGAAGTCCAGATACCCTCTCTTAGGATTATGAAGGATGCAGGTTTGAGAGAGGAAGACTGGATCCAGACCCGACTTGATCAGCTGAATCTAATCGACGAAAAGAGACTCACTGCTATTTGTCATGGTCAGACATATTAAAAGAGAATGATCAATGCATTTAACAAGAAAGTCAGACGACAAGAGTATCAAGTCGGGGATATTGTGATCAAATGCATTATACTGCCGCAAGGTGATCCTAAGGGCAAATGGACCCTGTTAGTTCCTAAATTCGACACCCTTATTTTTATTAATATCAGCCATCAAAGTTGAAGGATGTTTTCGACCAGCTGGGTCTGTCGAAATGCCCATTGGAAGATGGCAATGTACTTAGGGAGTTTCTTCCAAGGGAGAATTTGGTGGCCTTCGACATCGAAGGTGTGGCTCGTCGAAGATGCCTCTCGACGAAGGTGTTCGATTGCTCAGAGTGGGACGGTTTGAAATTCAAACGTTTGAAGGGAAAACGGTTCCCAGCGGTTACCAAGTGCAACGTGCAAAGATCTGGAGCGTCGGACGCTGAGAACGTGCCAAGTGGAGTCATCTCGAAGCATTGTAACTGTCCGACGGTTACTTGGGATGTTTAGTATAAATATTAGTAGTTCACGCAGTTTTTCACGTGTGTTCACAATTATATACAAGTCACTCATATAGATTCGAGTACCCAGCGTGTGAGAAAGAATTGTTGAGAATGTATGTGTGAAACACCACTTTTATTAAACAAAGTCATTTATTTTCCAGAAACTTTACTTGCTTTCTCCTTTACTTTTCCTGTCGAAAACCTTTATTTCAAGCCTTCCTTTATTTTATCAAGTTCTCTTCTTCATGCAATTTACATAAAGCTTCTTTATTTTCTTGTCATTTAACCATTGCCAAACTTAATCAAAACCCCAAAATCAACCATGTCTTAGGATCAATCTGATCGATCCTGCGAGTAACCAAATAAGTAACCATTTGGAAGATCAGCGGTTGTTTACCAAAACCAACGGTAAACAAATTGGCACACCCGGTGGGACAAGTGTGTTGATTTTGAAGTTTAACCTGTTTTACACAAAATATCATCTTTTTCGAGGAGTGTTGTATGTTATTGAGAAGTGGTAGAATATACACTAACAATACCAATACCGCCAGAAGAAGAGAAGAGATGGCGAATCCTCCAAACAATAACGAAATCCCACAAACGAATGTGGGAACAACGGTTATCCCGACCGTAAGTGAAGCGATAACCGCTGGTTCAACACCAGCAGTAACGGTCACAACGACGGGGCCATTACCTCCGTTCACTGGCCCCAGAGTGCCTTTGGGAACTCCCCCACCAAGGGGAAATCTGGGCACAAGGCCTTATGTTCCCCCAGGATTTATGACAGGCGGTCATAATCGAGAACCACTCTATGGCATGCCAACGTCTGATTTGGCTAGCCTAACGAACGCAGCATCCACTTTTTCAGACCCCTTAGTGAGTGCCTCTTCGCCACTCCAAGGTTCTGGAGTAGGTATGGCGAACAGAAATAGGACCCAACTCTTAGGAGGAACGTCCCAAGTAGCACATGGCCTTACAAATGCCTCGACAGCAGTCTTGAGGCAACAAATGGACGAAAGTAACCACGATATGGTTCAAATGTTGGCACAAACTTTAAGTACAGTGTTGAATCCTCTAATACAAAATACCACCCAATCGAATCAGCAGATGACAGCGCAAATGACGCGTTTGGCTGATTTCTTTGGAGTACCCCAACCTATTCGACAGCCCCAAAGGGCGCCAATAAGGGGAGACCAAGGTATACTCTTAGGGGAAGAAACCACTATCAACCAAGGCCAGCAGCCTGTCGAAGAAAACCTTAGGGCACGATTGGAGCAGACTGTCGAAGAACCTAGGGTAATAACCCCAGAGGTAAGGTTAGTTAACAAAAACCAAAATGCTGACGAAGTAGTTCAGCATATCCAATACCAAAATATGGGTCTGGAAAATAATCTGGCAGCCATGATCGAAAGAATCATGACGCAAAATGGGATGAACATGGGCTTCCGTAGGCCCAACTTCACATCCCCACTGTCAGAATACGTGTTACAAACAGACCTACCTCCTAGATGTAAAGTCCCTAAGTTCACTAAATTCTCTGGGGACACGACAGAATCTACTGTCGAACATGTGGCGAGATCCTTGATCGAAGGAGGAGATATTTCAAACAACGAAAACCTGAGGATTAAGTACTTCCCAAGTTCTTTAACAAAGAACGCTTTTACTTGGTTTACAACTCTTCCCCCCAATTCGATCCATCATTGGACCCAGTTGGAGAGATTGTTCCATGAGCAATTCTACATGGGACAAACCAAGATAAGCCTGAAGGAATTGGCCAGTGTAAAGAGACGTTTCACTGAACCTATAGACGAATATCTAAATAGGTTTAGGTTGCTCAAAGCAAGATGCTTTACACAAGTGCCAGAACATGAGTTAGTCGAAATAGCTGCAGGCGGCTTAGATTATTCCATTAGGAAGAAGTTAGACACTCAATACCTGAGAGACATGGCCCAACTGGCCGATAGAGTTCGACAGGTCGAACGCCTTAAAGCTGAGAAAGCCAAGGCAACGAAAACTCACAAAAGAGAGAGGATAACGTATGTTGAGATGGATGACGAAGATCCAGAAACCTTCGACGAAACTATAACTGTGGAAGAAAGCGAAGTCGATTTAGCGGAACTAAAACAAGGACCACCATATTCTTGCAAACTGTTAGTCCCCTCAAGTGGAAAAAATCCCACTGGTCCAGAAAGGACCAATGATAGGTTCCCCAAAAAGACTTATAGTTTTGATATTACAAAATGTGATGAAATCTTTGACTTGCTTGTAAAAGATGGCCAAATGATAATTCCCCCAGGGGTAAAAGTGCCTCCTCTTGATCAAAGAAAGAAGAGAGGCTTTTGTAAATATCATAATTTTCTGGGCCATAAAACGTCTCAATGTTTTCTTTTCAGGAATCTTGTGCAAGACGCTATCGAAGAAGGGAGGTTGAAGTTTGCTGACAGGACCCCCATGACTGTGGAATCTAACCCGTTGCAGGCTGAAGCCCATTATGCTGAACCTTCAGAGGTGAACGTGATCGAGGAATCCAGAAGCCAGTCGAAGAGGCCAGGAATCACAATGGTCGAAGTCTCAAAGGACCATGTCAACATGCCAATCTTTGGCAGTTTTTCTGGGAATCTATCCAGAAAGGCAATTGAAGCGGTTCAGAAAGCGGTCGAAAGCCCAAAGCTGGAGACAGTTGGAGCCCAAAAATCTGGAACAAAACCCAGTTCTCACTTGGCCGCAGTTCAAGGCCAGACAGAGGGCTTGGAGATTCAAATGAAGCAGTTGACTCTTGCCAACAAAGATACCATGAATGTCAACATGGTCTAAGTCTCAGAACTAAAAACATCAGAGGAGGCCATGAGGCAAGAACAAGCTAACAAAACTGCTTTCCCTCGGGAAAATGAAAATCTGGCAGATTTTCTGCAAAGATGCCAGAAAAAGAAGTCAGAGGTGATGCTGTGTCCCAGATGCAGTTCGATCTTCGACAAAAAAGCTGCTGAACATATTCAAGGTGTAAGAGCAGCAAATAAAAAAAGGGAAAATGTTGATCTTCGACATGATCCCAGAAGAGACTCCCAAAGAGGTTCAAACCAAGAAAAGAGGCCACTGACTTTCAGGCCTCCAACTAACGTGCCAGTAGATACATGGTACAAAACATCTGGTCGAAAGAGGCCAAGCGAGGAAAGATGGCACTCCTTCGATGTGCCGAGAGGTTCATCTTTAACACATAAGAAAGAGCCTCAGGTTGCTGCCCCTAGAGTGACACAGGTGTCAAGCAACTACAAAGGAAAAAATCCCATGTCTCGATCTCAATGGAGGAGATACCAGAGGCGACGAAAAGCTGAGAGGGAGGCTGCTAATGAACCAAAGGCAGAAACCAGTTCAAATGTTCCTCAAAGAAAGCCAAGGAAACCTCTGGAAAGAGAACCAGTAACCAATAGGCTAGTTTGGCCTAACCAAGGTGAAGTTGATGAAGAAGATGGTTCTGAGTCTGATGACACTTTGGACATCATGGTGAATATAGTCTCAGTACTTCCCAGAGAGTTCAACCGCCAGGTGGAGGTCGAAACAAGTGATTGGGAAGTGGAGCAGGAAATGGCCAAACATAGGCCAGTGTGCTATTTCGTCATGGATAATGGCACTACTGAGGAGCAGAATGGGTTCTTCGAACCACCTATAGAGGCGATGAAAAATCACCTCAAGCCTTTATTTATAAGGGCTAAACTCGAAGAAACCACAGTAAATAAAATCTTGGTGGATTGTGGGGAAACCATCAACATTATTCCTCACTTTATGCTAAGAAAAATAGGCAAAAGTGATGAGAATATCAAGCCTCACAAGATGGTCCTGTCGAATTATGAAGGCGGCATAGGGACCACAATGGGTGTGGTCCAACTGGATATCAAGGTGGGATCTATCCTTCGACCAACTATGTTTATGGTCATATCGGCCAAACCTAACTATAATCTTTTGTTGGGCCGTGAATGGATTCATGGTGTTGGAGTTGTACCATCATCAATGCACCAGAGGTTGCTGCTGTGGCGTCCTGATGGGATGGTCGAAAACATAGAAGCGGACCAAAGCTATTACCTGGGCGAAGTGAATCACCTAGGGCTGGCAGACTTCGACAAGAACTTGGCTCACATTGGGCCATGTCCAACACCTGACTTCGACTTGGCACCAGCGCCAAATACTTTTGGTTACCTATACCTGCACCCTGAGCATGGTTTTCAATGGGACAGAGAAGACTTGTCCCACATAGACTTCAGTGGGTTAACTGACATCCAACCAACTGGTTGGGGAAGTGAATTCAGTGATAATGACTGAGTCACAATCATTGAAGCGAATTTCGGCTTACGTAGCCGAAACAAAGATGATAACGGCTCTCGAAGCCGAAGTAAAATACATGGCCACACAGGCCAATGATCAACAGTTATCTTCTACAGGTCCTGGGAAGGACTTCGATCCAGAACCTCCTGATATCTTGCCAGAAGGGATGCATGAACAGAGGCTCGACGCCATCTATGACGATGAGCCTTTGGGCTTCGAAAAGGACCCCTTGGCGAACAACATCAAAATGTTAGTGCAAGACCCTTTAGAAGAAATCAACTTGGGCGAAGGGTCAGAGAAAAAGCCAACTTACATCAGCGCAAAAATTGACCCAGAACTCAGGTTGGAAGTAATCCATTTGTTGAAAGAGTTCAAGGATTGTTTTGCATGGGATTACGACGAAATGCCTGGTCTCGACAGAGGATTGGTGGAACTTCAGTTGCCAATCAAACCTGGGAAGAAGCCAATCAAGCAAAGTCCAAGACGCTTCGCTCCAGAAATACTGTCGAAGATCAAAACGGAAGTCGAAAGACTGCTGAAGTGCAAATTCATACGCGTTACGAGGTACGTCGAATGGATTGCAAACATTATGCCAGTGATTAAGAAAAATGGTACATTGAGGGTGTGCATAGATTTCAGAGATTTGAATGCTGCTACACCCAAAGATGAATATCCTATGCCTGTGGCGGAAATGCTAGTCGATTCTGCCGCTGGCTACGAGTATCTGAGTATGCTCGATGGTTATTCAGGATATAATCAAATATTCATTGATGAATATCCTTTGAAGTGTGCATTCTGTGTGAAAGCTGGAGATTTCTTGGGTTTCGTTATCCACAAGAAAGGAATTGAGATCAACCAGAATAAGACGAAGGCAATTCTGGAAGCGAAAGCGCCATCGAACAAAAAGGAATTGCAATCTCTGTTAGGCAAGATAAATTTCTTAAGGAGATTCATATCTAACCTAAGTGGGAAAGCTCAAGCCTTTTCACCCTTGCTTCGACTGAACAAAGAGGGATTCGAATGGGGGCAAGAGCAACAAGAAGCCTTCGACAAAATCAAAGGGTACCTCACAAAGCTACCTATTTTGGTGCCTCCTTATAGTAACAGGAGTATGAGATTGTACATAGCTGCGTCCGATAAAACTTTGGGAAGCATGTTAGCCCAAGAAGATGAAAATGGAGTCGAAAGACCCATTTACTATCTTAGTAAAGTTTTGAACGATGCAGAAACTAGATATAGCGAAGTTGAAAAATTGTGTCTATGTCTGTATTTCTCTTGTACAAAGCTCAAGCAATATATAAAACCAGTTGATGTGTACGTTTCGTCTCATTTTGATGTTTTCAAGTACATGTTGTCGAAACCCATCTTGCACAGTCGAATTGGCAAGTGGGCACTAGCATTAACTGAATACTCCTTGGCCTTTATGCCTCTTAAGGCAGTAAAAGGACAAGTGGTTGCAGACTTTATAGTCGACCACTCAATTCAAGTTGAGAGTATTAATTATATGGAGATAGAACCTTGGAAGTTCTACTTCGATGGTTCCAGCCATAAAGACGGAACAGGAGTAGGAGTCTTGATTATTTCTCCAGAAAAAATTCCAACAACATTCAAGTATAAGTTATCAGGTTCTTGTTCGAACAATGAGGCTGAGTATGAAGCTCTAATTACTGGCCTTGAGATATTGTTGGAATTGGGGGTAACTCGAGTCAAAATAATGGGAGACTCAGAGTTAGTCATTAAGCAAGTCACAAAAGAATATAAATGCATAAGAGAAAATCTCATTATGTACTTTGTGATAGCAAACCGTTTATTGAAAAAATTTGAAATGGTCAACATTCGACACATACCCAGATTGGAAAATCAAATAGCCAACGATTTGGCACAAATTGCATCTGGGTACAAAATTTCAAAAACGAGATTACAAAGAGCAATCGAAGTTCGAGAAAAGATAAAAGCAACTTGTCTGTCACCAACATACTTAGAGTCGACAAGACTAGGATATGCTGATCAAAGTAACTTCGAAATTTCGTTCATAGATAATTTATCAGAGCAAGATTGGAGGAAACCCATTGTGGATTATCTTCAAAACCCAGTAGCTTCGACGGAACGAAAAACAAAGTATAGGGCGTTGAGTTACGTACTCATGGGTAATGAGTTATTTAAAAAGACGCCTGATGGGGTACTGCTAAAGTGCTTAAATGAAACTGAAGCATACATAGCCCTTTCGACTACGCACGCTGGAGCATGTGGGGCTCACCAAGTAGGCCATAAGATGAAATGGTTGTTGTTTCGACAAGGACTATACTGGCCCACCATGCTGAAATATTGTGTCGAGTTCGCCAAGGGTTGTTAAGAATGTCAAGTCCATACAGGCATCCAACATGTACCAGCAAGCGAACTTCACTCGATAGTGAAACCTTGGCCCTTTAGAGGATGGGCGTTGGACCTTATTGGAGAGATTCGACCAGCATCATCAAAGAGCCAGAAGTATATATCGGTAGGCATTGATTATTTTACTAAGTGGATCGAAGCTATTCCTTTAGTCAATGTAGACCAAGAAAATGTCATTGAATTAATTCAAAAGAACATTATCTTTAGATATGGAATCCCTGAGACAATAACTACTGATCAAGGATCAGTTTTCACCGGTCGAAAGATGCAGGAATTCGCTCAGGAAACAGGCTTTAAACTCCTAACATCAACGCCTTATTATGCACAGGCAAACGGTCAAGTCGAAGCAGCGAACAAAGTAGTGATTGGCTTGATAAAAAAGCATGTTGGGAAGAAGCCAAAAAATTGGCATAAGACGTTAGACCAGTGTGATCGGTGGATCTGGAACTGACTGTTTAACGCTGGTTCGCGAAATGTCGCGGAAGCAAGAGTCGCCACCATCTTTTATTTTCTCCAAATGGAAAGGACAAAAGCACAGAAAAATTCCTTAAAGAGATTGCTCTCGGTTCTGGAGGTAGATTATAGAAAGGGAAGGTGTTAACACCCTTTCTATCCATGGTTATCCATGGGCTCTTAGATGCTTGCTCATTTGTGTTTTCAAAAATGTTTGTTTGCTTTTCAACTGTGGGTTTTAAAAAAGTTTCTTTGAAAATTCCAGTTCGACTCTTGTATCGGTCCTCAAGAGTGTTTGAAAAATTGCTTTCGAAAGCTTTTTGAAAAGGTGTCGGTGTGAAAAGTATTTTGTTTGTTTTTGAATAGAGCAAGTATCTACGAGTCATCTATCTACCCTAAGGAATTAGGCTGTGTAAATATCCTTAAGGTAATGCCATCCCACCATTGAGAGGTAGGTAGCACCACCGTTGGAGGTGTTCGGGTCAATTCGAAGGTTCGGGACATGGTGATCACCAGAGCAATAGGAAGATACCTTAGAAGCTACCCTTATGCCAGGTTCCCGGATCATGAGGACTTACTAAGACATCCTCTACTCGACGATCACCTTTCGAGAGGCAAGGCAACAGTGAGGTGTACCCTAGGGGTGGTGTGTGATTTGTGTGTCGTTTTCAATTATTTTTGTCTTTTGTCATGTCAGGGGTGATCTACGCGTTATTTTTATTTTAGTCATTCATTCTTACATGCATTTATTAACAGTTAAAAAAGTTGCAGAAATATAAAGTTCTAAACTATTACAAAGGCGCGGGTCCACATCGCCAAAATTAAAATCCAGGACCCGATTTGACAGAAAGTAAATAAAGTGCGAGAAATAAAATGTCCGAGTTTACAAGGCTTTGGGAGAATTACATTAATACTATAAGAAGTAAAATAAAATGCGCGAATTGGAATTACAATTGGAAGCGAGGGCGTTGGACCCTTTTTAAAGGAATTAAATTATTATTATTAAATTAATTAAATAAAAATGAAAAAAAGAAATTATTTTGAGATTTTTTTTGGATTTATGGTTTTTTATGTGAATTAAATGAAATTAACTAATTAACCCTAATTCTACAATTTTTAATTTATTAAAAAAAAGTATGAAAATTATCTAAAATTAAACCTAATTAATTAATGCAACTTGATTTATAAAAATAAATGATTAATTATTAGTAATGAGAAAATAAAAGAAAAAAGTAATTAAAATAATTAACCTAATTCTACAAGTTTTTAATTGATTAAGAAAAGATATTAAAATTAACCCTAAATTTAAATCTAATTAATTGGTGAGATTTATTTACAAAAATATTAGTTAAATAAAATATATTTAATTTTTTTGTCTTTTCTGATTTTTCTATTGTTTTTATATTTTTATGAAAATAAATTAGTTTAAAGAATTAAATTAAAAAAGGAAATAATTGAAATAAATAAAATAAGGAAAAGAAAGAAAATACAATACCTTGGGGGGTCTGTCCCCAAATTGGAGGTAAAGTCCAGTAATTCTGGCCCATTAAGCCTTTGGCCTGGTTGACTTCTTGGCTAGCGTGTAGATGCGTTGACTGCAGCATATCATAGGCCTCAGATCTTGGCCATTTGATGGAGATTGTGGGACAAGTGGCATATTGAGATCATGGGCGTATGATGGTCATCAGGGGGGCAAGCTGCATGCAAGTACGTTTAGAAAAATAATATGAAGAGAGGGGGGACCTGGGATTCGAACCCAGGTCCCAGGGATTACCAATCATACGCTTGCCAGCTGAGCTGTTGTATCACTTTGTATATTATATGAATAACAATTAATAAGAGATAAAACGGAAGTTAGTGGGACTTTAGCGCGAAAATTCAAATTGTCCAATCAAATGATGCCACCCAACCTTCTTCTTCCTCGTTTGGATTTTCCTGAAACATGAAAAAAGGGTTAGCGGGGGTTTTAAACCCCCCCAAAATATGCACTTTTCCAAAATAGCGATTAGGCCATATGGTTATATAAATTAGGCGCGACTATGGCAATCAATTCGTCCAAGCTTCCTGATTCCAAACATGGCACTGAGGTTCTCTAATTTTACAGCATTTAGAAACGCCTAATTTGGAAGTCCTGTAACCCTAGCGTCCTTTAATGGTGATTCTTCATACAACGCGTAAAAACTCAATTAAAGCTCACAGTTAGCTTCAGAATCAATTAATTAGTAAGAATCCACAAGAAAAATGCAATGAGAATGCTTAAATCTTGAAACACGAATATGAAAAAAAAAGTGAAAAAGTTTGAATTCCCTATACCAATTCTGGGCGTTAGGGATGATGTTCTTGATTGGAATAGTCTCCTGGTCACCTTGGCAAGCTAATGGGGTGGTTATTTGATCTTGAAAAGCACTGGAAGTTGGTTTTCAGTTTTAGAATTTTTGTAAAAAACTCAAGCTTGGTTATGGTGTTCTTGCACAGCTGGGAGGTTCTGATCACTAGGGTTAGCATGTATATATATGTATGAGTGATTAGGGTTGAGAAATTGATCCAAAGAACCTTTGTATTGATGAAGAGATATTTGATTTTTATGGCATATATTTTCCAATCTTTTTCATGCAAATTTGCTCCAAATCATGTCCAATCACATGGATTCTTTCCAAATCTGATCATGCACGAAATATTGAGTGTATTCCATGCATAAAAAGATTTAAAAAGTTAGGTTTAGTATTTTCCACATATTTATTTTAATTAAATGAATTATTAGTCATTAAAAATCCAAATAAATAAATAAAAATGATGAAAAACTTCCCTTTGGGCCAAATGGTCGTGCACATGCCTTGGATGATAGATTTTGGAAGAAAAAGAGGCCCATTAGCATTTTAAAGACTTTTGAAGCAATGTTGACTTTTCAAAATATCCAAAAATTTCCCAACTTCCACAAGGCATAACTTGCTCAATTTTTAAGCTTTGCTCATGTTCTTGGACATTTTGGAAAGGTCTTTGAGTCCTCTAACCAATGTCTTTGGTCCCATGTCATTTTGATTTGCCAATCTCAAGTTATGGCCTTTGACTTAAAGTCCCTTTTTGTTGACTTTTGAAAATGACCTATAATGTTGAAATTGATAACTTTTTGTGAGAGCATTTCTTGGACTTGAAGTGTGAAGAGGAGTTGTAGAAACTGTCTTTCTCTTCAAAATGAGCTTTGGATGGAATTTTTCTGATAATCCATGTGGAAGTTATGCCTTGGTCAAGTTACAGTTGACTTTTTCAACTGTCCAAATATAGAAACTTTTGCATCTTGAGACTTTTTGAGCCAAACTTTAAGAATCATGATCAAGCATTGATCAAATGATGTTTGTGGCTTCAAAATGATATGTTGACCAAAAATTTGAACTTTTGACTGTCAAATGACCATTTTGCCCCTACAGTTGACTGTAGTGCAATTAGGGTTTTTGACTGTGCAATTTTGAGCTGTAAGTCTTGAAACTTGGTATGAGGATGCTTGACCATATTTGTAGGCATGTGGGACTTGATTGGACCCTTGGAAACTTCATTTCCTTTGTCAGAACCAAAACCCTAATTTTGACTGTTAGGAGGCCCTTGAACTGTGCAACCCCTGGGGAGATTTTGAAGCTTGCTCTTGGCAATTCTTGAAGAATATGGGAGGGAAAATTTTGGGGTACAACAGTTGCCCCTGTTCAATCTTCTTAGGCCTGAGGATGCAGATTGACTGACGTGCCTTTCGTAATCCGAAGGTGGAAGATGATTGAACACTAGAGTGCCCAGAAATTTGCGCTCACATAGTAGTGTGATGTGGGGAATGGGCTTACGGATGCCATTTGGAGATTGATGAATAGGATGATGGGCTTATATATGCCATCTGGATGTCGATTGCGTAAGAGATTCCTTAGCGAGAACTTGCGTACCTGAAAAAGAAAAATGATTACATGGCCTGTTACAGGAGCTGGTCTTCAAGTTCTTTGCATAGATGTGTCCTGACTGGTTACAGGAGCTGGATCTGGTTCTTCAAAAGGTGATGAATGAACCAGGGATGGTTACCACCTCAACAGGAACGCTGAGAGAACCTTGGGCGACTTCAACCTCAACAGTAATCATTGAGAGAATCTTGGGCGACTTCAACCTCAACAGTAATCATTGAGAGAATCTTGGGCGACTTCAACCTCAACAGTAATCATTGAGAGAATCTTGGATATCTTCTACTAAGTCTTCATCAGGAAAATCTGTTAGGGGTCGATTTAGCTGGACTAGAGAAGGCCTTTGACTGGATAAGAAACAGAAAAATCTTAGGGTCAATCTGACTGAACCAGAGAAGGCCTTGAAATGTCTTCAACTGGATAAGAATCAGGGAGATCTTAGGGTCGATCTGACTGAACCAGAGAAGGACTTTGACTGGATAAGAAACAGTAAAATCTTAGGGTCGATTTAACTGAACCGGTCTAGGTCTTTGAAATCTTCAACTGGGTAAGAAACAGGGAGATCTTAGGGTCGATCTGACTGAACCAGAGAAGGCCTTTGACTGGATAAGAAACAGTAAAATCTTAGGGTCGATTTAACTGAACCGGTCTAGGTCTTTGAAATCTTCAACTGGATAAGAAACAGGGAGATCTTAGGGTCGATCTGACTGAACCAGAGAAGGCCTTGGACTATAGCTGAGAACTCAACTGGATCTTTTCCTGAAAGGTAAAGGTCAGTCATATGCAATGCATGATATGGATCAAGCAATGATGTTCTCAACATAAATGAGATTTGTGAGATATGATGCATATATGCATACTATGATGTATGGAAGTGCGATGTTTATGAATATATGTTTGTCGTCTAGGAAAGTAAATCCTTGACGGGTGCCGGGAAGTCACTCCTGGGCTGATATTTGAAGAATAGATTTTGCTCCCGCTGGGGATGATAGTTGCAAGAATACCAGTAGGAGAAGATAACTCCGTTGGGGGATAAACTTGGCGAATGGATTACTCTGCGGGGAGAAAAGTACTCTAATGATCTTGCTGGGAAACAATACTCTGTGGGGAGAGAGGTACTTTGATGGGATGTTGATAATAACTTGCTGGGGATACCCTTGTTGCGTTGGAAGTGTTGATAGACTTCGCTGGGGATAAGAAGACTTCGTCGAGGACGCTCTTTCCGTGGCTTTTGGCTGAGGATAACCCAGTTATATCCTGGTAAGGAAATAACTCTTTGAATAAAGCCGGGAGACGCGTTCGTGCTCTGCGAGGATAAGCTTCCAGAATCTACTGGGGATAAGCTTACTGCTTGGGGAGATGGATTCCCACTTTCCTGGGGAAGCTGGATTGGACTCTCCTGGGGAAGTAACTCCAATGAATGTTTGACATACCACCGGGGAACAATCTTTAGACCAAGACTGCCAGGGATGCTTGTTAAGAAGGCGTACATATTGCTGGGGAGAATGTTAAGATCTGCTGGAGGATACCCAACTTCCTTAAGGTTTGATTGTAGCTTGAGGAGAGTATACTGACTTGTTGGCTCACTCTCCGGGGAATTAAGATGTACTGGTTATGTTCTTCGGCTGAACCTACCTTGATACCTTGGAGGACGGAACAATTAGATTGTTTAGACAACTCTTTATTGCCCTTGTTTCTAATGTTACCTGTAGTTAATCCTTTGTTTTGTATGCAAATATCCACGAGTTAGCAAATTATTGTCAATGCATATATCACAAATTGAACCTTGGACGTTCTTCGCAAAACAAAACAGAAAAAGGAAAAACAATTGGCACTTTTAACTGAAAAGTATATTTGTATTGATTTTTGAATTTTGCCTGTAAATAGGCGTTTATATACAAGAGGCTGACGTCCTAGTAAGAGAACGCCGCCGGAAAAGAGTTTATACAATTTGTACAAAATAAAACAGCTGTGTGAAAATGAATGATCCCACTGGGTTTCAACTCTGCTATCGCCTTTATATCCCCGAGCGTCTCATCACTTGATGACCTTAGTTGAAGATGAAGTTGACTGATCGATGCCGTCTGAACTTGGTGTAGACACCAGATTCTGGATGCAAAGTGATCCAATGAGACATAGTATTACGCTTTATCCCTAACTTTTGCCTGGACCGCCCTTTCGGGTTTTCAGTCCACCGGGATACCCATTTTTTCCCAAGCCGCCTTTTCAGGTTTTCGACTTGCCGGGTGTACAGATTTTTTCATTTCATCCCTTCATTTTGCCCGAACCCTTTTGGTTCGCCGGGAAGCCCTAATTTTTGCCTAGGTATGTCAACCTAGAGGGTCTTTTCATGCGTAGTATCTTTTTACTATGTCTGCATTGGCGGGGTGAGGAAGGTCGTCACCATCCATGTTGGTTAACATCATGGCTCCTCCTGAGAACACTTGTTTAACCACAAATGGCCCTTCGTACGTAGGGGTCCATTTGCCCCTTGGATCACTCTGAGGAAGGATGATTCGCTTGATTACTAGATCCCCAACTTGATATTCTTGTGGTTTGACTTTTTTGTTAAATGCCCTGATCATCCGTTTCTGATACGTCTGACCATGACAGATAGCAGCGAGTCTCTTTTCATCAATAAGGTTTAATTGATCAAGTCGTGTCTGGATCCAATCATCTTCATTCAGGTTTGCATCCTTCATTATCCGGAGAGAGGGTATTTGCACTTCGATCGGTAAGACTTCCTCCATACCGTAGACCAAGGAGAAGGGAGTTGCCCCGGTTGACGTCCTGGCTGAGGTACGGTACCCATGTAGAGCGAACGGTAACATCTCGTGCCAATCTTTATAAGTCACTGTCATCTTCTGCACGATTTTCTTAATGTTCTTATTTGCTGCTTCTACAGCCCCATTCATCTTCGGCCTGTAGGGAGAAGAGTTATGGTGCTGTATCTTAAACCGCTCGCAGAGCTCAGTGATCATCTTGTTATTAAGATTGGTACCGTTGTCTGTAATGATTCTTTCTGGGACGCCGTATCGACAGATCAGGTTATGCCGAATGAACCGTGCTACAATAGTCTTGGTTACCGTAGCGTAGGAAGCTGCTTCAACCCACTTTGTGAAGTAATCAATCGCTACTAGGATGAAGCGATGCCCGTTAGATGCCGTAGGTTTAATCTCACCGATCATATCTATGCCCCACATTGCAAACGGCCAAGGCGCAGTCAGAACATTCAGAGGAACTGGAGGAACATGCACCTTGTCTGCATATACCTGGCATTTATGGCATGTCCGGGAATGTTGGTAGCAGTCAGCTTCCATGGTGGACCAGAAATACCCTGCCCGAAGGATTTTCTTCGCCATGGTGTGTCCACTAGAATGTGTACCAAAGGTTCCTTCATGTAGCTCTTCCATGATCCTTTCTGCTTCAGTCTTATCCACACAACGCAGTAAGGTCGAATCATAGTTTCGCTTGTACAAAATGCCGTTGCTAAGGAAGAACTTCGCTGCGAACCTTCTTAGAAACTTTTTGTCGTTGACAGACGCACCTTCAGGGTATTCCTGAGCTTCCAGATATCTCTTCACCTCATGGTACCAAGGCTTCTCGGTTACCAACTCAGTCTCGAGATCACAACAGTATGCCGGTTCGTCCAGTTTCCAGATGATGATCCGGGGAGCCTCATTGTCCCATTTTACCTTGAACATAGAAGACATCGTAGCTAACGCGTCCGCCAACTGATTCTCCTCCCTTGGGAAATGTTAAAAGGTTATCTTCGTGAAGTGGGGGATCAAGGTCAACACACATTCTCTGTAAGGAATAAGATTTGGATGTTTCGTATCCCACTCTCCTTTGATCTGATTGATCACGAGAGCGGAATCTCCGAAGACACTCAGAAACTTGATCCTTAGGTCGATCGCAGCTTGAAGACCCATGATGCACGCCTCATACTCTGCCATGTTGTTGGTACAGTTGAAACATAGCCGGGCAGTGAGTGGAGTATGAGTGCCTTGAGGGGATATGATTACAGCGCCGATACCGTTACCCAAAGCGTTGGAGGCTCCGTCAAAGTGCATAGACCATCGGGATCCTTCCTCAGGTCCTTCATCCAGTCCAGGTACCTCACAATCAATCACAATCATGATGCTCTCGTCCGGAAACTCAAAGTTCATTGACTGATAGTCGTCTACTGCCTGATGTGCCAAGTGGTCTGCCAATACACTTCCCTTGATGGCTTTCTGAGTCGTGTACTGGATGTCGTATTCCGTCAAGATCATCTGCCATCTTGCTATTCTCCCAGACAGAGCAGGCTTTTCGAATATGTACTTTATCGGATCCATCTTTGAGATCAACAAAGTAGTGTGAGTCAGCATATACTGTCTCAGCCGGCGAGCAGCCCATACCAAAGCGCAACAAGTTTTATCAAGCAGTGAGTATCGGGTCTCACAGTCGGTAAACTTTTTTCTAAGGTAATAAATGGCATGCTCTTTTCGGCCAGACTTGTCATGCTGCCCCAGCACACACCCCATTGAGTTGTCGAGCACTGTCAGATATAGTATCAGAGGTCTCCCTTCAACCGGTGGCATAAGGATGGGTGGTTCTTGGAGATACTCCTTAATTCTGTCAAAAGCGGCCTGACATCCATCGTTCCAACGTACCACCTGATCTTTCTTCAGCAGCTTGAAGATTGGCTCACAGGTAGCAGTTAGGTGTGAGATGAATCGAGCAATATAATTCAGGCGTCCTAAAAAGCCTCTGACCTCTTTCTCTGTCTTAGGAACTGGCATCTCTTGAATAGCTTTAACCTTGGCAGGGTCCACTTGAATACCCTTATCACTTACAACGAAGCCTAGCAACTTTCCAGATCTTACCCCGAAGGTGCACATGTTCGGGTTCAACCTCAGCTTGTACAGTTTCAACCGGTCAAACAACTTCTGCAGATGATCAAGGTGTTCTTCCTCAGTCTGGGACCTTGCGATCATGTCGTCAACATACACTTCTATCTCATGATGGATCATGTCATGAAATAAGGCAACCATGGCACGTTGGTAGGTTGCCCCAGCGTTCTTCAGTCCAAAAGGCATGACCTTATAGCAGAAGGTGCCCCACTGGGTAACAAAGGTAGTCTTTTCCATGTCTTCAGGAGCCATCTTGATCTGATTGTAACCTGAAAAGCCATCCATGAAAGAGAAAACCTTATGCTGAGCTGTATTGTCAACAAGGACATCAATGTGAGGTAGGGGGAAGTCATCCTTGGGGCTGGCCCTGTTCAGATCCCTGTAATCGACACACATTCTGACCTTACCGTCCTTCTTTGGTACCGGCACCACATTAGCAACCCACTGAGGGTAAGAAGTCACTGCGAGGAACCCGGCATCAAACTGTTTCATAACCTCGGCTTTGATCTTCTCATACATCTCTGGACGCATACGGCGGACCTTTTGCTTAACCGGAGGGCAGTCTTCCTTAGTAGGTAAGTGATGGACCACAATATCAGTATCCAAACCGGGCATGTCTTCGTAGGACCAGGCAAAGATCTCCACATAATCATGTAGCATATGAGTCAACCGTTGCTTCACGCTGAGCTCTAGGTTGGCACCAATCTTAACTTCCTTCCTGTCCGTCTCAGTACCCAGATTTATTGTTTCCACTGGCTCTTCATGTGGTTGAATTGCCCTCTCTTCCTGAAGTAACAGTCTTGCAAGCTCGCCAGGCACTTCGCAATCATCTTCACCTTCGTCTTCGGCTAAGTTGATCGGATTTTCGAAGTCATAACTGGCAGTAGCAGAGTCGTTACCAGTGAGATCCAGAGTGGATTGAAACCTGTATGAGTGAGTGTGTGTAAATACAGCTGTTTTGAAATATATATAAAGGGAGGAAAGACAGAAAAGGAGCATAAGATTTGAAATGCGAGAAAACTTCCAAGATTTTTATTTATGATATATGAAATGACAATTTATATAGCCCTCACAAATGAAGCCAACGGTGCCCCGGGTAAGACACCGGGCCATAGAGTTTTAATTGTTTATTACAAATAACAAAACAAAGAAGTTTATTACTGCGTAACAAAAGTAACAGGAGTATGGTCTTTGGAAATCCAATTGGTCAATCCGCCATCAGTTGTCGGGTAGATCCAGCTATTGAACTCAGCTTCATCCACTTCATTATCCTCCCCAATAGCATTCACTCCTGGATTAGTAATGAGCACAGGAGGTCTTCTGGTCTTTGCCTTCCGCATAGCTTTCTGTCCCTCTGCAGTAAAACCCAGCCCAAACTTGTCAGTTTTCTGTGTAAAGTCAGGAAGCCTGCCCCAGTTAGCATATTCACCTTTCTGAATCACAGCTCGGGCATCTTTTAGAGAAGCCATCTTCAAAGGAACATCCTCTTCGACCGCTGTTTCTGCTGCTGCTGAAATTGGAAGTACCTCTTCGAAATGCTGAAAGGGGGTTTCAATAAACTCCCCGTCCATCTCAATATACCTGAAGGAATTCAAATGGCTCACCATATACTCCTCCTCTCCCTGCACAGTGACGATCTTCCCTCTGACAGGGTTTTTTAAGCTTCTGGTGCAAGGTAGAAGTCACTACCCCAGCTTTGTGGATCCAAGGTTGTCCCAGTAGACAAGAATACGATGGACGGATATCCATCACATAGAAAGTAGAGTCGAACACCTGAGAACCCACACGAATAGGAATGTCAACCTCTCCATGAACCATCCTCTTGGAACCGTCAAAGGCTCTGACGATAATATCGCTAGGTTTTAGTTCCAGGCCTTCACAATCCAAACGGTCTAAGGCTTTCTTGGGTAGCACATTTAGGGAAGAACTAGTGTCCACCAACACGTGCGCCAGAGTAGTGCCCCTGCATTCAATGGAGACATGCAGGGCGTCATTGTGGTCTCTTCCCTTAGCAGTAAGGTCAGCATTTGAGAAACCCAAGCCATTGTCTGCCGTCAGATTTGCTACGCAATCAGTGAACTGAACTGCAGATGTTTCCTGTGGCACATGGGCCGTCTTGAGAAATGAAATCAAGGCCTTAGCATGGGCCTCTGAACACAGTAGCAAGGAGAGCATGGAGATCTTGGAGGGCGTATGCCCCAGCTGCTCGACAACATTAAAGTCACTCTTCTTTATTATTTTCAGGATTTCCTCCATCTCTTGTTGGGAGGCCTCAGCATTTATAGGTATTAGTGCCTCCATCCGGGCAGGCTCATCTTCAATCCCTTTGCCCCGAGCATTAGATGACTCGGCAGCAGGGGAAACAACTTGGTCAGAAACACGAACAGGTATACTTGTAGGTGTTATTGTAAGGGGTCTTCGAATAGCGGGCGGTGCAATGTCAGGCGAGAAGAGCCTGCCACTGCGGGTAACCTTGGCTGGACCAGTGATATTGCTGATACTGGTGCCAGTGTTGAATTATTGTTTGATTCCATTCACATATACGTCTGCCCCATAGTGCCAGGGGACAGCCTTATCAGATTCGTAGGGGGGAGGCCCCGGAACAGTAATAACAACAGGTGCGACAGTCATGATTTGATCAAGCTTCTTTGGGAGAGCCCTGATTGGATTATTGAAGATGGTAACCACAGAAACTTCTTCTACCGGAACCAACTGAACAGCAGACCTCTTGAATAGAATCTCTTTGCTATCCATTAGGCCTTGGATGCCTAACTTCAGCAAAGGACAACCGGAGAGAGAAACAGCACAGAACAGGCAACCCTCACTGCAACCCGGAAATAAACCGGCCAGCAGTAGGTTCCTCTTGATGGTCATTAAGGGAGTAGCCACATCATCCACAGAGACGGCGTATACCTCTTCATCAACAGCATTTACTCCATGCCGGGGCATAGGAGCAGTTTCCACATTCGGCCTCTCAGGCGCTTCAAACTGTATCTCTTTTGCGTCGATAAGGTCTTGAACCTTATTCCTTAATGCCCAACAGTCATCAGTGGAATGCCCCGGGCTATCGGAGTGATAAGCACAGCGGGCATTTGGATTGTATTTGGGAGAAGCCATATTCATAACCTTCGGGGCCTCTCTGACAGTCACTAAGTTGGTGGACAGCAATTGTGGCAAGATCTGCGATAGGGTCATACTTAACCGGGTAAACTCTCTCCGGGGTCTTTCAGCCCTTGGTGGATTGGTTGGCCGAGGAGCGGCAGCAGGCTTGGAAATCATCACCGCGTTGATAGATTGGCGGCGCTCAGGTTTCTCTTGTCTTCTGGAGCCATATACAGCACTGGCCTCCTTTTTGAAGGGTTTCTTCTCAGAACTTGACGATGCACCCTTCGGAATCTTACCAGACTTCAACCCTGCCTCATTTCTCTCTCCAGTCAGAATAAGATCAGTAAACCCTGCAGACGAGTTACCGATAAGATGGTTGAAAAATGGCCCAGATAGGGTCCCCAGGAACATGTCTACCAACTCCCGATCAGTCAACGGAGGCTGCACCCTGCCAGCCAGATCCCTCCACTTATGTGCGTACTCTTTGAAACCTTCGCTTGAACCTAGCGACATACCCTGGAGTTGGGTACGTGTAGGGGCAAGGTCGGCATTATATTGATACTGCTTGTAGAAAGCAGTAGCCAACTCCTCCCAGTTACGAACTTTGGTCCCATCCAGCTGATAGAACCATTCGAGATGAGTCCCTGAAAGACTCTCCTGGAAGAAGTGGATCCACAAGTTTTTGTCCACTGAGTACGGTTGAATCTTCCGCACATAAGACCTGAGGTGTAGCTTGGGACAAGACGCCCCGTCATACTTGGTAAAAGATGGTGCTTTGAACTTATGGGGAATGATCACACCAGTAGACAAACCCAAGTCTCCAAAATCCAGCCCAGGCACTTGTTGGATCTCCATTGCATTCAGTCTGTCCTCCAGTTGCTTGTATCTGTCTTCTGCAGGAGGATACTGTTCCTCATCAAAATCAGTCTCGTTGTTGGAGACTACCGGACTAGGACCTTTTTCCCCTTGGGGAGTACCCTTGCCTATAGAAGAACCAGCCTCTTCGTTTTGCAGAGTGTTACCAAACCTTCGGCCCGAGTTAAAAAGAACAGTTCTCCTCTTCTTCTTCTTCTCCTTCTTCAGGAGCAGAGCCTTCAGCTCTTCTTGGCCCTGAGCTAAACCCATGATTAGCTCCTGAAATTACGCATTCTGCGCCTGAAGATCCTTGATGGACATCTCAGTTGATGATGAGTCAGGATTCATGATGCTGAAATAAACAGTGAAGAATTGTAAGCAACCTGAAAAGAAGAAAACCTGCTATGCACATGATGAATGGAATGCGTATGCTTTATGTTTTCAAAGACAATCGGGAATCAACTTTGTAAACAAAAATGAACACACTTCATTAGATTCACTTTGAAACTTAAATTGTTCAACAGGTTGCCTTTAGGCGTTACATGAAAGGAAATACTGAAAAGGGAAATAAAAATGTAAAAGAACATCCAGAGCTCCTTATTGATCCCATGGTCTCCTCTTCTCAGTGCGGATGTAATCATTCAGAGCTCGCTTAATCTCCAACTGCTTTGTCAGCTTCTGGATCTTCAATTCCTGCTCGTTGAACCTTTCCCGGTAAGAATCCCGCTCTTCTCGCAATTGTGACCAAGACCTCTTTAATGTCTCATAATCAGTAGGTATCTGAGGAGGGAGGACAGTTGGAGGAACACCATCTTTGTCAGGATACTCAAGAATGATAGGTCTGACGGCTTCGTATGGCATACCTAACTTCTGAGCACGGATGCGAACCCATTTGTAGTAGGCTTCCATAGGTAGAGAAGTCTTTGGCCCCAACTATTGTGGGTCAGCTTTATGAACTTTGTCCCAAGCCTTGATGAACCTACGACGCAGCTCGTCACTATCCACCTGAAACTCAAAACTGATGTGAGGCACCAACATCTCATGGGGGCCTGCTCTTCTGGCTCTTCCAAACTGACGGAGTGCTAGACATGGATTGTAAGAGATTCCTCCTTGGGTACCAATCAGAGGAACATTGGGGTATTCCCCGCATCGATCAATAACAGCTATCTCATCCAAACCTCTGCAAGTCCAAATGATGTCCTTATCAGTGAGAGACATTAACCTATGAGCCCAACCTCTTCCTTCTTGGTTCTTCAGTACGAACTTAGGGAGGTGCGAAATAAACCACCTCACCAACAAAGGGATACAACACCATAGGGTTCCTCGTCTTCGGGTAGTACGAGCATGAAGTTGTTGCAAGATGTCACCCAAGAGAGTGGGCACAGGATTCTGAGACATAAAGATCCTTATGGCAGTGACGTTGATGAAGTTGTCAGGATTAGGAAACAAGACTAGCCCATAGATTAAGAGAGCTAAGATGTCTTCATATGCTCTAAAGTCCAGGTCATTCCAGAAACTGTTAGCTTTACCAATCAGAAACTTGGCCAAGAAACCCTTAACTCCGCTTCTAGTTACCCAGTTGTCCATTACTTCTTGATGGGTCAAAGGAAGAGCTGCAGCAACATCCTCAAGCCTGAGGGTCTTTTCCCAACCAGTAAAGGGAGTCTGATCCAAGATAGGGATACCAAGCAAATCAGAGAATTCTTCCAGGGTAGGGACCAGCTGGAAGTCTTGAAAGGTGAAGCACTGGTACAGAGGGTCATAGAACTGGGTCAGAACACTCATCAACTGTTGATCCCGCTTTGCAGTGACTAAACTGAGAAGAGAACCATGCCTCTGAATGAAGGAAGTGGTATTTGGAATTCTGCTAACCAACTCTTCAAGCAACTCAGGTGAGTGAACAAAGTTGAACCAGATAGTATTCCTTCGCACATGCATCATGGTGTCCTACAAAACAGAGCAAAGGTGAAACCCTTTTGTCTTTGAAATGGTCAGTCCTTATGCAGGATGCATGCAATGCTCATGATGTTATGATGTTATGATAAAGCACACCACAAATAGATACAAAGGCAAACATGGTAAGGCACACAAGTCACACAAGACAAGCCTTTAAAGTTTAGGCCAGCATGAGGTCTAGGTATTACCCTCTTTCAGTTTGTTGGTTCATACTTGTCCTATGAAAGTAACCGGGTTCTTAGAGGATCCCAATATCATTGACTACCCTCAATCGGTCATAACTCCAGCATCGCAATCTTTTCTTGCGGCCAGAACCATCACGAGAGTTTAGCCTCAATGGGCGTAGCATACTGCTACTGTTCTAATGGCCAAGTTGTGTCATTTAAGGTTCTAAGGTTGTTGGTGCTTAATGACTCCTCAGAAGACCCATATTCTCCTCGTTGCAACACAAGGGATATCGGTACAGACCAAGATGCCACACCAACGTAGCCACTGTTTCACCCGTGTCGGTCTACGCCGGACAGGTCCCTCACAGCTTATGCTACCTAAACAGGGTATCCTCAGATCCGGGTTAGGATCTATGTAACTCCCATACAACCCACAATAGTAAAGCAAGCAAGTCAATACAATTGAAAACACAGTTATGAACTATCCTAAGGTACACCTCACTTTTAAAATTGTTCCCCAGCAGAGTCGCCAGTTCTGTGATCGGTGGATCTGGAACTGACTGTTTAACGCTGGTTCGTGAAATGTCGCGGAAGCAAGAGTCGCCACTGTCTTTTATTTTCTCCAAATGGAAAGGACAAAAGCACAGAAAAATTCCTTAAAGAGATTGCTCTCGGTTCGGGAGGTAGATTATAGAAAGGGAAGGTGTTAACACCCTTTCTATCCATGGTTATCCATGGGCTCTTAGATGCTTGCTCATTTGTGTTTTCAAAAATGTTTGTTTGCTTTTCAACTGTGGGTTTTAAAAAAGTTTCTTTGAAAATTCCAGTTCGACTCTTGTATCGGTCCTCAAGAGTGTTTGAAAAATTGCTTTCGAAAGCTTTTTGAAAAGGTGTCGGTGTGAAAAGTATTTTGTTTGTTTTTGAATAGAGCAAGTATCTACGAGTCATCTACCTACCCTAAGGAATTAGGCTGTGTAAATATCCTTAAGGTAATGCCATCCCACCATTGAGAGGTAGGTAGCACCACCGTTGGAGGTGTTCGGGTCAATTCGAAGGTTCGGGACATGGTGATCACCAGAGCAATAGGAAGATACCTTAGAAGCTACCCTCATGCCAGGTTCCCGGATCATGAGGACTTACTAAGACATCCTCTACTCGACGATCACCTTTCGAGAGGCAAGGCAACAGTGAGGCGTACCCTAGGGGTGGTGTGTGATTTGTGTGTCGTTTTCAATTATTTTTATCTTTTGTCATGTCAGGGGTGATCTACGCGTTATTTTTATTTTAGTCATTCATTCTTGCATGCATTTATTAACAGTTAAAAAAGTTGCGGAAATATAAAGTTCTAAACTATTACAAAGGCGCGGGTCCACATCGCCAAAATTAAAATCCAGGACCCGATTTGACAGAAAGTAAATAAAGTGCGAGAAATAAAATGTCCGAGTTTACAAGGCTTTGGGAGAATTACATTAATACTATAAGAAGTAAAATAAAATGCGTGAATTGGAATTACAATTGGAAGCGAGGGCGTTGGACCCTTTTTAAAGGAATTAAATTATTATTATTAAATTAATTACATAAAAATGAAAAAAAGAAATTATTTTGAGATTTTTTTTGGATTTATGGTTTTTTATGTGAATTAAATGAAATTAACTAATTAACCCTAATTCTACAATTTTTAATTTATTAAAAAAAAGTATGAAAATTATCTAAAATTAAACCTAATTAATTAATGCAACTTGATTTATAAAAATAAATAATTAATTATTAGTGATGAGAAAATAAAAGAAAAAAGTAATTAAAATAATTAACCTAATTCTACAAGTTTTTAATTGATTAAGAAAAGATATTAAAATTAACCCTAAATTTAAATCTAATTAATTGGTGAGATTTATTACAATAATATTAGTTAAATAAAATATATTTAATTTTTTTGTCTTTCCTGATTTTTCTATTGTTTTTATATTTTTATGAAAATAAATTAGTTTAAAGAATTAAATTAAAAAAGGAAATAATTGAAATAAATAAAATAAGGAAAAGAAAGAAAATACAATACCTTGGGGGGTCTGTCCCCAAATTGGAGGTAAAGTCCAGTAATTCTGGTCCATTAAGCCTTTGGCCTGGTTGACTTCTTGGCTAGCGTGTAGATGCGTTGACTGCAGCATATCATAGGCCTCAGATCTTGGCCATTGGATGGAGATTGTGGGACAAGTGGCATATTGAGATCATGGGCGTAGGATGGTCATCAGGGGGGCAAGCTGCATGCAAGTACGTTTAGAAAAATAATATGAAGAGGGGGGGGGGGACCTGGGATTCGAACCCAGGTCCCAGGGATTACCAATCATACGCTTGCCAGCTGAGCTGTTGTATCACTTTGTATATTATATGAATAATAATTAATAAGAGATAAAACGGAAGTTAGTGGGACTTTAGCGCGAAAATTCAAATTGTCCAATCAAATGATGCCACCCAACCTTCTTCTTCCTCGTTTGGATTTTCCTGAAACATGAAAAAAGGGTTAGCGGGGGTTTTAAACCCCCCCAAAATATGCACTTTTCCAAAATAGCGATTAGGCCATATGGTTATATAAATTAGGCGCGACTATGGCAATCAATTTGTCCAAGCTTCCTGATTCCAAACATGGCACTGAGGTTCTCTAATTTTACAGCATTTAGAAACACCTAATTTGGAAGTCCTGTAACCCTAGCGTCCTTTAATGGTGATTCTTCATACAACGCGTAAAAACTTAATTAAAGCTCACAGTTAGCTTCAGAATCAATTAATTAGTAAGAATCCACAAGAAAAATGCAATGAGAATGCTTAAATCTTGAAGCACGAATATGAAAAAAAAGTGAAAAAGTTTGAATTCCCTATACCAATTCTGGGCGTTAGGGATGATGTTCTTGATTGGAATAGTCTCCTGGTCACCTTGGCAAGCTAATGGGGTGGTTATTTGATCTTGAAAAGCACTGGAAGTTGGTTTTCAGTTTTAGAATTTTTGTAAAAAACTCAAGCTTGGTTATGGTGTTCTTGCGCAGCTGGGAGGTTCTAATCACTAGGGTTAGCATGTATATATATGTATGAGTGATTAGGGTTGAGAAATTGATCCAAAGAACCTTTGTATTGATGAAGAGATATTTGATTTTTATGGCATATATTTTCCAATCTTTTTCATGCAAATTTGCTCCAAATCATGTCCAATCACATGGATTCTTTCCAAATCTGATCATGCACGAAATATTGAGTGTATTCCATGCATAAAAAGATTTAAAAAGTTAGGTTTAGTATTTTCCACATATTTATTTTAATTAAATGAATTATTAGTCATTAAAAATCCAAATAAATAAATAAAAATGATGAAAAACTTCCCTTTGGGCCAAATGGTCGTGCAAATGCCTTGGATGATAGATTTTGGAAGAAAAAGAGGCCCATTAGCATTTTTAAGACTTTTGAAGCAATGTTGACTTTTCAAAATATCCAAAAATTTCCCAACTTCCACAAGGCATAACTTGCTCAATTTTTAAGCTTTGCTCATGTTCTTGGACATTTTGGAAAGTTCTTTGAGTCCTATAACCAATGTCTTTGGTCCCATGTCATTTTGATTTGCCAATCTCAAGTTATGGCCTTTGACTTAAAGTCCCTTTTTGTTGACTTTTGAAAATGACCTATAATGTTGAAATTGATAACTTTTTGTGAGAGCATTTCTTGGACTTGAAGTGTGAAGAGGAGTTGTAGAAAATGTCTTTCTCTTCAAAATGAGATTTGGATGGAATTTTTCTGATAATCCATGTGGAAGTTATGCCTTGGTCAAGTTAGAGTTGACTTTTTCAACTGTCCAAATATAGAAACTTTTGCATCTTGAGACTTTTTGAGCCAAACTTTGAGAATCATGATCAAGCATTGATCAAATGATGTTTGTGGCTTCAAAATGAGATGTTGACCAAAAATTTGAACTTTTGACTGTCAAATGACCATTTTGCCCCTGCAGTTGACTGTAGTGCAATTAGGGTTTTTGATTGTGCAATTTTGAGCTGTAAGTCTTGAAACTTTGTATGAGGATGCTTGACCATATTTGTAGGCATGTGGGACTTTATTGGACCATTGGAAACTTCATTTCCTTTGTCAGAACCAAAACCCTAATTTTAACTGTTAGGAGGCCCTTGAACTGTGCAACCCCTGGGGAGATTTTGAAGCTTGCTCTTGGCAATTCTTGAAGAATATGGGAGGGCAAATTTTGGGGTACAACAACCAGATTTTGTGGGCCTGTCGAACGTCCCCAAAAGAAGCCACAGGTACGACACCATATAGGCTAACTTTTGGTCATGACGCAGTGTTGCCAGCAGAAATTTGTCTTCAATCTGCAAGGGTTCAGAGACACCATGATATTCCCTCTGAAGTTTATTGGGATATGATGTTAGACGAACTAGTAGATCTAGACGAAGAAAGACTGCGCGCTCTTGACCTACTAAGGCTTTAGAAGAAAAGAGTAGAAGACTCTTACAATAAAAAAGTGAAACCTAAGGCATTTTTGCCTGGAGAATTAGTTTGGAAGGTGATTCTTCCCATGGATCGAAGGGATCGAAGCATGGGAAAATGGTCACCCAAATGGGAAGGACCATTCAGAATCATCCAGATTTTTTCTGGTGGAGCTTATGAAGTCGAAGAGTTAGGTGAAGATAAAAGACTCTTGAGAGTAAATGGCAAATATTTGAAAAAGTATAAACCTATACTCCAAGAGATAAAAATAAATAGCAGGTAATGACTAAATTAACCATAAATAAGCCAAAATGGAAAATTTTATAAATTAGCCAAAATGGCAATATTGTCAAATACACATTACAATACATGGTTAAAGGGCTGAGTCAATCAGAAGGGGATGGAATCCTTGAGTCGAAGGTATTTAGCTTGCTGCAACTCCAATCTTTTGTTGCACAAGGCATTCGCCTGGGCAAGCTTGGCAATTTGATCGTCGAAGGCTTGAGCTTTCTCAGCAAATTCTAGGCCTTGTGTGATTTCAGCTTGACTTTCGGTGTCTGGAACAGTCGAGAGAAGGTCCTCCTTGCGCTTAGTATTGGCATTCATCTTGGCCTCTAACTCTTCGATTTGCGCCTTTATGGAAGCATTCTCTCGATCTATGGCATCAATTTCTTCCTGCTTAGACGCCTTTTTCTTCGACAACTCTGCAATTCGAGAAGTCGTCTCTGCTACAGCAGTCCATGCAGAAGAACTTTTGCCATATAACACTTCAAGTTGGCTGTTGAAGCCCCTTTGTCGCTGATAGTCTGCTGAAACTTGATCAATAATGGAGTGTAACTCCATGATAAAGCCTGAAACCTCCGGAGTCACAGCTAGCAAGTCTACGACATTCAAAACAGCCCCCAAATATGATGGAGCAGTAGGGTCCCCCTCCAAAGCTTTCATCAAATCTTTCTTTAAGAACTGAGCCTTAACCTTCGTCAAAGCCTCATCGAGAGGAGAAGTTTCAGTGGACTTCCCCGACTGAGTAGAAGCCTCCTGACTAATATCAGACGAACTTCCCTTGCTCTCGATAATGGCATTCAGATAGCCAACGGGATCAGTTTGCTTCAGGAGTGCTAAGTCCTCTTTCGACCTATGCTTTGTTGAAGTGGTAACCTTTGCAGCAGCGTTGTCCTGGGGTTGAAGCTGTTGAATAGCGTTGGTTTCGATGTGACTCTCTTCGACTTGAACTTCAGCAGTGCCAGCGTCAGCGTGATCCCCTTCGTCATGCTGTCCCTCCGACAGATCAACCACTTGAATCTCTTTTGGTTGTTGCTCTTCTGTTTGCAGATCTTATGTTCGTTGTTCTTCTGTCTCAGCATTGGCTTCGTCCGTTTCAGCATTGGCTTCATCGTTCGCCAAGTCTTTTTCTTGTGGCGTACTGAGTTCAGCAGAATCGAACGTTTCAGAAGTCTTGGGCGCTGAGCTTTCAGTGGTTTCCTGGAAAAAGAAGAAGAAGGATCTTCTAAGTTAGGAAGGGGCATAATCGAACGTGGGTATCGACACCTGAGTTAAAAAAAGGGGTCAAAGAAATTACCTGCAGAGGAACTTCAGCCCCAGGGCTGGAATTGTCGCTTTCGACAGGTTTGTTGAGAAGAACATTTAGTTCCTCCTCCGTTGGCTCTTCAATAATTATTGGAGGTGGCCTGGGTTTTCTCCCAGCAACCTTTATTCTGATTGTTCGAGTCTCAGGAGAGGGAACATCCTTCTTCAGTTTTCGCCTTTTTAGAGGGGCGGGGGGAGAGTCATCTTCTTCGTCACTCCCAGATTCGACCGTTAGAGCAGGTCGTTTCTTGGGTGAAGGTGCCTAAAAACCAATTGGAGTTCGATTTAGAAGCTACATCGAAAGTCAGAATGTTAAAGCCAGAAGAAAATAATAAAAGTTTGGTTACCGGTGCAAAAGGCTTTTTCGAAGGACCTTCCCCCTGATGGCTTGTTGTAGTCTTCGCTGGTGGTGGAGGTTTTATCAAGGGACCTCCTCCCTGATGGCCTTCTGTAGCTTTCTTGGCTGCAGGCTTTCGAACAACTGAAAGAAGACAAAAAAGTGCACAATTTAATTTGTGACTAAGAGTGAAAAGATAGGTGTCGAATGGAATTTCAAAGAATGCCTTTTTCTTTTCAGAGTCGAAATAAGGCATTCTTGGGGGGCAATTTGTTAGCTCCTAAATTCGACACCCTTGTTTTTATTAATATCAGCCATCAAAGCTGAAGGATGTTTTCGACCAGCTGGGTCTGTCGAAATGCCCATTGGAAGATGGCAATGTACTTAGGGAGTTTCTTCCAAGGGAGAATTTGGTAGCCTTCGACGTCGAAGGTGTGGCTCGTCGAAGATGCCTCTCGACGAAGGTGTTCGATTGCTCATAGTGGGACAGTTTGAAATTCAAACGTTTTGAGGGAAAACGGTTCCCAGCGGTTACCAAGTGCAACGTGCAAAGATCTGGAGCGTCGGACGCTGAGAACGTGCCAAGTGGAGTCATCTCGAAGCAGTGTAACTGTCCGACGGTTACTTGGGATGTTTAGTATAAATATTAGTAGTTCACGCAGTTTTTCGCGTGTGTTCACAATTATATACAAGTCACTCATATAGATTCGAGTACCCAGCGTGTGAGAAAGAATTGTTGAGAATGTATGTGTGAAACACCACTTTTATTAAACAAAGTCATTTATTTTCCAGAAACTTTACTTGCTTTCTCCTTTACTTTTCCTGTCGAAAACCTTTATTTCAAGCCTTCCTTTATTTTATCAAGTTCTCTTCTTCATGCAATTTACATAAAGCTTCTTTATTTTCTTGTCATTTAACCATTGCCAAACTTAATCAAAACCCCAAAATCAACCATGTCTTAGGATCAATCTGATCGATCCTGCGAGTAACCAAATAAGTAACCATTTGGAAGATCAGCGGTTGTTTACCAAAACCAACGGTAAACAACCCCTACATACGAAGGGCCATTTGTGGTTAAGAACATTTTCTCAGGAGGAGCTATGATTCTAACCACCATGGATGGTGACGACCTTCCTCACCCCGTCAATGCAAACATAGTGAAAAAATACTACGCATAATCAAGGACCCGCTAGGTCGACTGGCCTAGGCAAAAATAAGGGCTTCCCGACGAACCAAAAGGGTTCGGGCAAAAGTAAGGGATGAAAATGAAAAATCTGTACACCTGGCAAGTCGAAAACCTGAAAATGCGGCTTGGGTAAAAAGGGTATCCCGGTGGATTGAAAACCCGAAAGGGCGGTCCAGGCAAAAATTAGGGATCAAAGTGTAACACTATGTCTCATTGGATCACCTTGTAGCCAAACTTCAGTATCGACTATCAAACTCTGACGGTGCCAATCAACCTGATTCACCTTCAATCAAGTAGCAAAGTGATGAGATGCTCGAGGACATAAAGGCAATAGCAGAGTTAGAACCCAGTGGGATTGTTCACATAGCTGTTTTTCTTTGTTTTTCACAAATTGTATTAAATTCTATCTTTCGGCGGTGTTCTCTTACTAGGACGTCATCCTCTTGTACAAAAACGCCTATTATAGGCCAGCTTCAAAATCAATACAATTCATTTTTACAATAAATTTCAAAATTGTTTTTCTTTTCCCGTTTTGTTTCACAAGAACGTCCAATGATTCATTTTTGATATATGCATTTAACAATATCTGCTGCTCATAAATATGTACATACGAAACAAAAGGCGATTACCAGTAATTTCAGGAACAGGGGAAAACGAAATGTCCAGACCTTACAGTTGCTCTATTAACCAGGTACAAGGATAGACCCAGCCGAAGAATAAGACTGAAAGATGCATACACTCCCCGCAGAGTTAAAAGGTATCCAAAAATAGTATTATCAACTCTCCCCAGGTGAGGTTCGCAATCACGAGTGAGTCAGCAGAATTCTCCCCAAGCAGAATTCATCTATCACCAGCACCGGAAGACCACCCCCAGCAGAGTTTATTTCTTCCACGAACAGAAATTTTATCCCCGACAGAGTTCATCATTACCAGTAATGGTAATTCATCCACAGCAGAGATTACTTCTCCAAATCAGCAGATCTTCTGACGACATCTTTCTTCCCCACAGAGTCATTCTCTCACCAGATTATTATCCAGCAGAATTACTCTCCTGCTAATGTACTCTCAAATTATCTTCGATCGTTATCCTCAGCGAGCGAAAATTCTTTTGTTCTCCAGCAGCCCGGGATTTATTTTCCCAAGCTAGAAAAACATCACAATACATTGCATACATCATGACATGCGCATATGCATCATACAACATAGTCTCATTTATTTTGAGAACATCATTGCTCAATACATGTCATGCATCATGACATTTCATCTGACTAACCCTTTACCTTTCAGGAAAAGCTACAATCAAACTCTCACAAGGTTCAAGTTATGAAGCCCGGGCACGACCGGATAGTATCTTGATTCCTCCATCATATTGTGAAGCCCGGAGAACGACCGGATAACAATATCAGAACACCGCGAAACCTGGATTACAATCAGATAGTGGTTCATCTCAGATTCAAGCTATGAAACCCGGATTCGACCGGATAGTAGTTTAATCCCCAACAAGCTATTGTGAAACCTAGATTACGACCAGATAGCAATACAAAGACACCATGAAACCTGGATTACGACCAGATAATGGTATATCTTAAACACAAGCCGTGAACCCCAGAGTCGACCGGATAGCCGCTTAACAAAGTTATTGTGAAACCTGGATTACGACCAGATAGCAATACAAGACGCTGTGAAACCTGGATTACAACCAGATAGCAGCCAAGAATACTACGAAACCTAGATTACGACCAGATAGTGGTATATCTTTAATTCAAGTTATGAAACCCGGATTCGACCGGATAATACCTTGTTTTCCCCAAACACCATGAAACCTGGATTCGACCAGATAATGGTATATTGCATCGTGAAACCTGGATTACGACCAGATAGCGGTACAAAACACTGTGAAGCTTGGATTTCAATCAAATAGCAGTTTTTACCTGGACAATTACTAAGAAACCCGGAGTCGACCGGATATTAGTATGCCCTAAAGTCAAGTTGAAACCCGGATGCGATCGGATAACAACTTAATTCACTCTAAAGCCTGGATTACGACCGGATAAGAATTGAGAAATTGCGAAGCCCAGATTACGACCGGATAGCAAGTTTAATCTCACATCCCCAGTAGAATAACGGACGACTGAAGCTCCTAAAATTCTATTTCTCCCAAGATAGAGACCAACATTCCCCAACGGAGTCCTCCTCAACAACAGGTATACAAGCTCTCGCTAAGGAATCTCTTATGCGATCGAAACTTCTTCGGATGACATCTTTAAGCCCATCTTCCTTCTTCAACTTCCAAATGGCATCTATAAGCCCATTCCCGACATCGCAAGACAAGTGCCACTTCATGCGAGTGCAAATTTCTGGGCACTCTAGTGTTCAATCATCTTCCACCTTCGGATCACGAAAGGCAGACAAGCCAATCTACATCCTCAGGCTTAAGAGGATTAAACAGGGGCAGCTGTTGTACCCCAAAATTTTCCCTTCCATATTTCTCAATACATTTCAAGTGAGGTCCTTAAATTGTTCAAGGAAGTCCAAGGGTTGACCAGACAAACTCTCTCCTAACGCAGTCTACCTCAAATTAGGGTTTCATGTTGCATCAAGATACTGGAGTCTCAATGGTCTCAAATTCTCATCAATGTCCTAATATGTTCCCAAGATCATCCATGTCAAGTTTCAAGCCTTGTAGAGAAAGTTTGCTCAATCAACTGCTCAAAAGCCTGAAAATCGACTGTGCTAGGGCAAAAGTCAAATGTGGTCCACATACAGTCAAACTTCAAGATTTTTTGTCAACATTATAATTTTGAAGTATTATTCATCATTTGATCAAGGGTTGATCATGATTCCTCAAGGATTGCTCACAATTCATCAAAACCCAAAAGTTGCTAAATTAGGGTTTTGTAGGAAAAGTCAACTCAACTTTGACCAAGCATAACTTTCTAATACTTTATTAGAAATGACCCATCAAAATCTCATTTTGAAGAGGATGAAATTCCATAAAACTCATCTTCAACTCCCAAGTTCAAAATATGCACTCACAAGAAGTTATGAATTTTGATATTATAGGTCATTTTGAAAAGCCAACAAAAACACCTTTTTTGTCAAAGCTTCATAGATGAACATGGAATACCAAATTGAGATGAGATTAAAAGGGTTGCTTATAGGACATATCAAGATTTCTAAAAAGTCAAAGAACACCTTCAAAGAGTCAAAATTGAGGAAGTTGTGCAATGGTGAAGTTGACCTTTTTTGCAAAATTGCCAAAATTTAACTATGCGTCAAATAACAATTTTTGCTAAATGGGCCTAACTTTTTGCACTTGTTTTGAGTTGGTAGCATAGTCCACGAGTCCAATCTCTTACCACTTGTCTTTATCTTATTTTTATTATTTATTTTTATTTTTATTTGAATTAAATCAATTTAAATCAAAACAAATCATAGAAAATCCAAATCATTGAAATCTCAAGATATTGTGCATGTTTCAGGTCTTATATCCAGTTGGCAAGTGATTGAATTCGTGCAAGGCCTTTGTGTGCACAAAAAGATTGAATTTGGCATATTTTTGGAAGAATCTTCAAGTGAATCAAATCCAAATCAAAAACTATAATGGAGGAAGTTTGAGAGTATAATTTCAACCCTAATCCAATCCTTGATATATATTGAACAATTGTAGACCTAAAACAAGGCTAGAGAGAGGTGTGAGAAGTCAGAACAAACTTGAAAAAAACACAAAAAAGTGAAGACACGATTTCACACTTCCAGGCATCCTCAAGACCTTCTAGCTATCCCAACCGCTTCCTGGGATCACAAGCAAGCGAAACCAATCAAGAACAAGGAGTTTCCAGCCCTGTAACTCGCTGTAAGTCAGCCACGACGATGGCTTTTTCTTGAATTCGAATTGCATAATTGTGGCATCTATAGCATGAAATATTTGTTTATTCTTGATCCTTGGAACATTTGCAAACTATCTGTAATATTCAATTGCATTTTTATAGACTGTATCAAGATTTGCCATTATTAGGGTTCTTGGTCTCGATTTGGGATCTTTCCATACAGGTAAAATTGGGCCATGAAAGGGGCACCATCACACTCAGAAGGTCAAGACGAGTTGATTGGTGGCCTTAAATATTATTTATCTTGCTGGTGGTTGATTTTGAGAATATGCAGGTTTGTAGTGACGGATGATGTCCGTAGGTAAAAGTCTGTGACTTTTACCAACGGAGAAAGGAAGAAGATGACTAGCATGGCACCATGGGATTGGTTCATTTGAATTTTGGCGCCTTTTTTACATTATTTCATATTATGATTATTGTGTATTATATGTACTACAAAAACAGCTAGCTCAGTTGGTTTCCAGGTGGTTGAAAAATGCCTTAGGACCTGGGTTCGAATCCCAGGTCCCCCCATTTGCTTCATATTATTTTCTTTTCAGTAATCAGGCGCGTGTTTGTGTGGGATGACCACCATAGTCTACCATGATCCAGCCAGCCAAGTGTCCAGTCATCCAGATCTGATGGCCATCATTTGAGGGACCATGATACGCCTAGTCAATGCAACGCATGGGAATCTGGCAAGTCAAACGTGGGTCATTCCTTCTTGGGCCAGAATTGCTACCCACACTCCCTCAATTTGCTATTCCAGGCCCAAATTTCCTGTCTTTTCTTTTTTTCTATTTTTCTTTATTAATTTATTTATTATTTCACTAACACAAATTAATTTTTTTTCTTTTATTCAAAAAATCACAAAAAATATTTTTCACCCAATTAGATTTAGATTTATATTTTATATACAAATATTAATTCAATTAGGTTATTTAATGTTAGGTAACTTTAATTATTTTTATAAATAAATTAAAAAATAATTAGAACAATTAGGGTTTTTGTTTCTAACTAAATTCCATTTTCTTTTTCTTAAAATAACCAAAAAATACAAAAATAGGTTAAATTTAGTTTCTTTAATTAATTTAATTACTAATTAATTTTGTATTTAATTTAAAAACCTAATTATTTTTCTTAAAAATAATCGAAAACCACAAAAAATAATTTCTTTTCTCGATTAGGTTAGACGGGGTCAAAACCGTAATTTCTTATCGTTCTTAATTTCATCGCACACACTTTATTGTCTTATTTTTCCATATTAATGTAATTGCTCACAAGTTGTAATAGTTTAATTAGGATTTTTACTTTCATTTATCGCTTTTGTTTTTACGGGTTGTTTTTGGCTATGTAAATACCCGAAGCCTTGTAATAGTTTAGCTTTACTTTTCGCACTTTAAATTCCGCAAATTATTAACTGTTAGATGTATGAATATTAGGGTTACATGACAAGAATGTATGATTAACTTTAAAACGGTTAGCAAACCCTAAATGTGCAAAGATAATAAACTTGAAATTAAATCACTCGCACATGCGCACTCCTAAGGTGTACTCCCACTTCGGTTTCCTTCGGTAAAACGATCATTGAGTATAGGATATTTTAGCGGTCGCCCTTTTGTCTCAAAGATCAACGTTGCCTCGGAAAGGTTGCCTCAGAATAGTTGCCTCGAATATTGATCTTAAGACATTAGGGTTATTACTAAGACGTCCTAACATTGCTTTAGTGATCGTACGTCCCTTTCGAATTGACCCTCAAAACTCCAACGACGGTGCTACCTACTCACTAATAGTGAGATAGCGCTGTCTAAAGGAAATGAACATAGAAAAATTCTTTTTTCGAGTAGGTAGATTAGTTCTCAAGTACTTGCTCAAAACAAACAAATTTTTCACACTTACACTCCTTTTCAAACAAAGTTTTCAAAACAACTTCGTAACACTCTTGAAGACATAAGCAAGGGTTAAATCGAAGTCAAACAAAAACTTTTCAAATCACACAAACACACAAAGAAGCAATTTTCAAAATGATGAGCAAATACCTAAGAGCCCGTGGAAAACCACAGATAGAAAGGGTGCTAATACCTTCCCTTTCTATAATCTACCCCTCGTACTAAAAAATCTCGAAAAATGAATTTTTCTGTGTTTTTTTCCTTTCCTTCTTGGATAAAATAAAAGTCGATGGCGACTCTTGCTTACCGCGACATTTTGCAAACGCAAACCAGCATTTTCCAAAACAGTCGATTCTGCCACCGTATCACAATTACAAAAATAAATTTATACTTGTCTTATTTATCTTAATGTGATAGGTTTATATAGGTTTTGGTCCTTAGGTGTCTAATACTACAATTTTTTATTTTATAATTTATAAATTTTTAAATTAAAATTTCTAACTCAAAATAAAAGATACTTTATATTTTTTTAGATATTTAGGAGCTAGTTCATAATAATATGGAACACAATTAAATTAAAATATAGACGGTAATGAAGATCTTTGCCGATTTAGATCCACACATATATACATATATGTGAACGTATCTATGACATACTAATCGAAGATTGTTCATTTTAATGTTCATATTTTATATATTTCTCTTTTTCTGCTGTTTTATATTAATTCACTACATAATTTATTTTTTCTAAATTGTAGAATCTTTTTAACAAAATTTTCTCTTGGCCGAGTATATTAATTTAAAATTATTTTTTTATTTTTCATTTTATTATTCAATTTAACAACTGTAAATTGTTCATCATGATAAAGGTCTTTATAGGCATAGATCCACGGGTAAGTATGGACGTATTTATAAGATATCAGCCGTAGACTGTTAATTTTAATGTTCATCTTTTAAATATTTTTTGCTATTGTTTAATATAATTAAATTTAGAGAATCGATTCTACAATTTATTATAAGGACGGATTAATGCTTAAAAATTTGTGCATATTATTAGCTTATATTTATAACTAGATAAATGCTAATCAATTGAAGAATAAATTCAAACTTTACCAATGATAATTTGATAGACGTGTAATGTGAATTCAGACATAACCCGTTTGATAGAATGAATTTCTCACTGGTATATTATATACATGTTTTATATAGTAAATGTAAATTTGATGCTATTAAAAAAAAATAAGAAAGCAAATAAATTATGCAAAAGTAGCAAAACCACAAGAGTTATTGTTAGCATCTTACTACACTCAAATATGAGACACATAATTATGCAGAAATATTGCTATGTACCTACAAATATGAGACTCACATAATCACTTTCCATATGTTATGGTTGTTCCACCGTAGCCATTTAGTATGCTCTGCAGAAGGTAAAGTAACATACCAGTGGCAGTAACCCAACTCGTTGTACAAAATCCGATTCCAAACGGTCTGTTACGGTGTTAGTTTGTCCATCCCTACCAAATACCAAAGAAAGTAGGTTTCTAAATGCATAAACAATCTATATACACACGGTCAATTGAAATGATGCCGACCAAAAAGAACAAATGGACTTCCCTTTAGCTGTTTGCTTCTCATCCATCTCATGCAATTCCTATTTCCACTCATTGTCGCCAGCTCCAGCATCACCTCCTCAGTGGCACCGTCCTCGGCCTTTTATCGCTTCCTATTGCTCCCAATCCCAAATCCCAGTCTTCTATCTCTTCCTCAACTCCGTAATATCACATAAGAAGTTATCGGTCTCTCCCTTTGTCATGTCACTAACTTCGAACAACCCAACTTTGAGAACATATTTGAGACGATCGAGTCTAGCATCATCGTCTTTGCTAAAGAGCGTGACTTGTTGCTTGAGGAATCAAGGCGGCGAATGACCTCCTATTTGGGGAGGACAAGGTTGTCGACGTTCTTCTCATTAGGGAGGGAGGCGCTGGATGAGGCGGCGGTAGATGTAATAACTTAGTGAAGGGATGATTCTAGGGTTTAAGAATTATAATATTATGGAAATTGATTCAATTGGATTTAGGTTTACCTTTAAAAATTGGATCACCCAAATAAAAGAAGGGAAGACGCCCAATCTTAAACTCCGACTGATTAGCAATATGGTGCAACCTAGTTTCAGTAACAGAACCAACAAAGATGTAAGATTTTTGGGATTCTCCATTTAACCTAAAGATATAGAAAGTTAATGAGAGAACCTATAGAGCCTTTGTCATCTCTACAAAAAACCCATGACATCATCAGTAAACAACAGTGAGAAGGCACTTCAAGGCCTCTAGGGCCAGAAATAAGATTGATTTTATTATGATAGACAAGATTAGTTAAACTACTCCTAAGGATTTCTTCAGCAATGCAAAATAAGAGAGGAGAGAGGGGATCACCACCCTTCTACCACACTCATAGAATCCATAGAGCTTTCCATTGTTTGGAAGAATTGAGGATGATCCATATCTAGTTAGTGAAAATATCATTGACACCAAATTGCTTGAGAACCTGCATAAAAATAACCAATTATAAATGAAAATTATTTGTCTTGTGTATGTTTTTTTATATGAGTTTAATGTTATGTACCGTCAGTATAAAAAGTTTTATATTGTCGATCTATCACAATCATTTGTAATTATTACGTTATATATAATTAAAATAAAAATTAAATATAAGTTAAGATCCGACAGTTATAATTTATTGTCAATGTAAAAATATTTTAGTGTATTTCCATTAAATTCTTTTTATATTATAAAATGCAATTAATATATTATAACTATTTTAATATTTATTGAAAAAATATAAAAAAAATATTAAATTAACTCATGGTTATAAATTATTCGTTCAAATAGATTTTTTTAAAGTGATTCAACTCTAAAATAAACGTAAAGAATTTAAGCTATATTTTTATAGCAAGTAATTTATAATTGTTCTCATTCTTTAGGAATAAACGTTTTCTAGTGTGTGATTTGATAATAAACTAAACTGATATATTCTAATTATTTTCAATATTATCTAAAAAATATAAAAATATTTAAGTTGAATTAATTAATTAAGAGAAAATGTTTGATTCAATGACAATGTAATATAGTTTACACTGTCAACCAATCACAACTATATATCTAATTAAATCATATTTTTATTTTAAAATTTTTTAACGATATGGCAAAATGTTTGTTTTTTATTAGATGATAGTGTAAAACTATTTTACACTTTCAGTGCACTATCTTTTAAGTCATTGATTAATAAAAACATTTATTAATTTATTTAATTTTTTAGATATAAACTTTTTTTTTATATACAGATCTTATAATAAATATAAATATTATAATATAATAATTTTAATCTTATAATATATAAATACTTAGTTGAATTAATCGATTAGTAATAAACATTTATTAACTTATTTAATTTTTTGGATATGGACATTTTTTCATATAAGGATCTTATAATATATTCAAATATTATATTACAATAATTTTAATATTTAATTGAGACATATACAAAATATTAAATTTAATTAATTGGTTAGAGATGTATCATTACATGCTCCAATAAATTTGTTTTTGCTAAATAATTTAGTGGTTATATTCACACACTTTAATGGTAAATGTGGACACTATGATCAAGTTGTTAAATAATTTATTAGTTATATTCACACACTTTTAATTGTAAATATGGACACCATGACCAAGTTGTTAAATACCTTAGTGGTTAAAATTCACACACTTTTAATTTTAAATGTGGATACCATGACCAAGTGAAGAATCATGTTCCAAGCATTAATAGTAAAAATGTATTTACAAGGCATTATGCTTCAATAGTTTAACTAATTGAATTGTAAAAAAAAAACACTATAGTAAAGAAGTAGAATTAAGTTTTGTAGTGTAAAAGAAGGTCAATATTATTTGTAATTCTAAAAAAACAATTTCTTAAAAAAAGGTAATTTATTATTTTTTTTAATAAAGTTCAACTATTTCTTAATCTTTTATTTTACTACAAACAAAAACTTTATGCAAATATCAATAATGTTTTTATATCTTCCTTCAAATCGGAATACTACTGTTACTGTGGTATACTATAATCATTCTATTTTTGTGTTGATAAATTAAAAAAAATCTAATTAATTTAGTTGGCTAAGAATGCTTAACAACATCTGTCTTTTAGATATTAAAATAAAAGAAAAACACAAAAAAAAAAGAGTAGGAAAAGTAGTTTGTGGTGTAGATACTTTTTTTTTATATTAACAAGTACTTAATATATCAATAGTTTTTTTTATAATAAATTGTAAAATTATTTAATTGATTTGTGATAAAAAATTATTGTGCTGTAAATTTTTTTTATAGTAAACGTATCACTATTTAATATAATAACAAAAGGATGATAAAGCAATTTTATTGACTATTTCTCTGTCTCATAATATGTGTCTTTTTTTCAATTTCTATTTGTCTCAAATTATTTTTTTATTTAAAATATCAATACGATATTTATTATTTATTTTCACTAACTTACCCTTATTTATTGTATTTTAATTTATATAATTATTCTACTATCTATTATTAATATGATTGTTTTACTAAATAATTTATTTTATCATTGAAATCAATATAATTATCATTATTTTTAAAAGTGTAAACATCTCAAAGAAAATATAGAAATAATATAAGTTTGTCCACATGAGATATAATATATAATGAAAAGATTTTAAAAAAAAAACTAAACTAATGACATTTTTTATAAAGATCCTTTTATAAAGAACTTATAAACCCTAAACTCTATCCGAACTCTTTAAATAATTTCATCTCTGTTCAAGTTTTTCTCATAGAAATTCAAGTGAACCAATTCTCCATAGACTTTTTCACTGCAACATGATGTAAAAGTCTTTTGATTTTCCATTTTAAACGCTACCGTTTTAAACTTAAAAAAAATAGAAATGGAATGATTTTCAGTAAATTTTAATTAAATAAATCAGAATATTTATATTTTTAATTAAAAAACGAACCATTCCCGTTGGATTATAAATATTAGAAAAAAATTTGAACCACTCTTTTGTTTCCGTTAGATTATATTTTTTCTCTTATAATTCAAATTATTTTTTTCTTCAAAATAACCCAAACTGCATTGCGAACCCCCTTAATAATGAGTGTAGGTGGATGATAGTGTATGAATGAGAAAAGTTGGTGAGAAAAGTTGGTGTAAAAATGTGAGTGTGAATTGTGATTTCTAATGTACATGAAAGTGAAAAATTTGTATGCTCGCATGGAATATTTCCAATTTGTATGCTCGCATGGAATATTTCCAATGTAAGTGGTATATTGAAAGTGAATGAATTGGCCTCCCTTAAAATGTAAAATTGGACCCTATTTATAACCAAAATTTTATGTTAAATGAAAAAGGCAATAATAAAATCTTTAATATAATCAAAAATTAAAATCAAATTTAATTTAATTTCAATTCTTGACATATTTCATCAATTACATTAAATGCAACATTTTAAAAATTGAACAAAATCTTTTTATGATTTTATAAATTTTGCCTATTTTTGAACAAAAATAATAAAGTAAATTTTTTTTTAAAAATAAATACTTAATAAATAAATATGAGAATAATATTTCAATATTAAAAAACATTTTTTTTGTGATTTTTAAAAAATAAAGTTCGAAATAAAATACCATAAAAAATACAAAAAGTGAGAAACATGAGATTTGAACTTGAAACCTCTCACACTCGCAATGCCTTAAACATGTTATCTTATCAATTGTGCCTAATCCTTTCTTCGAAATAAAATGGCGCAAGAAAACATATGAAGGTAAAGTGTCAGGGAAAAATATGAGTATGACACACACCACCGTAAAAAGACTAAAATATCACCAGCGTTCGGAGATGCATCTCCGGATGCATCTTTTACACACACAACTGATGTAAAATGGTGAGAAATCTTTATTTTATAAAAGATTAATTCGGAGATGCATCTCCGTATGCACGAAATGTTTATTCAGAGATGCATCTCCAAATTGCCCCTTTGTTCATTAGTTAGTGAACTTTTCAGAGATGTATCTTTGGAATATGCTATGTTAGATCAAAACAGAAATATGCTGAAACAACAATGGCAGAATTTAAATCACATAACTTGAATTAATTTCAAAATAAACATTATATAGATAAACTTTTCATGTTATTATGTTATTGAAAACAAGTAGTTCGGGACGTTGCAACATTCTTATAATATTGTCGGTTGATCTTTGAATCGTCGCATCCACTTCAATCAGACCCTTTGTTGAGTAACGATAAAAGGTACTCCACATCACATTCAAATCATCATTTTCTTTAGTTAGACTAATGTGAACTGCATTTTACCCTTGTTGTCTATAGAGGGTGAATGATACTCGATCGTGACACTCACAATAGCTTTGGGAATTATATACAGGTGTACCATATCTAATACCACCAAAAATAGAAAAACAATATGAAAATTAAGATTATCAAGACAATTCAAAGATGAACTTCCGGACCACCTTCCGGAGATGCATCTCTATAATGGATTAATGTAAGAAATGAGAGATGAAAATAATGATGTTTACCTACAATTCTAACTTTTGTTGCTCTCATTGAAGTGATGAACTACAAGAAAGATATTTTGGTGGTGAAAGGATGATTGAGAATGAGAGAGTTTTTTCAAAGTTTATTTTTGTAATGGAAGCTTGCTTAAGCATGAAGATCAAGAAGCTTATGCAAGGAGGTGTTTTATCACCCTTTTTATCAACCTTTAAATGAGTACAAGAGGTATTTCAGAGATACATCTCCGGATACGCCCAAACATAATACTGCTGGCTCCTAAATTCGACACCCATGTTTATTATCATATAGACCATTAATTATGAGTCAGAAGAGTTTCCTACATAAGAAGGCTTCGACCAACTGATCATGTCGAAGGCTCATCAAAGAATGACAAGATACTTGAGAAATTCCTTTAAGTTGGAATCTTGTTGTCTTCGACGTCGAAGGAACTTCTCGACAAAGGTCCCTGATGCCCAAGGTCGAACGGTTTGAGATTTAAATTGTTGGAGGGAAAACGGTTCCCAGCAGTTACCAAGTGCAACGTGTCGAGAACATAGGCGTCGAAGGTTGTGAGCGTGCCATGTGGCATCATCTCGAAGCGGTGTAACTGCCCAGCGGTTACTTAGGATTTTTTTAGTATAAATACTAAGTTTTTATGTAGTTATTAGTGTGTTCATCATTTTATACAAGTCACTCATTTAGATTCAAGTACCCAGCGTGAGAGAAAGAATCATTGAGAATGTATGTGTGAAACACCATTTAAATTAATCAAAGTCTTTTATATTCAAGCAATTTACCGTTGTTCATTTATTTACTTCCGTCGAAGCCTTTTATTTAACAATTCCTTAGCGTTTTTATTTATTCTATCAAGCTTTTCTCCATGCAATTTACTTAAAGTGTATTTACTTTACTGGCATTAATCTCCATTAGGATTAGTCAAACTACAAAAATCAACCATGTCTTAGGATCAATCTGATCGATCCTGCGAGTCACCAAATAAGTAACCTTTTGGAAGATCAGCGGTTGTTTACCATTTTTCAGGGTAAACAAATTGGCACACCCGGTGGGACCTTGTGTTGATTTTCTCACGATTAACCGTTTTATATAAAATATCCTCCTTTTTCGAGAGTATTGCATGTTATTGAGAAGTGGTAGAATATACACCAACGAAACCAATACTAGGAGAAGAAGTGAAGAAATGGCGAATCCGCCAAACAACGGAGAAATCCCACAGACGAACGTGGGAGCAACGGTTATCCCAACCGTAAGTGAAGTGGTAACCGCTGGTTCAACGCCAGCAGTAACGGTTACACAAACGGGGCCATTACCTCCATTTACAGGCCCCAGAATGCCTTTGGGAACTCCCCCACCAAGGGGAAACCAAGGAACTAGGCCATATGTTCCCCCAGGCTTTTCGACAGTCGGTTTAAATCGAGAACCACTCTATGGCATGCCAACTTCTGAATTGGCTAGCCTGACGAATGCCACGTCCATTTTTTCAGATCCTTTAGTGAGCGCCTCTTTGCCACTCCAAGGCTCTGGGGTTGGTATGGCGAACAGGGGTAGGACCCAACTCTTAGGAGGAATGTCCCAAGTAATGCATGGCCTTACGAATGCCTCGATAGCAGTCTTGAGGCAGCAAATGGACGAAAGCAACCACGACATGGTTCAAATGTTGGCGCAAACTTTAAGTACAGTGCTAAATCCTCTAATACAGAATACCACCCAGTCGAATCAGAAAATGACAGCGCAAATGTCGCGTCTGGCTGACTTTTTTGGGGTACCCCAACCTATTCGACAACCTCAAAGGGCACAAATAAGGGGGAACCAAGGCATACTTCTGGAGGAAGAAACCACTATTAACCAAGCCCAGCAGCCTGTCGAAGAGAACCTTAGGGTACAAATAGAACAACCCGGGGTCGAAGAGCCTAGAGTTATAGCCCCAGAAATAAGGATGGTTAATAGAAACCAAAATGCTGACGAAGTAGTTCAGCAGATCCAATACCAGAATGTTGGTTTGGAGAATAACTTGACAGCCATGATTGAAAGAATCATGATGCAAAATGGGATGAATACGGGCTTCTGTAGGCCCAACTTCACATCCCCGCTGTCAGAATATGTGTTACAAATGGACTTGCCTCCTAGATGCAAAGTCCCTAAGTTCACTAAGTTTTCAGGGGACACAACAGAGTCCACTGTCGAACATGTGGCAAGATATTTAATCAAAGCGGGAGAAATCTCAAACAACGAGAACCTGAGGATTAAGTATTTCCCAAGTTCCCTAACAAAGAATGCGTTTACTTGGTTCACAACTCTCCCTCCCAATTCGATCCACCATTGGACTCAGTTGGAGAGATTGTTCCATGAACAATTCTACATGGGACAGACCAAGATAAGCCTGAAAGAGTTGGCTAGTGTAAAGAGGAGATTCACTGAGCCTATAGACGAATACCTAAATAGGTTTAGATTGCTCAAGGTAAGATGCTTTACGCAAGTGCCAGAACACGAGTTAGTCGAAATAGCCGCAGGAGGTCTAGATTACTCCATTAGGAAGAAATTAGACACTCAGTACCTGAGGGACATGGCCCAATTGGCCGATAGGGTTCGACAGGTAGAGCGCCTTAAAGCTGAAAAAGCCAGGGCGACGAAAAATCATAAAAGAGAAAGGATAGCGTATGTCAAAATGGACGATGAAGATCCAGAAACGTTCGACGAACCTATAACCGTCGAAGAAAGTGAGGTCGATTTAGCTGAGTTAAAACAAGGGCCACCATACTCTTGCAAACTACTAGTCCCCTCAAGTGGAAAAAACCCCACTGGTTCTGAAAAGGCCAATGATAGGTTCCCTAAAAAGACTTACAGTTTTGATATTACGAAATGTGATGAAATTTTTGATTTACTTGTAAAAGATGGCCAAATGATAATACCCCCAGGGGTAAAAGTGCCTCCTCTTAATCAAAGAAAGAAAAGAGGCTATTGTAAATATCATAACTTTCTGGGCCATAAAACATCTCAATGTTTTCTTTTCAGGGATCTCGTGCAGAATGCTATCGAAGAAGGGAGGTTGAAGTTCGCTGATAAGGCCCCTGTGAATGTGGATTCGAGCCCTTTGCAGGCGGAAGCCCACTATGCTGAACCTTCATAGGTGAATGTGATCGAAGTTTCCAGAAGTCAGGTGAAAAGGCCAGGGCTAACTATGGTCGAAGTCACCAAAGATCACATCAATATGCCAATCTTTGGCAGTTTTTCTGGGAACCTTTCTAGAAAGACAATTGAAGCAGTCCAAAAGGCCGCTGAAGGTCCAAAACTGGAGACAGTTGGAGCCTCAAAATCTGGAACTAAACCCGTTTCCTACTTGGCTGCAGTGCAAGGCCAGACAAAAGACCTGAAGGCTCAAATGAAGCAAATGACTCTTGCTACTACAGACAACATGAATGTCAACATGGTCGAAATCTCTGAATCAAAAGTTTCAAAGGAGATCATTAGGCAAGAGCAAGCAAACAAAATAGCTTTTCCTCTAGAGAACGAAAATCTGGCAGAATTCCTGCAACGATGCCAGAAGAAGAAATCAGAAGTGATGTTGTGTCCTCGATGCAGCTCTATTTTTGACAAGAAAGCTACTGAACACATCGAAGGTGTGAGAGCAGCAAACAGAAATTGGAGCAGAAATGCCCAAAAAGGTGCAGGCTCTGATGCTCGACACGATCCCAGAAGAACCTACCAAAAGGTTTCAAATTAGGAAAGGAGGCCACCAACTTTCAGGCCTCCAACCAATGTGCCAGTCGATACATGGCTCAAAACATCGAGTCGAAAGAGACCCAACGAAGAAAGGTGGCATTCCTTTGAAGTGCCAAGAGGTTCATCTTTGACACACAAGAAAGAACCTCATGTAGGTGCCTCCAAAGTGACCCAAGTATCAAGTAACTACAAGGGAAAGAACCCAATGTCTCGATCCCAGTGGAGAAGATACCAAAGGCGGCGCAAGGCTGAGAGAGAAGATGTCAACGAACCAAAACCAGAGTCAAGTTCAAATGTCCCCCAGCGAAAGCAAAGAAAGACTTTGGAGAGGGAAACGGTGTCCAATAGTTTGGTATGGCCTGAACAAGGCGAAGCTGGTGACGAAGACGGCTCTGAGTCTGACGACACATTAGACATCATGGTAAATATAGTGTCAGTTTTGCCAATAGAATTCAACCGCCAAAATGGAAGTCGAATCGAACGAATGGGAAGTCGAACAAGAGATGGTTAAGCATAGGCCAGTTTTCTACTTTGTCATGGGTAATGGCTGCACTAAAGAGCAGAATGGTTTCTTCGAACCACCAACTGAGGCGATGAAAAGTCACCTCAAGCCTTTATTCATAAGGGAAAAACTCGAAGAGGCCACTTTAAACAAAATCTTGGTGGACTGTGGGGCAACCATCAACATAATTCCCCACTTCATGCTAAGAAAAATAGGCAAGAGTGATGAAAACATCAAGCCTCATAATATGGTCCTATCGAACTACGAAGGCGGAATAGGGACCACCATGGGTGTGATTCAACTAGATCTCAAAGTGGGATCCATCCTTCGACCAACCATGTTTATGGTCATATCGGCTAAACCAAATTACAACCTATTGTTAGGACGAGAATGGATACATGGTGTAGGAGCAGTACCATCATCAATGCACCAAAGGGTGATATTATGGCATCCTGATGGAATTGTCCAGAATATAGAAGCAGATCAGAGCTACTACTTAGGCGAAGTAAACCACCTAGGGAGAGCTGACTTCGACAAAAATTTGGCTCACATTGGGCCATGTCCAGCACCTGACTTCGACATGGCGCCAGCACCAAATGCTTTTTGTTCCTTGTACCTGCATCCTAATCACGGGTTTCAATGGGATAAAGAAGACTTGTCCCACATTGATTTCAGTGGGCTAACTGACATCCAACCAACTGGTTGGGGAAGTGAATTCAGTGATAATGACTGAGTCACAAGCATTGCAGCGAATTTCGGCTTACGTAGCCGAAACAAGGATTATAGTGGCTCTCGAAGCCGAAATGAAATATATGGCCACTAAGGCCAATGACCCATAACCACCAGATATAGGTCCTGGAAAAGATTTCGACCCAGAACCTCCTGATATCAGAACAGAAGGAATGCAGAATCAAAGGCTCGACGCCATCTACGACGATGAGCCTTTGGGATTCGAAAAGGACCCCCTGGCGAACAACATCAAAATGTTAGCACATGATCCTTTAGAAGAAATCAACTTGGGCGAAGGGTTAGATAAAAGGCCCACTTACATCAGCGCCAAAATAGACCCAGAGCTCAGGGTTGAAGTGATCTAATTATTAAAGGAGTTCAAGGACTGCTTTGCATGGGATTACGACGAGATGCCTGGTCTCGACAGAGGATTGGTAGAACTTCAGTTGCCAATCAAACCTGGAAAAAAGCCAGTCAAGCAATGTCCAAGACGCTTCGCTCCAGAAATACTGTCGAAGATCAAAACGGAAGTCGAAAGACTGCTGAAGTGCAAATTCATATGAGTTACGAGGTATGTCGAATGGATTGCAAACATTGTGCCAGTAATTAAGAAAAATGGTACGTTGAGGGTGTGCATAGATTTCAGAGATTTGAATGCTGCAACACCCAAAGATGAATATCCTATGCCTGTGGCGGAAATGTTAGTCGACTCTGCCGCTGGCCACGAGTACCTGAGCATGCTCGACGGTTACTCAGGATACAATCAAATTTTCATTGATGAAGAAGATGTGTCGAAAACAGCTTTTCGATGCCCCGGGGCTATAGGCACTTACGAATGGGTAGTAATGCCTTTTGGTCTGAAAAACGTTGGGGCAACATATCAGCGAGCGATGAACTCTATCTTCCATGATTTTATTAACACTTTCATGCAAGTATATATTGATGATATCGTTGTAAAATCTGTTTCCAGGAAGAACCATATAGACCACCTTCGACAATCATTTAAAAGAATAAGAGAGCATGGTCTGAAAATGAACCCTTTGAAGTGTGCGTTCTGTGTAAAAGCTGGAGATTTCTTGGGCTTCGTCGTCCACAAAAAAGGAATCGAAATCAACCAGAACAAGACAAAGGCAATCTTGGAAGCGAAAGCGCCAATGAATAAGAAGGAACTGCAATCTCTGCTGGGCAAGATAAACTTCTTAAGGAGATTTATATCTAACCTAAGTGGAAAAGCGCAAGCCTTCTCACCCTTACTTCGATTGAATAAGGAAGGGTTTGAGTGGGGGCAAGAGCAACAGGATGCCTTCGACAAGATCAAAGGGTATCTCACCAAGCCACCTATTTTGGTGCCTCCTTGTAGCAATAGGAGTATGAGATTGTACATAGTTGCATCCGACAAAACTTTGGGAAGCATGTTAGCCCAAGAAGATGAAAATGGAGTCGAAAGACCCATTTACTACCTTAGCAGAGTTTTGAACGATGCAGAAACTAGATATAGCGAAGTTGAAAAATTATGTCTATGTCTTTATTTCTCTTGTACAAAGCTCAAACAGTATATAAAACCAGTTGATGTGTATGTTTCGTCTCATTTTGATGTTTTCAAATACATGTTGTCGAAACCCATCTTGCACAGTCGAATTGGCAAGTGGGCGCTAGCATTAACTGAGTATTCATTGACCTTTATGCCTCTTAAGGCAGTAAAAGGACAAGTGGTAGCAGACTTTATAGTCGACCACTCGATTCAGGTTGAAAATATAAATTACGTGGAGATAGAACTCTGGAAATGTTACTTCGATGGTTCCAGCCATAAAGATGGAACGGGAGTAGGGGTCTTAATTATTTCTCCAGAAAAAATTCCAACAACATTCAAGTACAAGATAGAAGGTACTTGTTCGAACAATGAGGCTGAATACGAAGCTCTAATTACTGGCCTTGAAATATTGTTGGAATTGGGGGCAACTCGAGTCGAAATAATGGGAGACTCAGAGTTAGTCATTAAGCAAGTCACAAAAGAGTACAAATGCATAAGATAAAATCTCATTATGTACTTTGTGATAGCAAATCGTTTATTGAAAAAATTCGAAGTGGTTAATATTCGACACATACCTAGATTGGAAAACCAAGTAGCCAATGATTTGGCACAAATTGCATCTGGGTACAAAATTTCAAAAATGAGATTACAAAGAGCAATCGAAGTTCGAGAAAAAATAAAAGCAACCAGCTTGTCTCCAACTGATTTGGAATCGACAAGACTAGGGTATGCTGATCGAAGGAATTTCGAAATTTCGTTCATAGACAATTTATCAGAGCAGGATTGGAGGAAACCCATTGTAGATTATCTACAAAATCCAGCAGCTTTGACAGAACGAAAAATAAAATATAGGGCGTTAAGTTATGTACTCATGGGTAATGAGTTGTTCAAAAAGACGCCTGAAGGGGTATTATTAAAATGCTTAAGCGAAACCGAAGCATACATATCCCTTTCAACTACGCATGCTGGAGCATGTGGGGCTCACCAAGTAGGTCATAAGATGAAATGGTTGTTGTTTCGACAAGGACTATATTGGCCCACTATCTTGAAAGATTGTGTTGAGTTCGCGAAGGGTTGCCAGGAATTCCAAGTCCATACTGGTATCCAACATGTACCAACAAGCGAACTTCACTCAATAGTGAAACCTTGGCCTTTTAGAGGATGGGCGTTGGATCTTATTGGAGAGATTCGACCAGCATCATCAAAGAGCCAACAATATATACTGGTAGGCATTGATTATTTCACTAAATGGATCGAAGCTATCCCTTTAGTCAATGCAGACCAAGAAAATGTCATTGAGTTTATTCAAAAGAACATTATCTACAGATTTAGAATCCCTGAGACTATAACAATTGATCAAGGGTCAGTGTTTACTGGTCGAAAGATGCAGGAATTCGCTCAAGAAACAGGCTTTAGACTCCTAACATCAACACCTTATTACGCACAGGCAAATGGTCAAGTCAAAGCAGCGAATAAAATAGTGATTGGCCTGATAAAAAAACATGTAGGAAAGAAGCCAAAAAATTGGCACAAAACGTTAGACCAGATCTTGTGGGCCTGTCGAACGTCCCCAAAAGAAGCCACAGGTACAACACCATATCGGCTAACTTACGGTCATGACACAATACTGCCAGCAGAAATTTGTCTTCAATCAGCAAGGGTTCAAAGACATCAAGATATTCCCTCTGAGGTTTATTGGATATGATGTTAGATGAATTGGTGGATTTAGACGAAGAAAGACTACGAGCTCTCGACCTACTGAGAACTCAGAAGAAAAGAGTGGAAGACTCTTACAATAAGAAAGTAAAACCTAAGGCATTCTCGCCTGGAGAATTAGTTTGGAAGGTAATTCTCCCCATGGATCGAAGAGATCGAAGCATGGGAAAATGGTCACCCAAGTGGGAAATGGACCGTTAAGAATTATTCAAACTTTTTCTAGTGGAGCTTATGAGGTCGAAGAGTTAAGCGAAGATAAAAGACTCTTGAGAGTAAACGGCAAATATATGAAAAAATATAAACCTATGCTCCAAGAGATCAAAATAAATAATAATTAATGACTAAGTTAACCATAAGGCCAAAATGGAAAATGACATTGATCAACCAAAATGGCTACATTGTATTACAAAATTTACAGTACATGGTCAATGAAGTACAGAGAAAATTAAAAGGGGACAGAGGCTTTGAGACGAAGATATTTGGCTCTCTGTAACTCCAGTCGTTTGTTACACAAGGCATTCGCTGATCGGGACTTTATAAGTCTGTCGGGATACTAACTACAAGTATACAGTTTAGTCGTTCTAGTTTTAAAAGATTATCGAACCCACAGAGACTGAGGATCAATCGCATACGATCTAATGCTACAGTTTGTCTAACTAAGCGATGAATATTCGATTTTTGGGGGAAACAGTTTAATTAAAAATAATAGTACTAATTATACCGGTATGTGATAATCGGACTTAGGGAATTCGGTGAATCTCTTGGCCTATAAAGTATATCGGTAAAAGCTAATTGTTTAAAAACCTGAGACATACACTCTCGTGTTTATGAAATAAGTCATGCTACTAAACTTAGTGGATGCACTTTAAATTTAATAACACTTTTTGAAAACAATTTGAATTTAATTAATTTATTAAAACACTCTCGTGTATTTAAAAATCAATGCTTCGTTACCACTATCTGGGTTGAACCCCAGCTCTCGCATGCAGGTTCTTGCCTTAATTAATTTCCCACTCTCGTGGCAAAATCGTGTTAATTAACCTCTCACTCTCGTGACAAGGATAGTTAAATTAATCTTGGAAATTGGAAACCAAAAATTGTTTTATAAATATTTTTGGCCAAGGTATCACTGAATTCTTTCAGTTCTTACTGTCACATACCGGTATTAATAATTTAGCCAGACATAATTAACTTAACAGCAATACAGTTCAAAATATAATTCATGGCAATAATTGGCATATTATAAAAACTGAATGAATAATAATTGCAATATAAAAAACCTGGAGTCAAAGTTGCTATGGTAATCTTGAGGTATTACAATAATCCAATCTTCGAGCTTGACTTGCAGTAAATGATTCGTGTTAATTCTTGAAAGAAGAATTAACACTTAAAACTAAAAACTAAGACTTTGAATGAAAATTACAGGAAAGTGAAAACAGAATTCCAAAACAAGCAAATTGGAAAATAATTGAAAAAAGAAAATAATATTTGTTCTGAGGAAAATTCTTCGACCCTTGAACTGTGCACTGGTACACATATATATAGCATAGGAAAAATCAGCAGTTTTTGAATTCTTGATGAAGTCTTCAGTGGAGAAAATACAGGAGCACTAATAGTGGTGGCAAGAAAATAGGGGACTTAGTAGAAAAAGGGAGAACGGGTCTGCCCTTAACGCCCACGTCTCAATCCATGCATAACGTCCACCTTCACGCACGTGACGGTCATCACAGGTGGGTGATGGTCGTCACGCGCTGAAGTAGTGCCTTACACTCGTCAGTGGTGTGTGACGAGCGTTTCCTTATGTTGGGGGGTGTTATGCCCGTCACAGGGACGTGACGACCGTCACTGTTCCAGAAGTCCAAACTTTGTATTTTTTTATTCTTTTTCTCTTTGTTTATTGTCTAGCCTTCTTCATGTTGTCATTTTCCATCGGTTTGAGTCGACAAGTGTTATACCTGCAAAAAGACAAATAATCTCGGAATAATCGGGGGTTAGACGACTTAATGAAATATAAAATCGGTAAAAAGCATGGTAATTATACGATATGTTTTCTCGTTATCAAATTCCCCCATACTTAAACCTTTGCTTGTCCTCAAGCAAATAGTCATTCGAAAGGTCGGACAAGTTTTTGTCAAGCGCATAAGCATGACATACCTTGGATTTTTAAAGTGGTTTTGGGAAATCCTCGTCGGTTCGGCCAATACTTGAGTAAAACACTAAAGATACGCTAATGACGCAAGCAATAAGCTTAGCCGTAGACTTCCATTTTAAATGAGCTATCCAACAGTTCCGTTATAACTCTGCCCGGAGTTCCTCGTATCTATTTCACCCGGTTTCGTTCTGGCGCAATCACATTAAGCCCTTTGTCTTAGCAAGCACGTAGTGGAGTAACCGGTTAGTGACTTTGATCCTTTAGCACGGGGTCTGGTACATGAATGTGGCAACCCTGGATATGTTATCCAAATTGGAGGTTGTGGGGGATCGGGCCGTAGCACGCCCTACCGAGTTCAGAACCAGATACCTCTGAACCAACCAACACTGGATTCCTTCATTATTTGCTCAGCTCTTATATGTGCCCGTATATTTTGGTACACAGATTTTCTTTTCTTTTAGCAGCGAGATAGGAAGGATATTTTTAGAATCAGGCATCAAACACTTATATTCATCGATTCTTCACGTGGTTTGTGTCAAGACGGTGCTGACTGCTAGTATAAACTACTAGGGGTTACTTCTAGAACTTGAAACTCCAGATATCGGTATAATGGTTATTGAAATGGATCGCGTAAGTAGGAAGTCTACGGTGATAGAACCGTATGGATCTTGTTATGTCGTTTTCGGCTTCCTCAACTGGGATTTCGTTAAAATAGGTATGTCGGGCTAATGCGAGAATAATAAAATATTTTCGGTATGGCAAAATAAAGCGAAGAATTTGAATCGAGACATATCGTAAGAATTTACTAGTTTATAAAAGATTGAAAGGTACCTCTCCCACACAAAATCCGACATTGTGCTCAATGTTGCGGTATATAGGCGGGGAAGTACAATTACAAAAACAAAAGGAAAAGAAATGAAACAGAAAAAAATAACAAATTACATAGAAATTAAAGAAAGACTACTGGTGACCATGTCCTCTATACCTGGTGCGAGAGTGTCTGGTAGGAGTGGCTTCAGTGTCGGTGTCTTGGAAGCCAAGGGTGTTCATATCTATCCTCAAGGCGTTAAACTCTGACAGGGCCTCATCTAACCTCTCATTCATGTTGCGCTGCCCAGTCAAGATCTGAGCGTTTTGGGCGCACAGAGACTCAAATTGCTCGGCTTGCCTCCTTTCAAGCGTTGCATTCATTTAGTTTTGCATGTGGAGGGCGCGGAGGATGTCTTCAAGATTAATAGGAGGAGGTGCATATGAGGATCCTGGAATGTCGTGGACAAGAGGAGCACTATCCAAATCTTCTTGTATATCGTCTGCAGAGGCTGCAGGTTGGTCTTCATGGGCAGGTGCAGGCTCTGCGGGAATTTCAGGGTCGAACAACCAGTTTGCTCGATTACTTGGATCGATTCGGTCCCTGTTCGGCAAAATGATATTCTGATAGACAGTATTCCTGATTACAGGGTGGAATCTGCCGTCTTCCCGCTCGTAGATGAGGTGTGCGGCTTTGCAGTGATCCAAGGTTAGCAGAGTCGGTGCCATAGAAGGCAAGGTTGCGAGAGCAGCACCGTAGTTTAGACCAATGGCAATTGAAGTAACCAGCCCTCCGAAATAAAATGGTTTTCCACCCCTAGCACAAATAGAGTGGATGTGGGCAAGCAGGAACGGGGCGGCATTGATCTTTTGCCCAGTGAACGCGCAGTGTAAAAAGAAGAGCTCCTTGGAGTTGAGCTTATGGTTGCTGTCGCAGGCGAAGATCGTGTTACTAAGGATGCGATGGAAGTAGCGGATGGCCGGATTGTGAATGTGGGTGGCATTGAGGTGGTCGTAGGATCCAGCACAGATGTTCGTTAAACTGTGCCACAAGTTAAAAGCCTCCTCACCAAAACTATCCGGTACCCGAAAATGAGCACCTTCGTCCGAACAAAATCCTAGAAGTCTCGCGATGTCGGATTGAGGAAACTCGTGCTCAACGCCAAACATGCGGAATTTTTCCAGGCCCGACAGTTGGTTTGTGACACCCAGCGGAGTGAGGTAAACAAACGAACTCAAGAACTCAAGAGTAAGAGTTTCGTAAATTGGTCTTGGTTCGCGGCACAGGTTCCACAAATCCATGTTTTGCAATAATCAGCGGACACTGTCGAGTAATCCCAAATTCCTCAGGCAGTCGATGTCAACATACCTTGTGGGTTGGATACCTCAACGTTGAAATTTCTGAAACTTTGCTCGTTGATTCTCCCCTTGTTCGCCGATTCTGAAATTGATGGCTTGAGCGTGTGGGTTGTTTGCCATGGTGGAGGTAGGATTTAATTTGGGAATATGAGAATGGGGTATTGTATGGATGGTAATTTGGTGTTGGGAGTTTAGAAATTAGAAGAAAAATGGAGTGAATGGGTAGTTTTTCGTGTGATGTGGTAACAATGGAGGAAGGAAGTGGGTTTATGAAGGGGATGGTTGAAAGTTGGAACGGTTCCCTGCAATAGCCGTTCTGATACACTGTTTGCGTGACGGTCATCACAAGGGTGTGACGCTCGTCATGAGGCAAAAAAGGCGTGTTACGCTCGTCACAAGGGTGTGACGGTCGTAACGCAGGAAGCATCATAAATAAGATGACCGTTACAGGACCGTTGGGGAGTTTATGTTTTTATTATTTTCTTGGTAATTGGTTTTTGAAGAATTTTTTTTTTTTTTGGTTTATTTGAAATATTTTAATCAATAAGAGTTTTAAATATAAAAGTGTTTTAATAATTAAAGTTTTGTAATGCTAGTTACCAGTATATAACGAAATAGAAATATTGCGTATAAACATATACAGTAAATAAAACAGTAAACTGGGAATGAAAAGAAATGAAAATTAAAATAAAATTTAATTGAATAAATTCATGACAAATTGTTTCAAAGTAACTAGAAATAAAAAATGATAATGCTGAAATAATAACCAAAAATCCCTCCCACACTGAAACTTAACAGTGTCCCCACTGTACGTGCAAATGCAAGAGAGAAGGAAATGAATAACAATGGCAACTCTAGCCACAGGGAGGCGGAAGCATATGCTGATGCATGTAGTCCAACTAATTAGTCACCAAGTCCATGAAGGTTATGAAGTCCACCCTGAGAGAAGTCAGCTTGCCTCACATGTTCGTAATTGCCTCATGTAAGGAGTCCAGGGTAACAGTAGGTGGAGGTGGAGTAGTCTCAGGAGCCTGGGTCGCGGTCTCAGCGGAAGTAGCTTGCTGTTCCCAAGGATCAGGGAACTCATGGTATCCTGGCGGTGTAGCAGGATCTTCATCAGCATTAGTAGTGTTTGGAACCTCATAAATGTCAACCGTAGATGGTGAGGAGGGCGGTGAAGCAGGATGGTGAAGGTCAAACAGCCAATTATCTCGGTTGTGCACACTGGTGATAGGGTCCGGAAGCTTAAACTGGTGGACGATCTGATGATTAACTAGTAGGTCAAATTGATCTGGTCCAAGGTTTCCGATCATGCTAGTGTTGAAACAAAATGCAATGTCCATCGGCTTTATTCCATAAAGCGGGGCAGATCCGAGCATAGGCCGGCGGAGTCCAATTGCATTAGACAGCATGGTAACTAACCCACCCAACAAGATTGGTGCATTCGGAGTCTAGATGATACGCTCCATATTAGCGAGCATATAAGCTGCACCGTTCATCGGACGGCTCTGGGATGCACAATACATAATAAACAGCTCATCGCGGGATACAGATGTGACATTCTGCTGTTTGCCAAAGCTAGTGTGGGCTATGATCTTGTGGAAATACCTGATAGCCGGGTTATGGATGCATTCAGAGTAAAGATCAGACGGCTCATGATGGTTATTACCAGCGATGCTTCCCCAGAAATAATCAAGATCAGATTCAGGTAAGAGGTTCTCCTGTGTCATACTGATAACATCGGGTCCAAAAGGGAACCCAAGCAGCTGGCTAAACTCCCGCAGGTTATAAGTGTAATCCATGTTAAACATTTTGAATGTGATCAACCCACGGTTGAATCCCATCCCATGATTTGGAATGAAACTCAGAGTGCTTAGGAACTCAAGAGTCAGCCTTTTATAGGTACAGAACCGTTGACGGATAGGAGCAGTGTCCCAACCAATCTGATGCAGCAAGTACATGACACTCTCACGAATGCCAAGGGCAGCTGTGATACGGTGGGATAACTGACTAGAGGTTTTGCGTTTGAATTCGCAAATGTTTCGGTTGAGCAAGAGTCGCCACCGACTTTTTATTTTATCCTAAGGAAAGGTTTAAAAAGCACAGCAAAAAACCTTTGAGATTTTTCTTGGGTTCGGGGAGTAGGTTATAGAAAGGGAAGGTATTAGCACCCTTTCTATCCATGGTTATCCATGGGCTCTTAGGTACTTGCTTAGATCAACTTGCCTTGGTTTTCAATTGTTTGAAATGGTGCTTGGTGTGTTGTTTTGAAAATGCTTTGAAAAAGATGCCTTGTATAGGCTACCCTTGTAACAATTCTTTACTCGAATGTTTAACAAAAGGTGTTTTGTCTTTTAAAAAGATGTTCTAAGGTTTTTTTGAAAGTTTTGTTTTGAAAGTGTTTGTGAAGTGTGGTTTGAAAAATAGGCAAGTGTTTTGTTTTGCAAGTTGACAAGTACCTAAGAGCCATCTACCCTAAAGTTCTCAAAGATTTTTGTTATGTTTTAACCCTTTTGACAATTTTGTTCCACCATTGCATTTGGTGAACAATCTTGTATTAGGAAATGAAAGGGACGGGCGCGGGTCATCGTTTAGACCATAATTACAATAGTGCTAAGTATCTTTGGGCAACTTCTTTTTGAAAGGGACTTGATCATTTTTAGGCAACTTTTCGAAAGCGTCATCGAGGAACTATGATCATTTGATTGTTGTTTTACCCAAAGAATCCTAACATGCAATATGGCCCAATTATTTGAAGGCAACAAAGTGGAATACCCTAGGGGTGCAAGTGTGAGATGTGTTATCCATTTTCATGCTTGTTTATCTTGAAATTAGGTCAAACTATTTTGTTCTTTTTATTTACATACAAACCCTAATTCTAGCATAGTATACTTAGAAAGCGATAAAGTGCGAAAATTAAATTCCTACACTATTACAACACAATATGGGAAAGGGGGTACAAATATTTCAAATGGGGGATATTTAGACAAGAAATTAAACCTAGCTATTACATCATTTTCTTTGAATATTTACAATATAATTAAAGGCATAAATTAAATGGAAAAATAGAATCAAGATGCAAAATGCAAAAGGAAGGTTTTTATATGTATGAAAAAGTATTATTTATATTAAATAAATAAAAATAAAAAGATATTATTTTTTGGAGTTTTTGTATTTTAAGGGTGAAACCCTAATTTTTATTAAGTAAATATATTAACCATTTAATATGTATAATATTTAATAATTATATAAAAATAAAATAAAATGGAGTATATTCATAAAGAAAGTATTTTTCACATCAAATATTAAAAAATAAAAATGATATGTATTTTAGTATTTTTTGCCCTAAGTATTAATATATATATATATATATATATATATATATATATATATATATATATATATATATATATATATATATATATATATATATATATATATATATATATATATATATATATATATATATATATATATATATATATATATATATATATATATATATATATATATATATATATATTATTTATGAAATAAATACTATATATATAAAAATAATAATATTTAATATTTATATAAAAAATATATTTTGTATAAAATATTTTCAAAAGGGAAAATGCAATAAAATCAGAAAAGAAAGTATATTTGTATTATTATTTTTTTTTTCTATTTATTCTAAATACTATATATATATATATTTATGTATAAATAATTCCTATAAACAAATAAATGCTAAAAAAATAGGAAAATGGTATAAAAATATTTTTTTATATTTTTTATATTATGAGCAAAAATAAATAAGTCAGCATGAAAAAAGAAAAATCAAAAAATCAAAGAAATAAACCAAATGGGCCTAGGGGGTATGAAACAAAAAATGTGGTGTGGAAAGAAAATCAGAAGCAAGCCCAGCCCAGAAACTTCTTCTTCAACCTTCAGACAAAAAACATGTCAAAACACGCGCCTGTTCTTCCAATTCAAACACCTGGATTCCTTGATCTTTTGCACAAACTTCCAACATAAGAAATGTTAAGCATTGAATCACGATTCCAAATATATAAAAAACTCATTCTAACTCTCAGAAATGAGAGAGAATTTTGACATTCCCAAATCCTGACCTAAGTTTTCTGCCATTTTCAAACCTTAAATTCTCATATCTCAGGCAAAATAAATGAAAAGTAAAAGCATGTACAGGTTCAGGGGCATGAGTAGAACATTTCTTATTCACAAACATAGAGTTAATGATGCCTATACTAAGAGTTAGAAGTTCACCAAAGTACCTGTTCAGTTGAAGTTCTATCTGGCAATGGGGAAGCTTTCAGTGCAAGGTGATGGTTGGTATAGCTTCCTTGAGGTGTGGTGATGCTGTTCCAATGTTTACTTTGCCTTGAGACACCTTGAATCGAGATATGGACCTTCAAATGCAAAATGAGAAAGTGAAAATGGTGGAAATTGTTAGAGGAATTACAGATCGTGTTTCAGGTCTTGGTTAGCTTGCATTGATGCTAGGGAATGTGTTTGATAAGCTTTGGTCAAGAAATCATGCAAGGAATGAGAGATGGTGTTCAATCTGCATGCCTTGCCCTGTTTATGCAGTTTGAGAGTGATTTTTGGAATGGGAGTGTTTGGGAGGCCAAGGGCTCGTGTTCTAGCTTGGGTTGGATGATTAGAAGGTGTCTACAATGTTTGCTTCTGTGTTCTAATGCTGAGAGAGAAGTTGTGTTATGTTATGATACTTTTCTTCACCCTTAAGCAAACAAAGCCAACTTGATGTTTTAGGCAAGTAGGGGACCCTTAAACATGCTGCTAACCTGGTCTTGATCAGAGTGTTTTGCTCATAATCTTGTGCCAATTAGATCTCATCTGTACTTGTTGAATTTTCAATTGGACATAAAGCTTGCTTTTGCAAAAATGGCCAATTTGCTTTTTCCATAAATGGATTAAACTTGTATGTAATGCTTGCACTCAAAGAACAACACTTTAACACAATGAATATGCATTAAATTATTGAGTGTTGGATGGTTTAAGGACCTGTAATGTAGCACAAACTATGCTGACTTGAAAATGGCCTAAGTTATGAACATGTACATGATCAATTCAAAAGTGAGTTTTTGCCATATTGTGAAATTCGATTCTCTCAAGTTATGAGGTTGTTTGATGAGTTCTTGGACATTTTGGAAAGATTGGAATGTGTACTACAATCCATCTTTGAAATGCAAATTGAAATTCCAAGTGTAAGTGTATGGAAAATGGCCTTGAAGTTGGGTAGAAAACCTTGCCAAAATAGGTTAAAATTTCACTAAGTTAAGAATGGTTTAGTGCCCTTATTCAAAAATTTGTAACTTGAGATACAAGCCTCATTTGGGAAAACTTTGTGAATCAAAGTTGTAGATTATGCAACAAGATACAACTTTCATGTTTTGACTTTTGTTTGAATCCAAATGAATCATGGTGAGAAAGTGGGGCAAAGTTGGGGAAAAATTAGGGTTTTTCATAACTTAGAAAAATTCTAAGTTATGAAAAATTCTTATTTCTAACCCTAACTTGCATTTTTTGATTTCTTGGTGAACAAGTTTCATGATTTGGCATGTTTTGATGAAAAATGAATCTTGACTCTTGATTTTGACCAAAAAGTCAAAGTTTGACTTTTCAGTATACAGTCAAAATTGATCAATTGACTGGGAAATTCAACTGTCAATCTTGTGTACTTGAGATCTTTTGAGTTTGTTGAGCATGTCAAGATAATTCCATGGGGTCCTTGAGTCCATATGTGAGCTTGGTTTGCCATTGGTTGGGTCAAACAGTCAAAAATTGCCTTTGTGCAGTCAAAACCCTAAAAATGACCATTTTGCCCTTGTGGTGATCTGATCAAATTCCTTGTGGAATTGTGATCCAAACTTGATCAAATGACTCATAGGAGTTCATAATGTTAATGTGGGTCAATTTTCATGAGATTTGACTGTCAATTGGCCACAGTTGACTTTTCCCCCATACAGTTGACTTCTAGGTCAACTGCCCAATTGACTGGGCAAAACTTGGAATCAAGACTTGAAACTTGATATGGATAAACTTGGGAGTCCAATATAAAGCATGAAAGTCATCTTAGGCATTTTGAGTCAAAACATCTTTGTGCAAACACAAACCCTAATTTGGGTCAACAGTGCAAGGAGAAGTCTTGAGCAGATGAAACCCTAATTGGATTTTGATCTCCAAGGGCTTTGTGATGAGAAATCAATGAGAAATGGGAGGGCAAATTTTGGGGTACAACAGTTTCCCCTGTTCAATCTTCCTGAATCCGAAGAGTTAGATTGGCAAGTTTGCCTTTCGCGACTCGAGGGTAAAAGGAGATTAGACACTAGAGTGCCCTTAAATTTGCACTCGTCAAGGGATGCGGGAATGGGCTTAAAGATGCCATTTGGAGATGGGCTTAACGATGCCATCTGGAGGGGTGACAGAAACTTGTCGGGGATGGGCTTGAAGATGCCATCTGGAAAAGAGTATCAGAAAGGTGTCCATGCTTTGGGCCATCTCTGAACTGGGGATTTGAACAAGCAATAGATTGACGTCCGTTGTTGGGAGGAATCCGTAAACTGTTTTCAAAAGTTGGCATCTGAACAAGTTGGTAGATTAACATTCGTTGTTGGGAAGAATCCGTAAACTGTTTTCAGAGGTCTTGAGAAGAGACTGAACAAGTGATAGGTTAACATCCGTTACTTGGAGAACCCGTGAACTGTTTTCAGAAATCTTGAAGTTGAATAAGCAATAGAGCAGCATCCGTTGTTGGGAAGCGTCCATAAACTGTTTTCAAAAGTTGGCATCTAAACAAGTTGGTAGATTAACATCCGTTGTTGGGAAGAATCCGTAAACTGTTTTCAGAGGTCTTGAGAAGAGACTGAACAAGTGATAGGTTAACATCCGTTACTTGGAGAACCCGTGAACTGTTTTCAGAAATCTTGAAGTTGAATAAGCAATAGAGCAACATCCGTTGTTGGGAAGTGTCCGTAAACTGTTTTCAAAAGTTGGCATCTGAACAAGTTGGTAGATTAACATCTGTTGTTGGGAAGAATCCGTAAACTGTTTTCAGAGGTCTTGAGAAGAGACTGAACAAGTGATAGGTTAACATCCGTTACTTGGAGAACCCGTGAACTGTTTTCAGAAATCTTGAAGTTGAATAAGCAATAGAGCAGCATCCGTTGTTGGGAAGCGTCCGTAAACTGTTTTCAAAAGTTGGCATCTGAACAAGTTGGTAGATTAACATCCGTTGTTGGGAAGAATCCGTAAACTGTTTTCAGAGGTCTTGAGAAGAGACTGAACAAGTGATAGGTTAACATCCGTTACTTGGAGAACCCGTGAACTGTTTTCAGAAATCTTGAAGTTGAATAAGCAATAGAGCAGCATCCGTTGTTGGGAAGCGTCCGTAAACTGTTTTCAAAAGTCTTGGAAGATAATGATTTTAGTCTGTCGACTGATCTTACCTGAAAAGGTAAAGAGTTAGTTGTATGCAATGTCATGATGCATGATGCGACGTATGTTATATGATATGAATGTAAATGAGTGCGTATGTAAGCTGATGAGCTGTCTTGCAAAGGATAGATGAATCCGAGACGGCTGAAGATCACAGTATCTTAACTGCTGCCGGGAAGAAAAATTCCTGGTCACTGCTGGAGAAAAAGGAGCTTGGGTTGTATACCAAACCTCTGGGGAATTCCTGATGACTTCTACTGAGGAGTACCAATCTAGTAGACTCATGCTGGGGATGCAAGACTGTGAATCTTCCGTTTGAAGGGAAGCATCTCTGGCGACCTTACTGGGGAACTCAAGATTTTCCTTCCTAAAACTCTGTAGGGAGAAGGTTCATTAGCCTGGATTTGCTAGGGATTCTGAAACTTAAACTCTGAGGGGAATTGAATTCCTGAGGATCCTCTGGCTGGGGGATCGTAAAGATAAGTTACTGCTGGGGAATTTTGATGAACTCCGCTGGGGATAAGAAGAATTCTGGCGAGTGCGATCTTCTGTGGCAATAAGCTGAGGATAACCCAGTTATAAGCCCTTGTGAGGAATAACTTTGAATAAAACTCGGGAGAGACGTCTGTACTCTGCAGGGGACAAGCTTCAAGACTTGCTGGAGGATATAGATTCCAAATCTCCTGGGGGTTTCCTTTGAAAGGGTACCAAGATATCCAACCGCACCTTTGACCTATCAGTAATCCTCTTTCTTGATTCGTAAGGAAATGATTATGTTCAAATGCATATGCCTATTTAACAAAATATTGGATGTTTATCAAAATAAAACAAACAGTGCAAGCGAAAGAAAAGAAAATGACACAAATTTCTGGGAAAAGTATTTGTATTGATTTTCTATGAGTATATTTGTACAAAGGAGACAATCATCCTAGTAAGAGGATTTTGTCGTAAATATTTGAAAGATTTATACAAAATAAGGATGGCTATGTGAAATAATTCCATTGGATTCCATTCCGCTATAGCTTTCTCAACTCTGAATATCCGTCCATTCAATGCTTCGTTTGACGATGACTGGATTGATCAGAAGCCTGGAACCGGTTGATGAAGAGATTGTCCTTGAAGTGATCCGATGAGACATAGTCATACGCTTTAATTCCCTAACTTTTGCCTGAATCTCCCTTTCGGGTTTTCGATCCACCGGGAAACCCCTTTTTGCCCAAGCCGCCCTTTCGGGTTTTCAACTTGCCGAGTGTACAGATTTTTTTTTTGTTTTTATCCCTAATTTTTGCCTGAACCGCCCTTTCGGGTTTTCGATCCACCGGGATGCCCATTTTTGCCCAAGCCGCCCTTTCGGGTTTTCGACTTGTCGGGTTATTTTATGCGTAGTATCTTTTGACTATGTCTGCATTCGCAGGGTGTGGCAAGTCGTCGCCGTCCATGGTGGTCAGAATCATTGCACCACCAGAAAATATGCTCTTGATCACAAATGGTCCTTCATATGTAGGAGTCCATTTGCCCCTGGGATCACTTTGCGGCAAGATAATCCGTTTGATTACGAGATCTCCGACTTGATACACTTGACGTCTGACTTTCTTATTGAAGGCCTTGATCATTCGTTTTTGATACGCCTGACCATGGCATATAGCAGCAAGTCGCTTTTCGTCGATCAGATTGAGTTGATCAAGTCGGGTCTGCATCCAATCATCTTCATTCAAGCCTGCATCCTTCATAATCCTTAGAGAAGGAATCTGGACTTCCATAGGCAAAACAGCTTCCATGCCATAAACCAAAGAAAATGGGGTTGCCCCAGTTGAAGTACGTGCCGTCGTACGGTATCCATGTAGAGCAAATGGTAACATCTCATGCCAGTCTTTGTAAGTGACTGTCATTTTCTGAATGATCTTCTTAATGTTTTTGTTCGCAGCTTCAACAACACCGTTCATCTTCGGCCGATAGGGAGATGAATTGTGATGATAAATCTTGAACTGTTCGCACAATGCAGTGATCATCGTGTTATTCAGATTCGTACCGTTGTCTGTGATGATCCTGTCTGGAACACCATACCGACATATGAGATTTTGCTTGATAAAGCGGGCAACCACATTTTTAGTAACAGAGGCGAAGGAAGCTGCTTCGACCCATTTGGTGAAATAGTCAATGGCAACCAGGATGAAGCGATGTCCGTTGGAAGCCGTGGGCTTGATCTCTCCAATCATATAAATGCCCCACATTGCAAAGGGCCAAGGAGCAGTCAGGACGTTGAGAGGAACCGGAGGGATATGAACTTTGTCAGCATAGACTTGACACTTGTGGCAAGTACGGGAATGTTGATGGCAGTCAACTTCCATGGTAGACCAGTAATAGCCTACCCTTAGGATCTTTTTAGCCATTGTATGCCCGCTCAAGTGAGTGCCAAATGTGCCGCTGTGTATATCAGTCATGATCAACTCTGCTTCAGCTTTATCTACGCATCGGAGTAATACACAATCATGGCTTCGTTTGTAAAGGATGCCATTGCTCAGGAAGAACTTAGCAGCGAATTTCCTTAAGAACTTCTTGTCATTTACGGAAGCTCCTTCGGGATAATCTCTAGTCTCGAGATACCTTTTGATTTCATGGAACCAAGGTTGTTCCACTACTTCTTCGGTATTAATTTCGTGACAATACGCAGGTTCATCCATTCGCTCGATCGTGATTTGGGGAGCCTCGTTATCCCAGTTGAGTTTAAACATGGAGGACATTGTGGCTAGAGCATCCGCTAGCTGATTCTCTTCTCGCGGGAAATGCTCGAAGGTAATTTTCTTGAAATGAGGCAACAACGTCAAGACATGTTATTTGTATGGGATAAGATTAGGATGCTTGGTATCCCACTCTCCTTTGATTTGACTGATAACCAAAGCCGAGTCCCCAAATACGATCAAAGATTTGATCCCCAAGTCTATAGCAGCCTTGAGACCAAAGATGCAAGCTTCATACTCAGCCATGTTGTTTGTGCAGCTGAAGCAAAGTCGGGCCATGAAAGGAGTGTGACAACCTTCCGGAGAAATGAGTACTGCGCCAATACCGTTTCCAATTGCATTTGAAGCACCATCAAAGTACAGGGTCCATCGGGATCCCTTTTTGGGTCCGTCATACGGTCTGTCACCTTTAATGTTGTCCAAATTCATGATGTCCTCGTCTGGGAAGTCGAATCTCATGGATTGATAATCTTCGATAGCCTGATGAGCCAGATGGTCAGCTAGTACACTCCATTTTATAGCTTTTTGGGTGGTGTAGTGGATGTCATACTCAGTTAGAATCATTTGCCATCTAGCTATCCTTTCAGATAAGGCGGGCTTTTCGAAGATATACTTGATAGGATCCATTTTGGAAATCAACAAGGTAGTATGAGTTAACATATACTGTCTTAGTCGGCGAGCAGCCCATACCAAAGCGCATCAAGTTTTCTCGAGCAGTGAGTAGCGAGTCTCACAGTCGGTAAACATTTTGCTAAGGTAATAAATAACATGCTCTTTTCGACCAGACTCGTCATGCTGGCCCAAAACACACCCCATTGAGTTTTCCAAGACGGTCAGATACATGATCAATGGTCTTCCTTCGACGGATGGCATCAGAATAGGAGGTTCTAGCAAATACTCCTTTATTCTATCAAAAGCGGCTTGGCAATCGTCGTTCCATTCGACTACCTGATCTTTCTTCAAGAGTTTGAAAATTGGCTCACAGGTAGAAGTCAAATGTGAGATGAATCTGGCAATATAGTTCAAGCGCCCCAAGAATCCTCTAACCTCCTTTTCAGTACGGGGAGCAGGCATCTCTTGTATTGCTTTTACTTTTGCTGGATCGACTTCAATGCCCTCGTTGCTTACAATGAATCCCAGGAGTTTACCAGACCTAACTCCAAAAGTGCATTTACTTGGATTCAGCCTAAGCTTGTATTCTTTCAATCTGGCAAACAGCTTTTCTAAATGTTCAAGGTGCTCTTCCTCTGTTTGTGACCGAGCTATCATATCGTCTACGTAAACTTCAATCTCATGATGTATCATATCATGAAACAAAGCTACCATGGCGCGTTGATAAGTTGCCCCTGCGTTCTTTAGCCCGAACGGCATCACCTTGTAACAGAAAGTGCCCCACTGTGTAACAAAAGTTGTTTTCTCCATATCTTCGGGGGCCATTTTGATTTGATTGTAGCCCGAGAATCCGTCCATGAAGGAAAACACTTTGTGCTGAGCTGTATTGTCGATCAAGATGTCAATATGAGGTAGCGGGAAATCATCTTTGGGGCTGGCCCTATTCAAATCCTGGTAGTCGACACACATCCTGACTTTGCCATCTTTCTTAGGTACTGGCACGATGTTAGCGGCCCATTGAGGATAGGACGTAACAGCCAGAAAGCCAGCGTCGAACTGCGTCATTACTTCTGCTTTGATCTTTTCAGACATGTCAGGCCTCATTCGGTGAACTTTTTGCTTGATCGGTGGACAATCCTCTCTTGTGGGGAGACGGTGAACCACGATGTCTGTGTCTAAACCCGACATGTCTTCATAAGACCAAGCGAAGATTTCAACATACTCATTCAACAACTGTACTAAGCGCTCCTTGACTCTTGGCTCCAGATTGGCACCCACTTGCACCTCCTTCCGGTCTTCCTCGGTCCCCAAGTTGACAGTTTCCAATGACTCTTCGTGCGGTAGGATGGCCTTTTCCTCTTGTTGTAGAAGTCTGGCTAGTTCCCCTGGTACTTCACAACCTTCGTCCTCTTCATACTCGGCTAGATTGACCAGATCTTCAGAGTTATTGAAAGATATAGCAGAATAGTCACCCATGGAATCCGGAGTGGATGGGTACCTGCATTGGTGAGTGTGGGTGTGTGTAAGGGATAACCATCCTTAAACAAAAATGCAAAAGGAAAGAAAATGAACACAAGCAGTTTATCAAATGAAAAACGTCCAATGAATCATTAAACATGGCATATGGATATGAAAAATAATCAAAACCCTTACAAGTGGACCTACATGCCCCGGGCAAGGCATGAGGTGAAAAGATAGTGTACGGATTGTTTCGAAAATAAATATTACAGACCAAATAGGAAATGTTTAACAGATAAATTACTGATGAATAAAAGTGATGGGGACAAAGTCTTTTGCCTCCCAGTTGCTCAACCCTCCTTTGACAGTTGGGTAAATCCACTCTTCGATGTTGCTCTCTTTGTCTTCGTCCTCCAAAGCATTGATTCCGTAGGGAGAAATTTTGACTGGCACCCTTTCAATCTTCGAACGGCGCATAGCTTTCTGGCCTGCGGCTGTGAACCCTAATCCAAATTTGTCGGTCTTATGTGGAATATCAGGTAACTGCCCCCATGCTGAATTTTTCCCTTCCTTTATCGCGGCCCTCGCGTCCTCCAGAGATGCCATCCTGGCCATCTGCCTCGGTGTCTCAACTATCAGCTTTGCTACTGCTATTTCAGGAAGGACTTCTTCGAAATGCTGAAAAGGCGTTTCAATGAATTCCCCTTCAACCTCCACATATCGGAAAGAGTTCAAGTGGCTAATCATGTACTCCTCTTCGCCATGGACAGTAATGATCTTTCCCTTGACAGGATACTTCAACATCTGATGTAAGGAGGAGGTGACTGCCCCAACATGGTGTATCCAAGGCCTACCCAGCAAGCAAGAATATGACGGACGAATGTCCATCACATAGAAAGTGGATTTAAACACCTCAGTGCCTATCTTGATGGGAATTTCAACCTCTCCATGGACCATTCTCTTCGAACCATCGAAAGCTCTGACAACAATATCACTCGGCTTCAATTCCAACCCTTCACAATCTAGTCGGTCCAAGGCCTTTTTAGGCAATACATTCAGTGACGAACCAGTGTCGACCAAGACGTGTGCGAGAGTAGTTCCTCGACACTCAACTGAAATGTGCAAAGCATCATTGTGGTTTCTACCTTTAGGAGTTAGATCGGCATCAGAAAAACCTAATCCATTGTCCGCAGTCAGGCTAGCCACGCAATTCTGAAATTGATATGCAGAGGTTTCCTGGGGCACATGGGCTGCCTTCAGGAATTTTATCAGAGCTTTAGCGTGCGCTTCTGAGCAAAGTAGTAGTGCCAGCATGGAGATCTTTGAGGGGGTTTGCCCCAACTGTTCTACCACATTGTAATCACTTCTTTTGATTATCCTCAAAATCTCATCCATTTCCTTCTTGGAGGTTTCCGGGATTACCAAGGGTTGAGCCCTCGTTCTGACGAGCTCATCTTGGATTCCCTTACCTTTGTCAGCAGCGGTAGGAGAGACAGTACTAGGAACAACAACGTCTTCAATCAAAGGAGTTCTAGCAGAAAGTTTTATTGGTGCAGGGATGACCTTGTCAGCTGATGAGGGTCCAAAGATTGCTCTTGGAGGGGCAATCTCTGGAGAAAATATTCTCCCGCTCCTGGTGATTTTACTAGTGCCTGCAATGTTGCTAATGTTGGCTTCCTCATCATCCGAACTTTCTTCAATTATTTCGATTTGTTTGATACCATGGTAGTAAACGTCACCGCCATAGTTCCATGGTATGGACTTCTCAGAAACATAGGGGACCGGCCCCGACATTGTTATCTTCAAAGGAACAGATTTCGTAGCTGGTGTAATCTTAACAGGCTTTTTGACGGCCTTGGAAAGATTGGCGTGAATGGTTATGATTGAGACATCTTCAGTATGAACTGGAACAGCAGAAACTTTTTCAAACAAAATTTGTCGACTATCCATAAGGCCTTGGATGCCTTTCTTCAGTAGCGGACAATCAAACGGCAGAGAGTAACAACAATAGCAGTCTTCCTTACACCCCGGGAAGATCCCGGCCCTTAATAGATTCAACTTAATGGTTAACAAAGGAGTTATCAGATCATTGACATCAGCAACATACAAATCTTCTTCAATGGTATTGACATTTCGGCCGTGCTTCGGCATGGGGGCAGATATCACATTAGGCTTCTCCGGAGCGTCAAACTCCACCTGCTTCGCCTCTATCAGGTCTTGGATTTTATGCTTGAGTGCCCAACAATCATTGGTGTCGTGTCCAACACTGTCTGAATGGTAGGCGCATTTAGCATTAGCATGATAATGTGGAGAGGACGTATTCACATTCTTTGGTGCCTCCTTGATGGTGGCGAGATTCAACTTCAGTAGATGGGGAAGCACTTGCGCTGGAGTCATATTAATACGGGTGAACTGCCGTTGTGGCCGTTCCACCCGTTGTTGATTTGGTCTGGACTGGTTATAGCGAGGCTGCTCACTAGGAGTATTTTGAATCATTACGGCCCCCACCGTTGGCCGACGCTCAGTCTTCCCTGCTCTTCTCTGAGAATAAACCACAGTTGTTTCCTTCTTAAAAGGCTTTTTCTCAACACTTGCAGCAACACTCTTCTGAATCTTTCCTGACTTGATGCCAGCTTCTATTCTTTCGCCTGTTAAGATCAAATCGGTAAACCCCGCGGAAGAGTTACCAATTAGATGATTGAAAAATGGCCCAGATAGAGTCCCTAGAAACATATCAACGAGCTCTCGGTCGGTTAAAGGAGGCTGCACCCTGCCAGCCAAATCCCTCCATTTTTGTGCATATTCTTTGAATCCTTCGCTTGTTCCTAATGACATACCCTGAAGTTGGGTACGAGTAGGGGCAAGGTCAGAATTATACTGGTATTGTTTGTAGAAAGCGGTGGCCAAATCTTCCCAATTTCTGACACTGGTTCCTTCTAGCTGATAAAACCACTCCAACTGAGCTCCCGAAAGGCTGTCTTGAAAGAAATGAATCCATAGGTTTTTATTTGCCGTATAGGGTTGGATCTTTCTTACGTAGGACCTGAGATGCATTTTGGGACAGGACAGCCCATCATACCTCACAAACACTGGCACTTTGAATTTTGGGGGAATCACAATCCCGGCAACCAAACCCAAGTCTTCAAAGTCCAAACCTGGTACTCTCTGTAACTCCATGGCGGCCAATCTGTCTTCTAGCCCTTTGTATTTGTCATCAGCTGGAGGGTACTGCTGATCAGAATAATCTTCATCCTCTTCGACCTCTTCTTCTTCCGCATCAGACTCGGAAGGTACCGCAACTCCACCTCCTTTGCTGGTTCCTTCATCAGAAATAGGAGGAAATTCAAGCACCCTCCTAGCTTCTCCGTCAAATCTTCTCCCCAAAGTAGACACCCCGATCCTCTTTTTATTCTTTTTCACCGGGTCTTTGTTCCCCAATTGAGTCTTGATATCCTCCTGACCCTTAGCCAAGGTCATCAGGAGTTGCTGGAACTGTGCATTCTGAGCTTGTAGGTCTTTGACTGTTTGCTCGAGATCCATCCTACTGAAATAAACAGCAGACAGATAAGGAAACCTGGAGTGAGACCTGCTTATGCACATGATGAATGGTATTTGTTGTACCCAAAAATTTGCCCTCCCATATTCTTCAAGATTTGCAAAGAGCATGCTTCAAAATCTCCCCAAGGGTTGCACACTTCAAGGGCCTCCTAACAGTCAAAAACTAGGGTTTTGGTTCTGACAAAGAAAAAGAAGTTTTCAAGGGTCCAATCAAGTCCCACATGCTTACAAACATGGTCAAGCATCCTCATGCCAAGTTTCAAGACTTACAGCACAAAATTGCACAGTCAAAAACCCTAATTGCCCTACAGTCAACAGCAGGGGCAAAATGGTCATTTGACAGTCAAAAGTTCAAATTTTTGGTCAACATCTCATTTTGAAGCCACAAACATCATTTGATCAATGCTTGATCATGATTCTCAAAGCTTGGCTCAAAAAGTCTCAAGATGCAAAAGTTTCCATATTTGGACAGTTGAAAAAGTCAACTGTAAATTGACCAGGACATAACTTTCACATGGATTATCAGAAAAATTCCATCCAAAGCTCATTTTTAATAGAATGACATTTCCTACAACTCCTCTTCATACTTCAAGTCCAAGAAATGCTCTCACAAAAAGTTATCAATTTCAACATTATAGGTCATTTTCAAAAGTCAACAAAAAGGGACTTTAAGTCAAAGGCCATAACTTGAGATTGGTAAATCCAAATGACATGGGACCAAATACATTGGTTAGAGGACTCAAAGACCTTTCCAAAATGTCCAAGAACATGAGCAAAGCTTAAAAATTGAGTAAGTTATGCCTTGTGGAAGTTGGGAAATTTTTGGATATTTTGAAAAGTCAACATTGCTTCAAATGACCTAAAAATGCTAATGGGCCTCTTTTTCTTCCACAATTCATCATCCAAGGCATGTGCACGACCATTTGGCCCAAAGGGAAGTTTTTTATCATTTTTATTTGTTTATTTGGATTTTTAATTATTAATAATTCATTTAATTAAAATAAATAGGTGAAAAATACTAAACCTAATGTTTTAAATCTTTTTGTGCATGGAATAGGCTTAAGATTTCGTGCACAATCAGATATGGAAGGAATTATGGTGATTGAATGTGATTGAGACCATATATGCTTGAAAAAGATTGGAAAATTATGGCTTAAAAATCAAATATTCTTTTCATCAATTCATGGATTTTTTGATCCAATTTCTAACCCTAATCTGATGCCATACATATACTGATCAAGACCTAATGCTAAACGATCTCCCAGCTACGCCATACACAAAGAATAAAACTTACACTTTTGCCAAAAATTTTCAAAACTGAAAACAGGGTTCCAAGAGGTTTCAAGCCAAAATAACCATCTCATCACCTTCCTGAGACATCAAGCAACGTGTCTGAATAGGTTTCCACATTCCTAAAGCCCAGAATTGGTGCATAGAACTCAAGCTTTGTCACTTTTTTGCATAAATCGTATCTTATCATTCATGGCATGATTTTAAATTCTAACGCTTGTTTTGTGTTGCTCTCATGATTCTGAAACTAACCATATGCTTTGATTAAGTTTTTGTGCATTATTGAAGGATTCACCATGAAAGGACATTAGGGTTCTTCAACGTCCAAATTAGGGGTTTCTTAATACTGTAAAATTAGAGAGCTTCAAGGCCATGATTGAAATCGGCGCGCTTAGACGAAAACAAATCACCCATCGCGCCTAATTTATGTGGCCATATGGCCTAATCGTTATTTTCTAGAATGGTACATTTAGGGACGGTTCAAAACCGTTGCCAATTCTTTTTGTTTTAGAAAAAAAACGCATTAAGGAAGAAGATGATGAAGTTTAAGGCGTTGGTTGGTCCATTTGAAATTTCGCGCGGAAATCCCACTAACCATTTATTTTATCTTATATTATTCGTTTCCTATGCAATATACAACGCGTGTAGAGTGCTTCAGTGGCAAGGCTTGGTAGTGGTAATCTCTAGGACCTGGGTTCGATCCCAGGTCCCCCCCCCTTTCCTTATATTTTTCCTTTAATTATCATCCTATGCAGTTTCAATACAGGGAGTCTACCATGCAACTCACCATCCAGCTTGTCACGCATATGCTAAGATCAATCCAAGGGCCATAGTTGGAAGAATATCATGGACATGGGTCAAAGGTGTTACACGCTGGCCTGAGAAGTCAACCAGGTCAAAGCTATTGGGCCTGGATTTCTAAGTTGTGACCTCCAACTGGGGACAGAACCCCCCTAGGTTTGCAATATTCTTTTCATTATTTTTTGTATTTATTTCAATTATTGTTTTTCTTAATTAATTCCTCTAATAAAATATTTTCATAAAAAACATAAAGACAATATACAAATAAAAAAAAAGACAAAAAATGAATATTTTTACGTTATTTTTTTTAAATAAACATCATTAATTGATTTTAGTTTTTTAACTTAGGGTTAAATCCTAATATTTTTCATAATATACTTAAAATTGGTAGAATTAGGGTTTGATCAATTTCTTATCCTTTTTTCTTTTCTTTCACAATAATTAATTATTAAAATATTATTTATTTTTATAAATCAAAATTGTATGTAAATAATTGGGTTAATTTAGGTTTAACTTTAATATTTTTTTTTAATAAATAAAAGTTATAGAATTAGGCTTAATTTAATTTTAATTTCATTTAATCTTTCTCATTAAAATCATAAATACCAAAATCTCAAAAAAAAAAAACAATTTCCTTTCATTTTAATTTCCATTAATTTAATCATTTAATTTAATTTCATTAAAAAAGGTCCAACGCCCTCGTTTCCAATCTTAATTCAATTCACGTATTCATTTCTTTTTTCTTGTAAATATTTATGTAATTATCCCAAAGCCGTGTAATATTTATCTTTCGTACTTTAATTCTTTATTTTTTGTCAAATCGGGTCCTGGATTAATTTTGGCGATGTGGACCCGCGCCTTTGTAATAGTTTAGAACTTTTAATTTCTCGTAATTTTTAACTGTTAATTATATGCATGCAAGAGTGAATGATAAAATAAAAAACAAACGTATAGGTCACTTTGACATGCCAAGACAAAAATAAACGAATCTGACACACAAATCACACACCACCCCTAGGGTACGCCTCACTGTTGCCTTGCCTCGAAAGGTGATCGTCGAGTAGAGGATGTCTTAGTAAGTCCTCATGATCCGGGAACCGGCATGAGGGTAGCTTCTAAGGTGTCTTCCTATTGCTCTGGTGATCACCATGTCCCGAACCCCGAATTGACCTGAACACCTCCAACGGTGGTGCTACCTACCTCTCAATGGTGGGATGGCACTACCTTAAAGGACATTTACACAGACGAATTCCTTAGGGTAGGTAGGTTCTCGTAGATACTTGCTCTAAATTTCAAAACAAAATTCAAAAATACTTTTCACACCAACACATTTTCTAAAAAGCTTTCGAAAGCAATTTTTCAAACACTCTTGAGGACCGATACAAGAGTCGAACTGGAATTTTCAAAGAAACTTTTTAAAACCCACATTGAAAAGCAAACAAACCATTTTTGAAAACACAATGAGCAAGTATCTAAGAGCCCATGGATAACCATGGATAGAAAGGGTGCTAACACCTTCCCTTTCTATAACCTACCTCCCGAACCGAGAGCAATCTCTTTAAGGAATTTTTCTGTGCTTTTGTCCTTTCCATTTGGAGAAAATAAAAGACGGTGGCGACTCTTGCTTCCGCGACATTTCGCGAACCAGCGTTAAACAGTCAGTTCCAGATCCACCGATCACAGAACTGGCGACTCTGCTGGGGATAATTTTACTTAAAGTGAGGTGTACCTTAGGGATAGTTCATAACTGTGTTTTCAATTGTATTGACTTGCTTGCTTTACTATTGTGGGCTGCATAGGAGTTACATAGATCCTAACCCGGATATGGGGATACCCTGTTTAGGTAGCATAAGCTGTGAGGGACCTGTCCGGCGTAGACCGACACGGGTGAAGCAGTGGCTACGTTGGTGTGGCACCTTGGTCTGTACCGATATCCCTTGTGTTGCAACGAGGAGAATATGGGTCTTCTGAGGAGTCATTAAGCACCAACAACCTTAGAACCTTAAATGACACAACTTGGCCATTAGAACAGTAGCAGTATGCTACGCCCGTTGAGGCTAAACTCTCATGATGGTTCTGGCCGCAAGAAAAGATTGCGATGCTGGAGTTATGACCGATTGAGGGTAGTCAATGATATTGGGATCCTCTAAGAACCCGATTACTTTGATAGGACAGGTATGAACCAACAAACTGAAAGAGGGTAGTACCTAGACCTCATGCTGGCCTAAACTTTAGGGGCTTGCCTTGTGTGACTTGTGTGCCTTACCATGTTTGCCTTGTATCTCTTTGTGGTGTGCTTTATCATAACATCATAACATCATGAGCATTGCATGCATCCTGCATAAGGACTGACCATTTCAAAGACAAAAGGGTTTCATCTTTGCTCTGTTTTGTAGGACATCATGATGCCTGTGCGAAGGAATACTATCCGGTTCAACTTTGTTCGTTCACCTGAGTTGCTTGAAGAGTTGGTTAGCAGAATTCCAAATACCACTTCCTTCATTCAGAGGCATGGTTCTCTTCTCAGTTTAGTCACTGCAAAGCGGGATCAACAGTTGATGAGTGTTCTGACCCAGTTCTATGACCCTCTGTACCAGTACTTCACCTTCCAAGACTTCTAGCTGGTCCCTACCCTGGAAGAGTTCTCTGATTTGCTTGGTGTCCCTATCTTGGATCAGACTCCCTTTACTGGTTGGGAAAAGACCCTCAGGCTTGAGGATGTTGCTGCAGCTCTTCCCTTGACACATCAAGAGGTAATGGACAACTGGGTAACTAGAAGCGGGGTTAAGGGTTTCTTGGCCAAGTTTCTGATTGGTAAAGCTAACAGTTTCTGGAATGACCTGGACTTTAGGGAATATGAAGACATCTTGGCTCTCTTAATCTATGGGTTAGTCTTGTTTCCTAATCCTGACAACTTCATCAATGTCACTGCCATAAGGATCTTTATGTCTCAGAATCCTGTGCCCACTCTCTTGGGTGACATCTTGCAACAACTTCATGCTCGTACTACCCGAAGACGAGGGACCCTATGGTGTTGTATCCCTTTGTTGGTGAGGTGGTTTATTTCGCACCTCCCTAAGTTCGTACTGAAGAACCAAGAAGGAAGAGGTTGGGCTCATAGGTTAATGTCTCTCACTGACAAAGACATCATTTGGACTTGCAGAGGTTTGGATGAAGTAGCTATTATTGATCGATGCGGGGAATACCCTAATGTTCCTCTGATTGGTACCCAAGGAGGAATCTCTTACAACCCATGTCTAGCGCTCCGTCAGTTTGGAAGAGCCAGAAGAGCAGGCCCCCATGAGATGTTGGTGCCTCACATCAGTTTTGAGTTTCAGGTGGATAGTGACGAGCTGCGTCGTAGGTTCATCAAGGCTTGGGATAAAGTTCATAAAGCTGACCCACAGGAGTTGGGGCCAAAGACTTCTCTGCCTATGGAAGCCTACTACAAATGGGTTCGCATCCGTGCTCAGAAGTTAGGTATGCCGTATGAAGCTGTCAGACCCGTCATTCTTGAGTGTCCTGACAAAGATGGTGTTCCTCCAACTGTCCTGCCTCCTCAGATACCTACTGATTATGAGACATTAAAGAGGTCTTGGTCGCAACTGCGAGAAGAACGGGATTCTTACCGGGAAAGGTTCAACGAGCAGGAATTGAAGATCCAGAAGCTGACAAAGCAGTTGGAGAATGAGCGAGTCTTGAATGCTTACATCCGTATTGAGAAGAGGAGACCATGGGATCAATAAGGAGCTCTGGATGTTCTTTTACAGTTTCATTTCCCTTTTCCAGTATTTTCCTTTTATGTAACGCCTAAGGGCAACCTGTTGAACAATTTAAGTTTCAAAGTGAATCTAATGAAGTGTGTTCCTTTTTGTTTACAAAGTTGATTCCCGATTGTCTTTGAAAACATAAATCATACGCATTCCATTCATCATGTGCATAACAGGTTTTCCTCTTTTCAGGTTGCTTACCGTTCTTCGCTGTTTATTTCAGCATCATGAATCCCGACTCATCATCAACTGAGATGTCCATCAAAGCTCTTCAGGCGCAGAATGCGCAATTTCAGGAACTAATCATGGGTTTGGCTCAGGGCCAAGAAGAGCTGAAGGCTCTGCTCCTGAAGAAGGAAAAGAAGAAGAAGAGAAGAACTGTTCTTTTCAACTCGGGCCGAAGGTTTGGCAACACTCTGCAAAATGAAGAGGCTGGTTCTTCTATAGGCAAGGGTACTCCTCAAGAGGGAAAAGGTCCTAGTCCGGTGGTCTCTGACAACGAGATTGATTTTAATGAGGAGCAGTATCCTCCTGCAGAAGACAGATACAAGCAGTTGGAAGACAGATTGAATGCTATGGAGATACAACAAGTACCTGGGCTGGATTTCGGAGATTTGGGTTTGTCTACTGGTGTGATCATTCCTCGTAAATTCAAAGCGCCATCCTTCACCAAATATGACGGGGCGTCTTGTCCCAAGCTACACCTCAGATCGTATGTGCGGAAGATTCAACCGTACTCAGTGGACAAGAACTTGTGGATCCACTTCTTCCAGGAGAGTCTTTCAGGGACTCATCTCGAATGGTTCTATCAGCTGGATGGGACCAAGGTTCGTAACTGGGAGGAGTTGGCTACTGCTTTCTATAAGCAGTATCAATATAATGCCGACCGTGCCCCTACGCGTACCCAACTCCAGGGTATGTCGCTAGGTTCAAGCGAAGGTTTTAAAGAGTACGCTCAGAAGTGGAGGGATCTGGCTGGCAGAGTGCAGCCTCCGTTGACTGATCGGGAGTTGGTAGACATGTTCCTGGGGACCCTATCTGGGCCATTTTTCAACCATCTTATCGGTAACTCATCTGCATGGTTTACTGATCTTATTCTGACTGGAGAGAGAATTGAGGCTGGGCTGAAGTCTGGTAAGATTCCGAAGGGTGCATCGTCTAGTTCTGAGAAGAAACCCTTCAAGTAGGAGGCTAGTGCTGTATATGGCTCCAGAAGGCAAGAGAAACCTGAGCGCCGCCAATCTGTCAGTGCGGTAATGATTGCTAAGCCTGCTGCCGCTCCTCGGCAAACCAATCCTCAAAGGGATGAAAGACCCCGGAGAGAATTCACCCGTTTGAGCATGACCCTATCCCAGATCTTGCCACAGTTACTATCCACCAATCTAGTGACTGTCAGAGAGGCGCCAAAGGTTGTAAACACTGCCTCCCCCAAATACAACCCAAATGCCCGCTGTGCTTATCACTCCGATAGCCCGGGGCATTCCACTGATGATTGTTGGGCATTAAGGAATAAGGTGCAAGACCTTATTGACGCAAAAGAGATACAGTTTGAAGCTCCTGAGAGGCCGAATGTGGTTACTGCTCCTATGCCTCAGCATGGAGTAAATGCTGTTGATGAAGATGTTTACGCTGTCTCTGTGGATGATCTAGCCACTCCCTTATTGACTTTCAAGAAGAACCTACTGCTGGCCGATTTATTTCCGGGTTGCAGTGAGGGTTGCCTGTTCTGTGTTGTTTCCCTATCCGGTTGTCCTTTGCTGAAGTTAGGCATCCAAAGCCTAATGGATAGCAAGGAGATTCTGTTTAAGAAGTCTGTTGTTCAGTTGGTTCCGGTAGAAGAAGTTTCTATGGTCACTATCTTCAATAATCCAATCAAGGCTCTCCCAAGGAAGCCCGTTCAAATCATGACTGTCGCACCTGTTGTTATCACTGTTCCGGGGCCTCTCCCCTACGAATCTGATAAGGCTGTTCCCTGGCACTATGGGGCAGACGTATATGTGAACGGAATCAAGCAAGAGTTCAACACTGGCGCCAGTATCTGCGATATCACTGGTCCAGCCAAGGTTACCCGCAGTGGCAGGCTCTTCTCGCCTAACATTGCACCACCAGCTGTTCGAAGACCCCTCCTTATAACGCCTACAAGTGTACCTGTTCCTGTTTCTGATCAAGCTGTTTCCCCTGCCGCCGAGTCATCCAATGCTCGGGGCAAAGGGATGGAAGATGAGCCTTCCCGGATGGAGGCACCAATACCTATAAATGCTGAGGCCTCCCAACAAGAAATGGAGGAAATCCTAAAAATAATAAAGAAGAGCGACTTCAACGTTGTCGAGCAGCTGGGGCATACGCCCTCCAAGATCTCAATGCTCTCCTTGTTACTGTGCTCAGAGGCCCATGCTAAGGCCTTGATCTCATTTCTCAAGACGGCCCATGTGCCACAGGAGACAACTGTAGTCCAGTTCACTGATTGCGTAGCAAATCTGACAGCGGACAATGGCTTGGGTTTCTCAGATGCTGACCTGACTGCAAAGGGAAGGGACCACAATGATGCCCTGCATGTCTCTATTGAGTGCAGGGGCACTACTCTGGCGCATGTGTTGGTGGACACTGGTTCTTCCTTGAATGTGCTACCCAAGAAAGCTTTAGACCGTTTGGATTGTGAGGGCCTGGAGCTAAAACCTAGCAATATTATCGTCAGGGCCTTTGACGGTTCCAAGAGGATGGTTCATGGAGAGGTGGATATTCCTATTCGTGTGGGTTCTCAAGTATTCGACTCCACCTTTTATGTGATGGATATCCGTCCATCGTATTCTTGTCTACTGGGTCGACCTTGGATCCATAAAGCTGGGGCAGTGACCTCTACCTTGCACCAGAAGCTGAAATACCCCGTCAGAGGGAAGATTGTCACTGTGCAGGGAGAAGAGGAGTATATGGTGAGCCATTTGAATTCCTTCAGGTACATTGAGATTGACGGGGAGTTTATTGAAACCCCCTTTCAGCATTTCGAAGAGGTACTTCCCATTTCAGCAGCAGCAGAAACAGCGGTCGAAGAGGATGTTCCTTTAAAGATGGCTTCCCTGAAGGATGCCCGGGCTGTGGTTCAGAAAGGTGAATGTACTAACTGGGGCAGGCTTCCCGACTTTACACATAAAACTGATAAGTTCGGACTGGGTTTTACTGCAGAGGGACAGAAAGCTATGCGGAAGGCAAAGACCAGAAGACCTCCTGTGATCATCACCAATCCAGGAGTGAATGCTGTTGGGGAAGATAATGAAGTGGATGAAGCAGAATTCAATAGCTGGATTTACCCGACGACTGAAGGCGGATTGACCAATTGGATTGCCAAAGACCATACTCCTGTTACTTTTGTTACGCAGTAATAAACTTCTTTGTTTTGTTATTTGTAATAAACAATAAATTAAACTCTATGGCCCGGTGTCTTACCCGGGACACCGTTGGCTTCATTTGTGAGGGCATATAAATTGTCATTTCATATATCATGAATAAAAATCTTGGACGTTTTCTTGCATTTCAAACCTTATGCTCCTTTTCTGTCTTTCCTTCCTTTATATATTTCAAAACAGCTGTATTTACACACACTCACTCATACAGGTTCCAATCCACTCTGGATCTCACTGGTAACGACTCTGCTAATGCCAGTTATGACTTCGAAAATCCGATCAACTTAGCCAAAGACGAAGGTGAAGCTGATTGCGAAGTGCCAGGCGAGCTTGCAAGACTGTTACTCCAGGAAGAGAGGGCAATTCAACCACATGAAGAGCCAGTGGAAACAATAAACTTAGGTACTGAAGTAGACAGAAAAGAGGTAAAGATTGGTGCCAACCTAGAGCTCAGCGTGAAGCAACGGTTGACTAAGATGTTACATGATTATGTGGAGATCTTTGCCTGGTCCTACGAAGACATGCCCGGGTTGGATACCGATATTGTGGTCCATCATTTGCCTACTAAGGAAGACTGCCCTCCGGTTAAGCAAAAGGTCCGCCGTATGCGTCCAGAGATGTCTGAGAAGATCAAAGCCGAGGTTATGAAACAGTTTGATGTCGGGTTTCTCGCAGTGACTTCTTATCCTCAGTGGGTTGCTAATGTGGTGTCGGTACCAAAGAAGGACGGTAAGGTCAGAATGTGTGTTGACTACAGGGATCTGAATAGGGCCAGCCCCAAAGATGACTTCCCCCTACCTCACATTGATGTCCTTGTTGACAATACGACTCAGCATAAGGTGTTCTCTTTCATGGATGGTTTTTCGGGTTACAATCAGATCAAGATGGCTCCTGAAGACATGAAAAAAACTACCTTTGTTACTCAGTGGGGCACCTTTTGCTACAAGGTCATGCCTTTTGGACTGAAGAATGCTGGGGCAACCTACCAACATGCCATGGTTGCTTTTCATGACATGATCTATCATGAGATAGAAGTGTATGTTGACGACATGATCGCAAGGTCCCAGACTGAGGAAGAGCACCTAGATCATCTGCAGAAGTTGTTTGACCGTCTGAAATTATACAAGTTGAGGTTGAACCCGAACAAGTGCACCTTCGGGGTAAGATCTGGGAAGTTGCTAGGCTTTGTGGTAAGTGATAAGGGTATTCAAGTGGACCCTGCTAAGGTTAAAGCCATTCAAGAGATGCCAGTTCCTAAGACAGAAAAAGAGGTCAGAGGCTTTTTAGGATGCCTGAATTACATTGCTCGGTTCATCTCGCACCTAACTGCTACCTGTGAACCGATCTTCAAGCTGCTGAAGAAAGATCAGGTAGTACGTTGGAACGATGAATGTCAGGCCGCTTTTGACAGAATCAAGGAGTATCTCCAAGAACCACCCATCCTTATGCCACCGGTTGAAGGGAGACCTCTGATATTATACCTGACAGTACTTGACAACTCAATGGGGTGTGTGCTAGGGCAGCATGACGAGTCTGGCCGAAAAGAACATGCCATTTATTACCTTAGCAAAAAGTTTACCGACTGTGAGACCCGATACTCACTGCTTGAGAAAACTTGCTGCGCTTTGGTATGGGCTGCTCGCCGGCTGAGACAGTATATGCTGACTCACACTACCTTGTTGATCTCGAAGATGGATCCTATAAAGTACATATTTGAAAAGCCTGCTATGTCTGGGAGAATAGCAAGATGGCAAATGATCTTGACGGAATACGACATTCAGTACACAATCCAGAAAGCCATCAAGGGAAGTGTATTGGCAGACCACTTGGCACACCAGGCCGTAGACGACTATCAGTCAATGAACTTCGAGTTTCCAGACGAGAGCATCATGATTGTGACTGATTGTGAAGTACCTGGACCGGATGAAGGACCTGAGGAAGGATCCCGATGGTCTATGCACTTTGACGGAGCCTCCAATGCTTTGGGTAACGGCATCGGCGCCATAATCATATCCCCTCAAGGTACTCATACTCCACTCACTGCCCGATTATGTTTCAACTGTACCAACAACATGGCAGAGTATGAGGCATGCATCATGGGTCTTCAAGCTGCGATCGACCTAAGGATCAAGTACCTGAGTGTCTTCGGAGATTCCGCTCTCGTGATCAATCAGATCAAAGGAGAGTGGGATACGAAGCACCCGAATCTTATTCCTTACAGAGAATGTGTGTTGACATTGATCCCCCATTTCACGAAGATAACCTTTGAACATTTCCCAAGAGAGGAGAATCAGCTGGCGGACGCGTTAGCTACAATGTCTTCTATGTTCAAGGTCAAATGGGATAATGAGGCTCCCCGGATCATCATCTGGAAACTGGACGAACCGACATACTGTTGTGATCTCGAGACCGAATTAGTGACTGAGAAGCCTTGGTACCATGAGGTGAAGAGATATCTGGAAACTCAGAAATACCCTGAAGGTGCGTCTGTCAACAATAAAAAGTTTCTGAGGAGGTTCGCAGCAAAGTTCTTCCTTAGCAACGGCATCCTGTATAAGCGAAACCATGATTCGACCTTACTGCGTTGTGTGGACAAGAATGAAGCAGAAAGGATCATGGAAGAGCTACATGAAGGGACCTTTGGTACACATTCCAGTGGGCACACTATGGCTAAGAAGATCCTACGGGCGGGATACTTCTGGTCCACCATGGAAGCTGACTGCTACCAACATTCCCGGACATGCCACAAATGCCAGATATACGCAGACAAGGTGCATGTTCCTCCAGTTCCTTTGAATGTTCTGACTGCGCCTTGGCCGTTTGCAATGTGGGGCATAGATATGATCGGTGAGATTAAACCTATGGAATCCAACGGACATCGCTTCATCCTAGTGGCGATCGATTATTTCACAAAGTGGGTTGAAGCAGCCTCCTATGCTACGGTAACCAAGACTGTTGTGGCACGGTTCATTCGGCATAATCTGATCTGTCGGTACGGCGTCCCTGAGAGGATCATTACAGATAACCGTACCAATCTGAATAACAAGATGATCACTGAGCTCTGTGAGCAGTTTAAGATACAGCACCATAACTCTTCTCCCTACAGGCCGAAGATGAATGGGGCTGTAGAAGCAGCAAATAAGAACATTAAGAAAATCGTGCAGAAGATGACAGTGACCTATAAGGATTGGCACGAGATGTTACCGTTCGCTCTACATGGGTACCGTACCTCAGCCAGGACGTCAACCGGGGCAACTCCTTTCTCCTTGGTCTACGGTATGGAGGCAGTCTTACCGATTGAAGTGCAAATACCCTCTCTCCGGATAATGAAGGATGCAAGTCTGAACGAAGATGATTGGATCCAGACACGACTTGATCAGTTAAATCTCATTGACGAAAAGAGACTTGCTGCTATCTGTCATGGTCAGACATACCAAAAACGGATGATCAGGGCATTTAACAAAAAGGTCAGACCACAAGAGTATCAAGTTGGGGATCTGGTAATCAAGTGAATCATCCTGCCTCAGAGTGATCCAAGGGGCAAATGGACCCCTACGTACGAAGGACCATTTGTGGTTAAGCATGTGTTCTCAGGAGGAGCCATGATTCTAACCAACATGGATGGTGACGACCTTCCTCACCCCGCCAATGCAGACATAGTAAAAAGATACTACGCATAAAAAAGACCCGCTAGGCTGACATGCCTAGGCAAAAATTAGGGCTTCCCGGCGAACCAAAAGGGTTCGGGCAAAATGAAGGGATGAAATGAAAAAAATCTGTACACCCGGTAAGTCGAAAACCTGAAAAGGCGGCTTGGGCAAAAATGGGTATCCCGGTGGACTGAAAACCCGAAAGGGAGGTCCAGGCAAAAGTTAGGGATAAAGCGTAATACTATGTCTCATTGGATCACTTTGCATCCAGAATCCGGTATCTACATCAAGTTCAGACGGCATCGATCAGTCAGCTTCACTTTCAACCAAGGTCATCAAGTGATGAGACGCTCGGAGATATAAAGGCAATAGCGGAGTTGAAACCCAGTGGGATCATTCATTTCACACAGTTGTTTTATTTTCTCTTGTACAAACTTGTATAAATTCTTTTGTTCGGTGGCGTTCTCTTACTAGGACGTCAGCCTCTTGTACCTAAACGCCTATTCACAGGCCATTCAAAAATCAATACAAATATACTTTTCAGTTAAAATTGCCAATTGTTTTCCTCTTCTGTTTTGTTTTGTGAAGAACGTCCAAGGTTCAATTTGTGATATATGCATTGACAATAATTTGCTAACTCATAAATATTTGCATACGAAACAAAGGATTAATTACAGGTAACATTAGAAACAGGGGAAATAAAGAGTTGTCTAAGCAATCTAATTGTTCCGTCCTCCAAGGTACCAAGGTAGGTTCAGCTGAAGAACATAACCAAACATCTCAGTTCCCCAGAGAGTGAGCAAGTCAGTACACTCTCCCCAAGCTATTATCAAACCTTGAAGGAAATTGAGTATCCCCCGCAGGTCTCAACATTCCCCAGCAATATATGAATATTCTTAACAAGCATCCCCGACAGTCTTGACCTAAAGATTGTTCCCCGGAGGTATATCAAACATTCAATGGAGTCGCTTCCCCGACATCTCAAAACTTCCCCAGAGAGTGAGCCAGCAAGCAGTATACTCTCCCCCAGCCAAGCTATATTATTAACCTTAAGGAAGTTGAGTATCCTCCAGCAAATCTCAACATTCCCCAGCACATATATTCTTAACAAACATCCCCAGCAATCTTGGTCTAAAGATTGTTCCTCGGCGGTATACCAGACATTCGGTGGAGCCACTCCCCCAGTACAGTTCAAACTTCCCCAAGAGAGTCCAATCTAGTTTCCCCAGGAAAGTTGGAATCCATCTCCCCAAGCAGTAAGCTTATCCCCAGTAGATTCTGGAAGCTTATCCCCTACAGAGCCCGAACGCGTTTCCCGACTTTATTCAAAAAGTTATTTCCATACCAGGATATAACTGGGTTATCCTCGGCCAAAAGCCACGGAAAGGTCGCTCTCGGCGAAGTCTTCTTATCCCCAGCGAAGTCTATCAACACTTCCAACACAGCAAGGGTATCCCTAGCAAGTTACCATCAATATCTCAACAAAGTACCTCTCTCCCCACAGAGTATTGTTTCCCAGCAAGATCTTTAGAGTACTTTTCTCCCTGCAGAGTAATCCATTCGCCAAGTTTATTCCCCAACGGAGTTATCTTCTCCTACCGGTGTTCTTGCAATTATCATCCCCAGCGGAAACAAAGATCTACTCTTCAACATCAGCCCAGGAGTGACTTCCCGGCACCCGTCAAGGATTTATTTTCCTAGATAACAAAGATACATTCATAAACATTTCCATCATTCTAGCATGCATATACGCATCATATCTTACAAATCTCATTTATGTTGAGGACATCATTGCTTGATCCATATCATGCATTCCATATGACTGACCGTTACTTTTCAGGAAAGATTCAGTTAAGTTCTCAGCTACATTTCAAGACCTAGACCGGTTCAGTTAATCGACCCTAAGATTTTCTGTTTCTTATCCAGTCCAAGGCCTTCTCTGGTTCAGTCAGATCGACCCTAAGATCTCCCTGTTTCTTATCCAGTTGAAGACATCAAGACCTAGACCGGTTCAGTTAAATCGACCCTAAGATTTTTCTGTTTCTTATCCAGTCAAAGGCCTTCTCTGGTTCAGTCAGATCGATCCTAAGATCTCCCTGTTTCTTATCTAGTTGAAGATTTCAAGACCTAGACCGGTTCAGTTAATCGACCCTAAGATTTTCTGTTTCTTATCCAGTCAAAGGCCTTCTCTAGTCCAGCTAAATCGACCCCAAACAGATTTTCCTGATAAAGACTCATTAGAAGTTATCCCAGATTCTCTCAATGATTACTGTTGAGGTTGTAGTCACCTGTGGTTCTCTCCCCGATACTGCGGAGGTAGTAATCATCCCAAGATTTCTCTCAGCGTTACTGTTGAAGTTGAAGTCGCCCAAGATTCTCTCAATGATTACTGTTGAGGTTGAAATCGCCTAAGGTTCTCTCAGCGTTCCTGTTGAGGTAGTAACCATCCCTGGCTCATTCATCACCTTTTGAAGCTCCAGATCCATCTCCTGTAACCAGTCAGGACACATCTATACCAAGAGTTTGAAGATCAACTCCTGTGACAGGTCAGGTAATCATTTTTCTTTTTCAGGTACACAAGTTCTCGCTAAGGAATCTCTTACGCGATCAATACCCAGATGACATCTATAAGCCCGTCCACCTTCCATCATCTCTTAGCATGGCATCTATAAGCCCATCATCCTATCCATCCATCTCCAAATGGCATCTGTAAGCCCATTCCCCACATCACACTACTATGTGAGCGCAAATTTCTGGGCACTCTAGTGTTCAATCATCTTCCACCTTCGGATTACGAAAGGCACGTCAGCCAATCTGCATCCTCAGATTTAAGAAGATTGAACAGGGGCAACTGTTGTACCCCAAAATTTGCCCTCCCATATTCTTCAAGATTTGCAAAGAGCATGCTTCAAAATCTCCCCAAGGGTTGCACAGTTCAAGGGCCTCCTAACAGTCAAAAACTAGGATTTTGGTTCTGACAAAGAAAAGGAAGTTTTCAAGGGTCCAATCAAGTCCCACATGCTTACAAACATGGTCAAGCATCCTCATGCCAAGTTTCAAGACTTACAACACAAAATTGCACAGTCAAAAACCCTAATTGCCCTACAGTCAACTGCAGGGGCAAAATGGTCATTTGACAGTCAAAAGTTCAAATTTTTGGTCAACATCTCATTTTGAAGCCACAAACATCATTTGATCAATGCTTGATCATGATTCTCAAAGCTTGGCTCAAAAAGTCTCAAGATGCAAAAGTTTCCATATTTGGACAGTTGAAAAAGTCAACTGTAAATTGACCAGGACATAACTTTCACATGGATTATCAGAAAAATTCCATCCAAAGCTCATTTTGAAGAGAATGACATTTCCTACAACTCCTCTTCATACTTCAAGTCCAAGAAATGCTCTCACAAAAAGTTATCAATTTCAACATTATAGGTCATTTTCAAAAGTCAACAAAAAGGGACTTTAAGTCAAAGGCCATAACTTCCGATTGGTAAATCAAAATGAAATGGGACCAAAGACATTGCTTAGAGGACTCAAAGAACTTTCCAAAATGTCCAAGAACATGAGCCAAGCTTAAAAATTGAGCAAGTTATGCCTTGTGGAAGTTGGGAAATTTTTGGATATTTTGAAAAGTCAACATTGCTTCAAATGACCTAAAAATGCTAATGAGCCTCTTTTTCTTCCACAATTCATCATCCAAGGCATGTGCACGACCATTTGGCCCAAAGGGAAGTTTTTTATCATTTTTATTTGTTTATTTGGATTTTTAATTATTAATAATTCATTTAATTAAAATAAATAGGTGAAAAATACTAAACCTAATGTTTTAAATCTTTTTGTGCATGGAATAGGCTTAAGATTTCGTGCACAATCAGATATGGAAGGAATTATGGTGATTGGATGTGATTGAGACCAAATATGCTTGAAAAAGATTGGAAAATTATGGCTTAAAAATCAAATATTCTTTTCATCAATTCATGGATTTTTTGATCCAATTTCTAACCCTAATCTGATGCCATACATATACTGATCAAGACCTAATGCTAAACGATCTCCCAGCTACGCCATACACAAAGAATAAAACTTACACTTTTGCCAAAAATTTTCAAAACTGAAAACAGGGTTCCAAGAGGTTTCAAGCCAAAATAACCATCTCATCACCTTCCTGAGACATCAAGCAACGTGTCTGAATAGGTTTCCACATTCCTAAAGCCCAGAATTGGTGCATAGAACTCAAGCTTTGTCACTTTTTTGCATAAATCGTATCTTATCATTCATGGCATGATTTTAAATTCTAACGCTTGTTTTGTGTTGCTCTCATGATTCTGAAACTAACCATATGCTTTGATTAAGTTTTTGTGCATTATGAAGGATTCACCATGAAAGGACATTAGGGTTCTTCAACGTCCAAATTAGGGGTTTCTTAATACTGTAAAATTAGAGAGCTTCAAGGCCATGGTTGAAATCGGCGCGCTTAAACGAAAACAAATCACCCATCGCGCCTAATTTATGTGGCCATATGGCCTAATCGTTATTTTCTAGAATGGTACATTTAGGGACGGTTCAAAACCGTTGCCAATTCTTTTTGTTTTAGAAAAAAAACGCATTAAGGAAGAAGATGATGAAGTGTAAGGCGTTGATTGGTCCATTTGAAATTTCGCGCGGAAATCCCACTAACCATTTATTTTATCTTATATTATTCGTTTCCTATGCAATATACAACGCGTGTAGAGTGCTTCAGTGGCAAGGCTTGGTAGTGGTAATCTCTAGGACCTGGGTTCGATCCCAGGTCCCCCCCCCCCCTTTCCTTATATTTTTCCTTTAATTATCATCCTATGCAGTTTCAATACAGGGAGTCTACCATGCAACTCACCATCCAGCTTGCCACGCATATGCTAAGATCAATCCAAGGGCCATAGTTGGAAGAATATCATGGACATGGGTCAAAGGTGTTACACGCTGGCCTGAGAAGTCAACCAGGCCAAAGCTATTGGGCCTGGATTTCTAAGTTGTGACCTCCAACTGGGGACAGAACCCCCCTAGGTTTGCAATATTCTTTTCATTATTTTTTGTATTTATTTCAATTATTGTTTTTCTTAATTAATTCCTCTAATAAAATATTTTCATAAAAAACATAAAGACAATATAAAAATAAAAATAAAAGACAAAAAATGAATATTTTTACGTTATTTTTTTTAAATAAACATCATTAATTGATTTTAGTTTTTTAACTTAGGGTTAAATCTTAATATTTTTCATAATAAACTTAAAATTGGTAGAATTAGGGTTTGATCAATTTCTTATCCTTTTTTCTTTTCTTTCACAATAATTAATTATTAAAATATTATTTATTTTTATAAATCAAAATTGTATGTAAATAATTGGGTTAATTTAGGTTTAACTTTAATATATTTTTTTTAATAAATAAAAGTTATAGAATTAGGCTTAATTTAATTTTAATTTCATTTAATCTTTCTCATTAAAATCATAAATACCAAAATCTCAAAAAAAAAAAACAATTTCCTTTCATTTTAATTTCCATTAATTTAATCATTTAATTTAATTTCATTAAAAAGGGTCCAACGCCCTCGTTTCCAATCTTAATTCAATTCGCGTATTCATTTCTTTTTTCTTGTAAATATTTATGTAATTATTCCAAAGCCGTGTAATATTTATCTTTCGTACTTTAATTCTTTATTTTTTGTCAAATCGGGTCCTGGATTAATTTTGGCGATGTGGACCCGCGCCTTTGTAATAGTTTAGAACTTTTAATTTCTCGCAATTTTTAACTGTTAATTAAATGCATGCAAGAGTGAATGATCAAATAAAAAACAAACGTATAGGTCACTTTGACATGACAAGACAAAAATAAACGAATCTGACACACAAATCACACACCACCCCTAGGGTACGCCTCACTGTTGCCTTGCCTCGAAAGGTGATCGTCGAGTAGAGGATGTCTTAGTAAGTCCTCATGCTCCGGGAACCTGGCATGAGGGTAGCTTCTAAGGTGTCTTCCTATTGCTCTGGTGATCACCATGTCCCGAACCCCGAATTGACCCGAACACCTCCAACGGTGGTGCTACCTACCTCTCAATGGTGGGGTGGCACTACCTTAAAGGACATTTACACAGACGAATTCCTTAGGGTAGGTAGGTTCTCGTAGATACTTGCTCTAAATTTCAAAACAAAATTCAAAAATACTTTTCACACCAACACATTTTCTAAAAAGCTTTCGAAAGCAATTTTTCAAACACTCTTGAGGACCGATACAAGAGTGGAACTGGAATTTTCAAAGAAACTTTTTAAAACCCACATTGAAAAGCAAACAAACCGTTTTTGAAAACACAATGAGCAAGTATCTAAGAGCCCATGGATAACCATGGATAGAAAGGGTGCTAACACCTTCCCTTTCTATAACCTACCTCCCGAACCGAGAGCAATCTCTTTAAGGAATTTTTCTATGCTTTTGTCCTTTCCATTTGGAGAAAATAAAAGACGGTGGCGACTCTTGCTTCCGCGACATTTCGCGAACCAACGTTAAACAGTCAGTTCCAGATCCACCGATCACAGTATGCTTATGTATGCAATGCATTCAAGGATTTAAGACATTCAAAATTGTTTCAAACAAAGAAGAACGCACGTCATATTAATAAGAAGGAATTTGTTAGTACATAAATGCCCCATGGGCCAAATATTACAAAATAACTTCTCAAGGCAAAAAGACATTGTGCATCCTCTTTGGTGCGATGTAGGTGTTGAGGGCCTCTTGCTCATGGAGTCGGCGGGTAAGCTCTAAAACCTTCTTCTCACTGGCGTAGAAGCTAGCTTCAAAAGTGTTCTGTTCCTCCTTGAGCTGAATCTAACTTTTCTGCATTTCCTCCCACGATGTAGGCATGTCTGGATGTAGGATGGTGTAGGGAACCTCTCCTTCCTTAACAGGCGCTTTAATCACAGGGAGAACATGAGGATAAGGCATCATTAGACTTTGGGCTCGGGCTCGTACCCACTTGAGATAAGGCTCAAGAGGGATAGAGTTCTTGTGTCCCAGAGTCTTGCTATCAACCTTGTTGAGTTTTCCCCAAGCTCTGATGAATCTTTGGCGAAGTCGTTGCGCATCGTTGTCGAAGTCAAAAACTAGGTCAGGAATCAACATATCATGAGGGCCATCCCTCCGTGCATGTCCAAATTGCCTCAAAGCTAGGCAAGGGTTGTAGGTGATACCTCCTCTAATTCCAAGTAAAGGAACATTAGGAAATTCTCCGCAACGATCGACGATGATGACATTTTCTCTGGACCAAGAACACCAATGTACATCAGAGTGAGTAAGAGTCATCAATCGTTGGGACCACCTTGAGCCTTGGTCATTCTTCAAGACAGATTGTGGAAGGTGCGAAATAAACCACCTTGCAAGATGAGGAGTACAGCACATGAGAACACCCCTCTTTCTCATTGTTCGTGTGTAAAATGAGTGAAGAATGTCCCCAAGCAATGTTGGTATTGGATTTCTGGATAAGAAGATTTTGACGGCGTTGGCATCTACCAATTGGTCAGGATTTGGGAACAAGACCAACCCATAGATAAGGAGTGCCACAATTTCTTCAAAGGCTTGTAGGTCCAATGAGTTCCAACATTCTTGTGCCTTTTCAAACAAGAATTTTGCTAAGAATCCCTTGACGCTGCTTCTGGTTTCCCAATGCCCCTTGATGTCGGATGGTTGTAGATGTAATGCTCGAGCAACATCTTCCGGCTTTGGTTCCTTTTCCGTACCGTTGAATGGTAGTTGATTAAGGATAAGGATTCTTAGGAGTTGAGAAAACTCCTCCAAAGTGGGCACCAACTGATAATCAGGGAAAGTGAAACAGTGGTGAAGAGGGTCAAAGAATTGGAATAGCACTTTCATCATGTCTTCTTCAATGTTGGTGTTGACTAGGTTGAGCAGTCTACCATGTCTTTCACTGAAGGATGAATTTTCCGAAATTCTTGAGGTGAGCTCCTTGAGCTGAGGAGAGATTCTCACAAGGTTGACTTGAATGGTATTTCTGCGAGGAATTTCCATGTCCTACAAAACAAGAACAAAGATGAAGATCCAAACCCTTGAAATGGTTAGTGAATGCATATGATGTTTTATGATGTTTATGATGTATGCATAAAACATATGTACAAGCAAATCACACCAAACCCTAGTTTCAGGCTTGCATGGGGTTTCATAGGTAAGTACCCTCTTGAGTGTAGTTGGCTAAAAAACCTGTCCTATAAATAGTAACTGGGTTCTAAGGAGCTCAATATCACTGGATTGTTTTCATCGTTCATTGTTTTGGTTTAGCCACTTAACTAGCGACCAAAATATTCTAAGAAAACAACCCTCAATGAGTGTAGTATCGAGTATCTACTAACTTCAGACTGCACCAAAGCCGGTCATCTCACTACCCCTAATGGAAGGCTAAGATGGTCAAGTAAGGTTCTAGGTCATTAGTGCTTAGTGACATCACTCAGCGGCCCCGTACTCTCCTTGATTGAACTCAAGGGTTACCGGTACTCACAAATATGTCGCACTAACATAGCTATTGCTTCGACCGTGTCGGTATACCCCGCACAGTTTCCACAACGTATTTCTATCTATGAATGTTTCCCAAAATTCGAGTGTAGGATTGCAAACCCAAACAATAGAGCCAAGATATAAAGCAAACAATTCAAACAATTTAGTCATGCAAGAGGGTGATCTAAGCCCTAAGGTTACTCCACTTTTAAAATTAGTCCCCAGCAGAGTCGCCAGTTCTGTGATACGGTGGGAGAACTGACTAGAGGTTTTGCGTTTGAATTCGCAAATGTTTCGGTTGAGCAAGAGTCGCCACCGACTTTTTATTTTATCCTAAGGAAAGGTTTAAAAAGCACAGCAAAAAACCTTTGAGATTTTTCTTGGGTTCGGGGAGTAGGTTATAGAAAGGGAAGGTATTAGCACCCTTTCTATCCATGGTTATCCATGGGATCTTAGGTACTTGCTTAGATCAACTTGCCTTGGTTTTCAATTGTTTGAAATGGTGCTTGGTGTGTGGTTTTGAAAATGCTTTGAAAAAGATGCCTTGTATAGGCTACCCTTGTAACAATTCTTTACTCGAATGTTTAACAAAAGGTGTTTTGTCTTTTAAAAATATGTTCCAAGGTTTTTTTGAAAGTTTTGTTTTGAAAGTGTTTGTGAAGTGTGGTTTGAAAAATAGGCAAGTGTTTTGTTTTTCAAGTTGACAAGTACCTAAGAGCCATCTACCCTAAATTTCTCAAAGATTTTTGTTATGTTTTAACCCTTTTGACAATTTTGTTCCACCATTGCATTTGGTGGACAATCTTGTATTAGGAAATGAAAGGGACGGGCGCGGGTCATCGTTTAGACCATAATTACAATAGTGCTAAGTATCTTTGGGCAACTTCTTTTTGAAAGAGACTTGATCATTTTTAGGCAACTTTTCAAAAGCGTCATCGAGGGACTATGATCATTTGATTGTTATTTTACCCAAAGAATCCTAACATGCAATATGGCCCAATTATTTGAAGGCAACAAAGTGGAATACCCTAGGGGTGCAAGTGTGAGATGTGTTGTCCATTTTCATGCTTGTTTATCTTGAAATTAGGTCAAACTATTTTGTTCTTTTTATTTACATACAAACCCTAATTCTAGCATAGTATACTTAGAAAGCGATAAAGTGCGAAAATTAAATTCCTACACTATTACAACACAATATGGGAAAGGGGGTACAAATATTTCAAATGGGGGATATTTAGACAAGAAATTAAACCTAGCTATTACATCATTTTCTTTGAATATTTACAATATAATTAAAGGCATAAATTAAATGGAAAAATAGAATCAAGATGCAAAATGCAAAAGGAAGGTTTTTATATGTATGAAAAAGTATTATTTATATTAATTAAATAAAAATAAAAAGATATTATTTTTTGGAGTTTTTGTATTTTAAGGGTGAAACCCTAATTTTTATTAAGTAAATATATTAACCATTTAATATGTATAATATTTAATAATTATATAAAAATAAAATAAAATGGAGTATATTCATAAAGAAAGTATTTTTCACATCAAATATTAAAAAATAAAAATGATATGTATTTTATTATTTTTTTCCCTAAGTATTAATATACATATATATATATATATATATATATATATATATATATATATATATATATATATATATATATATATATATATATATATATATATATATATATATATATATATATATATATATATATATATATATATATATATATATATATATATATATATATATATATATATATATATATATATATATATATATATATATATATATATATATATATATATATATATATATATATATATATATATATATATATATATATATATATATATATATATATATATATATCTTTATTATTTATGAAATAAATACTATATATATAAAAATAATAATATTTAATATTTATATAAAAAATATATTTTGTATAAAATATTTTCAAAAGGGAAAATGCAATAAAATCAGAAAAGGAAGTATATTTGTATTATTATTATTTTTTTTCTATTTATTCTAAATACTATATATATATATTTATGTATAAATAATTCCTATAAACAAATAAATGCTAAAAAAATAGGAAAATGGTATAAAAATATTTTTTTTATATTTTTTATATTATGAGCAAAAATAAATAAGTCAGCATGAAAAAAGAAAAATCAAAAAATCAATGAAATAAACCAAATGGGCCTAGGGGGTATGAAACAAAAAATGTGGTGTGGAAAGAAAATCAGAAGCAAGCCCAGCCCAGGAACTTCTTCTTCAACCTTCAGACAAAAAACATGTCAAAACACGCGCCTGTTCTTCCAATTCAAACACCTGGATTCCTTGATCTTTTGCACAAACTTCCAACATAAGAAATGTTAAGCATTGAATCACGATTCCAAATATATAAAAAACTCATTCTAACTCTCAAAAATGAGAGAGAATTTTGACATTCCCAAATCCTGACCTAAGTTTTCTGCCATTTTCAAACCTTAAATTCTCATAGCTCAGGCAAAATAAATGAAAAGTAAAAGCATGTACAGGTTCAGGGGCATGAGTAGAACATTTCTTATTCACAAACCTAGAGTTAATGATGCCTATACTAAGAGTTAGAAGTTCACCAAAGTACCTGTTCAGTTGAAGTTCTATCTGGCAATGGGGAAGCTTTCAGTGCAAGGTGATGGTTGGTATAGCTTCCTTGAGGTGTGGTGATGCTATTCCAATGTTTACTTTGCCTTGAGACACCTTGAATCGAGCTATGGACCTTCAACTGCAAAATGAGAAAGTGAAAATGGTGGAACTTGTTAGAGGAATTACAGGTCGTGTTTCAGGTCTTGGTTAGCTTGCATTGATGCTAGGGAATGTGTTTGATAAGCTTTGGTCAAGAAATCATGCAAGGAATGAGAGATGGTGTTCAATCTGCAGGCCTTGCCCTGTTTATGCAGTTTGAGAGTGATTCTAGGAATGGGAGTGTTTGGGAGGCCAAGGGCTCATGTTCTAGCTTGGGTTGGATGATTAGAAGGTGTCTACAATGTTTGCTTTTGTGTTCTAATGCTGAGAGAGAAGTTGTGTTATGTTATGATACTTTTCTTCATCCTTAAGCAAACAAAGCCAACTTGATGTTTTAGGCAAGTAGGGGACCCTTAGACATGCTGCTAACCTGGTCTTGATCAGAGTGTTTTGCTCATAATCTTGTGTCAATTAGATCTCATCTGTACTTGTTGGATTTTCAATTGGACATAAAGCTTGCTTTTGCAAAAATGGCCAATTTGCTTTTTCCATAAAAGGATTAAACTTGTATGTAATGCTTGCACTCAAAGAACAACACTTTAACACAATGAATATGCATTAAATTATTTAGTGTTGGATGGTTTAAGGACCTGTAATGTAGCACAAACTATGCTGACTTGAAAATGGCCTAAGTTATGAACATGTACATGATCAATTCAAAAGTGAGTTTTTGCCATATTGTGAAATTCGATTCTCTCAAGTTATGAGGTTGTTTGATGAGTTCTTGGACATTTTGGAAAGCTTGGAATGTGTACTACAATCCATCTTTGAAATGAAAATTGAAATTCCAAGTGGAAGTGTATGGAAAATGGCCTTGAAGTTGGGTAGAAAACCTTGCCAAAATAGGTTAAAATTTCACTAAGTTAAGAATGGTTTAGTGCCCTTATTCAAAAATTTGTAACTTGAGATACAAGCCTCATTTGGGAAAACTTTGTGAATAAAAGTTGTAGATTATGCAACAAGCTACAACTTTCATGTTTTGACTTTTGTTTGAATCCAAATGAATCATGGTGAGAAAGTGGGGCAAAGTTGGAAAAAAATTAGGGTTTTTCATAACTTAGAAAAATTCTAAGTTATGAAAAATTCTTATTTCTAACCCTAACTTGCATTTTTTGATTTCTTGGTGAACAAGTTTCATGATTTGGCATGTTTTGATGAAAAATGAATCTTGACTCTTGATTTTGACCAAAAAGTCAAAGTTTGACTTTTCAGTATACAGTCAAAATTGATCAATTGACTGGGAAATTCAACTGTCAATCTTGTGTACTTGGGATCTTTTGAGTTTGTTGAGCATGTCAAGATAATTCCATGGGGTCCTTGAGTCCATATGTGAGCTTGGTTTGCCATTGGTTGGGTCAAACAGTCAAAAATTGCCTTTGTGCAGTCAAAACCCTAAAAATGACCATTTTGCCCTTGTGGTGATCTGATCAAATTCCTTGTGGAATTGTGATCCAAACTTGATCAAATGACTCATAGGAGTTCATAATGTTGATGTGGGTCAATTTTCATGAGATTTGACTGTCAATTGGCCACAGTTGACTTTTTCCCCCATACAGTTGACTTCTAGGTCAACTGCCCAATTGACTGGGCAAAACTTGGAATCAAGACTTGAAACTTGATATGGATAAACTTGGGAGTCCAATATAAAGCATGAAAGTCATATTAGGCATTTTGAGTCAAAACATCTTTGTGCAAACACAAACCCTAATTTGGGTCAACAGTGCAAGGAGAAGTCTTGAGCAGATGAAACCCTAACTGGATTTTGATCTCCAAGGGCTTTGTGATGAGAAATCAATGAGAAATGGGAGGGCAAATTTTGGGGTACAACAGCAGCCATAGCATGATCATCTGCGTAGATAGTAGGGCACATCTTCCGTTCACCCAGGTCTGCAAACCGTCTTCTTTGGTGTCGGCTTCGCAATTTGACATTCATGAAGTTTGTACAATCCATAGCGCGAAATGTGAAAGTAAAAGAATTACCCCCCTGAAAATATTTGATAAATGTTTGAAAGAAAAGGAAATTAAGTAAGTATTTTCGGGTTAGGAAATTGCCAAAGTTAAATTAAAAAGAAAAAGAAAGATGAAAGGGAGAAATAAAAACAGAAGAAAAATAGAAAGGAGTAAGAGATGTAATCATGAAAATGTTTTAAAGATTAAGAAAAAGAAAAGAAAAATAAAAGCATGTTAAAGCAGAAAAAATAATTAAAGTAACACATGGGTTGCCTCCCACGAAGCGCCTTTATTTTATGTCGACGACTCGACAGTTAACACCTATTCAGTTAGGTATTTGGGGTAGGCGGCTCACTTAACTGAAGATAAGCCGAATAGTCGATATTTCTGATGTTAAAATAGTGCTTTAGGCGCTGGCCATTAACTATGGTTCGATAGAACTACCTTTAATTTCTATCGCACCACTTGGGAAAACTTTGTTAATTTCGAACGGTCCGGACCATCTGGAACGTAATTTTCCTGGGAAAAGTTTCAGTCTAGAGTTGAATAGGAGTACGATGTCTCCTTCCTTAAAGTCTTTCTGCGAGATACGCTTATCGTGACATTTTTTTGTTCGTTCTTTATAGATTTTAGCATTTTCATAAGCGTCTAAACGCAATTCTTCTAGTTCATGGATATCTAACACTCGTTTCTCGCCAGCACTCTTATAATTTAAGTTAAGGGTTTTTATGGCCCAATAAGCTTTATGCTCTAATTCTACTGGCAAATGACAAGATTTTCCATAAACTAACTTGAACGGCGTTGTTCCAATAGGAGTTTTGAAAGCTGTCCGATATGCCCAAAGAGCATCGTTTAGCTTGGAGGACCAGTCTTTTCTGGATGTGGCTACGGTTTTCTCAAGTATTTTTTTGATCTCCCTATTTGACACTTCCACTTGTCCACTCGTTTGAGGATGGTATGGTGTGGCTATGCGATGTTTAACGCCATATTTGGAAAGTAACTTTTCGAAGATTCTAGAGATAAAATGGGAGCCACCATCGCTGATCACTAGTATTGGTACACCGAATCGTGGGAAGATAATATTCTTGAATAGTTTTAGTACCACACGTGTATCATTTGTGGGTGCGGCGATGGCTTCAATCCATTTTGATACATAGTCGACGGCTACCAAAATATATTTATTTCCAAAAGATGCGGGGAAAGGTCCCATGAAATCAATTCCCCATACATCGAAAACTTCTACTTCGAGGATTCCTTTTTGCGGCATTTCATCGCGTCTAGATATATTTCCTGTGCGTTGACATCTATCGCAGTTCATAATTGCTACGTGGACGTCTTTCCATAAGGTAGGCCAAAAGAAGCCAGCTTGAAGTATTTTTGCACAGGTTTTTGACGTACTAGCGTGTCCACCATAAGGGGGGCGGAATGGCAATGGGAAATGACGTCGTCTATTTAATCATTGGGAACGCAGCGACGGTAGATACCATCGACGCCTCTTTTAAAGAGTAATGGTTCATCCCAAAAGTAGTGTTTAAGGTCATGGAAAAATTTCTTCCACTGTTGGTACGTCAAATCAGATGGTAAAACACCGGCAGCTAAATAGTTGACGAAGTCAGCATACCATGGTAGTGTGGTGTTAGTACATATGGCTTTTACTACCACAGTTGTTAAAGGTTCATTATGTTGATCTAAACTGTCGGTAGGGTTTATCTCTAGCTTGGCAATAAGGCGTTCATAAGGGAAATCTTCGTTTATGGGAACACTCTCGGTTTGGATTCCATCTAATCTCGATAAATGGTCTGCTACCATGTTTTCAGTTCCTCTCTTGTCTTTTATTTCTAAGTCAAACTCTTGTAGGAGTAAGATCCATCTGAGCAGTCGCGGTTTAGCGTCCTTCTTGCTTAGTAAGTATCGGATCGCAACATGATCCGTATAAATAATGATTTTAGCGCCTACTAAGTAGGAACGAAATTTATCCAATGCAAATACCACAACTAAGAGTTCCTTCTCTGTAGTGGCGTAATTCATTTGTGCGGGATCGAGCGTTCTGCTTGCGTAGTAGATAGCGTGAAGCTTCTTTTCTTTGCATTGTCCTAGGACTGCGCCTACAGCATAATCGCTCGCATCGCACATTATTTCAAATGGTAGGTTCCAATCAGGAGGTTGCATAATAGGTGTTGAGATTAAGGCCTCTTTAAGTGTCTCGAATGCGTTCAAGCATTTATCGTCGAAAATAAACTCAGCCTCTTTCATTAATAATTAGGTTAGTGGCTTGGTGATTTTAGAGAAATCTTTTATAAAACATCGGTAAAAACCCGCGTGTCCTAGAAAACTTTGTATTTCTCTAACTGTTTTGGGTGGTTGAAGGTTTTTGATAATTTCGATCGTTGCTTTGTCGACTTCAATCCCTCTGTTTGATACAATGTGACCCAACACAATTCCTTGTCTCACCATGAAGTGACATTTTTCCCAGTTGAGCACTAGGTTGACATTGACACAGCATTTCAGGACTAATTCAAGGTTTGATAAACATCCGTCGAAACTCTCTCCACAGACAGAGAAATCGTCCATGAATACTTCCATGATTCCGTCTAAAAAATCTGCGAAGATCGCCATCATGCATCGTTGGAAAGTTGCAGGTGCATTACATAGTCCAAATGGCATTCTCCGGTATGCAAAGGTACCATAGGGACATGTGAACGTAGTTTTCTCTTGATCATCAGGATGAATGGGAATTTGAAAGAATCCTGAGTATCCGTCAAGGTAGCAGAAATGGGAATGTTTGGCTAAACGCTCGAGCATTTGATCAATGAATGGTAATGGGAAATGGTCTTTGCGCGTAGCTTTGTTTAATTTTCTATAATCGATACACATTCTCCATCCTGTTTGAGTACATTGTACTACCGATTCGCCTTTTGTGTTTGTTATAACTGTAACGCCTCCTTTCTTAGGCACCACGTGAACTGGACTAACCCAATTGTTATCTGATATTGGGTATATGATGCTTGCTTCTAGTAATTTCTGCACTTCTTTCTTAACGACTTCACTTAGGATAGGATTTATTCGTCTTTGATGTTCTCTAGAAGTCTTGCAGTCCTCCTCCAGCATAATGCGGTGCATACAGAGAGAAGGGCTTATTCCTTTTAGATCTGATATATTATAGCCTAGTGCGGCTGGATATTTCCTTAACACACTAAGAAGTTTTTCGGTTTCGATCTCTCCTAAATTGGCATTGACTATAACTGGTCGTTCGAGTTATTTATCTAAGAATTCATACCTAAGATCTTCGGGTAATGTTTTAAGTTCTATACCAGGTTTCATATTAGTTGGGTCAGGATCGGGCGTTAGGGCTAAACATTCGCGTAGGTTGGCATCTAAGTGTTCTTGTTTCCAGTCTTCGTTCTTGAGGATAGTTGGTGTCTGAGCATCTCAGAATAGGTGTCCTCTTGGCATTCAAGTTCTTTAACACATTCATCAATGATGTCTAAGAGACAACATGAGTCATCTATAGCAGGGGCTTTAAAAAATTGGGAAAGAATGAATTCTACTTTTTCTTCTCCTACCTCGAAGGTAAGTTTTCCTTTCTTAACGTCTATGATGGCTCCTGCAGTAGCTAAAAATGGTCTTCCTAGTATGATGGGAATGTTTGAATCTTCTTTGATGTCCATTATTATAAAGTCAGTCGGTATGTAAAATTGTCCTATTCGGACAGGAATGTTCTCTAGCATACCAACAGGAAATTTGACTGATCTGTCGGCTAGTTGTAGGGACATCTTGGTAGGTCTCATGTCGCCTAATTTGAGCTTCTCGCAAATAGATAAGGGCATTAGACTGACACTGGCTCCTAAATCGCATAGAGCTTTGTCTATGACAGATTTTCCAATTACACATGGTATGGAGAAACTACCAGGATCTTTTAGCTTTGGAGGCATGTTATTTTGAATTATGGCGCTACATTCGGCAGTTAGCATAACGGTTTCGTTCTCAACGATTTTTTTCTTATTAGCCAATATTTCTTTTAGGAATTTAGCTTATGACGACATTTGGGTTATAGCTTCTGTAAACGGAATAGTGACGTTTAGTTGTTTCAGAAGTTCTACAAATTTCTTGAATTATCCCTCGTTCTTGGATTTTGCAAGTCTTTGGGGGTATGGAATTGGTGGTTTGTATGGTGGTGGAGGCACATAAGGTTTTTCTGAAGCCTCACTGTTCTCATTCGCGTCTTCCTCTACATTTTCAGATTGATCTTTCGACTTCTCTATTTCTTTTTCAGGTTTTTGATACATGGTCGGGTTTTGGAGTCTAGGATCTATCGGTCCATCAAGGGTTGTCCCACTTCGTAATGTAATAGCATTTGCATGTCCTTTAGGGTTGGGTTGTGGCTGTCCAGGAAATGTACCAGCAGGTGTGGCAGAACTAGCTTGGTGTTGTGCTACTTGGGAGATTTGGGTTTCTAACATTTTGTTGTGAGTAGCTAGGGCATCTACCTTGTTTTCTAATAACTTCAATTGTTCACCGGTGTGAATGTTTTGATTGAGAAATTCTTTGTTTTGTTGGGCTTGATTAGCGATAAAATTTTCCATTAGGATTTCAAGGTTAGATTTCTTAGGAATGTTAGGAACATTGACAGCGGGTTTTTGATACCCTGGAGGTACAGCAGGTGCTTGGCCAGGTGCATATAAAGCGTTATTGCTCTTGTACGAGAAGTTAGGATGGTTCTTCCAACCAGGATTATAGGTATTGGCATAAGGATTTCCTCGAGCGTAATTTACCTGATCAGTTGATATTCCTGCTAAGATTTGACATTCGGTTCCAACATGACCAGGTACTCCACAAACTTCGCAGCTTGGGGTAACTGCAGCCACGGTAGCTGCAGGAGGCAAGGTCAAGCTTTCTATCTTTTGGGTAAGAGCATCTACCTTAGCATTAACTTTATCTAGGCTACTAACCTCGTACATCCCACCTTTGGCTTGAGTTTTCTCCACAGATGTTCTTTCTCCTCCCCACTGATAGTGGTTTTGAGCCCTGTTTTCAATTAGTTGGTTAGCTTCGTCATAAGGCTTGTCCATCAGTGTACCACCTGCGGCGGCATCTATAGATAGTCTTGTGTTGTACAAGAGTCCATTATAAAATGTGTGGATTATCAGCCATTTTTCTAATCCATGATGTGGGCACATTCGCATCATATCTTTGTAGCGCTCCCATGCATCGAATAGCGATTCAGTATCCTTCTGCCTAAATCCGTTGATTTGGGCTCTTAGTGCAGCGGTCTTGCTTGGGGGAAAGTATCGTGCCAAGAATACAATCTTCAGTCCTTCCCACGTAGTGACGAAATTTGATGGCAAGGATTGCAACCAAGCCCAAGCTCTATCTCTTAGTGAGAAAGGGAAAAGACGTAATCTTATCGCATCTTTACTAACACCGTTCGCTATAACTGTGTCGGCAAATTGAACGAATTTTGTAAGATGTTCATTCGGATCCTCAGAAGGATCTCCAGAGAATTGGCGTTGTTGGATAGCTGATATCAATGACGGTTTCAACTCAAAATCGTTTCGGTTTATTGCTGGAGCAGCAATGCTGTTATGGAGTTCTTGTTGTGATGGAGCTGCGTACTCCTTCAGTGGACGGGTCCTTTGTTCTTCGGCCATGCCTAATTCTGGATTGGTTTCGGTTTCAGAGGAAGAATTAGAATCTGTTTCAGAATCAATCTTGATTTCGGGTTTAGGTAAAGGAATAGAGTGATTTAAACAGTAATCCCTGACTGCACGTCTTACGGAAAGAATGCGTTCAGGTTTGTCCGTTGATTTGTCAAGTGGTTTGCCTTGTGAACGAGTCCTTGGCATATAAATCGACACAGGGTGTCTGTTGCTTAGTCTAAACGCGCAATAGAAGAATCGTAATTAATTGACTACCAGTCCCCGGCAACGGCGCCAAAAACTTGATCGGGACTTTATAAGTCTGTCGGGATACTAACTGCAAGTATATAGTTCAATCGTTCTAGTTTTAAAAGATTATCGAACCCACAGAGACTGAGGATCAATCGCATACGATCTAATGCTACAGTTTGTCTAACTAAGCGATGAATATTCGATTTTTGGGGGAAACAGTTTAATTAAAAATAATAGTACTAATTATACCGGTATGTGATAATCGGACTTAGGGAATTCGGTGAATCGCTTGGCCTATAAAGTATTTCGGTAAAAGCTAATTGTTTAAAAACCTGAGACATACACTCTTGTGTTTATGAAATAAGTCATGCTACTAAACCTAGTGGATGCACTTTAAATTTAATAACACTTTTTGAAAACAATTTGAATTTAACTAATTTATTAAAAGACTCTCGTGTATTTAAAAATCAATGCTTCGTTACCACTATCTGGGTTGAACTCCAGATCTCGCATGCAGGTTCTTGCCTTAATTAATTTCCCACTCTCGTGGCAAAATTGTGTTAATTAACCTCTCACTCTCGTGACAAGGATAGTTAAATTAATCTTGGAAATTGGAAACCAGAAATTGTTTTATAAATATTTTTGGCCAAGGTATCACTGAATTCTTTCAGTTCTTACGGCCATATACCGGTATTAATAATTTAGCCAGACATAATTAACTTAACAGCAATACAGTTCAAAATATAATTCATGGAAATAATTGGCATATTATAAAAATTGAATGAATAATAATTGCAATATAAAAAACCTGGAGTCAAAGTTGCTATGGTAATCTTGAGGTATTACAATAATCTAATCTTCGAGCTTGACTTGCAGTAAATGATTCGTGTTAATTCTTGAAAGAAGAATTAACACTTAAAACTAAAAACTAAGACTTTGAATGAAAATTACAGGAAAGTGAAAACAGAATTCCAAAACAAGAAAATTGGAAAATAATTGCAAAAAGAAAATAATATTTGTTCTGAGGAAAATTCTTCGACCCTTGAACTGTGCACTGGTACACATATATATAGCATAGGAAAAATCAGCAGTTTTTGAATTCTTGATGAAGTCTTCAGTGGAGAAAATACAGGAGCACTAATAGTGGTGGCAAGAAAATAAGGGACTCAGTAGAAAAAGGGAGAACGAGTCTGCCCTTAACGCCCACGTCTCAATCCATGCATAACGTCCACCTTCACGCGCGTGACGGTCGTCACATGTGGGTGACGGTCGTCACGCGCTGAAGTAGTGCCTTACGCTCGTCAGTGGTGTGTGACGAGCGTTTCCTTATGTTGGGGGGTGTTACGCCCGTCACAGGGACGTGACGACCGTCACTGTTCCAGAAGTCCAAACTTTGTATTTTTTTATTCTTTTTCTCTTTGTTTATTGTCTAGCCTTCTTCATGTTGTCCTTTTCCATCGGTTTGAGTCGACAAGTGTTATACCTGCAAAAAGATAAATAATCTCGGAATAATCGGGGGTTAAACGACTTAATGAAATATAAAATCGGTAAAAAGCATGGTAATTATACGATATGTTTTCTCGTTATCATTCGCTTGAGAGATTTTGGCAATCTGGCCATCTAGATCTTGGGCCCTTTCAGCGAACTCTAGGCCTCGAGCAATTTCATATTGGCTCTCTGCGTCTGAAACAGTCGAAAGGAGTTCCTCTTTGAGCTTAGTGTTAGCGTTTAACCTGGCTTCCAGCTCCTCGATTTGCGCCTGTATAGAGGCGTTATCCTGATCTATGGCTTCGATTTCCAGTTGCTTGGACGTCTTCTATTTCGACAATTCTTCAATTCGAGAAGTCGATTCAGCTACTTCAGTCCAAGCAGAAGAACTCTTGCCATGCAGCGTTTCGAGTTGGCTGTTGAACCCCCTTCGACGATTATAATCCGCAGAGACTTGGTCAATAATGGAGTATAACTCCAAGATGAAGCTGGAAATCTCTGGAGAAACAACAAGCAAATCGACTGCACCCAAGACAGCCCCCAAACAAGACTGGGCAGTAGGATCCCCTTCCAAAGCCTTCATTAGATCCCTCTTGAAGAACTGAGCCTTGACTTTCTTCAAGACCTCATCGAGAGGAGAAGCCGAAGTAGACTTCCCTGATGCAGTAGAAGCATCATGGATAGGGTCAGATGAATTTTCCCTGCTCTCGATGATGGCATTCAGGTAGCCAATTGGATCGTTTTGCTTCAAGAGGGCCAAGTCCTCTTTAGACCTGGGCTTTGTTGAGGTAACCGTTTCTACAGCAATGTGGGTTTGGGTCTGAGTATTTTCAGCAGCGTCAGCGTCAACATGACCCTCTTCATCATGTTGCTCTTCTGTCTCATTGACCACTTGAGCTTCCTCCTGGTGATGCTTCTCAGGGGCACCCTCTGTTTCAGCAAGAACTTCATCATCTACCAGTTCCTCCTCTCGTTGTCTGCTATGGTCAGCTGAATCTTGTGGCTCCGAAGTTTGATTCACTTCGTTAGCAGAACTGACGAAAGAAGAAGGATGGTAAGTGGGTTCCCCTGCGCTGTTTACAAAGGTATCAAAACCTTCGACAAGATGCCCAGTTGGTGCTGAAGTTCCAGTTGTTTCCTACAAATAGAAAAGAAAAATATTCTGATTAGAGAGATGCACAATCGAAGGTGATCATCGACACCTAAGTTAAAAGTGGTCGAAGGCACTACCTGTAAAGGGACCTCAGCCCCAGGGCTAGAGTTGTCACTCTCAACGGGTTTGCTGAGCAAGACATTTAGCTCCTCCTCTGTGGGTTCTTCGATGATCACAGGAGGTGGCCTGAGTTTACTCCCTTTGACTTTAGTTCTAATCACAGGTCGAGGCTCAGGAGCAGGGGCAGCCTTTTTCAGATTTCTCCGTTTGAGAGGAACAGGAGGAGATTCCTCCTCGTCGCCACTTGAAGATTCGACTGTTAATATAGGTCGCTTCTTAGGCGCAGGTTCCTGAAAGTCCCAAATGGAGTCGATTTAAAACACAACATCGAAAACCAGGATGTTTACAACCAAAGCAGGAAACAAGAGAAATTTTTGTTACCTGTGCTGGAGGTTTTGTAGAGGGACCTCCACCCCGATGGCTGTTTGTGGCTTTCTTAGCCACATGTTTTCGAACAACTGAAAGAAGAAACGTTCACAAGTTATATTTGGCAGATATAAGTTGAAATGAAAAGACAAGTATACTTCGAAGAGGGAACATACATTTCTTTATTTTTTCGAGAACCAAGACGAAGGACTTCTGGAGTTCGTCTGCAAAATCCTTTTCGTCGAAGAACTCTTCGACGTAATATCTCCTCCACCAGTCTTCAAAAGATGGTGAACAGAGGAAGTTGAGTTGGTAGTCGAACAATGATAGTACGGTCCGACCAACGTACCTACTAACATGCCTAGTAGCGGCATCCTCAGAGTAGTCATTACAAAAGTACAACAACGATTTCTCCCGAGGATAAATTGGAGAAGGAAGCCATTGGATAATGCCAAACTGTCGAGAGACAAGATTCGGCTGGTAAGCAATCAGGCTCAGCTGATTCTTTGAACTTTTGAAGCGCAATGGCATTATCCTTGGGGTAAGAAACGCTTCCCACATTGTTGTGTGCTCTTCAAGGTGAGGATCCTCTGATGATTTAGGATGGGGCCTGGTAAACCACCCTGGACCAAACTTTCGACCGGCGAAAGGGGCCATGGTCGAGGTAAATTCCTTCCTCCCTGCAAACATCTGAACGAAGTTTGCAAAGGTCTTTTGTAGTTCCAGCCCATCTTGAATAGGAGTTAATAAGGCAAGCCTGGTGCCTTCGACGCGCCTTTTGGCTATCTCAGGAGCCTTTTCATTTATCTGAGTCTTCTGGGGTAGAAAAGACTCAAAAGTGGCATTTAGCCAGAGTTGAAGTAGCCAGAAGGGACCAGCAAGAAGCAAGCTGACTCTATTTTCTATTATTTTTAATTGAGCCGCTCCACTGCTTATCGACTTATACAAGTTTGCCAATATTAATTCGGCCAAACAGATGTTTTGGCCGTGATGAAGCTGAGTAGCGAGGGTGACCATTTTCTTCGTCACCTGTAGGGATTTCGTGCAGAACACGAAGCGCTACAACCAAAGGGATAGAAACACAATGTGCTCCACATCAGTCACCACAGTCGTCGATTTGTCATGGTAATGGTTGGTGTAGGTGGTATAAGTGGGTTTGGTAGCAGGAAACCCAATCTGGTCTTCAGACATTTCCTCTGGGTCGAAGTAGTCCCCAGTTGGTCGAAGACCAGTAATAGCGGCCACGTCGAAGAGAGTGGGCGTTACCATTCGACAAGGCAAGTGGAAGGTATAGTGAGTATAGTCCCAAAACAGCAAAGAAGCTACCAGCATTTCAGGACAATAGTTAAGACCAGTTTTGGACAGCATGACTAGGTCATAAATCCCCATGCCTTTCCAAATCGAAGCCTGGCACTTCTCCATCTTGTTGAGCCAAGCGTTGTATTCTGGTGTAAGGTTAGGGCTAGACCTAAAAGCCCTAACCCCCCTGTTAAAGAACCGAAGATCTATTTTCTCTTTTGCAGGATCTTCGGTATCATCTGTCGCCTTCTTTGAGCACCCAATGGGTTTGAGTGCCTCATGGACGGGGAAGAAACTCTCGATTTTCGTTGGGTCAGCAATGCATGTTGAAAGAGGACCTGACATGGCAAAAACCTGGTTGGAATACCCAACAGGAATCAGCAGTTGAGAACCATAAGTTTCACGCTCAGCGTCTCCCATGGGTTCAGGAACCCTTCGCATTCCCATGGAGTTAACTATCGGAGCGGTTGAGAAGATTTCCAGTTGAGTAGTTTGAGAGGGAGTGCTAGATCTGGGGACATTGGAAGCACGAGTACGTGAAGCCATTTTTTTGGTTTGAGATGAAGATGGATGAAGATGAAGAACAAAGATTACTGGGTTTAGAGAGGAAGAAGCAAAGGTTTACTTGCAGAAAATTTCGTTCGACTGAAGATTTGGATGCAAGAAAGCGTAAAGAATCCAACAGAGGCACTCAGTTCTATTTATAGTGATTGAAAAATCACAAGTCTCGAGGTCATTTAATGCCACAAACAAGAGTGGGGTACGTGGCACTCATTTGGTGCTGTAACTGTTCTGAAGAACGGAAACGTTGCAGCATGCGTCCTCGATTTCAGGAAATAGTCATGATGACGACATTTGAAAGGACATCGTGCGTGCAAAAATGCCTTACTGAAGTGACGTCTTGGGAAAAGGTGAAATGATGACTTTTTGAGATTGTCAGTTGGTTGGTAGGAGACGAAAAGCACACAAACTAATTTGTGGCTGAGAATGAAGGACATGTGTCGAATGGAATCTCAAAGAATGCCTTTTTCTTTTCAGTGTCGAAATAAGACATTCTTGGGGGGCAATTTGTTGGCTCCTAAATTCGACACCCATGTTTATTATCATATAGACCATTAATTATGAGTCAGAAGAGTTTCCTACATAAGAAGGCTTCGACCAACTGATCATGTCGAAGGCTCATCAAAGAATGACAAGATACTTAGAGAAATTCCTTTAAGTTCGAATCTTGTTGTCTTCGACGTCGAAGGAACTTCTCGACAAAGGTCCCTGATGCCCAAGGTCGAACGGTTTGAGATTTGAATTGTTGGAGGGAAAACGGTTCCCATCAGTTACCAAGTGCAACGTGTCGAGAACATAGGCGTCGAAGGTTGTGAGCGTGCCATGTGGCGTCATCTCGAAGCGGTGTAACTGCCCAGCGGTTACTTAGGATTTTTTTAGTATAAATACTAAGTTTTTATGTAGTTATTAGTGTGTTCATCATTTTATACAAGTCACTCATTTAGATTCAAGTACCCAGCGTGAGAGAAAGAATCATTGAGAATGTATGTGTGAAACACCATTTAAATTAATCAAAGTCTTTTATATTCAAGCAATTTACCGTTGTTCATTTATTTACTTCCGTCGAAGCCTTTTATTTAACAATTCCTTAGCGTTTTTATTTATTCTATCAAGCTTTTCTCCATGCAATTTACTTAAAGTGTATTTACTTTACTGGCATTAATCACCATTAGGATTAGTCAAACTACAAAAATCAACCATGTCTTAGGATCAATCTGATCGATCCTGCGAGTCACCAAATAAGTAACCTTTTGGAAGATCAGCGGTTGTTTACCATTTTTCAGGGTAAACAAATACATAGATACATCTCCTGACTATTTTTTTTTCAAAACATGGGTGACACTCAAAATAGAGGGCATTGGCGTGGGTTTGAGTGTGTCAAAGATGCATTTATGGACGTTTGAAAGACAAAATCGAATTTTGAAAGATGTGATATGCTCATATAAGGGTGGAATGAGAATCCCCCTTTTGTTCTATCAAGATTTGGGCCAGTTCGTAAAAAAACAAAAGTAAAAAAAAAACAGAGCTCTATTATATTTTGGGTTAATAGTCATTTACCCCCTACAATATAGGTGAGTTTTGATTTAACCCCCTTTAAAAAATGTTTGATCATCCCCTTGAAATGTTAAATTCTAAGTCTTTTGCCTCCTAAATGAAAATATTATCCCCCTGTAAAATATATATATTTTTATTTACCTCATTTTTACATATTTAAGGGGTATCCAAAAAATTACAGGGAGTAATCGGAAAAAAAATTTAAAGGGGAATAAATCAAAACTCGCCTATATTGTAGGGGATAAATGACTACTAACCCTTATGTTGTAGTCTTCTTTTAAAAAAAATAGTCATTACTTATTTTAATCAAGAAAAAAACTCTTCTGACTTGTTTAATCAATTTTATTATTGAAGTTTTTAGAAAAATAACATTAATCTTGACCAATTTAATACTTTTTCATTGAAGTCAATATCCTTTTTTTTTTTTATTTGTCTCAAATTATTTGTCTCTTTAGAATATCAATGTGATATTTATTATTTCATTCTATTAACTTACCCTTATTTATTGTATTTTAATTCATGTAACTAGTCCACTATATATTATTAATAAAGTTATATTAATAAATGATATTCATTTTATCATTGAAATCAACATAATTAATTATTATCTTAAAAATATGAAAATTTTAAAGAAAACACCTATTATGAAACGCATAACTAAATAACATTTAAATCCTCTCCCTAAAAAAAAATATTTTAGAGGCATTAAATCACAAATTCAAAAATTGAACAACAACATAGTCCAATGGATTAAAATCATGTCCTTCAATGGATCAAATAAAAAAATCAAGAAAATGTTAAAATCAAGGGAAGGTATTTTCCACAAATCCATCAAGTCACAAACTCGACAAGAACACCATAAATAAATAGAAGCTTATTAATTGTCTGATACATGGGCAACTTTTTCAAGCTAGCAACTTCATTTACAGGCTATAATTTCAATATTAATAGAACATATCCTGAAATTCTATTTTTAAAGATGATAAGCAACTGCATGAGTAGAAGATATCCAATAGAAGGTATTAGGATTATAAAGGATAAATATAAAAAGGCAATTAAAAGCCAATTATTGAAAACACAATCGGAGTAGGTATGATGTTTTTGAACTCATGTGTTATTAATGTTGATTTATTTTAGTTTTGCATATGTACACAATTTGTTTGATAAAATATTTTATAGAATCATAACGTAGTTAATGATTTTAATTATAGTTTCTACCGGGAAGTTACTAAAGCAAGTGTTCATGTGGGAGCCCCTTGATTTTAGGATGCTTTATTCGTGTTTTTATATTGTTATTTTTAATCTGTGATGTTTCATTTATGAAATTCAAAGATATGAAATGACATTTTAAGGTTATTTGTTTTTAATATGTAAGCATGGAAGAAGGCTTTGTGGAAGCATAATGTCTATGGATTGACACTGAGTGTTGCATAGGCACACAATATATATTGGTATCGTTAGTCATACTAATGTTTTAATTTCTCTGATTTTGTCTCCTTTTTGCAGGCAGCTTACATCGAAAAGAAGCTTACAACATTGTTTGATTCGTGACCATCACCTGGCAGGAAAAGGCTTTGGTGGTTGTAACATAAAAATGAATTGATTTCAATACTATTCAATCATTTTAATTTTTTGTATTTACTGGCGATATTTGTTCAATTATGCATTTAAATGCTTAATGCTTATTACATGATTTTTTTGTCAATTACTGGCATTTTTCTGTGTGAATCAAATGGCTATATCCCTTTTCTGGTCCATTGCTGAAATTGGAAAGACAAGAGTTGTGGCTAACACGTTTTCATTGTTGCAATTGGAAGGACAAGAGTTTTGTCTAACACATTTTCAAGAGGTAAGTAACAATATCTCTATACATCTATACAACTCAATAATTTTTCAATATTCAATAAAATTTCTTTTTTTTCATGTGAAATTGATTCTTTTTATTTGATCATTGCAAACCCTCTAATCTCTCCATATATAGATGATATTAGGTCATGGATGATATGGTGCTATTATGCTTTGTTGGACCAAATGATTCAAGAAAGATGAATATTGTGAAAAACAAGAAGAAGAAGAAGAAGAAGAAGAAGAAGAAGAAGAAGAAGAAGAGAGAAGAAGAGAGAGAAAGATATTATTGAGTTAGTTAGTGTAACTAACTCTTAAACTGAAACTGTTATTATTGTTCCTGCAGTTATGTGGATTACAAAATAATGGCTCTTTATATAGGCAACATGCCTAGACCCAAATACAAACTAAAGTCCAAATAACAACTAACAAGAATTAACCAACTAACACCCCCCCTTAATTCATGTTATCAAGACTTCACATCCCAATGCCTTTCTTTAACTCTTCGGATCTCACTTTCTTCAGAGGTTTGGTGAATATGTCAGCTAGTTGCACTTCTGTCTTGCAATGTTCTATTTCAAGATTCCCTTTGTTTACTTGGTCTCTCAGAAAATGATATCTTTGTTCAATGTGCTTACTTCGACCATGACATATTAGATGATTCGCAAGATTTATTGGTGACTTGTTATAAACAAACAGCTTCATCTTAGATTCCATTATTCTGAGCTCTTCAAGTAGCATTTCGATCCATGCTGCTTGGCATGCAGCATATGATGCAGTCACATATTCTGCTTCGCATGAAGACAAAGCCAAAATGCTTTGCTTCCTCGAACTCCAGGAGATTGGAGCTACTTCGATCATGAAAATGTACCCTGTAGTACTCTTCTTTTCATCTTAATCTCCATTGAAATTTGAGTCAGTGTATTCATGCACTTCGACCTCTGTACTACTCTTCGATCCTTTTGGCAACAACACACCATGATCAACAGTTCCCTTGATGTATCTCAACACTCTCTTTACTGCAATGAGATGACATTCCTGAGGCTTCTCCATAAATCTGCTCAATAATCCTACACTTTGGAAGATATCTGGTCTAGTATTGCAAAGATACCTCAATGATCCCATAATTTATTTGTAAAGGATCGAACTTACAAACTCATCATTCGATTCCTTCTTCAGCTTTGCTCCAGTCTCTAATGGAGTAACAGCTGCCTTACAGTTGCTCATATTGAACATCTTCAATATATCTTAAGAATACTTCGTTTGATGCAAGAAAACTCCTCCTTCGATGTCTTTGAATTCCATTCTCAGGAAGTAGGAAAGATTCCCTAAATCATACATTTCGAATTCCTGCATTAACTTTGACTTTACCTTCATAATCTCAGCTTCATCTGCTCCTGTAATAAGTAAGTCATCAACATAGAGGCATAAAATGATTTGATTGGCTCTTTCAACATCATTTACATACACTCCATGTTCAGAGACACACTTTGTGAACCCTGCTTCGATTAGGAAGCTATCTATCCTTTTATTCCAAGCTCTAGGAGCTTACTTCAAGCCATAGAGAGCCTTCCTCAATCTGTAAACCTTCGGCTCCTTCCCTTTGACGTCGAAGCCTGGTGGTTTAGTGACATAGACTTCTTCTTCCAGAGGCCCATTCAAAAATGCTGACTTCACATCAATTTGGTGCATTTTCCATCCTCTATATGCAGCTATCGAAACAACAACCCTGATTGTTTCGATCCTAGCAACAGGCGCATACACTTCATCAAAGTCAATACCTGGTTGTTGTAGAAAACCTCTGGCCACCAGTCTTGACTTGTACTTTGTAATCTCACTATCTGGAATTTGTTTCACCTTGTAGATCCATTTCACATCTATTGGTTTCTTGTTGGTTCTTTCGACAAGATCCCAAGTGTTGTTCTTCTCAATGGTTCTAAGTTCTTCTTTCATGGCTTCATACCAATTCGAATTGCTCAAGGCTTCACCCAAGTCAATTGGTTCTGCTTCAGCCATCATCATGGCTTCTTCGATTAAGTCACCATCAGCATCTATTGCTTGATCTAGAAACCTCTCATATCCAGTCAGCCTAGTTGACTCAGTTCTTGTTCTTGTGGATCTTCTTTCATTCTGCACAGGTGGTTCTTCATTTCGACCAGTCAAAGTATCACCTTGTTCATTTTGACTTGTCAAAGCTTCATCTTCTTCAAACACAGTTGTGACTGTGTCTGATTCTTGTTGAACTGCACTTTGACTCCAATCCAATCCTTTTCTTTCGTCTACAAGAATATCTCTACTGATCACTAGTTTATCTTCGATTAGTGAATACAACTTGTACGTACCAGTCAAATGATAACCTATGAGCACCATGACTTCACTTTGATCATCCAACTTCTTTCTCAATTGTTCAGATACATGCCTGAAACATATTGATCCAAAAATTCTAAGATGACTTACATTTGGCTTCGACCCTGTCCGAGCCTCATGTGGTGTCTTTTCGACCATCTTCTTCGTTGGACATCTGTTTAGAATTCTAAGATCTCTTAGGTATATTCTTAGCTTTCAACATATATTTGGTCATGTTCAGTACACTTCTATTATTTCTCTCAGCAATGCCATTATGCTGAGGTGTATAGGGTGCAACAACCTCATGCTCTATACCTTCCTCATTGCAAAATTTGGCAAATTCTGCTGAAGTATATTCACCACCACCATCAGTTCTTAACCTTTTCAATTTGCAGCCACTTTGTTTCTCATCATGCAACTTGAACTTCTTGAACTGTGTGAATACCTCACTCTTCCTTTCAATGAGGTAAATCCACATATGTCTGGTGAATTCATCAATGAGAGTAAGGAAATACTTGTTACCTCCATTGGAATTTACTTAGAAAGGTCCACACACATCTGAATGAACCAACTCCAGTTTTTGCCTTGACCTTATAGGCAAATCACGTTTGAATGCCTTCCTTGCCTGCTTAGCTTTGCAGCATTTTTCACATATCTGCTTTGGTTCCTTCATACGGCAACCCAAGCACCATTTTCTTCTGATTGAGTATACATAAACTTTTGAAGTTTATATGTCCATACCTGTGATGTCATAGTCAGTTCTTGTCTTCTTCTGCAGTTGAAGCAAGACATTTGTCATCTGATGTGTTGAGTTCGACTTTGAAGGTTTTGTTTTCCGCCAATGGTGCTTTCATGATTAGCCTCCCATCAGCCCTATATACCTTCATCTGATTATTCTCCAACTTCATATTAAATCCTTTTTTAAGTAATTCACCTACACTTATCAAGTTACTTGTCATCGAAGGTACATACAAAACTTCAGTGATAGTAGTCTTTCGACCATCCTTCCTGATAATTGAAATGTCTCTTTTACCACCTTATTTGATATGTCTGCCATCTGCAAACTTTATCACCTTTTCGACTGACTCGTTTAACTTAGTAAACCAGTTTTTATTACCAGTCATGTGGTTGCTACATCCTGAATCCAGATACCACATGTTGTTTTTTTTAGTGTTCGATTGAGTGTTCACCAGCAACAACACATAATCAAAATCCCTACTTCCAGCTCGTGCATATTGAGCTTCATCACTATCTTTCGACCTTGTAGCTTTCTTGCTTCGACAATCTCTAGCATAGTGGTCAAAACCTTGACAATTGTAACATTGCACCCCTTTCGTGTCAACTTTCTTTCCAGAATACTTGTTGCCCACTCCTTTCGAATCAGTATTCTTGCTTGACTTCTCATCACCAACAAGATTCTTACGCTGCTTCGATTTCTCTTTTCCAGCTTTCTTGCCGAATCTTGATTGCAATGCTTGTTCAGCTGTCTTCTTCCTTTCCGAGTTTCTTTGTTGCATCCTCATTTCATGAGCCTCCAAAGAAGCTTGAAGTTCTTCCAACTTCATCTTAGATATATTATTGGCCTCTTCGATTGTTACAACAAAGTAATCAAAATCTACAATTAGAGATCTTAATACCTTTTCTATCTTCTGCAGATCCGTTAGCGCTTCACAACACGCCTTCATCTGGTTTGTTAGCATCACCACTCTTGAGAAATACGCTGAAACATATTCATCCTCTTTCATCTGCAGCATCTCATACTGCTTTCTCAGAGTCTGCAACTTCACCTTCTTCAATTTCTCATCTCCACCATACAAAGACTTCAGCTTTTCCCAAGCTCCTTTTGTTGTTTCTTCTTCGATTATCTTCTCAAACATACCACAATCCACACACTAGTGAATCTAGAACAGCGCCTTGCCATCTTTCTTCCTCTGATCTTTGTGCGCAACTTTCTAGGCTTCCGTAGCATCTTCCTCCAGTTGTGACATTCCATCATTCACGATTTCTACAATATCTTGAAATCTGAAAACAAGCTTCATTTGTGCCACCCATCTTTGATAGTTTTCACTTTTGAAAACCGGAAGATTTGCTGGAAATTGTGATGAGGTTGTTAATCTGTTTGCCATTAGACTTCTCTCTAAAACAAGCTCTTGATACTAATTTGTTGGAACAAAGGATTTAAGAAAGATGAATATTGTGAAAAACAAGAAGAAAAAGAAGAAGAAGAAGAAGAAGAAGAAGAAGAGAGAAGAAGAGAGAGAGAGATTGTTGAGTTAGTTAGTGTAACTAACTCTTAAAATGAAACTGTTATTATTGTTATTGCAGTTATGTGGATTACAAAATAATAATCCTTTATATATGAAACATGCCCATACCTAAATATAAGATAAAGTCCAAATAACAACTAACAATAATTAACCAACTAACATACTTCACCTATGATGTATATAATGACTGCAATAAACATCAATGAATTTCTTGACAAAAGATGAAGTACTGTGAGATCTTATTCTTATTGAGATAATTATTGGACTTCAACCTTATAATCCTACATAACTACTAATTATTGGACTTCACTGTAAATAATTATTCGAATTTTCCTCTATCATTTATTTAATTCATTATTGAAGCCTAACTTTCTTTGTGTAGGTACTACTGCTGCACCATTAGTATGTTTGCTAATTTAAGATAAATCACAATCTATCCATTTATATTTCCGCAACACAATCATTCTTTAGGATTGTAAGTATGTTCAGGGTATCATTAATGTAGTTCAATAGAGGATGCCATAGTATTTTGTGTTTTACCTAAAATTCTCTGTCAAAGCATGAAACCATGATCTTTGAAACCATGGACCTCGCAAAAGGGATGTAGCTCAAACTATCCCTGTCAAATAAAATACCAGTTATTGAAAGTAAATCATTGTACACGTGAGTGGAAACAAGCATAGTGTCTCATTTGAATAATCATATTGCATGCTCAAAAGCTATCATATCATATTGTATGTTGAAGTGAAATAAAATATAACTAATATGTGTTATGTCATGCATTACAAATTTAATTTGTTTTTTTTATCCGTTTGTTATTATCGTTATATCATTTCATAATAAATATTAGTGCACAATAAGGAAAATATAAAGCAACATTGAAAGTTACTCTCTATTTTGCAGTGGCAGAAAAGCTTTTATGCTGTATGTATTTTTGAACAGAGTAGGCATATCCATGGCTGGTGGTGCAACCACTGCTTCCTTCTCTATCTACTACCACAAACTCTTCAACTTCTCCGTTGCTAGGACGGGATATTTTTTCAACTTTTACTTTGGGTTGGTTTTCATTCAATGATAATACCTAAGTCTTTATCCGATGCTAATTGGGATTTTCCCCTCTGTGCATCCATCGATTTAACATTAGATTGCTTATTTCGTCCAAATTCCCTTCTCTTATGTTAATCGATGTTTTGATTGCTTGTGCAGATGGTTGAACCAATGCTAAAAGCTGCCGTGTATCCTTCTTCATGTGATTTATCTGTATTGTGTGGTTTCTACTATAATGATATATTCATTTATATTATATGTTGGGTTTAGTTGATTGGAATGGAAACAGTTTGATCATGGTATAATAAGGAATGTACACCTTTCATGTTTACTTCATCATGTAGGTAATTAGGTACCAATTTATCTTACAAAGTGCATATTAATACATTTATTATTTGTCATTCTTAGTCATTCTTTTACCCATTTTGTTGATGTTTTCCCCAGCGCATCTCAGTTAGTTGTCACAGAACTTTGTTGAAATAGGAAAGAAAAACTTCTTATTTCTTGCTTCATAACCTCAACATTTTATGGTTGAAAAAACCTCAAAGAGTTGAGTCACAAATTTTCTGTATACTTTGGTTAGAAATTGTTACCATGGTTAGCTGCAGTATTTTAGTGCATGCTTCCTGAACATTTTTTTTCGGAATTAGTCAAGATTTTCATATAAAATTTCTTTCCTTGATTTTTTAATAGTGAGATGTCTGTTTTCTTTGCCTGATCCATTTTTATGGGAATGTCAAGTCTTCCATGCTTGAATATTTTTTTTGAAATAACTAGGTATTAAAAAAAATCGCAAATAACCATGTTTCAGAGAAAATTACGCAAATAACCATGTTTCAGAAAACTCCACAAGGGAGGAGCCAACCCAGTTGGCGCCTACACCTTATTTTAAAGGGCAGGCGCCATCTCAATTGGCGTCTAGGTGTGAAAGGTTTGCCCTAAACCAAATGAGATGGCGCCTTAGTGCAATTGGGAGGCGATTTTTCGCGCTTTTTTATTTTAAATGCGGTGCGTTACGTAAATGATATAGGATCAACAAAATTGATTTTTTATTTACACAATATGATTACACACATAATGATTACATAAAAATATACAGATTAATCAGTGGTCCCCCGGAACCCGATAATGACCCCCGGTTCCGCATCCCCGTCCTCGCCTTTCCCGTACTGGGTTTCGTCGCGTTTCTTGTTGTGGCAGGGTCGATGGTCCAGCGAAGTCAATGCGTTCCGGATCCATGAAATCGGTCAGATCTCCATATCTAGAAGATCCGCTTTAGTACAGTCGGTTGCCCATACCCTCAAAGTTTGATCGTGTTGGTGGTGGGTGGGGTTCCATGGATGGTCTGTAGCACTGGTCGTCTGAGTACGGGGGGTAAAAAGGAAATGGATCTTGGGGTGTTTGGTATTGAGAATGTTGGGTGCTTTGGTGATGTTGTGGTTGATGGTAAGTTGGATCGGTTGGTTCATAATCTTCGGACAATCCCAGATCAGCGCTAAGGTTGGATGTTGAGGGGCCCATATTGGGATATGTAGAAGACTGAAATTGTGTGTGGGATATGCGGGTGTGTTGGTATTGTGATTGAAATTGTGGTTGGGTGAGAGGCATATGGGGGTATTGGTACTGAGGTAGTGATTGTGGTTGGTTGTGGGACATATGGGTGTAATTGTATTGTGGTGGTGACTATGGTTGGGTGTTTGTGGTTCTGTTTCATCGGGGGGTGATGTGAGGTTGATGTGTGTTGGGTTTGTTGTTGGGGAAATGAGAGTTATGCCCATTGTGTTCGTGGGTAAACCAAATACATTGGATGAGACACGTGCATTTATGGGGCACTAACCAATCTGTACCAAGATAAATATTGATCTGTGTGTCGCATATTACCATGGTTGAGGAAAACTGGGAATTGCAAGACATATCGGTGACGCCTCTGCCACATCTTACACCATTTTGGAGCAAAATCTTTCCATTTGGTAAGACCCCATTGGGTGTCGACCCTTTTGGGATGCCACGGGGACAAATAAGTCGGATCGCCGGGTATCTTGATGCATTCCAAATTGCATCTTGACACAGTCGCTGTGGTGCATCTCCACAATATTGAACCGTATGATTTCAGTCTTTGCGCTCCAAATTGCTGCATCCTCGGGGTTTGGTTCATGGTCCAAACCCAAATATGGTCTCCAGACAAACTGCGGATAAAATTAAATCAGCTTAATGAAAACGTGATAAATAAATAATTTTAAGTAGAAAAGTTGAAAGGTATGACGTACATCATCCGGGCCAAGGTGATCCAATATATTGCAGTATAGAGCGACATTGAATCTTGGATTCTTGCCGTAATCCATACCCCTCACGCAATACCTAAAGGAATTGAAAAATATTTTATTTTTATCATATATTTGGTGAATAGATGAATAGTAATAAATTATATAAGTTGATGACTTACTTTGTTGCGTATGGGAAAACGAATGTGTTGTTGTTGACGGGGTTTAAGGACTCCATTCTCCACCAACCCCAGGCTTGAAGTAAAAAAGTGCATCCATAAAATGTATATTTTTCCTTGATTGCATTTTTACACAAGGAACTGTATAGATGGGCTAAAACAGTAGAACCCTAACTATACTTTCTAGTTTTTTCGAAGTCTCTAAGTAAATTTAAATACATAATATTTACACTATTTCCTGTACTTTCGGGAAATAAAAAGGTTCCAAATAGTATCATTATATAATTTCTAGCTTTTATTACCTTAGCTAGCTCGGAGGAATTTTCGTTTAATTCCTGAGTCGCATAATGATTTTTTAGCTCAGTAAGTAGTATACCCCGACCTCTTGCACCACCACCTTTAACCATATCCCTGCCTAAGAATTCTTCACATAGAGAATTGGGTTGTTGAACCGACCCGTTAACCACCTTACCATCGTCAGGGAGACCCAATAACATGTACACGTCCTCTAGTGTGACAGTATATTCACCTATTGGTAGATGAAATATATGGGTCTTTGGTCTCCACCTTTCCAACAGTGCAAGTATGAACTTTGAATCAATCGTGCAATTGGAGATCTTTATAACGTTTCCGAAACCTGCGTATTCGAGATAGGGTACGATCAATGGGTAAGGAGTAAGGTAGTTGTGTGACCAGATTCTGAATCTTTTAGTATCCTAAGTTAATAATGTAAAAAGTGTAAGAGTAGGTAATATGAATAAAGCATTAATAGAAGTATGAAAAATGTATAAGTATATAAGAAACTTACAAACGCTACAATGTTGTCCCTTGTGCCTCTGTGAGAATCACCCATTGTGAGAAGAGCCATTGTTGAAAATGTCTGAGATTATGAAAGAGTTTTAAATTGTATGAGATTATGAAAGAGTTTGTAGCAGAGAGTGAGACGATTGTGGATGCGATAGAAGTATGTGAGGCTCTGTATTTATAGGAAAAATTTTATCATAGAGTAAGTGAGGTGGTAGGTGGGTGCATGCATGCATGCATGATAAGTGTCACTCTTGCAGTGTAGGTGCAGGCTACGTGGCAGCGTTGGGGAATGCATCTCTTCATGCATGTAACACGATTAGACATGAAGGGAGACGCCATTGGACTTGGCGAAAGAGTACAAAAATGAAAGGTGTCGCCATCCCTGTTGGCGAATAAGAGGTGGCATGGGTTGCAGTGTAGGTGCAAGCTAGGTGACAGCCTTGTAGAAGGCATCTCTGCATGCATGTAACACGATTGGACGTGAAGGGAGACGCTATTGGACTTGGCGAAAGAGTACAAAAATGAAAGGTATCGCCATCCCTGTTGGCGAATAAGAGGTGGCATGGGTTGCAGTGTAGGTGCAGGCTAGGTGACAGTCTTATAGAAGGCATATCTGCATGCATGTAACACGATTGGACGTGAAGGGATGCGCCATTGGACTTGGCGAAAGAGTACAAAAATTAAAGGTGTCGCCATCCCTATTGGCGAATAAGAGGTGACATGGGTTGTAGTGTAGGTGCAGGCTAGGTAACAGCCTTGTAGAAGGCATCTATGCATGCATGTAACACGATTGAACGTGAAGGGAGGCACCATTGGACTTGGCGAAAGAGTACAAAAATGAAAGGTGTCGCCATCCCTGTCGGCGAATAAGAGGTGGCATGGGTTGCAGTGTAGGTGCAGGCTAGGTGACAACCTTGTAGAAGGCATCTCTGCATGCATGTAACACGATTGGACGTGAAGGGAGACGCCTTAGAGGTTGCTTACTGTTGGTTTATTCAAATTCAGTATAACCTATTTAATCTTACATTTATCAAAACACTCCTACACTTAATCACTCAAACAGTAGAACATTCAAAAATTCAAGCAATTAACTCAAATACTTCAAACCTTCAAACAGTCATACAATGGCCTATGCACCCCAATATGTGATCAGTGCATATTTCAACGGTGATACATACATTTGTCCCACCTCTGGGTTTTTATTTAGAGACACTGAGAACATCCGATTTTGTTTAAACAGGAAAGCCAATTTTTTGTATTTCAAAAAACGATTGGAGGTCAAACCTGGACGAGGTCCCGTGACACAAATATTTTATCAGAATCTGGTTTTTTTTTAACAACCAAATAATATTTTTAAAAGGTTGAGGTTCAAGATGTAACAACCCGAATTTAATTAATTAGTTAATTAAATTAAATAAGGATTAATTATTTAATTTTGATGAAGTTTGGTAGTTAATCAGATCGTCGGTATCATTTGAGAAGTGCTATCAGATTATCAAGTAGAGTTGAATTTTATTCGGTTAACCGGAGATTTAATGCGAGTCAGTTACCGGAGTAATAATATTAGAAATAATATTATTATTGGAATTTGACCGTTTGAGATAAAGTCGGATTTAATCGGTTTGACCGGGAAATAAGATTCGATATAATAATATTTGTCTTGATAAATTATATTTACTTAATCGGTAGTATACTACTCGGTCCGGTATGTGATTTCCAATAGTTTTAATTAATATTATCTATATTATTATTTTTTAAAAATGACCGGTTAATATTTATTTTGGTCAATCGATATTTATTTAATCGGTTATTCGGTCCGATAGTTGATTATTTTGGTTTATTCAATTTATCAGAAAATAATTATTTTATATGATAATATTGTATTTTGGTGTATATTAATTAATTAATTAGTGATAATTAAATTATTAAAATATTTATTTAATTTTGTTAAGATTAGTTTAATTAAATAATATGAATTAGTTTTATTATATAAATAATATAAGTATATAGGTTAGCAGTACGTTATATATATATATATATATATATATATATATATATATATATATATATATATATATATATATATATATATATATATATATATATATATATATATATATATATATATATATATATATATATATATATATATATATATATATATATATATATATATATATATATATATATATAATATAAGTTAGTTTTATATTATATGTTAGTTTTATAATATAATAATATATTTAGTTTTATAATATATATAATAAGTAAGTAGTATATTAGTAGTGTGGGATAGTTAGAAAGAGAGGAAAAAAAATCAGAAAGTTGAGAAACAAAGAGAAGTGAAATAGAGAGGAGAAGAAGAAGAGAAAAAGGGGGAAAATTTAGGGTTGAAGAGAAGAGGAATTTCTGGAATCAAACCGAAGAGTTTGTTCTGGAGATTAATCGGTAAGGGTTAGAATTCCTCTAAACATCTAGTCTATTTTTATTGTATTTGATTTTGGTTTTTTTTCTTCGATTTAGGCAGTAAAGTTAGTTATCCGGAAATTAATGAAATTTGACGGGTTAACTAAGTTAAATGCGTAGGTAATTATGGTTGAGTTATTTTTTGAGATTGCGACATTTTCGGAGAACGATCGGGACTGTGTTGTTTCAAATTAACCGATTTAGACAGTAAAATTAGTTATCTGGAAATTAATGAAATTTGACGGGGTAACTAAGTTAAACGCGTAGGTAATTATGGTGGAGTTATTTTTTTGAGACCGGAAAATGGTAAAGGAGAAATGAAAAATATTATTATAGTATTTATTTAATTATATTAAATTAGTTTAATAAAATATTAATTTTCATTATATATATATATATATATATATATATATATATATATATATATATATATATATATATATATATATATATATATATATATATATATATATATATATATATATATATATATATATATATATATATATATATATATATATATATATATATATATATATATATATATATATAAATTTCTAACTAACCTACTGTTAGTTTTATATTATATATATAAGTAAAATAGTTTAATTAATATATTAATATATATTATAATTAACAGTGTGATTAATTATATAATCGGTTACAGTTTACCGATAAAACTTGATATTTTGAATTCGATCGAAGATGAATTAAATTGTAGACGTGTGGTATATTGGAATTGTATTGTGAAATATCGATTTCGGAAATAACATGTTCGGTTTATAAATGTTATGTTGTTGTGTGATTAATTAATATAACCGGTTGCGATTAATGGGTAAAACTTAATATTTTGAGTTCGACCGGAGATTAATTAAATTGTAGGTGTGTTGTATTTTCGAGATATTTGGTTAATTTCTGATTCCGGAAATGATGTGTTTGGTTTATAAATATTTTGGTGTTGTGTGATAATTGTTGAAATGAAATAAATGATGTTTGTTGTGCGATGTTGTGAGATTAATTCATAGGGTTGAATTATGATGATGTATGCTTGTAATTGAGATAGAGGGATGTCTTGATTTGCATAATTGTTGTTGTTGAGTTGCACACCGCATCATAAATCGTGTCAAGAGGCGATGCCCGTTAGTCTTGTGGAGGCTAGTGGCTCGTCCCAAACTCAGAGTGGAGGTTTGAAAGCTTAGGGAATGGGCTTTGTGATTATTCGTCTGAGGGATAGACAATCGGTAAATCTGAAGAATAATAGATGATTGGTACCACATGCATGAGTCGTGATGTTGTGTCGAGTCGCACATACACACTTTGTTAAGCTGGTGTTTTGTTGAATATTATGCATTATGTGCTAATTGGTAAATGAAATTGATTGTGTTTGATTTCTTTGAGTTGTTGAATATGGAAATTGGATTAAATGAATATATTATGTGGTTTATGCAAGAGTTGGAAAAAGAGTAAGATTCCTTTATTTAATGCATTTCATTTGCTTTAAATTACATACCTTATGTTTGTTGGAATTCTTACCCTTCTGTTGGAAAATGCTTGCTACAGCATTGTTCAGGTACCGAAGACGGTAGTGCGAGGCACTAGCTTAGCGGATGCATTTGGATTTTAATCCGTTTTATTTTTGGTTTATCGAGTCGATGCTCTGGTTGTAACACTTGAGGGTTAGGTGTCCGCATTCGAACTCGTATATTTTGTATATGGATTATACTTGTATATAGTCCATTGTTTTGATTATATGTTGATGTATGGATATTATGACTTGATAACATGTTTGGTGTATGAACCGTGTGGCTTAATGCCTTGAATTTTATATTTTGATTCCTCCTTTGGAGATGAAGTTATTATAATTCCGTTGCGTTTGCACGAAAAAGAAAGTATATGCCATGAATGTATTGTGTGATTAAATGATTAAAGTGACGAATATGTCATGTCCATTTTTCTTGAATATGTGAATTGATGTTGTGACACTCCTTTCGTGCAAATTTTATTTTCTCTGATTTTAATTATATCATTTAATTCAGGGTTTATTAGAAGGGGTGTTACAATAGTGGTATCAGAGCAGGTCGGTCTATCGGCCAGGTTGTTTATGTGTTTACTCCCTTTTGGTATGCGACATGTGTGTGAATCACTATCGGTACTTGATTGTTTCCTTTTCGTTGTCTGCAAAGGTACGTGTGAAATAAGTGGGGGAGAAGTTTCTTCTCCGAAGTTTTGTGCAAGAGGTTGGTTCAGTATACCGCCGATTGTAAGATGTAAGTATTGTCGAGCAGTTGATGCTTCAGGCATGGTTATGTTTAAGTAGCTTGAAGGGTAAGATTGAAGACGCTGTTTTGGTTTGGTAACGATGGTTGATGTCACCTCATGATTGTTGACTATCTATTGAAAAATTGAGGAACTGATCACCCTTAATCTCTTGTTGATAGTAGTCGGGATCGTGTTGGATGGGATGGACTTATTGTGCCAGCTTGACAGTGTGTGAAATTAGTTGGGTCGGCAAGAAGAGAAGCGTTATGGTTTGCGTAACGAGAGATTTAGATCTTGATGAGAGCAAGATAAAGTCATGTGACCTATTGGATGTAATTTTTTTTATGAAGTGTTTTGTGATGAAGTAAGTGGAATGGTATGAGAATGTAAGGTGAAGTCTTAATGGGTTTTGTTACTAGAACTAGTTTGAATTCGAGGATGCCTATAAGAGGTCTGATTCTAGATTGAGAAAGTTGAAGAGTCAACTTGAGGATTTGTTTGAGAAGAAGTTTCTTCGTCCGAATGAGTCGCCGTGTGTGATACGGTGGGAGAACTGTCTTGAGGTTTTGCGTTTTTCGCAAATGTCTCGGTTGAGCAAGAGTCGCCACCGACTTTTTATTTTATCCTAAGGAAAGGTTAAAAAGCACAGGAAAAACCTTTGAGATGTTTTCTTGGGTTCGGGGAGTAGATTATAGAAAGGGAAGGTATTAGCACCCTTTCTATCCATGGTTATCCATGGGCTCTTAGTTACTTGCTTAGATCACTTGTCTTTGCTTTTCAATTGTTTGAAATGGTGCTTTGTGTGTGTGGTTTTTTGAAAATGTTTTGAAAAAGATGCCTTGTCTAGGAAACCATTGTAACAATTCTTGTTTGAATGTTTTACAAGGGTATTTGTCTTTTTGAAAAGATGTTTCAATGTTTTTGAAAGTTGTTTTTGAAGTTGTGTTGTAAGGTGTGTTTTGAAAAAATGGCAAGGATTGTTTTGCAAGTTGATCAAGTAACCAAGAGCTATCTACTCTAAATTTCTCAAAGATCTTTCTTATGTTTTAACCCTTTTAACAGTGTTGTTTCACCATTGTATTTGGTGAACAACCTTGTGTTAGAATGTTAACGGGACGGGCGCGGGTCATCGTTTAGACCATGAATGCAATAGTGTCAAGTATTTTGGCAATTTTCTTGAGGGACTTGATTATTTTTGTTTAGGAAACTTGATAGTGTCATCGAGGGACTATGATCATTTTGTTTGTTTTTGTTTTGCTAAAGTACTTGACATGCAAACATGGGCCATTTTTGAAGGCAACAAGTGGAGTAATCCTAGGGGTGCAAGTGTGCATTGTGTTTGTTTTTCAAGCATATTTATCTTGGATTTAGGTCAAGCTATTTGTTGATTGATTTTGCATACAAACTCTAGGTCTATCATGACATAATTGAAAGTTTTTAAATGCGAGAATTTAAATGCTAAGCTATTACAACAAGATATAGGGAGGGGGTACAAGTTTGAATTTGGGGATATTTAACAAGAAATTAAATTCTAAGCTATTACATCCATATTGAATATACAAGACAAATATCTAATATTTAAATAAGTACAAATAAATAAATATCAAATTGTGATCGGTGGATCTGGAACTGACTGTTTAACGCTGGTTCGCGAAATGTCACGGAAGCAAGAGTCGCCACCGTCTTTTATTTTCTCCAAACGGAAAGGACAAAAGCACAGAAAAATTCCTTTAAAGAGATTGCTCTCGGTTCGGGAGGTAGGTTATAGAAAGGGAAGGTGTTAGCACCCTTTCTATCCATGGTTATCCATGGGCTCTTAGATACTTGCTCAATGTGTTTTCAAAAATGTTTGCTTGCTTTTCAATGTGGGTTTCAAAAATATTCTTTGAAAAATTTCAGTTCGACTCGTACGTCAGAGTGTTTGAAAAATTTGCTTTTGAAAGTTTTTGAAAAGTGTTGGTGTGAAAAGTCTTTGAATTTTTGTTTTGAAGAGAGCAAGTATCCATGAGAACCTACCTACCCTAAGGAATTCGTCTGTGTAAATGTCCTTTAAAGTAGTGCCATCCCACCATTGAGAGGTAGGTAGCACCACCGTTGGAGGTGTTCGGGTCAATTCGAGTTTGTAGGGCCATGGTGATCACCGGAGCAATGGGAAGACACCTTAGAAGCTACCCTTATGCCATTGATCTTTTTATTCCGAGGCAACTATTCCGAGGCAACTTGTTTCGAGGCAACTAGATCAATGGAACATAAGGACTTACTAAGACGCCCTATACTCGACGATCACTTTTCGAAAGGCAACAGTGAGGCGTACCCTAGGGGTGGTGTGTGCGAATTGTGTGTCATTTTCAGTTTATTGTTTGTCTTGTCATGCATTGGTGATCTAACGATTCGATTTTATTTTTGGGCATTCATTCTTTCATGTTATTGTTTAACAGTTATAAAGTTTGCGAAAAAAAATAAATCTAAACTATTACAAATGGCGCGGGTCCACATCGCCAAAAAAACCGAACCCGATTTGACTGAAAGTAAAAAAAACAATAAAATAAAAGTGCGAGAAATAAATCTAAACTTATTACAAGGCTTTGGGGCATATACAGAGGTATTTAAACAATATAAAATAAATGCGCGAAATAAGGAGATTAAACAAAACTAGGGCGTTGGACCCTTTTACAAACAATTAAAATTAATCAAGGAATTTAAAATTAAAATTAAATGAAAAATAGTATTTTTGTGTTTTTTAGATTTAAAAGAAAAAAGAAAAAATTAACTAAAATTAAGATGCTAAACCCTAGTTCTAATGTTTTTTTTTTGTTTATTATGAAAATATTGACTTTTAACCTAATTTAACTCTAAATTAATTTATGTACAATTTTTAATTTATGAAAATAAATAAATAATATTATTATTCTGAAAAAAGGAAAAATAAAAAAAGAAAATAAAAAGTTATTAAACCTAAATTCTATTTTTTGGATTTTTATTAAAAAGGATTAAAATTGAAAACCTAATTAAAACTAAATATTTACATGTTATTATTTATACAAAAAAAATATTTAAAATAAAATAATTATTAATTTTTTGACTTTTCTGATTTTTGTAATGTTTTTGCATTTTGATTAAAAATTAAATAAAACAAATAATTAAAATAACATAACAATTAAAATAAATGAAGAATATAAGAAAAATAAATTTGGCAAACCAGGGTGGGGTGTAGCCCCAGAATTGGAGGTTCAGCTTTGAAAAGCCTGGCCCATTTGCTTGAATTGGTTGACCTTCCTGGATAGAGTGCTGCACGTTGACTGGAATCTATGATACGCCTTTGGTCATGGCCCTTGGATTGCTTCTGATGGACGCGTGGAGGTTGATTTTTGAGTGTGCATGGTGTACCCCTATAGTAACGCTGCATGGGAATTAGGATAGAAAAACATTATGGAAATTGTTCTGACCTGGGACTCGAACTCAGGTCAAGGACGTGAACAATCCCTTTGCTTACCAATTGAGCTGAAACGCGCGTGTTAATATATTACAACGAACAAATAATAAAAACAAAACAAATTGTTAGTGGATGACTTGGCGCGAACTTTCAAACACGCCAATCGCTGTGTGACACGAGACCTTCTTCTTCCTCATCCTGTAAAACAAAACCCTATGGCCACAGTTTTTCATGCGTGGCTTAAAGCTAGCTACAGAAAAATAGCGATTAGCTTATTTCCTAATATAAATTAGGCGCGAGTATGTAGATCTTTTCGTCCAGATGCATGGAGTGTGATGGCAATGGTCTTGAGCTCTGATTTTTCTTATTTACAAAAGCCCTAAATTAAGCTCTACAAAACCCTAGAACATGAAAATGGTGGAATCACGTATGATCACTAAAAATGCAATTGAATATAATGGAGAGCTTAGAAACTTTGTAAGGAACAAGGATATATGTTTGAAATGCAATGAAGAGGCTTGGAATTGAGAATACGATTTCAAATATTTTGAGATACAGTCTGAGTTAGGGGTACCAATTCAGGGTGCTTTAATTGATGTGAACGATTGAGAAACCTTCAGTGACGCCTCAGGATGCTATTAGGAAAAAAATTATGGCTTAAAACTTCCCCTAACCTTGATTTCAGATTTGGCTTATATGGCTAAATTTTCAAAATGTCCAATGGCTTTTCAGCGCAGCATATGGCATATTATGGTTAGGGTTGGACTCAGTGATGATCATGGAATGGAATTGGCTTACTCTTTGACCTAGATTCAAGCTCATGAAGGAATTAGTCTTAGGGTTTTCACTCTTAACCATTTTTCCTCCTTTTTAGCCAAAACCTAGACCTAGTGTGCAAATGAACCCTAGCCTGATTTCTTGAGTTGGTTCATGATACATAGAAATTGTCCAAGTTCACATGACACTATTCCATTGGTTTTTAAATTTTATTTGAATTTTCAAAGATTAAAATGAATTAAATCATCAAAAATTAAATAAAATAAAAAATCAATATTTGGTCTTGAAATTAACCATGGGACACGTGTGTGGCATGACAAGGATGAACCAAGTGGAAAAAATGGGGCCCTTTTGTCAAAAATTGGATTTTCAATGATAGTTGACTTTTGCCATTTCACAAAAATTTCCCAACTTCTACAAGGCACAACTTGCTCAATTTTTAAGCTTTTCACATGTTCTTGGACATTTTGGAAAGGTCTTTGAGTCCTTTAACCAATGCCTTTGGTCCCATGTAATTTTGATTTACCAATCTCAAGTTATGGCCTTTTACTTAAAGTCCCCTTTTGTTGACTTTTGAAAATGACCTGTAATGTTGAAATTGGTAACTTTTTGTGAGAGCATTTCTTGGACTTGAAGTATGAAGATGAGTTGTAGGAAATGTCTTTCTCTTCAAAATGAGCTTTGGATGGAATTTTTCTGATAATCCATGTGAAAGTTATGCCCTGGTCAATTTCAGTTGACTTTTTCAGCTGTCCAAATATAGCAACTTTTGCATCTTTGATGATTTCTGAGCCAAATTTTGAGAATCATGATCAAGCATTGATCAAATGATGTTTGTGGCTTCAAAATGATATGTTGACCAAAAATTTGAACTTTTGACTGCCAAATGACCATTTTGCCCCTACAGTTGACTGTAGTGCAATTTAGGGTTTTGACTGTGCAATCTTGAGCTGAATGCCTTGAAACTTGATATGAGGATGCTTGACCATCTTTGTAAGCATATGAGACTTGATTGGGCCTTTGAAAACTACCTTTTCTTGGTCAGAACACAAACCCTAGTTTTGACTGTATAGGAGACAGTTGACCTGCACAACCCTTGGGGAATTTTGTGACTTGGCTTGGCAATTTCTTGAAGAATATGGGAGGGAAAATTTTGGGGTATAACAGTTGCCCCTGTTCAATCTTCTTAGACCTGAGGATGCAGATTGGCTGACGTGCCTTTCGTAATCCGAGGGTAAAAGATGATTGGACACTAGAGTGCCCGGAAATTTGCGCTCACATGTTAGCAATGATGGTGGAATGGGCTTATGGATGCCATCTGGATGTTTGATTGCGTAAGAGATTCCTTGGCGAGAACCTGCATACCTGCAAAACAGAAAATGAGTACCTGACACGTTGTAGGAGCTGATTTTTAGATGCTTGGTATAGATGTGTCCTGACTGGTTACAGGAGCTGAGTCTGGAGCTTCAAATGGCGATGAAAGAACCAGGGATGATTACTTCCTTAGCATGAATGGTAAGAGAGCCTTGGGTGACTTTAACTTCAACAACGCTCGTTGAGAAAAATCTTGGGTGTCTTCTACTGGGATAAGAATCAGGGAGATCTTAGGGTTGATCTGACTGAACCAGAGGAGGCCTTTGACTGGATAAGCATCAGGAAAATCTTAGGGTCGATTTAACTGAACCGGTCTAGGTCTTGAAATGTCTTCAACTGGATAAGCATCAGGGAGATCTTAGGGTCGATCTGACTGAACCAGAGAAGGCCTTTGACTGGATAAGCATCAGGAAAATCTTGGGACGATTTAACTGAACCGGACAAGGTCTTGAAATATCTTCAACTGGATAAGCATCAGGGAGATCTTAGGGTCGATCTGACTGAACCAGAGAAGGCCTTTGACTGGATAAGCATCAGGAAAATCTTGGGACGATTTAACTGAACCGGTCTAGGTCTTGAAATGTCTTCAACTGGATAAGCATCAGGGAGATCTTAGGGTCGATCTGACTGAACCAGAGAAGGCCTTGGACTGGGTAAGAATCAGGAAAATCTTAGGGTCGATTTAACTGAACCGGTCTAGGTCTTGAAATGTCTTCAACTGGATAAGCATCAGGGAGATCTTAGGGTTGATCTGACTGAACCAGAGAAGGCCTTTGACTGGATAAGCATCAGGAAAATCTTGGGACGATTTAACTGAACCGGTCTAGGTCTTGAAATGTCTTCAACTGGATAAGCATCAGGGAGATCTTAGGGTCGATCTGACTGAACCAGAGAAGGCCTTTGACTGGGTAAGAATCAGGAAAATCTTAGGGTCGATTTAACTGAACCGGTCTAGGTCTTGAAATGTCTTCAACTGGATAAGCATCAGGGAGATCTTAGGGTCGATCTGACTGAACCAGAGAAGGCCTTTGACTGGATAAGCATCAGGAAAATCTTGGGACGATTTAACTGAACCGGTCTAGGTCTTGAAATGTCTTCAACTGGATAAGCATCAGGGAGATCTTAGGGTCGATCTGACTGAACCAGAGAAGGCCTTTGACTGGATAAGCATCAGGAAAATCTTGGGACGATTTAACTGAACCGGTCTAGGTCTTGAAATGTAGCTTGAGAACTTAACTGGATCTTTCCTGAAAGGTAAAAGTCAGTCATATGCAATGCATGATATGGATCAAGCAATGATGTCCTCAACATAAATGAGATTTGTATGATGCAGTGCGTTATGCATGCTATAATGATGTATGTGGTGTTTTATGTATGTTTTCGTCTAGGAAGGTAAATCCTTGACGGGTGCCGGGAAGTCGTATCCTGGGCTGATGTCGAGGAATAGATTTTACTTCCGCTGGGGATGATAATAGTCGCAAGGATACCGGTAGGAGATGATGACTCCGTTGCGGAATAAACTTGGCGAGTGGAAGATTCTGCGGGGAGAAAAGATACTCTAGCGATCATGCTGGAAAGCAATACTCTGTGGGAAGAGTGATGCCTTGCTGAATGTTGATAGTAACTCTGTTGAGGATACCGTTGTTACGTTGGAAGTATTGATGGACTTCGCTGGGGATAGGAAAGAACTACATTGACGACGACCTTTCCTTGGCTTTTGGCTGAGGATAACCCAGTTATATCCTGTTGAGGAAATAACTCTTTAAATCAAGCCAGGCGACGCGTTCGTGTTCTGCTAGGGGATGAGCTTCCAGAATATACTGGGGATAAGCTTACTGCTTGGGGAGATGAATTCCATCTTTCCTGGGGAACTTGGATGGGATTCTCCTGGGGAAGTTTTGATATGCTGGGGAAGCAATTCCTTTGAATGTTGCTGTATGCCGCCGGGGAACAATCTTTAGACCAAGACTGCCGGGGATGCTTGTTAAGAATATATGCTGCTGGAGAATATTGGGATCTACCGGAGGATACCCAATTTCCTTGAGACTTGTTAACTTTGTTTGGGGAAGAATGCACTGACTTGCTGTCTCACTCTCTGGGGAATTTAAGATGTCTGGTTAGGTTCTTTGGCTGAACCTGCCTTGGTACCTTGGAGGATAGAACAATTAGACTGCTCAGACAACTCTTCATTGCCCCTGTTTCTAGTGTCACCTGCAATTATTTCTTTGTTTCGTATGCAAATATTCATGAGCTAGCAAATTATTGTCAATGCATATATCACAAGTTGAACCTTGGACGTTCTTCGCAAAACAAAACAAAAAGAAAAATAGTTGGCACGTTTAACTGAAAAGTATATTTGTATTGATTTTGAATAGCCTGTGAATAGGCGTTTTGTGTACAAGAGGCTGACGTCCTAGTAAGAGGTACGCCGCTGAACAAAAGAGTTTATACAAGTTTTGTACAAAAGAAAATAAAACAACTGTGTGAAAGATGAGTGATCCACTGGGTTTCAACTCTGCTATCGCCTTTATACTCCGTGCGTCTCATCACTTGATGACCTTGGTTGAAGGTGAAGATGATTGATCGATGCCGTCTGAACTTGATATAGATACCGGATTCTGGATGCAAAGTGATCCAATGAGACATAGTATTACGCTTTTATCCCTAATTTTTGCCTGGACTGCCCTTTCGGGTTTTCAGTCCACCGGGATACCCATTTTTGCCCAAGCCGCCTTTTCAGGTTTTCGACTTGCCGGGTGTACAGATTTTTCATTTTCATCCCTTCATTTTGCCCGAACCCTTTTGGTTCGACGGGACGCCCTAATTTTTGCCTAGGCATGTCAGCCTAGCGGGTCATTTTTCATGTGTAGTATTTTTTAACTATGTCTGCATTGGCGGGGTGAGGAAGGTCGTCACCATCCATGTTGGTTAATATCATTGCTCCTCCTGAGAACACATGCTTAACCACAAATGGCCCTTCGTACGTAGGGGTCCATTTGCCCCTTGGATCACTCTGAGGAAGGATGATTCGCTTGATCACCAGATCCCCGACTTGATATTCCTGTGGTCTGACCTTTTTGTTAAATGCCCTGATCATTCGTTTCTGATACGTCTGACCATGGCAGATAGCAGCAAGTCTCTTTTCGTCAATAAGGTTGAGCTGATCAAGTCGTGTCTGGATCCAATCATCTTCATTCAGATTTGCATCCTTCATTATCCGGAGAGAAGGAATTTGTACTTCGATCGGCAAGACCGCCTCCATGCCATAAACCAGAGAGAAAGGAGTTGCCCCGGTTGAAGTCCTAGCTGAGGTACGATACCCATGCAGAGCGAACGGTAACATCTCGTGCCAATCTTTATACGTTACTGTCATTTTTTGCACGATCTTCTTGATGTTTTTATTAGCTGCTTCTACAGCCCCATTCATCTTCGGTCGGTAAGGAGAAGAGTTGTGGTGCTGTATCTTGAACTGTTCGCAGAGCTCAGCGATCATCTTATTGTTCAGGTTGGTACCGTTATCTGTAATAATCCGCTCAGGGACACCGTACCGACAGATCAGGTTGTGCCGAATGAACCGTGCCACAACAGTCTTGGTTACCGTAGCATAGGATGCTGCCTCAACCCACTTCGTAAAATAATCAATTGCCACTAGGATGAAGCGATGTCCATTAGATGCCGTAGGTTTAATCTCACCGATCATGTCTATGCCCCACATTGCAAATGGCCAAGGCGCAGTCAGAACATTCAGGGGAACCGGAGGAACATGCACCTTGTCTGCGTAGATCTGGCATTTATGGCATGTCCTGGAATGTTGGTAACAGTCAGCTTCCATTGTAGACCAGTAATATCCTGCCCGTAGGATTTTCTTTGCCATGGTATGTCCACTGGAGTGTGTACCAAAGGTCCCTTCATGTAGATCTTCCATGATTCTATCTGCTTCAGTCTTATCTACACAACGCAATAAGGTTGAATCCTGGTTTCGCTTGTACAAGATGCCATTGCTAAGAAAGAACTTGGTTGCAAATCTCCTCAGGAATTTCTTATCATTGACAGATGCTCCTTCAGGGTATTCCTGAGCTTCTAGATATCTCTTCACTTCGTGGTACCAAGGCTTCTCAGTTACCAATTCAGTTTCGAGATCACAACAGTATGCCGGTTCGTCCAATTTCCAGATGATGATCCGGGGAGCCTCGTTGTCCCATTTGACCTTGAACATTGAAGACATTGTAGCTAACGCGTCCGCCAACTGATTCTCTTCTTTTGGAAAGTGCTCAAATGTTATCTCTGTGAAGTGGGGGATCAGGGCCAACACACATTCTCTGTAAGGAATCAAGTTTGGGTGTTTCGTATCCCACTCTCCTTTGATCTGATTGATTACAAGAGCGGAATCTCCGAAGACACTCAGAAATTTGATCCTCAGGTCGATCGCAGCTTGAAGACCCATAATACATGCTTCATACTCCGCCATGTTGTTGGTACAGTTGAAACACAGCCGGGCGGTGAGTGGAGTATGAGTACCTTGTGGAGATACTATTATGGCGCCGATACCATTTCCCAAGGCATTGGAGGCTCCGTCAAAGTGCATAGACCATCGGGATCCTGGTTCAGGTCCTTCATCCGGTCCGGGTATTTCACAGTCAGTTACTATCATAATGCTTTCATCTGGAAACTCGAAGTTCATTGATTGGTAGTCATCCACAGCTTGATGTGCTAAGTGGTCTGCCAATACACTTCCCTTGATGGCTTTTTGGGTCGTGTACTGAATGTCGTATTCCGTCAAGATCATCTGCCATCTTGCAATTCTCCCAGACAGAGCAGGCTTTTCGAATATGTACTTTATAGGATCCATTTTTGAGATCAACAAGGTAGTGTGAGTCAGCATATACTGTCTCAGCCGGCGAGCAGCCCATACCAAAGCGCAGCAAGTTTTCTCAAGCAGTGAGTATCGGGTCTCACAGTCGGTAAACTTTTTGCTAAGGTAATAAATGGCATGCTCTTTTCGGCCAGACTCGTCATGCTGCCCCAGCACACACCCCATTGCATTATCAAGCACTGTCAGGTAAAGTATCAAAGGTCTCCCTTCAACTGGTGGCATAAGGATGGGTGGTTCTTGGAGATATTCTTTGATTCTGTCAAAAGCAGCCTGACATTCATCATTCCAACGTACTACCTGATCTTTCTTCAGCAACTTGAAGATTGGCTCACAGGTAGCAGTCAGATGTGAGATGAACCGGGCAATGTAATTCAGGCGTCCTAAAAAGCCTCTGACTTCCTTCTCTGTCTTAGGAACTGGCATCTCTTGAATAGCTTTGACCTTAGCAGGGTCCACTTGAATTCCTTTATCACTGACCACGAAGCCTAGCAACTTCCCAGATCTTACCCCGAAGGTGCACTTGTTAGGGTTCAATCTTAGTTTGTACAGTTTCAATCGGTCAAACAGTTTCTGTAGATGATCAAGGTGTTCTTCCTCAGTCTGGGACCTAGCGATCATGTCGTCAACATACACTTCTATCTCATGATGGATCATGTCATGAAATAAAGTAACCATGGCACGTTGGTAGGTTGCCCCAGCATTCTTTAGTCCGAAAGGCATGACTTTGTAGCAGAAGGTGCCCCACTGAGTAACAAATGTAGTCTTTTCCATGTCTTCCGGAGCCATCTTGATCTGATTGTAGCCTGAAAAACCATCCATGAAAGAGAATACCTTGTGCTGAGCCGTATTGTCAACAAGGACATCAATGTGAGGTAGGGGGAAGTCATCCTTGGGGCTGGCCCTGTTCAGATCCCTGTAATCGACACACATCCTGACCTTGCCGTCCTTCTTAGGTACCGGCACCACATTAGCAACCCACTGAGGGTAAGAAGTCACTGCAAGAAACCCGGCATCAAACTGCTTCATAACCTCGGCTTTAATCTTCTCAGACATCTCTGGACGCATACGGCGGACCTTTTGCTTAACCGGAGGGCATTCTTCTTTAGTTGGTAAGTGATGGACCACAATGTCGGTATCTAATCCGGGCATATCTTCGTAGGACCAGGCAAAGATTTCTTTATATTCATGCAGCATCTGAGTCAACCGTTGCTTCACGCCGAGTTCTAGGTTGGCACCAATCTTCACCTCTTTCTTGTCTTCCTCAGTACCCAAGTTTATTATTTCCACTGGCTCTTCATGGGGTTGAATTGCCCCCTCCTCCTGTTGTAACAGTCTTGCAAGTTCACCAGGCACTTCGCAATCATCTTCACCTTCGTCTTCAGCTAAGTTGATCGGATTTTCGAAGTCATAACTGGCAGTAGCAGAGTCGTTACCAGTGAGATCCAGAGTGGATTGAAACCTGTATGAGTGAGTGTGTGTGTAAATACAGCTGTTTTGCAATATGTAAAGAAAGGAAAGAAAAGGAGCGCAAAATTTGAATTGTGAAAAACGTCCAATGCTTTTATTCATGATATATGATAGTGACAAACAAAAGCCCTCATAAATAAAACCTCGGTGCCCCGGGTAAGACACCGGGCCATATAGTTTCAAATTATTGTTTATTACAAATCAAAAAACAAAGAAATTCATTACTGAGGAACAAAAGTTATGGGTGTAAAATCTTTAGCAGTCCAATTGGTCAATCCACCGTCGGCCGTCGGGTAGATCCAGCTATCGAACTATGACTCTTCCACTTTGACTTCCTCTCCAATAGCATTCACTTCTGAGTGGGTGATGAGCACAGGAGGTCTTCCAATTCTCGCCTTGCGCACTGCTTTCTGAGCTTCTGTGGTGAAACCCAGCCCAAACTTGTTAGTCTAAGGAGTAAGATCAGGGAGCTTGCCCCAGTTTGCACATTCACCTCTTTCGATCACAGCCCGGGCATCCTTTAAGGAGGCCATCTTCATAAGAGAAACCTCTTCATCTTCTGCTACTGCCAAGGTTGGTGGTACTTCCTCAAAATGTTGAAAGGGGGTTTCAATGAACTCCCCATCCATTTCCACGTATCTGAAGGAGTTGAGGTGACTGACCATGTACTCCTCCTCCCCTTGCACTGTTACGATCTTCCCCCTGACCGGATACTTGAGCTTCTGATGCAATGTGGAGGTCACAGCTCCAGCCTTGTGGATCCATGGGCGACCCAGCAAACAAGAATAGGACGGATGGATGTCCATCACATAGAATTTTGAATCAAATACCTGTGACCCAACCCTGATTGGGATGTCCACTTCACCATGCACCATTCTTTTGGACCCGTCAAAGGCCCGGACAATAATGCTACTTGGTTTGAGCTCTAGACCCTCACAATCCAGCCTATCCAGAGCCTTCTTGGGCAGCACATTTAATGAGGAACCTGTATCAACCAGCACATGAGCAAGAGTAGTGCCCCTGCATTCAATGGAGACATGCAGGGCATCATTATGGTTTTTCCCCTTTGCTGTCAGATCGGCATCAGAGAAACCCAGGCCATTATCAGCAGTTAGGTTGGCCACACAGTCGGTGAACTGGTCAGCAGTCGTCTCTTGGGGTACGTGGGCAGTCTTTAAGAAAGCAATCAGAGCCTTTGCATGGGCCTCTGAACACAGCAGCAGTGACAACATGGAAATTTTAGAGGGGGTGTGCCCCAGCTGTTCTACAACGTTGAAGTCACTTTTCTTTATTATCTTGAGGATTTCTTCCATTTCCTGCTTGGAAGCCTCAACAATGGTCTTTGGTGCCTCCGTCCTGGCAGGCATATCAGCAGCAATTCCCTTGCCCCGAGTATCATATAACTCAGTAGCAGGGGTGGATACTTGGTCAGAGGGAGAAACAGGCACACTGGCAGGTGTGAAGATCAAAGGCCTATGAATTGCCGGAGGAGCAATGTCTGGCGAGAACAGTCTTCCACTACGAGTGACCTTAGCAGGCCCGGTGATGTTGGAGACACCAGTATCAATGTTGCACTCTTGTTTCACACCTAGAACATAAACATCCGCCCCATAGTGCCATGGGACAGCCTTATCAGATTTGTAGGGTATAGGCCCCGGAACAGTAATGGTGATGGGAGCACTCTTGTGAACTGACAAAATTTGTATAGGCTTCTTTGAAGGAGCCTTGGAATGGTTGTTGAAGATGGTAACGATCGACACTTCTTCAACAGGAGCAGCAGGAACAATAGTCTTTTCGAACAAAATCTCTCTACTATCTATCAGGTTTTGGATGCCTGACTTCAACAGAGAACAACCAGCAGGGGAAGCAACACATAGAGGGCAACTTTCGCTACATCCCGGAAATAAACCGGCTAGCAACAGATTCCTCTTGACCATCAGTAACGGAGTAGCAACATCATCCACCGAAGCTACATACAAATCTTCCTCAACAGCATTCACTCCATGCTGGGGCATGGGAGCAGTTACAACATTCGGCCTCTCAGGCGCCTCAAACTGTATCGCATTTGCATCAATGAGGTCTTGAACCTTATTCCTTAGGGCCCAACAGTCATCTGTGTTATGCCCCGGGCTATCAGAGTGATAAGCACAGCGAGCATTTGGATTGAACTTGGGGGATGCAGTATTGGGAAACTTCGGAGCCTCCTTGACAGTCACTAAATTGGTGGATAGCAACTGTGGCAGGATCTGTGATAAGGTCATGTTCAACCGGGTAAACTCTCTCCGGGGTCTTTCAAACTTTTGAGGATTAGTTGGCCGAGGAGCGGCAGCAGGTTTGGCAATCATTACCGCACTGACAGATTGGCGGTGTTCAGGTCGCTCTGTTCTCCGGGAGCTATATACAGCGCCAGCCTCCTTTTTGAAGGGTTTCTTTTCAGTATTGGAGGAGGCAACTTTCTGTATCTTTCCTGATTTTATACCGGCCTCGATCCTTTCACCAGTCAGGATTAGATCGGTAAACCCAGCAGAGGAATTACCAATGAGATGATTGAAAAATGGACCAGACAGGGTCCCCAAGAACATATCTACCAGCTCCCGATCCGTCAATGGTGGCTGCACCCTGCCAGCCAGGTCTCTCCATTTCTGAGCGTACTCCTTAAAACCTTCACCCGACCCTAGCGACATACCCTGGAGCTGGGTACGCGTAGGAGCGAGGTCGGCATTATACTGATACTGCTTGTAAAAAGCAGTGGCCAGATCCTCCCAGTTACGAATGCTGATTCCATCCAGCTGATAGAACCAGTCGAGGTGAGTCCCTGAAAGACTCTCCTGGAAGAAGTGGATCCAAAGGTTCTTGTCTGCTGTGTAAGGCTGGATCTTCCTTACATAAGAACGGAGGTGCATCTTGGGACAGGACGCCCCATCATACTTCACGAAGGCAGGTGTTTTAAACTTGTGTGGGATCACCACCCCAGTAGATAACCCCAAGTCTCCGAAATCCAATCCAGGCACCCGCTGAACTTCCACAGCCTTTAATCTGTCTTCCAGCTGTTTGTACCGGTCTTCAGCAGGAGGGTACTGTTCGTCGTTGAAGTCTGTTTCAGTATCAGAGCCCACAGGAGTAGTGACCTCCCTTTCTTGGTGACTACCTTCCGTCACAGATGGAGGAGTCCTTTCAGCTTCAACCAAAGTGTTCCCGAGTCTGCGCCCAGTGCTAAATAGCACAGTCCTCCTCTTCTTCTTAGTCTTCTTCAGAAGCATGGTCTTCAACTCTTGTTGACCCTGAGCCAAGCCCTTGATCAGCTCCTGAAACTGGACGTTTTGCGCCTGAAACTGGACGTTCTGCGCCTGAAGAGCCTTGATGGATGCCTCGGTCGATGATTCAGGGTTCATGATGCTGAAATAAACAGCGAAGAACGGTAAACAACCTGAAAAGAAGAGTACATATGATGCACATGATGAATGATATGTGTTTATGCAATGCATTCAAGGGTTCGAAAATTCAAATTTGTTGTAGACCAAAAGGAACACGCGTTATTATTAAGAAAATCATTGTTTAATACATCAAAGCCTCATGGGCAAAAGTACAAAAAGATCAAATCACATCCAAAATATGTTGCGCATCTTCTTTGGAGCTATGTAAGTGTTGAGATTCCTTTCCTCGTGCAACAGGCGGGTGAGCTCCAAGACCTTCTTTTCACTGGCATGCAAACTAGTCTCAAGAGAATTCCGCTCTTCCTTAAGCTGGATCCAGCTCTTCTGCATCTCTTCCCAGGATGTGGGCATATCAGGGTGCTGAATAACATGAGACACCTCTCCTTCCAAGGCAAGCTCTTTGATTACTGGAAGCATGTGAGGATAAGGCATTACTAACTTCTGAGAGCGGGCTCGTACCCATTTGAGGTAAGGCTCCAAAGGGATGGAGTTCCTGTGCCCCAGTGTCTTGCTGTCTATCCTACTAGGCATCCTCCAAGCTCTGATAAACCTCTGGCGAAGTCCTTGAGTATCATTGTCGAAGTCAAAAACTATGTCAGGAATCAACATGTCATGAGGACCATCCCTCCGAGCATAACCAAATTGTCTCCAAGCCAGGCATGGACTATAAGTAATACCCCCTCTGATTCCAAGTAAAGGAACATTAGGATACTCCCCGCAACGATCAATGATAGTGACATCTTCCCTGGACCTAGGGCACCAATGTATATCTGCATGTGTAAGAGTCATCAACCGTTGTGACCATCTCAAACCCCGCTCGTTCTTCAGGACTGATTGTGGAAGGTGCGAAATAAACCACTTTCCCAGGAGAGGAGTGCAACACATAAGGACACCTCTTTTTCTCATGGTTCGAGTGTAACATGAGTGAAGGAGGTCCCCCAGCAACGTAGGTATAGGATTCCTGGACATAAAGATCTGGACAGCACTGATATCAATGAGCTGGTCTGGGTTAGGGAACAACACCAAACCATAAACAAGGAGGGCCACAACCTCTTCAAAATCTTGCAAGTCAAGGGAGTTCCAACATTCATAGGCCTTTTCAAACAGAAACCTAGCTAAGAACCCTTTAATACCACTTCTAACTTCCCAATGTCCCTTGAGGTCAGATGACTGTAGGTGCAAGGCTTTAGCAATCTCTTCAAGCTTAGGTTCCTTTTCTGTACCGTTGAAGGGTAGCTGATCAAGAATAGGGATCTTCAGGAGTCGGGAGAACTCCTCCAATGTAGGTACCAACTGATAGTCCAAGAAGGTGAAACAGTGATGCAGAGGGTCAAAGAATTGGAACAAGACCTTTATCATATCTTCCTCAATGTTGGTGTTGACCAAGCTGATGAGGCTTCCATGCCTTTCACTGAATGAAGAGTTCTCGGGAATCCTGGATATAAGCTCCTTAAGCTGAGGAGGGATCCTTACAAGACTGATTGGAACTGTCTTTCTACGAACAGTTTCCATGTCCTACAAAACAAGAACAAAGATGAAAATTCGAACCCCTGAAATGGTTAGTCAATGCATATGATGTTGGATGATGTCATGATGCTATGATTAAACACCACAGATATTTACAAAGACAAACATGTAAGGCACACAAGGCACACAAGACAGGCCCTTAAGGTTTAAGGCCAGCATGGGGTCTGGGTAGTACCCTCTTGAAGTTGGTGGGTTCAACCTGTCCTAATCAAAGTAACCGGGTTCTAAAGTTCCCAATATCACGGGATTGCTTTCATTGTTCATCGTTTCGATTTAGCCACTGAACTGGCGACCGAAATATTCCAGGAAAGCAACCCTCAATTGAGTGTAGTATCGAGTATCAACCAACCTCGGACTGCACCAAAGTCAGTTATCTCACTACCCTAAAGAGGCCAAGATGGTTCAATTAAGGTTCCTAAGGTCTGTTGATGCTTCATGACACCACATGGAGGCCCCGTACTCTCCTTGACTGACTCAAGGGTTACCGGTACACACCAAAGTGCCACATCAACGTAGCAGACTGTTTCAACCATGTCAGTATACCCCGCACAGTTCCCTCACAGCCTTGTTGCTACTTTCTAAAAAGGTATCCCCCAGATCCGGGTTAGGATCTATAGAACTCCCAAGACGGTCCCACAATTTAAAGCAAACAAGGAAAGCAATTGAAAACACAGTTATGAACTAACCCTAAGGTACACCTCACTTTAAGTTAAGTCCCCAGCAGAGTCGCCAGTTCTGTGATCGGTGGATCTGGAACTGACTGTTTAACGCTGGTTCGCGAAATGTCGCGGAAGCAAGAGTCGCCACCGTCTTTTATTTTCTCCAAACGGAAAGGACAAAAGCACAGAAAAATTCCTTTAAAGAGATTGCTCTCGGTTCGGGAGGTAGGTTATAGAAAGGGAAGGTGTTAGCACCCTTTCTATCCATGGTTATCCATGGGCTCTTAGATACTTGCTCAATGTGTTTTCAAAAATGTTTGCTTGCTTTTCAATGTGGGTTTCAAAAATATTCTTTGAAAAATTTCAGTTCGACTCGTACGTCAGAGTGTTTGAAAAATTTGCTTTTGAAAGTTTTTGAAAAGTGTTGGTGTGAAAAGTCTTTGAATTTTTGTTTTGAAGAGAGCAAGTATCCATGAGAACCTACCTACCCTAAGGAATTCGTCTGTGTAAATGTCCTTTAAAGTAGTGCCATCCCACCATTGAGAGGTAGGTAGCACCACCGTTGGAGGTGTTCGGGTCAATTCGAGTTTGTAGGGCCATGGTGATCACCGGAGCAATGGGAAGACACCTTAGAAGCTACCCTTATGCCATTGATCTTTTTATTCCGAGGCAACTATTCCGAGGCAACTTGTTTCGAGGCAACTAGATCAATGGAACATAAGGACTTACTAAGACGCCCTATACTCGACGATCACTTTTCGAAAGGCAACAGTGAGGCGTACCCTAGGGGTGGTGTGTGCGAATTGTGTGTCATTTTCAGTTTATTGTTTGTCTTGTCATGCATTGGTGATCTAACGATTCGATTTTATTTTTGGGCATTCATTCTTTCATGTTATTGTTTAACAGTTATAAAGTTTGCGAAAAAAAATAAATCTAAACTATTACAAATGGCGCGGGTCCACATCGCCAAAAAAACCGAACCCGATTTGACTGAAAGTAAAAAAAACAATAAAATAAAAGTGCGAGAAATAAATCTAAACTTATTACAAGGCTTTGGGGCATATACAGAGGTATTTAAACAATATAAAATAAATGCGCGAAATAAGGAGATTAAACAAAACTAGGGCGTTGGACCCTTTTACAAACAATTAAAATTAATCAAGGAATTTAAAATTAAAATTAAATGAAAAATAGTATTTTTGTGTTTTTTAGATTTAAAAGAAAAAAGAAAAAATTAACTAAAATTAAGATGCTAAACCCTAGTTCTAATGTTTTTTTTTTGTTTATTATGAAAATATTGACTTTTAACCTAATTTAACTCTAAATTAATTTATGTACAATTTTTAATTTATGAAAATAAATAAATAATATTATTATTCTGAAAAAAGGAAAAATAAAAAAAGAAAATAAAAAGTTATTAAACCTAAATTCTATTTTTTGGATTTTTATTAAAAAGGATTAAAATTGAAAACCTAATTAAAACTAAATATTTACATGTTATTATTTATACAAAAAAAATATTTAAAATAAAATAATTATTAATTTTTTGACTTTTCTGATTTTTGTAATGTTTTTGCATTTTGATTAAAAATTAAATAAAACAAATAATTAAAATAACATAACAATTAAAATAAATGAAGAATATAAGAAAAATAAATTTGGCAAACCAGGGTGGGGTGTAGCCCCAGAATTGGAGGTTCAGCTTTGAAAAGCCTGGCCCATTTGCTTGAATTGGTTGACCTTCCTAGATAGAGTGCTGCACGTTGACTGGAATCTATGATACGCCTTTGGTCATGGCCCTTGGATTGCTTCTGATGGACGCGTGGAGGTTGATTTTTGAGTGTGCATGGTGTACCCCTATAGTAACGCTGCATGGGAATTAGGATAGAAAAACATTATGGAAATTGTTCTGACCTGGGACTCGAACCCAGGTCAAGGACGTGAACAATCCCTTTGCTTACCAATTGAGCTGAAACGCGCGTGTTAATATATTACAACGAACAAATAATAAAAACAAAACAAATTGTTAGTGGATGACTTGGCGCGAACTTTCAAACACGCCAATCGCTGTGTGACACGAGACCTTCTTCTTCCTCATCCTGTAAAACAAAACCCTATGGCCACAGTTTTTCATGCGTGGCTTAAAGCTAGCTACAGAAAAATAGCGATTAGCTTATTTCCTAATATAAATTAGGCGCGAGTATGTAGATCTTTTCGTCCAGATGCATGGAGTGTGATGGCAATGGTCTTGAGCTCTGATTTTTCTTATTTACAAAAGCCCTAAATTAAGCTCTACAAAACCCTAGAACATGAAAATGGTGGAATCACGTATGATCACTAAAAATGCAATTGAATATAATGGAGAGCTTAGAAACTTTGTAAGGAACAAGGATATATGTTTGAAATGCAATGAAGAGGCTTGGAATTGAGAATACGATTTCAAATATTTTGAGATACAGTCTGAGTTAGGGGTACCAATTCAGGGTGCTTTAATTGATGTGAACGATTGAGAAACCTTCAGTGACGCCTCAGGATGCTATTAGGAAAAAAATTATGGCTTAAAACTTCCCCTAACCTTGATTTCAGATTTGGCTTATATGGCTAAATTTTCAAAATGTCCAATGGCTTTTCAGCGCAGCATATGGCATATTATGGTTAGGGTTGGACTCAGTGATGATCATGGAATGGAATTGGCTTACTCTTTGACCTAGATTCAAGCTCATGAAGGAATTAGTCTTAGGGTTTTCACTCTTAACCATTTTTCCTCCTTTTTAGCCAAAACCTAGACCTAGTGTGCAAATGAACCCTAGCCTGATTTCTTGAGTTGGTTCATGATACATAGAAATTGTCCAAGTTCACATGACACTATTCCATTGGTTTTTAAATTTTATTTGAATTTTCAAAGAATTAAAATGAATTAAATCATCAAAAATTAAATAAAATAAAAAATCAATATTTGGTCTTGAAATTAACCATGGGACACGTGTGTGGCATGACAAGGATGAACCAAGTGGAAAAAATGGGGCCCTTTTGTCAAAAATTGGATTTTCAATGATAGTTGACTTTTGCCATTTCACAAAAATTTCCCAACTTCTACAAGGCACAACTTGCTCAATTTTTAAGCTTTTCACATGTTCTTGGACATTTTGGAAAGGTCTTTGAGTCCTTTAACCAATGCCTTTGGTCCCATGTCATTTTGATTTACCAATCTCAAGTTATGGCCTTTGACTTAAAGTCCCCTTTTATTGACTTTTGAAAATGACCTGTAATGTTGAAATTGGTAACTTTTTGTGAGAGCATTTCTTGGACTTGAAGTATGAAGATGAGTTGTAGGAAATGTCTTTCTCTTCAAAATGAGCTTTGGATGGAATTTTTCTGATAATCCATGTGAAAGTTATGCCCTGGTCAATTTCAGTTGACTTTTTCAGCTGTCCAAATATAGCAACTTTTGCATCTTTGATGATTTCTGAGCCAAATTTTGAGAATCATGATCAAGCATTGATCAAATGATGTTTGTGGCTTCAAAATGATATGTTGACCAAAAATTTGAACTTTTGACTGCCAAATGACCATTTTGCCCCTACAGTTGACTGTAGTGCAATTTAGGGTTTTGACTGTGCAATCTTGAGCTGAATGCCTTGAAACTTGATATGAGGATGCTTGACCATCTTTGTAAGCATATGAGACTTGATTGGGCCTTTGAAAACTACCTTTTCTTGGTCAGAACACAAACCCTAGTTTTGACTGTATAGGAGACAGTTGACCTGCACAACCCTTGGGGAATTTTGTGACTTGGCTTGGCAATTTCTTGAAGAATATGGGAGGGCAAATTTTGGGGTATAACACAAATAAAAATGCATTATGCTAAAAAGGGATTTTTCATGTATGTAAAAGTATTTTTCAATGTGAAATATAAACAAAAATAAAAAGGGTCAAATTTGAATATTTTTGTCATTTAGGGAAAAATCCTAGTTTTTTTAAATAAATAGTAATATTTATTAATTATGTACAATATATGTTAATTTATGCACAAAATAAAAAGTATATGGTCAAAAAAGTATTTTTGATGTCAAATATTAAATAAAAATAAAATGTATTATTTTTGTATTTTTGCCCTAAATATTTAATAAAATAGGTGTAAGTATATATTATATATATTTAATAATGCTAAATATGTACAACATAAAATATTAATTATTTACAAGAAATGTATATTCAAGAAAATGTTTTTAAAATGTAAAAAAAAAAATAATAACTGAAAAATAAATATTTTTGTATTATTTTTTAGGGTTTTAAATAAAAAGGTTTTATATTATTTACATACATATGTTAAATAAAACAAATAAATGCCAAATAAATGCAAAAAAGTGTGGAAAAATATTTTTAGTGTTTTTTTATGTTTGAATAAAAATATTAAGTCATAATCAAAAAGAAAAATGCAAAAATAACAAATATTTCACATAATGGGCCAGGGGGGTGCAAATGAAAAAAAGGGGTGTGAACAACAAGACAGACTCAGGCCCAGCCCAAGCCAACCTTCTTCAACCTCCAGCTCTGTTTGAATCAAAAAATGCGCGCCTCTTTGATCAAACACCAACTCCTGATTCTTTGACTTTTATGCAAAACTCATAACATAAATAATGTAGAGCATCAAATCACGATTCCAAATATGTAAGAAACTTAACCTAACTCTAAGAACCCAGGGAGAATTTCTTCACCCCCAATTTCTGACCTAGTTTTTCTTCAATGTTCATGGTTAAAATTCTCACAGCATGCTTAATATAAATGAAAAGTAATCATATGTATGGCTTCAGGGCTATGAGTAGAGCATGTTTCATTCACAAACCTAAGCCTAACTCTTCCTAGATTGAGAGATGGAAGTTCATAGATTACCTGTTTCAGCTTGAATCATGTACATCAATGTGGCAAACTTCAATGGAGTTTGAGCTTCTGTACAGCTTGCCTGAAGTCCAAGGAAGCTTCTCCAACACCTAGCTTGCTTTGAATCACTCTGAATCGTGCTATGGAAGTTCACCTGCACAGCTTGAAAGTGAAAATGGCAAACGTGGTTAGGGGTGTTACAGCTTGAGTTTAAGGCTTGGGATAGTTTTAGTGTATGATATGGAATATGTTTGAACTCCTTTTGAATAAAACGCACGACAGGAATGGATTGTGGAACTCAAGTTGCAGGGTATGCCCTGTTTCTGCAGCAAGAGGGTGTTTTTGTGTTTTGGGAGGTATGAGAGATGGTTGAATCGTGCCTTAGGTCTGTTTTGATGTGTGGAAGCTGTGTACAAAGTTTCTTTTGGCTGGTGTTTTCAGGAATGAAAGATGGCTTGAGTTTGCAAGGTTTCTTCTCCCATAAGCAAGAAAGTGGAAGTTGTGATATAGGCCTGTACAATACTCTCAAGCATGCTGCAACATTTTCTCTTGATCAGTGGGATTTGTCTACCAAACTTTGCCTCAAAGATCTGGCTTGTACTTCAAAGATCATGTATTGACATAAAGTAACACTTTATCAAAATGGCAATTTTGCTTTTTCCAATAAGGGTTAATTCTATGTGCAATGCCCAAAGGGAAGAAATAACACCTTAATACAATGGTTAGACATTTAATTATTGAGTGTGAAGAGGTTTAGAGGCCTGCAAGCTATCACAAACCCTGCTGATTTGAAAAATGCAATTGTTATGAACATGCTTTGGCCATGAACAAAAGTGAGTTTTGGCCAACTTTGCAAATTCGATTCTCTCTAACCACAAGGGTGTTTGAGAAGTTCTTGGACAATTTGGAAAGCTTGGAATGTGTACTACAATCCATATTTGTAATGAAAATTGAAACTCCAAGTGGAACCATTTGAAAAATGGCCAAGAAGTTGGACAAAAATCCTGCCTAGAATAGGGCAAAATTTCTCTAAGTTAAGAATGTTTTGCACCCTTGTTCCAAAATTCATAACTTGAGATACAAGCTTCCTTTGAGAAAACTTTGTGAATCAAAGTTGTATATTTTGAAATGGACTACAACTTTCATGTTTCAAGTTTTGTTTGAATCCATTTGAATCTTGGTGAAAAAATGGGACAGAGTTAGGAAAAAATAAGGAAGTTTCATAACTTAGAAAAATTCTAAGTTATGAAAATTTCTCATTTAAAACCCTAATTTGCAATTTTGGGTTTCTTGATGAACAAGTTTCATAATTTGACATGTATTGATGAAAAATGAATCTTGGCATTTGATTTTGACCAAAAAGTCAAAGTTTGACTTTTCAGTATACAGTCAAATTTTGATCAATTGACTGAAAAATTCATCTGTCAATCCTATGCATTTGAGATCTTTTGAACTTGTTGAATGGGTCAAGACAATGCCATTGAGTCCTTGAATCCATGTGTGAGCTTGATTTGCCATTGGTTAGGTCAAACAGTCAAAAATTGCCTTTGTGCAGTCAAAACCCTAAAAATGACCATTTTGCCCTTTTGGTGATCTGATCAAATTTCTTATGGAATTGTGATCCAAACTTGACCAAATGTTTTATATGAGTTCATGATGTTGATGTGGGTCAAAAATCATGAGGTTCGACTGTCAATTGGCCACAGTTGACTTTTTCCCCAATACAGTTGATTTCTAGGTCAACTGTCCAATTGACTGGGCAAAGATTGGAATCAAAGCTTAAAACTTGGTATGGATAAACTTGTAAGTCCAACATGAAGCATGGAAGTCACTTTGGGCTTTTTAGGTCAAAACATCCTTGTGCAAACTCAAACCCTAATTTGGGTCAACAATGCAAGGAGAAGTCTTGAGCAGAGCAAACCCTAACTTGATCTTGAGTTCCAAGAGTCTTGTGGTGAGAAAATGTTGATGAAATGAGAGGGCAAATTTTAGGGTACAACAGTTTCCCCTATTCAATCTTCTTGAACCTGAAGAGTTAGATTGGCAAGTTTGCCTTTCGCGTCTCGAAGGTAAAAGGAGATTGGACACTAGAGTGCCCGTAAATTTGCACTCGTCAAAACAATAGGTGCGGGAATGGGCTTAAAGATGCCATTTAGAGATGGGCTTAAAGATGCCATCTGGAGGTGTGACAGAGTCTTGTCAGGGGATGGGCTTAAAGATGCCATCTGGACTATTTGTTGAACTGTATGTCGTTGATGGGTGAGTGAGTATCAGAAAGGTATCCATGTTTGGAACATCTCTGGACTGGGGGTTTGAATAAGCAATAGATTGACATCCGTGTTTGGAGAGTCCGTACACTGTTTTTAGGAGTCTTGAATTTGAATAAGCAATAGATCAACATCCATGTTGGGAAGCGTCTGTAAACTGTTTTCAAAAGTTGAGTCTGAACAAGCGATAGATTAACATCCGTGTTTGGAGAATCCGTAAACTGTTTTCAGAAGTCTTGAAGTTGAATAAGCAATAGATCATCATCCATGTTGGGAAGCATCCGTAAACTGTTTTCAAAAGTTGAATCTGAACAAGCGATAGATTAACATCCGTGTTTGGAGAATCCGTAAACTGTTTTCAAAAGTTGAATCTGAACAAGCGATAGATTAACATCCGTGTTTGGAGAATCCGTAAACTGTTTTCAGAAGTCTTGGAGTTGAATAAGTAATAGATCAGCATCCATGTTGGGAAGCGTCCGTAAACTGTTTTCAAAAGTTGAATCTAAACAAGCGATAGATTAACATCCGTGTTTGGAGAATCCGTAAACTGTTTTCAGAAGTCTTGAAGTTGAATAAGCAATAGATCAACATCCATGTTGGGAAGCGTCCGTAAACTGTTTTCAAAAGTTGAATCTGAACAAGCGATAGATTAAAATCCGTGTTTGGAGAATCCATAAACTGTTTTCAGAAGTCTTTGGTCTGAACAAGCGATAGATTAACATCCGTGTTTGGAGAATCCGTGAACTGTTTTCAGAAGTCGAAGTTGAAGCTTATTAATCTTATCCTGAAAAGGGTAAAATATTAGCTGAAACACAAAGTTATGTTGCATGAAATGTATGATGCAATATATGTTATATCAATGTTTATGATATGCATGTAATGAATGCACATGTAAGTTGATGAGCTGTCTTACTGAGGATATATGAATCCTGGATAGCCGAAGATAATAGAATCTTGACTGCTGCCGGGGAAAGTGAATCCTTGACTGCTGCAGGGATTTGCAAGAATCTTTGATTGCTGAAGCTGAGATATCCTTGTTGACGCTGACTGCTTGGGGGACAAGATCTTCAGTTGTTGAGGGATTTTAGGACCACTGCTGGGGATTGAAAATCCTTGGTGACTTTTGGGGAATGAGACTTCTGATGATCTCTACTGGGGAGTCCGGAACCTGGCAGACTTATGTTGGAGAAGTAAGACTGAGAATCTTCAATCTAAAGGGAAGTATCTCTGTGGGGAGAATGTTCACTAATCTGGTTATGCTGGGGATTGATAGTTGGAAGTTTTAGCTCCGCTGGGGATTAACAGTTTTGGCTCCATTGGGGGTCTTGAAACCTAAATCTGAGGGGAATTAATTTCTGGAAGGCTCCTCTGGCTGGGGAAATTAGCTTTGAGAAAGCTTTTGTTCTACTGAGGATCCTGAAGTTTAACTCTGTTTGGGGAATTAAGTTCTGGATTTTAACTTTGTTGAGGCATTTGGAGTTTAATTCCGCTGGGGATTTCCTCTGAAAGGGCATCAAGATATCTATTTGTACCTTCAACCTATCAGCAATCATCTTTCTTGATTTGTAAGAAAATGATTATGTTCAAATGCATATGCCTATTTAACAAAACATTGGACGTTTCTCAAATAAAACATACGTGTAAAAAAGAAAAAGGAAGACAAAGAAAATTTCTGTATTTGGAAAAGTGTTTGTATTAACTTTTTATGAGTATCTTTGTACAAAGGAGACAGGCATCCTAGTAAGAGTATGTTGTCGTAAACATTGAAAAATTTATACAAAAGGAAAGATGGTCATGTGTAACAATTCCATGGGATTCCCATTCTGCTATAGCCTTCACAACTCTGAATATCTGTCCATTCGCTGCTTCGTCCGCCGATGACTAGATTGATCAGAAGCTTGGAGCTGGTTGATGAAGAGATTGTCCTTAAAGTGATCCGACGAGACATAGTCATACGCTTTAATTCCCTAACTTTTGCCTGAATCGCCCTTTCGGGTTTTCGATCCACCGGGAAACCCTTTTTTGCCCAAGTCGCCCTTTCGGGTTTTCAACTTTCCGGGTGTACAAATTTTTTTTTTATCCCTAATTTTTGCCTGAACCGCCCTTTCGGGTTTTCGGTTCACCGGGATGCCCATTTTTGTCCAAGTCGCCCTTTCGGGTTTTTGACTTCTCGGGTTGTTTTATGCGTAGTATCTTTTGACTATGTCTGCGTTCGCAGGGAGTGGCAAATCGTCACCGTCCATGGTGGTCAGAATCATTGCACCACCAGAAAAGATGCTCTTTATTACAAATGGTCCTTCGTAAGTAGGAGTCCATTTTCCCCTGGGATCACTCTGCGGCAAGATGATCCGCTTGATTACAAGATCTCCGACTTGGTATACTTGACGTCGGACTTTCTTGTTGAAAGCCTTGATCATCCGTTTTTGGTATGTCTGACCATGGCAAACAGCAGTGAGTCGTTTCTCGTCGATCAAATTGAGTTGATCAAGTCGGGTCTGAATCCAATCGTCTTCATTCAAACTAACGTCCTTCATAATCCTTAAAGAAGGAATCTGAACTTCCATAGGTAGGACAACTTTCATGCCATATACCAAAGAAAATGGGGTTTCCCCTGTTGAAGTACGTGTTGTGGTACGGTATCCATGCAGAGCAAACGGTAACATCTCATGCCAGTCCTTGTAGGTGACTTGTCATTTTCTGAATGATCTTCTTGATGTTTTTGTTCGCAGCTTCAACAGCACCGTTCATCTTCGGCCGATAGGGAGATGAATTGTGATGATAAATCTTGAACTGTTCGCATAGAGCGGTGATCATAGTATTGTTCAGATTTGTACCGTTGTCTGTGATGATCCTGTCGGGGACACCATACCGGCATATGAGGTTCTGCTTGATGAAGCGGGCAACCACATTTTTTGTAACAGAGGCAAAGGAAGCTGCTTTAACCCACTTGGTAAAATAGTCAATAGCAACCAAGATGAAGCGATGTCCATTGGATGCCGTGGGCTTGATCTCCCCAATCATGTCAATGCCCCACATTGCGAATGGCCAAGGAGCTGTCAGAACATTGAGAGGAACAGAAGGAATATGAATCTTGTCGGCATAGACTTGGCATTTGTGACAAGTACGGGAATGTTGATGGCAATCAGCCTCCATGGTAGACCAGTAATAGCCTACCCTTAGAATCTTCTTAGCCATCGTATGTCCGCTCAAGTGGGTGCCAAATGTACCACTGTGTATTTCAGTCATGATTAACTCTGCTTCAGCTTTGTCTACACATCAGAGTAAAACACAATCGTGGCTGCGCTTATAAAGGATGCCATTGCTTAGGAAGAACTTGGCAGCAAATCTCCTTAAGAACTTCTTGTCATTGACAGAAGCTTCTTCGGGATATTCTCTAGTCTGGAGATACCTTTTGATTTCGTGAAACCAAGGTTGTTCCACTACTTCTTCGGTATTAATCTCATGACAATGCGCAGGTTCATCCATTCGCTCGATGGTGATTCGGGGAGCCTCGTTATCCCAGTTGAGTTTAAACATGGAAGACATTGTAGCCAGAGCATCTGCTAGCTGATTTTCTTCTCGCGGGAAATGCTCGAAAGTGATTTGCTCGAAATGAGGCAACAACGCCATGACATGTTCTTTGTATGGGATAAGATTAGGATGTTTGGTGTCCCACTCTCCTTTGATTTGACTGATAACCAATGCCGAGTCCCCAAATACGATCAAAGATTTGATCCCCAAGTCTATAGCAGCCTTGAGACCAAAGATGCAAGCTTCATATTCGGCCATGTTGTTGGTACAACTGAAACAAAGTCGGGAAGTGAAAGGTGTATGGCAACCTTCTGGAGAAATGAGTACCGCACCGATACCGTTTCCAAGTGCATTTGAAACACCATCAAAGTACAGGGTCTATCGGGATCCATTTTCAGGTTCGTCATACGGTCCGTTACCTTCAATGTTGTCCAAAGTCATGATGTCCTCGTCCGGGAAGTCGAATCTCATGGATTGATAATCTTCGATAGCTTGATGAGCTAGATGATCAGCTAGTACACTCCCTTTTATAGATTTTTGGGTAGAATACTGGATGTCATAGTCAGTCAGGATCATTTGCCATCTAGCAATTCTTCCAGATAAAGCAGGCTTCTCGAAGATATACTTGATCGGGTCCATTTTGGAGATCAGCAAAATGGTATGAGTCAACATATACTGCCTTAGTCGGCGAGCAGCCCATACCAAAGCGCAGCAAGTTTTCTCGAGCAGTGAGTAGCGAGTCTCACAGTCGGTAAACTTTTTGCTAAGGTAATAAATGGCATGCTCTTTTCGACCAGACTCGTCATGCTGGCCCAGTACACACCCCATTGAGTTGTCCAAAACAGTAAGATACATGATCAGCGGCCTTCCTTCGACGGGTCGCATCAGAATAAGAGGTTCTAATAAGTACTCCTTGATCTTATCAAAAGCAGCTTGACAATCATCGTTCCATTCGACTACCTGATCTTTCTTTAATAGTTTGAAAATTGGCTCACAGGTAGACGTCAGATGAGAGATGAACCTTGCAATATAGTTCAAGCGTCCTAAGAATCCTCTAACCTCCTTTTCAGTACGGGGGGCAGGCATTTCTTGTAAAGCCTTTACTTTTGCTGGATCGACCTCAATGCCTTTGTTGCTGACAATAAATCCCAGAAGTTTACCAGACCTAACTCCAAAAGTACACTTACTTGGATTCAACCTGAGTTTGTACTTCTTCAACCTGGCAAACAACTTCTGCAAATGTTCAAGGTGCTCTTCCTCTGTTTGTGATCGAGCTATCATATCGTCTACGTAAACTTCGATCTCATGATGTATCATATCATGAAACAAAGCTACCATGGCGCGTTGATAAGTTGCCCCTGCGTTCTTCAGTCCGAACGACATCACCTTGTAGCAGAAGGTACCCCATTGTGTAACAAAGGTTGTTTTCTCCATGTCCTCGGGGGCCATTTTAATCTGGTTGTAGCCCGAGAATCCGTCCATGAAGGAAAATACCTTGTGCTGAGCTGTGTTGTCAATCAAAATGTCGATATGTGGTAGCGGAAAATCATCTTTGGGGCTGGCCCTATTCAAATCCCGGTAGTCCACACACATTCTGACCTTGCCGTCTTTTTTGGGAACGGGCACAATGTTAGCAACCCATTGTGGATAGGATATAACAGCCAGAAAGCGATCGTTGAATTGCTTCATTACTTCAGCTTTAATCTTCTCAGACATGTCGGGCCTCATTCGGCAGACTTTTTTCTTGATCGGTGGACAGTCCTCTCTTGTAGGGAGACGGTGAACCACGATGTCTGTGTCTAACCCTGGCATGTCTTCATAAGACCAGGCGAAGATTTCAACGTATTCATTTAACAACCATATTAAGCGCTCCTTGACACTTGGTTCCAGATTGGCACCCACTTGTACTTCTTTCCTGTCTTCCTCTGTTCCTAAGTTGACAGTTTCCAACAACTCTTCATGAGGCAAGATGGCCCTCTCTTCTTGTTGTAGAAGTCTGGCTAGCTCTCCCGGTACTTCACAATCTTCGTCATCTTCATACTCAGCCTGATTGACCAAATCTTCAGAGTTATTGAAAGATACAACAGAATAGTCACCCATGGAATCCGGAGTGGATGGGTACCTGCATTTGTGAGTGTGGGTGTGTGTAAGGGATAGCCATCCTTAAACAAACAAAAATGCAAAAGGAAAGAAAATGAACACAGCAGTTTATAAATGAAAAACGTCCAATGATTCATTAAACATGGCATATGATTATGAAGAGAATCAAAACCCTTACAAATGGACCTACATGCCCCGGGCAAGGCATGAGGTGAAAAATAGTGTACAGATTGTTTTAGTAATTATTACAGACCAACAATAAATGTTCGAAAGATAAATTACTGATTGATGAAAGTAATGGGAACGAAGTCTTTCGCCTCCCAATTGTGCAGTCCCCCTTCAATGGTTGGGAAGATCCAATCTTCAATGTTACCCTCTTCGTCTTCGTCTTCCAAAGCATTGATTCCATGAGGAGAAATCTTGATGGGTGCCTTTTCAATTTTGGAGTGACGCATAGCCTTTTGCCCCGCAGCTGTAAATCCCAACCCAAACTTGTCTGTCTTGTGGGGAAAGTCAGGCAACTGTCCCCATGTTGAGCTCATCCCCTCCTTCATTGCAGCCTTTGCGTCTTTCAGAGATGCCATCCTGGCCACCTGCTTGGGTACATCAGCTACTGCCTTTGCTACTACAACCTCAGGAGAAACGTCCTCGAAGTGTTGGAACAGTGTTTCGATGAATTCTCCATCCACTTCCACATACCGAAAGGAATTCAGATGACTGATCATGTATTCCTCCTCACCGTGTACAGTTATGATTTTACCCTTAACAGGGTATTTCAGCATCTGATGTAGAGAGGAAGTGTCTGCCCCAACATTATGAATCCACGACCTTCCTAGCAAGAAAGAGTATGATGGGCGGATGTCCATCACATAGAATGTGGAGTGGAACACTTCAGTGCCTACCTTGATGGGAATTTCGACCTCCCCATGCACCATTCTTTTAGACCCGTCAAAGGCCCTGACAATGATATTACTTGGTTTCAGCTCCAAGCCTTCACAATCCAAACGGTCCAGAGCCTTCTTAGGCAGCACATTTAGAGAAGAACCAGTATCGACCAAGACATGGGCGAGAGTGGTTCCTCGGCATTCAACCAACACATGCAGTGCGTCATTGTGCTTTCTTCCCTTCGGAGTCAGGTCAGCATCAGAGAAACCTAGGCCATTGTCGGCGGTAAGGCTGGCTACACAATCCTGGAATTGATCGGCTGAGGTTTCCTGGGGCACATGGGCTGTCTTCAAAAACCTTATCAAAGCTTTGGCATGAGCCTCTGAACAAAGCAGCAAAGCTAACATGGAGATCTTCGAGGGGGTTTGCCCCAGTTGCTCCACCACATCATAATCACTCTTCTTGATTATTTTCAGAATCTCCTCCATTTCTTTTTTAGAGGTTTCGGGGATGACCAATGGATGAGCCCTTGTCCTGACGAGCTCTTCTTGGATCCCTTTCCCCTTATCAGTAGCAGCAGGAGGGACGACCACAGGAGTAACAGCTTCTTCAATCATTGGAGTTCTTGCAGATAGTTTTACCGGTGCAGGGGTAACCTTGGGAGCAGCTGAGGGTCCAAAGATTTCCTTTGGAGGGGCAATCTCTGGAGAGAAAATTCTTCCACTTCAGGTAATTTTGCTCGTACCAGCAATGTTTCTAATGTCGGCAGTTTCTTCGTCAGAGCTCTCTTTAGTTATCTCGATTTGTTTAACACCGTGGTAGTAGATTTCTCCACCATAATTCCACGGTATTGATTTGTCAGATTTGTATGGGACGGGCCCAGGCATGGTTATCTTCAAGGGTACAATCTTCGGAGCGGATGTAATCTTAACAGGCCTTTTGGGGACCTTGGAAAGATTGGCGAAAATGGTTATTATTGAAACTTCATTGATAGGAGTTGGAGTAATAGGAGTCTTTTCGAAAAGAATTTGTTGGTTGTCCATTAGGCGTTGAATGCCTATCTTCAGCAATGGACAATCGATTGGTAGGGAGGAACAAAGGTAGCAATCTTCTTTACAACCTGGGAAAATCCCAGCCTTCAACAGATTCAACTTGATTGTCAGTAGTGGAGTTCTCAGATCATCAACAGTAGAAACAAACAGATCTTCTTCAACAACATGGACATTGCGACCGTGCTTTGGCATTGGAGCGGAGATTACATTCGGCTTCTCAGGGGCGTCAAACTCAACCTCTTTAGCATCTATCAAATCTTGAATTTTATTCTTAAGCGCCCAACAATCGTTGGTGTCATGCCCGACGCTGTCAGAATGATAGGCATATTTAGCATTGGGATGATAATGTAGGGAAGTAGTATTCACATTCTTTGGCGCCTCCTTGATATTGGTGAGATTCAGCTTCAACAAATGGGGAAGAACCTGTGCGGGCGTCATGTTGATGCGGGTGAACTGCCGTTGTGGACGTTCTCCCCATTGCTGTTTAGGTCTAGACTGATTGTTACGAGGCTGATCATTTGACGAATTTTGGATCATCACGGCCCCCACAGTCGGCCTACGCTCAGTTCTTCCCAATCCTTTTTGAGAGTATACAACAGTTGCTTCCTTCTTGGCCGGGAATGGTTTTTTAACAGTTGTGGAGGCAGAGGCATCCCTTTGAATTTTTCCGCTCTTAATACCAGCTTCCACCCGTTCGCCAGTCAGAATCAGTTCGGTAAACCCTGCAGAAGAACTCCCGATCAGATGGTTGAATAAAGGGCCAGATAGGGTCCCCAAGAACATATCAACTAGTTCCCTATCTGAAAGAGGTGGCTGCACTCTTCCGACCAAGTCGCGCCATTTCTGGGCGTATTCTTTGAATCCCTCATTTGAGGCCATCCCCATACTTTGTAACTGAGTACGGGTTGGCGCCAAGTCAGCGTTATATTGATACTGGCGATAAAAGGCAGCTGCCAAATCCTCCCAACTATGCACTTCTGACCTCTCAAGCTGGTAAAACCAATCCAGCTGTGTACCGGACAGGCTGTCCTGGAAGAAGTGTACCCAAAGATTTCTATCAGATGAATGAGGTTGAATTTTTCTGACATACGACCTTAGGTGCATCTTCGGGAAAGACAGACCGTCGTATTTTGCAAAAGTTGGCACCTTAAACTTTGGAGGGATCACAATCCCAGCAATCAATCCCAATTCTTCAAAATCTAACCCGGGAACCCTTTGCAGCTCCATAGCTTCCAGTCTATCCTCCAGGTTTTTGTATTTGTCGTCCGCTGGCGGGTATTGCTGCTCAGAATAATCTTCATCTTCCTCAACATCTTCCTCTTCAGCCTCAGATTCAGAAGGTAATGCAGCTCCTTTTCCCTTACCGGTCCCCTTATCAGATGTGGAGGGGAATTCAAGAACTCTCCTAGCTTCATTCTCAAATCTTCTTCCCAGTGTAGCTACCCCAACTCTTTTCTTCTTCTTTTTTCCTTTTTCTTGCTCTTTATTCCCTAACAGTGCTTTAAGATCCTCCTGACCCTTTGCCAAGGTCATAAGGAGCTGTTGAAACTGTGAGTTTTGTGCCTGTAGATCTTTGACCGTCTGCTTGATATCCATCTTACTGAAATAAACAGCAGAAAGATAAGGAAACCTGGTGTGAAGACCTGTTTATGCATATGATGAATGATATGTTTATTCATGCAATGCAATCAAGGATTTAGAAATTCAAAATTGTTGCAGACAAAAAGAACACGCGTCATATTAATAAGAAGAAATTTTGTCAGTACATAAATGCCCCATGGGCCAAATATTACAAAAAACTTCTTAAGGTAAAAAGACGTTGCGCATCCTCTTTGGTGTGATGTAAGTGTTGAGGGTCTCTTCCTCGTGAAGTCGGCAGGTAAGCTCCAAAACCTTCTTCTCACTGGCGTAGAAGCTGGCTTCAAAAGTATCCCTTTCTTCCTTGAGTTGGATCCAACTCTTCTGCATTTCCTCCCATGATGTTGGCATGTCAGGATGTAGGATGGTGTAAGGAACCTCTCCTTCCTTAACAGGCTCTTTAATCAAAGGGAGAATGTGAGGGTAAGGCATCATTAGACTCTGGGCGCGGGTTCGTACCCATTTGAGGTAAGGCTCAAGAGGGATGGAGTTCTTGTGCCCCAGTGTCTTGCTATCTACCTTGTTAGGCATCCTCCAAGCTCTGATGAATCTTTGGCGAAGTCCTTGCGCATCGTTGTCGAAGTCAAAAACTAGGTCAGGAATCAGCATGTCATGAGGGCCATCCCTCCGTGCATATCCAAATTGTCTCAAAGCTAGACAAGGATTGTAGGTAATGCCTCCCCTAATGCCAAGTAATGGAACATTAGGGAACTCACCACAGCGATCGATGATGATGACATTTTCTCTGGACCGAGAACACCAATGCACATCAGAATGTGTGAGGGTCATCAATTGTTGTGACCACCTTGAACCTTGCTCATTCTTCAAAACTGATTGTGGAAGGTGAGAAATAAACCACCTTGCAAGGAGAGGAGTACAGCACATGAGAACACCTCTGTTTCTCATTTTTCGTGTGTAAACTGAGTGGAGGATATCCCCAAGCAATGTAGGTATGGGATTCCTGGATAGGAAAATCTTGACAACATTCACATCTATAAGTTGGTCAGGATTTGGGAACAAGACCAACCCATAAATAAGGAGTGCCACAATCTCTTCAAAGGCTTGCAGATCCAGGGAATTCCAACACTCTTGTGCCTTCTCAAACAAGAACTTTACCAAGAAGCCCTTGACACTACTTCTGGTTTCCCAATTCCCCTTGATGTCAGATGGTTGCAAGTGTAGTGCTTGAGCAACGTCTTCAGGTTTTGGTTCTTTTTTCGTACTGTTGTAGGGTAGTTGGTTAAGAATAGGAATTCTCAGGAGTTGAGAAAATTCCTCCAAAGTAGGCACCAATTGGTAGTCGGGGAATGTGAAACAGTGGTGAAGGGGTTCCAAGAATTGGAACAACACTTTCACCATGCCCTCTTCAATGTTGGTGTTGACTAGGCTGAGCAGTCTTCCATGTCTTTCACTGAAGAGAGAGCTTTCTGGAATTCTGGATGTAAGCTCCTTGAGTTGAGGAGGGATTCTCAGAAGGTTGACTTTGATAGTTTTCCTGCGAAGAATTTCCATGACCTATAAAACAAGAACAAAGATGAAGATCCAAACCCTTGAAATGGTCAGTGGATGCATATGATGCTTTATGATGTTCATGATGTATGCACAAACATATGTACAAGCAAGTCACACAAAACCCTAGTTTCAGGCTTTCATGGGGTTTCATAGGTAAGTACCCTCTTGAGTGTAGTTGGCTTAAAAACCTGTCCTATAAATAGTAACCGGGTTCTAAGGAGCTCAATATCATTGGATTGTTTTCCATGTTCATTGTTTTGGTTTAGCCACTTAACTAGCGACCAAAATATTCCAAGAAAACAACCCTCAATGAGTGTAGTATCTAGTATCTACCAACTTCGGACTGCACCAAAGCCGGTCATCTCACTACCCCTAATAAAAGGCCGAGATGGTCAAGTAAGGTTCTAGGTCATTAGTGCTTGGTGACATCACTCAGCGGCCCCGTACTCTCCTTGATTGAACTCAAGGGTTACCGGTACTCATAAATATGTCGCACTAATATAGCTATTGCTTCAACTGTGTCGGTATACCCCACACAGTTTCCACAACGTATTTCTATCTATGAATGTTTCCCAAATTCGGGTGTAGGATTTCAAGCCCAAACAAGAGAACCAAAATGTAAAGCAATCAAAGCAAACAATTAGTCATGCAAAAGGGTGATCTAAGCCCTAAGGTTACTCCACTTTTAGAATTATCCCCAGCAGAGTCGCCAGTTCTGTGATACGGTGGGAGAACTGACTTGAGGTTTTGCGTTTTTCGCAAATGTTTCGGTTGAGCAAGAGTCGCCACCGACTTTTTATTTTATCCTAAGGAAAGGTTAAAAAGCACTAGAAAAACCTTTGAGATGTTTTCTTGGGTTCGGGGGGTAGATTATAGAAAGGGAAGGTATTAGCACCCTTTCTAACCATGGTTATCCATGAGCTCTTAGTTACTTGCTTAGATCACTTGCCTTTGCTTTTCAATTGTTTGAAATGGTGCTTTGTGTGTGTGGTTTTTTGAAAATGTTTTGAAAAAGATGCCTTGTCTAGGCAACCATTGTAACAATTTCTGTTTGAATGTTTTACAAGGGGGTTTGTCTTTTTGAAAAGATGTTTCAATGTTTTTGAAAGTTGTTTTTGAAGTTGTGTTGTGAGGTGTATTTTGAAAAAATGGCAAGGATTGTTTTGCAAGTTGATCAAGTAACCAAGAGCTATCTACTCTAAATTTCTCAAAGATCTTTCTTATGTTTTAACCCTTTTAACAATGTTGTTTCACCATTGTATTTGGTGAACAACCTTGTGTTAGGATGTTAACGGGACGGGCGCGGGTCATCGTTTAGACCATGAATGCAATAGTGTCAAGTATTTTGGCAATTTTCTTGAGGGACTTGATCATTTTTGTTTCGGCAACTTGATAGCGTCATCGAGGGACTATGATCATTTTGTTTGTTTTTGTTTTGCCAAAGTACTTGACATGCAAACATGACCCATTTTTGAAGGCAACAAGTGGAGTAACCCTAGGGGTGCAAGTGTGCTTTGTGTTTGTTTTTCATGCATATTTATCTTGGATTTAGGTCAAGCTATTTGTTGATTGATTTTGCATACAAATCCTAGGTCTATCATGGCATAATTGAAAGTTTTTAAATGCGAGAATTTAAATGCTAAGCTATTACAACAAGATATAGGGAGGGGGGTACAAGTTTGAATTTGGGGATATTTAACAAGAAATTAAATTCTAAGCTATTACATCCATATTGAATATACAAGACAAATATCTAATATTTAAATAAGTACAAATAAATAAATATCAAATAAAAATGCATTATTCTAAAAAGGGATTTTTCATGTATGTAAAAGTATTTTTCAATGTGAAATATAAACAAAAATAAAAAGGGTCAAATTTGAATATTTTTGTCATTTAGGGCAAAACCCTAGTTTTTTTAAATAAATAGTAATATTTATTAATTATGTACAATATATGTTAATTTATGCACAAAATAAAAAGTATATGGTGAAAAAAGTATTTTTGATGTCAAATATTAAATAAAAATAAAATGTATTATTTTTGTATTTTTGCCCTAAATATTTAATAAAATAGGTGTAAGTATATATTATATATATATATTTAATAATGCTAAATATGTACAACATAAAATATTAATTATTTACAAGAAATGTATATTCAAGAAAATGTTTTCAAAATGTAAAAAAAAAATAATAACTGAAAAATAAATATTTTTGTATTATTTTTTAGGGTTTTAAATAAAAAGGTTTTATATTATTTACATACATATGTTAAATAAAACAAATAAATGCCAAATAAATGCAAAAAAGTGTGGAAAAATATTTTTAGTGTTTTTTTATGTTTGAATAAAAATATTAAGTCAGAATCAAAAAGAAAAATGCAAAAATAACAAATATTTCACATAATGGGCCAGGGGGGTGCAAATGGAAAAAAGGGGTGTGAACAGCAAGACAGACTCAGGCCCAGCCCAAGCCAACCTTCTTCAACCTCCAGCTCTGTTTGAATCAAAAAATGCGCGCCTCTTTGATCAAACACCAACTCCTGATTCTTTGACTTTTATGCAAAACTCATAACATAAATAATGTAGAGCATCAAATCACGATTCCAAATATGTAAGAAACTTAACCTAACTCTAAGAACCCAGGGAGAATTTCTTCACCCCCAATTTCTGACCTAGTTTTTCTTCAATGTTCATGGTTAAAATTCTCACAACATGCTTAATATAAATGAAAAGTAATCATATGTATGACTTCTGGGCTATGAGTAGAGCATGTTTCATTCACAAACCTAAGCCTAACTCTTCCTAGATTGAGAGATGGAAGTTCATAGATTACCTGTTTCAGCTTGAATCGTGTACATCAATGTGGCCAACTTCAATGGAGTTTGAGCTTCTGTACAGCTTGCCTGAAGTCCAAGGAAGCTTCTCCAACACCTAGCTTGCTTTGAATCACTCTGAATCGTGCTATGGAAGTTCACCTACACAGCTTGAAAGTGAAAATGGCAAACGTGGTTAGGGGTGTTACAACTTGAGTTTAAGGCTTGGGATAGTTTCAGTGGATGATATGGAATATGTTTGAACTCCTTTTGGACAAAACGCACGACAGGAATGGATTGTGGAACTCAAGTTGCAGGGTATGCCCTGTTTCTGCAGCAAGAGGGTGTTTTTGTGTTTTGGGAGGTATGAGAGATGGTTGAATCGTGCCTTAGGTCTGTTTTGATGTGTGGAAGCTGTGTACAAAGTTTCTTTTGGCTGGTGTTTTCAGGAATGAAAGATGGCTTGAGTTTGCAAGGTTTCTTCTCCCATAAGCAAGAAAGTGGAAGTTGTGATATAGGCCTGTACAATACTCTCAAGCATGCTGCAACATTTTCTCTTGATCAGTGGGATTTGTCTACCAAACTTTGCCTCAAAGATCTGGCTTGTACTTCAAAGATCATGTACTGACATAAAGTAACACTTTATCAAAATGGCAATTTTGCTTTTTCCAATTAAGGGTTAATTCTATGTGCAATGCCCAAAGGGAAGAAATAACACCTTAATACAATGGTTAGGAATTTAATTATTGAGTGTGAAGAGGTTTAGAGGCCTGCAAGCTATCACAAATCCTGCTGATTTGAAAAATGCAATTGTTATGAACATGCTTTGGCCATGAACAAAAGTGAGTTTTGGCCAACTTTGCAAATTCGATTCTCTCTAACCACAAGGGTGTTTGAGAAGTTCTTGGACAATTTGGAAAGCTTGGAATGTGTACTACAATCCATATTTGTAATGAAAATTGAAACTCCAAGTGGAACCATTTGAAAAATGGCCAAGAAGTTGGACAAAAATCCTGCCTAGAATAGGGCAAAATTTCTCTAAGTTAAGAATGTTTTTGCACCCTTGTTCCAAAAATCATAACTTGAGATACAAGCTTCCTTTGAGAAAACTTTGTGAATCAAAGTTGTATATTTTGAAATGGACTACAACTTTCATGTTTCAAGTTTTGTTTGAATCCATTTGAATCTTGGTGAAAAAATGGGACAGAGTTAGGAAAAAATAAGGAAGTTTCATAACTTAGAAAAATTCTAAGTTATGAAAATTTCTCATTTAAAACCCTAATTTGCAATTTTGGGTTTCTTGATGAACAAGTTTCATAATTTGACATGTATTGATGAAAAATGAATCTTGGCATTTGATTTTGACCAAAAAGTCAAAGTTTGACTTTTCAGTATACAGTCAAATTTTGATCAGTTGACTGAAAAATTCATCTGTCAATCCTATGCATTTGAGATCTTTTGAACTTGTTGAATGGGTCAAGACAATGCCATTGAGTCCTTGAATCCATGTGTGAGCTTTATTTGCCATTGGTTAGGTCAAACAGTCAAAAATTGCCTTTGTGCAGTCAAAACCCTAAAAATGACCATTTTGCCCTTTTAGTGATCTGATCAAATTTCTTATGGAATTGTGATCCAAACTTAACCAAATGGTTTATATGAGTTCATAATGTTGATTTGGGGTCAAAAATCATGAGGTTTGACTGTCAATTGGCCACAGTTGACTTTTTCCCCAATACAACTCATTTCTAGGTCAACTGTCCAATTGACTGGGCAAAGATTGGAATCAAAGCTTGAAACTTGGTATGGATAAACTTGTAAGTCCAACATGAAACATGGAAGTCACTTTGGGCTTTTTAGGTCAAAACATCTTTGTGAAAACACAAACCCTAATTTGGGTCAACAGTGCAAGGAGGAGTCTTGAGCAGAGCAAACCCTAACTTGATCTTGAGTTCCAAGAGTCTTGTGGTGAGAAAGTGTTGATGAAATGAGAGGGAAAATTTTAGGGTACAACACCGTGGAATGCGTCTGTTGTGTTGTTCATGGAGAACGCAATTTCCGAGGGTTGTGGGTCACTTCAAATGAAGGATCGAAATGAATGTTGAGGATAAGAATCTACTCTTGGGGAGTGATATTTGGAGGAATTAGTGGTTGAGAGCTGTTGTATTTAATGAGTTTGATTTGAAGGTTGTTTATCGACAGTTTGTGTGAAGGCTGGAGAATATTCAGAAGGATGGTTGGGATAAGGTATAGTTGTGACGGGTATTCGGTTATATCGGTAGGAAGACTAATACATCGTGCATGATTATGGAATATATAAACAGTGCTCTCATGACTAGCTGTAAGAGCTACAATTATGTCTATGGATAATTGATTCTAGAATAAGCATTATGGATTGGTGACATTATGAGTAGCCATGAAGATTTGATTTGCACCTTGTGGAAGCTCCGAGAGGTTATTTCTGAGAAATAGAAGATTCCTTGTTTTGGATGGTTTTTTTTATATTGAATTCGATTGAAGGCCTTTCATAAGTTGGTTTTATTATGGATATTGTTGACTAGAGAGGTCGAGTTGTTATTTGGACTTTGCAATGTGAAGTGGATTATTATGAGTTATGAAGAGATTAAGGAACGCATATATTTTGGTGGTGCTTAGTTCGGTGCATTGTACCGAGATGTTTCATTTTGGACTTAAGGAGTGTTTTGGCATAGAGCTGATAAGTGTAAATTGTGACTTAGAACAGCAGGGCTTTCATGAGAAGATTTTGTCGAACGTTTGAGTTAAAGTTTGATGCAGTTGCATTCGTTTGGAATCATGAAGATTTTAGTTGTATGTATGTAGGGACTATGAGAAATCGAGATTTGAATTGTTGGAAATGATTCGAAGTTGAGTACGGTTTGTAAAGAGACTGCATCTAATTGTGGGGATCATTAAGAGTATCGTAGATGATACTAAAGAAAGTCGAAAAAATCTGGTTTGAGGAATCAATGGATTTAAGAAGGTGAATTCAGATTCGTTTTGGAAGTACTTACTGAGATGTAAGTTTAGAGAGTCGAAGTGAAATCATGTACTTCTACAATATGGATTATTTCGGTTATTGATAACCATGGTGGATTACTGGATTGTGATTAAGATAAGTTTTGGCGATGAAGTATCTTGGGACGGCTTGGTAGCCTCAAGTACTTTAAGATTATCTATGGTTTATGAGGGAGAGTATTGTACTTGTGATAGCATTCGTGTTGGACTCGAGAAGTATGACGTCGTGGTTCTGGACTTGAACTGTTTGGTTATTGCAAGAGTATGAGTTGCCGTTAATTCCAAAGGAATAGGGTATGAGACTGCGACGATGGTTAAGATTTTCGAGAAAGTGATTTTTGGATTGGGTTCATGTTTGGTAAGTTGAAGGTGATAGTTGACGTCTTAAAAATGAAAAGTTTGTGTAGTTGTCGATATGGTGGTGTGAGAATTGAGTGGGGCATAACGAGAAGGTTTCTCCAGAGTTAAGCTTTTGAGGTTGGAAGTCCTAAGTGATTGCGGACAAGATTTGAGAAAGTAGGATACTGCCGTATCTTTAGGGACCAATGGATGTTGATCAATTGAAATCGAAGAGAAGATTTTAGAATTGATGGATCAGAGGTTGTGATGTATCATGATAGTTGTATGTTTCAGATGTGTTTATTTGGACGATGAAATTGGAATAAGTATTAAGCGGACGGAAATTGGATGTGAGGGTCGTAAGTTAGATAGTTGCAGGCTATCAGAGTGCGTAGTGGAAGCGTGAGGTATCACAAATCCGTTACGCGCGAGTTACCGGAGCAATAATATTAGAAATAATATTATTATTGGAATTTGACCGTTTGAGATAAGTCGGATTTAATCGGTTTGACTGGGAAATAGGATTCAATATAATAATATTTATCTTGATAAATTATATTTACTTAATCGGTAGTATACTACTCAGTCCGGTATGTGATTTCCAATAGTTTTAATTAATATTATCTATATTTTTTTTTTAAATGACCGGTTGATATTTATTTTGGTCAATCGATATTTATTTAGTCGGTTATTCGATCCGATAGTTGATTATTTTAATTTATTCAATTTATCGAAAAATGATTATTTTATATGATAATATTGTATTTTAGTGTATATTAATTAATTAATTGGTGATAATTGAATTATTAAAGTATTTATTTAATTTTATTAAGAACGTTAGTTTTATATGTATACATAATATAAGTTACAGTACGTTATATATATATATTATATATATATATATATATATATATATATATATATATATATATATATATATATATTATATATATATATATATATATATATATATATATATATATATATATATATATTATATATATATATATATTATATATATATATATATTAATTTTATAATATAATAATATATTTTAGTTTTATATATATAATAAGTAAGTAGTATATTAGTAGTGTGGGATAGAAGAGAAAAAGGGGGGGGGGGGGGGGGGGGGGGGGGGGGGGGGGGGGGGAGGGGGGGGGGGGAACTAGGGTTGAAGAGAAGAGAAATTTCTGGAATCAAACTGAAGAGTTTGTTCCGGAGATTAATCGGTAAGGGTTAGAATTCCTCTAAACATCTAGTATGTTTTTATTGTATTTGATTTTGTTTTTTTTTTTTTCTTCAGTTTAGGCGGTAAAATAGGTTATCCGGAAATTAATGAAATTTGACGGGGGTAACTAAGTTAAATGCGTAGGTAATTATGGTTGAGTTATTTTTTGAGATTGTGTCGTTTTCGGAGACCGATCGGGACTGTGTTGTTTCGAATTAGCCGGTTTAGACGGTAAAATTAGTTATCCGAAAATTATTGAAATTTGACGGAGAGTAACTAAGTTAAATGCGTAGGTAATTATGATGGAGTTATTTTTTTGAGACCGGAAAATAGTAAAGAAGAAATGAAAAATGTTATTATAGTATTTATTTAATTATATTAAATTAGTTTAATAAAATATTAATTTTTATTATATATATATATATATATATATATATATATATATATATATATATATATATATATATATATATATATAAATTTCTAACTAACCTACTGTTAGTTTTATATTATATATATAAGTAAAATAGTTTAGTTAATATATTAATATATATTATGATTAACAGTGTGATTAATTATATAACCGGTTACGGTTTACCGATAAAATTTGATATTTTGGATTCGACCAGAGATGAATTAAATTGTAGACGTGTGGTATATTGGAATTGTATTGTGAAATACTGATTTCGGAAATAACATGTTCGGTTTATAAATGTTATGTTGTTGTGTGATTAATTAATATAACCGGTTGCGATTAATGGGTAAAACTTAATATTTTGAGTTCGACCGGAGATTAATTAAATTGTAGGTGTGTTGTATTTTCGAGATATGTGGTTAATTTCCGATTTCGGAAATGATGTGTTTGGTTTATAAATATTTTGGTGTTGTGTGATAATTGTTGAAATGAAATAAATGATGTTTGTTGTGCAATGTTGTGAGATTAATTCATAGGGTTGAATTATGGTGATGTATGCTTGTAATTGAGATAGAGGGATGTCTTGATTTGCATGATTGTTGTTGTTGAATTGCACACCGCATCATAAGTCGTGTCAAGAGGCGATGTCCTTTAGTCTCGTGGAGGCTAGTGGCTCTTCCCAAACTCAGAGTGGGGGTTTGAAAGCTTAGGGAATGGGCTTTTTGATTATCCGTCTGAGGGATAGACAATCGGTAAATCCGAAGGATAATAGATGATTGGTACCACATGCATGAGTCGTGTCGTTATGTCGAGTCGCACATACACACTTTGTTAAGCTGATGTTTTGTTAAATATTATGCATTATGTGCTAATTGGTAAATGAAATTGATTGTGTTTGATTTCTTTGAGTTGTTGAATATGGGAATTGGATTAAATGAATATATTATGTGGTTTACACAAGAGTTGGAAAAAGAGTCAGATTCCTTTATTTAATGCCTTTCATTTGCTTTAAATTACATACCTTATGTTTGTTGGAATTCTTACCCTTCTGTTGGAAAATGCTTGCTACGGAATTGTTCAGGTACTGAAGACAGTAGTGCGAGGCACTAGCTTAGCAGATGCATTTGGATTTTAATCCGTTTTATTTTGGTTTATCGAGTTGATGCTCTGGTTGTAACACTTGGGGGTTAGGTGTCCGCATTCGAACTCGTATATTTTGTATATGGATTATACTTGTATATAATCCATTGTTTTGATTATATGTTGATGTATGTATATTATGACTTGATAACATGTTTGGTGTATGAACCGTGTGGCTTAATGCCTTGAATTTTATATTTTGATTCCTCCTTTGGAGATGAAGTTATTATGATTCCGTTGCGTTTGCACGAAAAAGAAAGTATATGCCATGAATGTATTATGTGATTAAATGATTAAAGTGACGAATATGTCATGTCTGTTTTTCTTGAATATGTGAATTGATGTTGTGACACTCCTTCCGTGCAAATTTTATTTTGTCTGATTTTAATTATATCGTTTAATTCGGGGTTTATTAGAAGGGGTGTTACACAAGATGACGAGGATCTTCAGAATATGTTTTCCAGTCATGAGTATTCTGGGTACGACTCTACTGAGTTGTACATTATGCTGCGAGAGCCTCAGCTGTCACAAGTGGTTGATCCTTTGGAGACCGAACAAGCAGGTGTAGATGTTGTTGATGAAGAAAAAGATGACGAGTTGGAGTTTGATGACATGGTCAACAATGATTCCGAAGACGATGGGATACCTAGTATTCCTTCAAACAAGATTTACACACCACCTCCGCACATGATAAACTTCAACATGGGCGGAGATGAACCGTCTTCTAATTTATTTTCCAATCCGTATATGCAGTCGGATGAAAACTTAAAAGAGAAAGACACATTTTCGTAATAGAGAAGAATGTATCCGAGCCATCAAAAAATTTCACATGCTCAACTCGGTCGATTTTAAGGTGGACCGTGTAAATCCAGAAAGGTACAAGATCAAGTGTGTCCACCCAGATTGTATGTTCAAGCTCACTGCATCATACAGATTAAGAAGTGATTTTTGGGTCACAGGTTCTATGTCCACCCACATGTGTGTCAGTTCTACTCAATCACAGGATCATCGAAAACTAAATTATGATCTCATATGTCAAGAAATCCTACCACTCGTCAGCAACGATCCATCATTGAAGGTGAAAACCATAATCTCCCACATCACTACGGTATTTAACTATACTCCGTCTTACCGAAAGGCGTGGTTAGCAAAGACCAAGGCAATTGAAAAGGTATATGGAAACTGGGAGAAGTCATACCAAGAACTTCCTCGCTACCTGAATGCACTTCAGACTTATTCTCCGGGTACTGTTTACATTCTGAAGACACTGCCAGCGTACGCCCCAGATGATAGTCAACTCAACAGAAATGGAATATTCAGTCGAGTGTTTTGGGATTTTCAACCTTGTATCACATGGTTTGCGTCATGCAAACCAATTATACAAATTGATGGGACTTGGTTGTATGGGAAATACAAAGGAACGCTACTAATGGTAGTTGCACAAGATGACAACAACAACATTTTCCCAATTTTTTTTGCCCTAGTCGAGGGAGAGACTGGTGGTGCTTGGAGGTTTTTTCTCAAGAATCTCCGAACACACGTGGATCCTCAATCAGATCTCTGATAGACATGCATCCATTGAAAGTTCATACAATAATCCTGCAAACGGTTGGCATGACCCTCCTTCTACGCATGTCTATTGCATTAGACATATCGTCCAAAATTTCATGAGGGAGATCAAAGAAAAAGCTCTTAGGAAAGCAGTTATGAATGCGGGATATGCATTGACGCAACCTACGTTCAAATATTATCACAATGAGATCCGTTTGTCAAATCTGGACGCCGGTAGGTGGATCGATAATATTCTGGTAGAAAAATGGACTAGGTCATACGACAATGGACAAAGATGGGGCCACATGATAACAAATCTAATTGAATCCATGAACGGGGTATTCAAAGGCATACAAAACCTCCCAGTAACTGCTTTGGTTAAATCAACATATTTTAGGATGGCTTCGTTGTTTTCCAAAAGAAGTGAAATGTGGAATGCTGTGTTGCAATCTGGACAACTATGGAGTGAAAGCTGCATGAAGTACATTAAGGCAGAAAGTGCCAAAGCCAACACCCATCTGGTTATACGGTTTGACCAAAACAGCCACAACTTCATTGTCAAAGAGACAATCGACCACAACGAGGGCCTGCCAAGACAAGAGTATAGGGTTATACTACCTTCCCATTGGTGCGATTGTGGCAAGTTTCAAGCCTTTCGTATGCCTTGCTCTCATGTCATTGATGCGTGTGCCTATACTCATCAAGACGCGCTACAACTTCTGTCTCCCATTTACAAATCTGAAACCTTGCTCAACGTATACAACAACATCTTCCCTTTGGTAGCAAAACCTGATTATTGGCCTGCATACGGCGGTGAAATAATATGGCACAATGACCAAATGCGAAGGAATAAAAAGGGTTATCCTAAAAGTAAGCGCATCACAACTGAAATGAACTCCCTTGACAAGCTGGAAAGAAAGTGTGGTTTATGTCATCAGGTCGGACACAATCATAAAAATTGTCCAAATCGGGCTACTGGCTCAACCACATAAAAATTATATTACAAAACATCTTTACTTTTTTAAGCTGTAAACATTAGGGTTTTTCATTAACAACATTTGTTACAATAAACCTTGCGTGAACAAGAAATAAAATACGATAAACCATCTACGAAATTACAACCGTTAAAACAATTTCATCTGACCCATGCATCATCAACATTACGTTGCTGTCTGTTTTGACTTCCTCCAACCAAAAATTAGGTCTTCCTGTCGCAAGTGAGGTTGTTGTTCGTCTTCGCTGGATCCTTATAATTTGTTCCCCCTCCTCGATGTCTCCCTCTAGCCATCGCATAAACTCCCACGCTCCATGTAGTGAATATGCCAGAATTTCATTTTCATCGGAGGTTTTGTGGCGGAGAAAATAACGTAACCATCTCTGGTAAAAATCATGGGCGATGTCATGACGCAAATAACAGAGAAAAAAAATAAGAGAACAGTGCGATAAAGTGTGAGGAATGACAGAGAAACAAGCGAATTATTTATAAAAATTGTATTTTTCCCTAGGAGCCAAGTGAGATGGCGCCTCCTCTCACTTTTAAAGTGCACGCGCCATCTCACTTGGCTAAAAGAGAGAGGAGGCGCCATGTGGGATGGCGCCTAGGACAAAATGGAGAGTGGATGCGCCAACTGGGTTTGCTCCTCTCTTGTGGGGTTTTCTGAAACATGATTATTTGCGTAATTTTCTCCGAAACATGATTATTTGCAATTTTTTTTAATACCTAATTATTTCAAAAAAAATTCCCCATGTTTAGGGTTTAATACTGTAATTGATGATGGATACAAATATTAATTACCATTTATTTTAAAATTGAAAAAAAGAATGTTATTAAAACTTTATTATATCCCTTACATTTTTTTTAAACAAGAATAAATATTCAATTATTGAAATAATTCATTTTTAAAAATGGTAATCATGAAAAAATAAGGAATAAATTGATACAATACTGTTATATTTGAACATTTTTAAAATTGAAATATTCTATATATAAGTTCACTAATTTAGTGTGTCATAATTAATTACTAAATTTGAAATTAAATATATCTTAAGTGAATACATGATTAATAAAAAATATTTTTTATTTTTTATATCAAAGTTAAGTATATCTTTCCATATCTATTTTAATATTTAGTTTGATATAAATCAACTCCTTATCTAAAATGAATGTTTTTTCATTTTCTAAAATTTAAAAATAGTAAAATAATTTTTTTATTTAATTGAATTTTATTGAACCATATAATTTAGTTTTTCAATCTATAATATTTTCATTATAAAACTTAGTTTTTTATTCTAACATATGAATAATTTGGGTTTTCATTATAAGAATATATAAATAATTTAGTTTTTCAATTTATACTATTTTCATTACAAAAATAAATTTATATTTGTCTTATTTATATTAATGTGATAGGTTTATATAGGTCTTGGTCCTTAGGTTTCTAATACTACAATTTTTTATTTTATAATTTTTAAATTTTTAAATTAAAATTTCTAACTCAAAATAAAAGATATTTTATATTTTTTTTAGATTTTTAGGAACTAATTCATAATAATATGGAACACAATTAAATAAAAATATAGACCGTAATGAAGATCTTTACCGATTTAGATCCACAAATATATGTGAACGTATCTATGACATACTAATTGAAGATTGTTCATTTTAATGTTCATCTTTTAAATATTTTTCTTTTACTTCTGTTTTATATTAATTCACTACAATTTTTTTTTAAAAATTGTAGAATCTTTTTAACAAAATTCTATTAATATTAAAGACTTACTGTTCTCTTGGTCAAGTATATTAATCTAAAAGTATTTTTTATTTCTCATTTTATTATTCAATTTAACAACTGTAAATTATTCATCATAATGAAGGTTCTTGCAGGCATAGATCCACGGGTAAGTATGAAGTTATTTATCAGATATCAGTCGTACACTGTTAATTTTAATATTCATCTTTTAAATTTTTTTTGCTATTGTTTAATATAATTAAAGTTAGAGAATCTATTCTACAGTTTATTATAAAGACAAATCAATACTTAAAAGCTAGTGTATATTATTAGCTTATATATTTATAACTAGAAAAATATTAACCAATTGAAGAATAAATTCAAACTTTACAAATGATAATTTGATAGACGTGTAAAGTGAATTCAGACGGGACCTGTTTGATAGCACAAATTTCTTACTAATTTATTATATACATGTTTTATATAGTAAACGTAAGTTAGATGCTATTAAAAAAAAATAAGAAAGCAAAATAAATTATGCAAAAGTAGCAAAACCATAAGTTATTGTCAGCATCTTAGTACACTCAAATATGAGACACATAATTATGTAGAAATATTGCTAAGCACATACAAATATGAGACTCACATAATCACTTTCCATATGTTATGGTTGTTCCACTGTAGCCATTTAGTATATTCTGTAGAAGGTAAAGTAACATACCAGTGGAAGTAACCCAACTCGTTGTACAAAATCCGGTTCGAAACGGTCAGTTACAGTGTTGAATTTTTTTTTGGAATAATTATGTATTAAAAAAAATCGCAAATAACCATGTTTCGGAATAAATTACGCAAATAACCATGTTTCAGATGACTCCCCAAAGGAGGAGCCATCTGACTTGACGCCTACACCTACTTTTTAAGGGGAGGCACAATCTCACTTGGCGCCTAGGTGCTTAGGGTTTTCCCTAAGCCAAGTGAGATGGCGCCTTAGTGCATTTTCTAGGGTAATATTCACGTTTTTTTTTCAATGCGGTGCATTACGTATTCGATACAGGATCAATAAAATTGACTTTTTATTTACAAAATATGATTACACACATAAGTATTACGTTAAAAAAATAGATTAATCAGTGGTCCCCCGGAACCCGGTAATGACCCCCGGTTCCGCATCCCTGTCCTCGCCTTTCCCGTGCTGAGTTTCGTCGCGTTTCCTGCTGTGGCAGGGTTGATGGCCTAGCGAAGTCAATGCATTCTGGATCCATGAAATCAGTCAGATCTCCATATCTAGAAGATCCTCTTTGGTACAGTTGGTTACCCATGCCCTCAAAGTTTGGTCGTGTTGCCGGTGGGTGGGGTTCCATGGTTGGTCTGTAGCATTGGTCGTATGAGTACGGGAAGTAGAAAGGAAATGGATCTTGGGGTGTTTGGTATTGAGAATGTTGGGTGGTTTGGTGATATTGTGGTTGATGGTAAGTTGGGTCGGTTGGTTCATAATCTTCCGACATTCCAGATCAGGGTTAAGGTTGGATGTTGAGGGGTCCATATTGGGATATGCAGAAGACTGAAATTGTGTGTGGGGTATGCGGGTGTGTTGGTATTGTGATTGAAATTGCGGTTGGGTGTGAGGCATTTGGGGGTATTGGTACTGAGGTGGTGATTGTGGTTGGTTGTGGGGCATGTGCGTGTAATTGTATTGTGGTGGTGACTGTGGTTGGGTGTTTGTGGTTCTGTTTCGTCTGGGGGGTTGGTGGAAGGTTGATGTGTGTTGGGTTTATTATTTGGGAAATGAGGGTTGTGCCCATTGTTTTCGTGGGTCAACCAAATACCTTGGATGAGACACGTGCATTTCAGGGGTACTAACCGATATGTACCAAGATAAATACTGATTCGTGTGTCGCATATTACCATGGTTGAGGAAAACTGGGAATTGCAAGACATGTCGGTGACGCCTCTGCCACACCTTACACCATTCTAGAGCAAAGTCTTTCCATTTGGTAAGACCCCATTGGGTGTCGACCCTTTTGAGATGCCACGGGGACAAACAAGTCAGATCGCTGGGTATCTCTTGATGCATTCTAAACTGCATCTTCACACGGTCGCTGTGGTGCATCTCTACAACATTGAACTGTATGATTGCAGTCTTTGCGCTCCAAATTGATGCATCCTCGGGGTTTGGTTCATGGCCCATACCCAAATATGGTCTCCAGACAAATTGCAGATAAAATTAAATCAGATTAATGAAAATGTAATATATAAATAATTTAAAAGTAGAAAAGTTGAAAGGTACGACGTACATCATCCGGGCTAAGGTGATCTAATAGATTGCGGTATAATGCGACATTGAATCTTGGATTCTTGCCGTAATCCATACCCCTCATGCAATACCTAAAGGAAATGAAAAATATTTTATTTTTATCATATATTTGGTGAAGAGATGAATAGTAATAAAAGATATAACTTGATGACTTACTTTGTTACGTATAGAAAAATGAATGTCTTGTTGTTGACGGGGTTTAGGGACTCCATCCTCCACCAACCCCAGGCTTGAAGTAAAAAAGCAGAGCCATAAAATGTACATTTTTCCTTGATTGCATTTTTACACAAGGAACTGTATAGGTGGGCTAAAACAGCAGAACCCCTACTATACTTTCTAGTTTTTTCGAAGTCTCTAAGTAAATTTAAATACATAAAATTTACACTATTACTTGTACTTTCGGGAAATAAAAAGGTTTCAAGTAGTATCATTATATAAGTTCTAGCTTTTATTACCTTGGCTAGCTCGGAGGAATTTTTGTTTAATTCCAGAGTCGCATAATGATTTTTTAGCTCAGTTAGTAGTATACCCTGACCTCTCGCACCACCACCGTCAACCATATCCTTGCCCAACAATTCTTCACACAAAGAATTGGGTTATTGAACCAACCCGTTAACGGCCTTACCGTCGACAGGGAACCCAATAACATGTACACGTTCTCTAGCGTGACAGTACATTCACCTATTGGTAGGTGAAATGTATGGGTCTCTGGTCTCCACCTTTCCAATATTGCAAGTATGAACTTTGAATCAATTGTGCATTTGGAGATCTTTATAACGTTTCCAAAACCTGTGTATTCCAGATATGGTACGATCAATGGGTCTGGAGCAAGGTAGCTATGTGACCGGATTCTGAATCTTTTGGTATCCTAAGTTAATAATGTAAAAAGTGTAAGAGTAAGTAAGATGAACAAAGCATTACTAGAAGTATGAAAAATGTATAACTATAAAAGAAACTTAAAAATGCTGCAATATTGTCCCTTGTGCCTCTGTGAGAAGAGCCATTGTTGAAAATTCATGAGATTATGAAAGAGTTTGAAATTGTAAGAGATTATGAAAGAGTTTGTAGCAGAGAGTGAGACGATTGTGGATGCGAGAGAAGTATGTAATGTTCTGTATTTATAGGCAAAAAAATTTCATAGAGTAAGTGAGGTAGTAGGTGGGTGCATGCATGCATGATAAGTGTCACTCTTGCAGAGTAGGTGCAGGCTAGGTAGTAGCCTTGGAGAAGGCATCTCTGAATGCATGTAACACTATTGGACATGAAGGGAGGCGCCATTGGACTTGGCGAAAGAGTACAAAATTGAAAGGTGTTGCCATCCCCATTGGCGAATAAGAGGTTGCATGGGTTGCAGAGTAGGCGCAGGCTAGGTGAAAGCCTTGGAGAAGGCATCTCTGAATGCATGTAATACTATTGGACATGATGGGAGGAGCCTTAGAGGTTACTTTGTAGGTGCAGAGTAGGCGCAGGCTAGGTGGCATCCTTGGAGAAGGCATCTCTGAATGCATGTAACACGATTGGACATGAAGGGAGGCGCCATTGGACTTGGCTAAAGATTACAAAATTGAAAGGTGTCGCCATTCCCATTGGCGAATAAGAGGTGGCATGGGTTGCAGAGTAGGCGCAGGATAGGTGACAGCCTTGGAGAAGGCATCTCTGAATGCATGTAACACTATTGGACGTGATGGGAGGAGCCTTAGAGGTTACAACCTTGGTTAATTCAAATTCAGTATGACCTATTTAGTCTTACATTTATCAAAACACGGATTCACTTAATCTCTCAAACACTAGAACATTCAAATATTCCTGCAAATAACTCATAAACTTCAAACCTTCTAACCTTCAAACCTTCAAACAATCATACACAATGGCCTCTACACCCCAATATGTTATTAGTGCACATTTCAACGGCGAGACATACATTTGTCCCACCTCTGGGTTTCTGTTTAGAGACACAGACAACATCTGATTTTGTTTAAACAGGAAAGCCAATTTCTTGTACTTTAAAAAACGATTAGAGGCCAAACTTGGACGAGGCCCCGTGACACAAATATTTTATCAGAATCCGGTTTTTTTTTTTTGGTAACAACCAAATAATATTTTATAAGGTTGAGGTTCAAGATGACGAAGATCTTCAGAATATGTTTTCCATTCATGAGTATTCTGGGTATGACTCTATTGAGTTGTACATTATGCTGCGAGAGCCTCAGCTGTCACAAGTGGTTGATCCTTTGGAGACCGAACAAGCAGAAGTAGATGCAGTTGATAAAGAAGAAGAAGATGACGAGTTGGAGTTTGACGAAATGGTCAATGATGATTCCGAAGATGAAGGGATACCTGGTATTCCTGCAAACGAGATCTACACCCCACCTTCGCACATGACAAACTTCAACATGGGCGGAGATGAACCGTCTTCTGATTTATTTTTCAATCCGTATATGCAGTCGGATGAAAACTTAAAAGAGAAATACAAATTTCGTAACAGAGAAGAATGTATCAGAGCCATCAAAAAATTCCACATGCTCAACTCGGTCGATTTTAAGGTGGACCGTGTAAATCCAGAAAGGTACAAGATCAAGTGTGTCCACCCTGATTGTATGTTCAAGCTCACTGCATCATACATATTAAGAGGTGATTGTTGGGTCATAGGTTCCATGTCTACCCACACTTGTGTCAGTTCTACTCAATCACAAGATCATCGAAAACTTAATTATGATCTCATTTGTCAAGAAATCCTACCACTCGTCAGCAACAATCCATCTTTGAAGGTGAAAACCATAATCTCCCACATTACTACGGTTTTTAACTACACTCTGTCTTACCTAAAGGTGTAGTTAGTAAAGACCAAAGGCGATTGAAAAGGTATATGAAAACTAGGAGGAGTCATACCAAGAACTTCCTCGCTACCTGAATGCACTCCAGACTTATTCTCCAGGTACTGTTTACATTCTGGAAACAGTGCCAGCATACGCCCCGGATGGTAGTCAACTCAACAGAAATGGAATATTCAGTCGAGTGTTTTGGGCATTTCAACTTTGCATCACAGGGTTTGCGTCATGCAAACCAATTATACAAATTGATGGGACTTGGTTGTATGGGAAATACAAAGGCACGCTACTGATGGCAGTTGCATAAGATGGCAACAACAACATTTTCCCAATTGCCTTTGCCCTAGTCGAGGGGGAGACTGGTGGCGCTTGGAGCTTTTTTCTGAAAAATCTGCGAACACACATGGCTCCTTAACCAGATATCTGTTTGATCTCAGATAGACATGCATCCAATGAAAGTGCATACAATAATCCTGCAAACGGTTGGCATGACCCTCCTTCTACGCATGTCTATTATGTTAGACATATCGTCCAAAATTTCACGAGGGAGATCAAAGAAAAAACACTAAGGAAAGCGGTTATCAATGCGGGATATGGATTGACACAACCAACATTAAAATATTATCGCAACGAGATCCGTTTGTCAAATCCAGAAGCCGATAGGTGGATCGACAATATTCTGGTAGAAAAATGGACTAGGTCATAGGACAATGGCCAAAGATGGGGCCACATGACAACAAATCTAATTGAATCGATGAATGGGGTATTCAAAGGCATACGAAACCTACTGCTCACTGCTTTGGTAAAATCAACATATTTTAGGATGGCTTCGTTGTTTGCTAAAAGAGGTGAAATATGGAATGCAGTGTTGCAATCTGGACAACTATGGAGTGAAAGCTGCATGAAGTACATTAAGGAAGAAAGTGCCAAAGCCAACACCCATATGGTTATACGGTTTGAATGACACAGCCACAACTTCATTGTGAAAGATACAATTGACCACAACGAGGGCCTGCCAAGACAAGAATATAGGGTTGTATTACTTTCTCGTTGGTGCGATTGTGGTAAGTTTCAAGCCTTTTGTATGCCTTGCTTTCATGTCATTGCCGCATGTGCCTATACTCATCAAGACGCGCTACAACTTCTGTCACACATTTACAAATCTGAAATGTTGCTCAACTTTTACAATAACAGCTTCCCTTTGGTAGCAAAACCAGATTATTGGCCTGCATACGACGGAGAAATAGTATGGCATAATGACCAAATGCGAAGGAATAAAAAGGGTGTACCCAAAAGTAAGCGCATCACAACCGAAATGAACTCCCTTGACCAGCTGGAAAGAAAGTGTGGTTTATGTCGTCAGGTCAAACACAATCGCAAAAATTGTCCGAATCCGGCTACTGCCTCAACCACATAAAAATTGTATTACATAAAATATTTCCTTTATTATGTTGTAAATATTAGGGTTTTTCGTTAACAGTATTTGTTACAATAAACATTGCGCGAACAAGAAAAAAAACACGATATTTCGTCTACGAAATTACAACTGTTAAAACAATATCATCTGACTCATGCATCATCAATATTACGTTGCTCTCTATTTTGACTTCCTCCAACCAAACATTAGGGCTTCCTGTCGCATGTGAGGTTGCTGTTTGTCTTCGCTGAATCCTTCTAATTTCCCCCCTCCATGATGTCTCCATCTAGCCATCACATCAACTCCCGCTTCAGACGCTCCATGGAGTGAATGTGCCAGAATTTCATTTTTATCGGAGGTTTTATGGCGGAGAAGATAACGTAACCATCTTTGGTAAAAATCATGGGCGATGTCATCATGCAAATCACAGAGTAAAAATAATAACACAGTGCGAGAAAGTGTGAGAAATGACGGAGAAATAGACAAATTATTTATAAAAATAGCATTTTGCCCTAGGAGCCAAGTGAGATGGTGCCTCCTCTCACTTTTAAAGTGTAGGCGCCATCTCACTTGGATAAAAGAGAGAGGAGGCTCCAAGTGGGATGAAGCCTAGGGCTAAATGCTTAGTGGACGCGCCAAGTGAGATGGCTCCTCATTTTGAGAGTCATCTGAAACATGGTTATTTGCGGGGAAAAAATTTAATACTTGGCTATTCCCAAAAAAAATTCTACAGTGTTAGTTTGTCCATCCCTACCAAATACCAAGGAAATTAGGTTACTAAATGCATAAACAATCTATATACATACGATTAATTGAAATGATGTCGACCAAAAAGAACCAATGGACTTCCCTTTAACTGTTTGCTTCTCAGCCATCTCATGCAATTCCTGTTTCCAGTCATTGTCGCCAGCTCCACCATCACCTCCTCGGTGGTACCGTCCTCGGCCTTTTATCGCTTCCTATCTCTCCTAATCCCTAATCCCAGTCTTCTATCTCTTCCTCAACTCCATAATATTGCATAAGAAGTTATTGGTCTCTCCCTTTGTCATGTCACTATCAACTTCGAACAACCCAGTTTTGAGAACATATTTGAGACGATCGAGTCTAGCATCATCGTCTTCGCTAAAGAGCATGACCTGTTGCTTGAGGAATCAAGGTGGTGAATGACCTCATTTTTGTGGAGGACAAGGTTGTTGATGTTCTTCTCATCAGGGAGAGAGGCACTGGATGAGGCGGCGGTAGATGTAACAACTTAGTGAAGCACATGCACAATAGAAAAATGCACAATGCACAACTTAGTGAAACAATAAACAACTAACCACGACTGAACATCAGTATAAAAACGAAAGCATTAAAACATAGAATTTTTATTTCCAAACAAAACTTATAACCTTATTCCCTAATCAAATTGTATATTTTATCGCTATATTACGTTAGCTTGTAAAGATTTCAAATATTCTCAACATTCTTCAATTTTTCCACGAACCTTCTCAATTTCTTGGAGGACTACTCCCACATAATAATCGTTATAGTTATGATTGAAGAGAAATGGGAGTGGACTTTAAACTTGCTTTCTTTATAAAATTGTCCAACTAACTTTTGATATGAGTACAAAGTGATTTATATAGAGATCATAAGATAGAATATTAAATCTTACAGCATTAACTATTTCTAAGTCCTAAAGGAATAAACTTCTCACTGCCCAAAGAGAATCTGTCTTTTGCATTACCCAATGCAGATTTGAATTTAACCAACAAAACTCCCTCATAAATTCAAATATTTCTTTGATCCATCGTGTCTAACATTTTCTTGCCTCTGTCAAATAGCTCCTTCAACAGTGGTTTTGTAAGAATGTCTGCTGCTTGATCCTTGTTGCAACGTGCTTCAGTTCAATGCTTCCATACTTGATATGTTCTCAAATAAAATGGAATTGAACATCAATGTGTTTGCTTCTTTCATGGTTGAATGGATTCTTCGCCAGTTCAATTGCAGATTTGTTGTCGACTTAAATTATTGTTGCATCTTCCTGTTTCGACTCCATTCTTCTCAGCAATCTTCTCAACCATATTGCATGGCATACACACCAAGATGCTGCCACATACTCTACTTCATAGGTCGAAAGAGTTACTATGGGTTGCTTCCTTAACAGCCAGGTGAATGCAGTGCTTCCCATGAAGAACACATATCCTGAAGTGCTCTTTCGATCATCTATGTCACCACACCAATCTCTGCCAGAGTAGCCAATCAACTTGTATTCTTATGCTTTTGAATAAAACATTCCAAGTGACACAGTTTCTTGGACATATCGAAGGATTATCTTTAGAGCTTTTTGTAGCGGTAGAAATGTTCAAGACTAAGCCATTGGGTTGACTAGACTTTATACAAATCAAAAATAAAAATCGCCACCGTGCTTTATTGTTTCCAAAGGAATGGGAAAAGAGCGAATAACCCAAAAAGTGGGGGAAAGATTCAAGGTAAGGAGGTTGGTTATGCAAAGGGAAGGTATTAGCACCCTAAACATCTAAGGTACTCCGCAGGAACCTCTTTGTAAAATCTGTATATGTTGGCTATAAAATATGTTGTATATAAAATGGATGGTGGAGGTGAGAAAAGAATTATATTTTTTATGATTTTTGCACCCGCCGCTGTTGCGAACCTTTAGTGCCTACGTACCACTTTTCATGCAATAGGGGATCAGGGTACACGTAGTTCCTCTTTTAAAAATTTGAAACATAAGTGTGTTGGTTAATTTTATAAGATAAAACATCATCGTCATTGTCCATGTGGAAAACACACTTACTACCCACAATCATGAGAAAGGAGAATTTGCATCATCTCAAAGTGGAGGATATGGCTTGGATTTCAAAATCAACAATGCCTCACTCAACACCCAAGTGGAAAATGTCTCTCTTCACTACATATTGTAGAAGTATAGTTGTTTGCATCACTACAAGGATTGACAAGAGTCTAATCTTTTAAGAAAAAGTTTAAGGGTAAAAGCTAAAGTGGCAAAAATGGTTTGAAATGAGATTAATTGACTTTTAGTCTTCTTACAAAAGAAAGGGATAAGATGAAGAGGGAGGGGAATGATAAGCTAATTTGGATCACTACCTTAAATTTCTTTCATCTTTAAATTCAATAACTCATCTAGATGGATTAAAGCACTAAACATATCATCAATCCAAAGCACCAAGAATGAATTAAATAATTCACTCTTTGATAGATTTGAATTTATGAACATTTATCCAACTTCATCTACACCACAAAGTCCATTGAATTTAAAGAGAAATTGGACATTTAAAATTGTAATCCAAATTATCCATCAAAGAGAGTGAGCAGGAAAAAAAATATTTGAGTCAAAACAGCCCCAAAATAAGGCAGAAAAAGTATTTTTGGCACAGTTATAATCGATTGTGCTTAGACAGCAACCAATTGCATCAGTGCAGTTTTTTTTTTCAAATCAATTTTCTGTGACAATCGATTTCAATGTTACAACAATTGATTGCAACCTGTTAAAATCAGTAGAAAACATCATTTCAAGGATCAAATTCTTGTTCCAACTTTTCATCAAACACCTTATGATCATGGATCCAATTGAGCATGAAAATTCCATCAAATTATGAGAAAATAGCACTAATGGAATCATAAAACAGTGCTCAATGAATCAAAACCAGAAATCCACAAGAGATCACATTGTGAAAGATGATGATCCAACTTACCAAAGATAGAATTAGAGAATTATTAAACAACTTCTAGAATTTGCTTCAATTCAACCACAAGAATCAATTACCAAAGCTTGGATGTAGAGAATTGACGAAGAAAAAGTGTTTGGATGAAGGTTTAGCTCAAAGATTAGTAAGCTTTAATGCAAAGCTTACTATCCTTTTTTTTAAATGGAGCTTTGAGTGAATTTGGTAGATGGAGATAATTGAGAGATTTTTTAGCAAAATGAGTTTGGCTATCAAAAGCTTATCATTTGAATGAAATGAGGTCTCTATTTATAGAGTTTAGGATTGAGATTAGTGGTAATTTGGTAATTGATTCTTGGAGCCAAAAATTGAATTAATGATATAATTTTCAAATTATGCAGAAAAATTGGAGCAAAAAAGATGACAGTTTTGAAATTGCTGGCTTTTTTCAAAAATCACGTATGTTTTGCTGCTATGAGTCGACACAAGAGTCGTATGCATCGACACATTCTAGTTGTATAACACAACATGAGTCGACTCAAGCTTCTATGGATCGATACAAGCTGCCTTTTCAACTCAATACATAATTAATCAATTTGCATGAGTCGACGCAAGCTTTTATGGGTCGATACAAGCTGCTATTTCAGTACAATACAAAATCAATCAATTTGCATGAGTCGACACATAACATGTATGTGTCGACACATGCTAGTTATACAAAATAGGATGAGTCGACACAAGCCTCTATGGGTCGATGCAAGCTGCTTTTGTCAGCATATTACAGAATTTATTGTCTTGCATGGGTCGACACATAACACGTATGTGTCGACACATACTATTTTTTTTTTTATTTTTGAAGGTTAAAAATACACTTTTTTCAAAGATTGTGCATAATATACTCTGTGAAATCAATTTCACTATGGGAGCAATCGATTGTACAGGAAAACAAAAATAAAAAATTTTAATTATTATTTTTTCTTTGCAAATAGAGATTTTAGGGAAATAATACCGGAAAACCTTATTTGTCGGATGCTTTGACTCGGTACCTACAAAACACAAATATGTAAAGGAAAAGACAAATATTTTTTGTATTTTGGTTAGAGGTTAATTATCAACGCATATACAAAATACACAACTAAGGTGCTTGGAGATTCCTCAAGAGCAAACTTAAAGAGAAGAGATAGAAAAAGAGGAAGAACTAACCCTAATGTGATTTTATTATGATCAAGTTGACATGATATGATAGGGGAATCTTAGGGGAAAATGGGGTACAACAGCTGCCCTTATTTAAGTTTCTTCTATTCGGAGATACGAAGGTTAAAAATCTTCGTGTCGACGCGATCGAAGATACTTAAATATAAAACAAACCCTATTTTTGGCCTTAAGATGCCATGCAAATGCTTATGCATATGAATGCATATGAACAGTACCAAAGACACACAAAGTATCATTGGGGATGCAACAATGATAAAGAAATAAAGGAGCAACTCCACCAGGAAAATAAATCACTGGTGGACCCAAAGAACTGAATCAGAGAGGATAGTAGGATGGTCAAAGGACACACCAACTTCTATTGAAGGCGAAGCTACCAACATTCACTGAAGGCAGAGAGGAAGAAAACAAACATCGACGTTTACTGCCGATGGTCTACCAACTTTCACTGAAGGTAGAGAGAAAATATACCATATCACCTCCGTTCACTGACGATGAACTACCAACGTTCACTGAAGATAGCAAAAAGATAACAAACATCGACGTTCACTGCCGATGGTCTACCAACTTTCACTGAAGGTACAAAGAGAATATATCATATCACCGCCGTTCACTGACGATGAACTACCAACGTTCACCGAGGGTAGCAAAAAGATAACAAACATCAATGTTCACTGCCGATGGTCTACCAACTTTCACTGAAGGTAGAAAGAGAATATATCATATCACCACCGTTCACTGATGATGAACTACCAACGTTCACTGAAGATAGAAAAAATATAACAAACATCGATGTTCACTGCCGATGGTCTACCAACTTTCACTGAAGGTAGAAAGAGAATATATCATATCACCATCGTTCACTGACGATGAACTACCAACATTCACTGAGGGTAGCAAAAAGATAACAAACATCGACGTTCACTGCCAATGGTCTACCAACTTTCACTGAAGGTAGAAAGAGAATATATCATATCACCGCCGTTCACTGACGATGAACTACCAACGTTCACTGAGGGTAGCAAAAATATAATAAACACTCACGTTCATTGTCTATGGCCTACCAACTTTCACTGAAGGTAGAAAGAAAATATCATATCACCGCCATTCACTGATGATGAACTACCAACGTTCACTGAGGGTACCAAAAAGATAATAAACACCGACGTTCACTATTGATGGCCTACCAACTTTCACTGAAGGTAGAAAGAAAATATCATATCACCGCCGTTCACTGAAGATGAACTACCAATGTTCACTGAGGGTAGCAAAAAGATAATAAACACCAACGTTCACTGTCGATGGCCTACCAACTTTCATTGAAGGTAGAAAGAGAATATCATATCACCACCGTTCACTGACGATGAACTACCAACGTTCACTGAGGGTAGCAAAAAGATAATAAGCATCGACGTTCACTGTCGATGGCCTACCAACTTTCACTGAAGGTAGAAAGAGAATATCATATCACCGTCGTTCACTGAGGGTAGCAAAAAGATAATAAGTTTCCCCAAGATTCTGGTGTTTTGCCTAGAACGGGTCTCAACTTCTTCTTTAACCGAGACACTTCGCCTGGAAAGGATAAAACATAAGTGTTAGAACATAGTTTGATTCTACAAACCTCAATTAGAGTTTTGATGATAACAAAATACAAGAATAAATAAATTGTAAGATTTATATATAAGACATATATGCTACTTAAAATTATGTTGTGTGCTTACAGAAACTCTGATGGAATCAGCATCAGAAGATCAGTATCAACATCAGCATCAGAAGATATGTCAACATCAGAAGATCAATAACATGTGCTACACGCTGAAGTTACCAGATCATACGCTGAAGCCTGATGACCAGAATCTGCGCATAAAATACTCTGACTCTGATCAAGATCCTTACCAAGTCATCAGCACTCAGAAGCGTCAGAATAAGCTAAAGCCAAGAACACTTTGATTACCATAAGAAGAGAACACTCTGAAGCGTTACTAAGAATTCAAGATAGATTAATTACCAACGGCTTTATTCCAAGACAAGATATTCTCAAAAAGGAAAGAACGTTATTAGCATTGAAATGGCTTTATGGACAAATAACGCATCTCTTCCTAGGCTATATAAACAAGTCAGTGTGAGAAAAGAAAAGGCTAATAATCTTCACACATATACACGCCTACGTAAACGAACTCAGTCATATAATTTGCAAAAGCTTTCAACCACGCCTACTCAAAAGGATTAGCAACCCAGTTTCATTCTAAGCTTAATATTGTGTATTATCACAGTTGTGATATATAGTTTTATTAGAAAACATTAACACACAGTTTGTTCAATTATCTGTAAGAGAATTTCCTTGAGATAAACCGGTCTGTGGTCATACTCAAGAAGGCTTTAACATTTGTTAAAGCAGTTGTGTAATCAGTTGATTATAGTGGATTAAGACCTCATTGGAGAGAGGCGAAATCACCTTGACGGGTGGACTGGAGTAGTTTGAGATCAAACGAACCAGGATAAAAATACAGTGTTGTGTGCACATTTGATTTAAGTTTTACAATTCAACCCCCCTTCTTGTGTTTTTCACATCTTCAATTGGCATCAGAGCGCCTGGTTCTGAGCTTATAACACTTAACCGTGTCAGTACAAGATCCAGCGTCAGAAAAACACAATGGCAGGACCACATCAAAACATCAGCAATGACAACAATGAAGAAAGAGACAGATTCAGTGGCAAATCTCCAGTCTTTGATGGAGAGAACTTTGATTACTGGAAAGACAAAATTGAAAGCTTCTTTCTGGCCCATGATGCTGATCTGTGGGACATGGTGACTGATGGATACACACACCCAGTGGATGGAAGTGGTCAGAAGGTTGACAGGAAAGCAATGTCTGATCAGCAAAAGCGTGATTTCAGAAATCATCACAAGGCCAGAACAATTCTTCTCAGCGTCATCTCCTATTCAGAATATGAAAAGATATCAAACAGAGACACTGCAAAGAATATGTTTGAATCTCTGAGAATGACACATGAAGGCAACATTCAAGTCAAAGAAACCAAAGCCCTTGCACACATTCAGAAGTATGAGGCATTCAAGATGGAAGAAAGTGAATCAATAGAAACAATGTTCTCAAGATTTCAATTTCTGGTTCCTGGTCTCAAAGTTCTTGACAAAGGGTATTCTACTGTTGATCATGTTAAGAAGATCATCAGAAGCTTGCCAAAATAGTGGAGGCCAATGGTCACAACGCTTAAGCTATCCAAGGATCTCAACAAAATCTCTCTGGAGGAACTTGTCAGCTCCCTCAGAAGTCACGAGATAGAGCTAGAAGCAGATGAACCTCAAAAGCAAGGTAAGCCATTAGCTTTAAAATCTAACAGAAAATCTGACTCCAAAGTTTTGCAGGCTGTAGAAGAAACCTCTGATGGGTCCTCATCAGAAGAAGATGAACTGTCTCTCCTCTCCATAAGGGTGAACCAATTATGGAAGCAGAGGCAAAGGAAGTTCAGGAATCCCAGAAGATTAGAAAATCAGAATGAATCTTTCTCCAGATACAGAAGGTCAGAATCCTCCTCTGGACACAAGATCTGAAGGTTCTTCCAGGAAGCAGAAAGCCAAACAACAAAGACATCATCTGCTATGAATGTAACGAGCAAGGACACTACAAAAGTGATTGCCCAAAGCTTCAGAAGGAAAAGCCCAAAAAGAAGTTTGGCAAGGAAAAGAAGAAAAGTCTCATGGATACATGGGATGATTCTGACACATCTGAAGCTAACTCAGAATCAGATGATGAAAGAGAAAACATGTCTCTCCTGGCAAACATAACAGAAGACAGTGAAGCTTCTGAGTCAGACTCTGAATCAGATACAGAAGAGGTATTTCCTGACTTTGCTATAAACTTTACTAAGGATGAACTAGCTGAAAGCCTTAATGAAATTCTGGAAAGATATCAGCAGATCAGAGTCAAATTCAGAAACCTGAAAAGGAATCTTGCTTCTGACTCTGATAAGACTGAGAGTCTCAAATTGGAGAATTCTGAGTTAAAAGATAAAATTTCAAAATTATAAAACCAATTGCAAAACTCTCAGAAGGAAACAATCCCTGAAACTCCCAGTAGTGCTGATGAGATCATCAAAGAGTATGATCACAACTTTCAGAAGTTTCTAGCTAAAAACATAGATAGAAGCAAAATGGCTTCAATGATATATGGAGTTAGCAGAAATGGCAGAAAAGGGATAGGATACCAAGGTAAGGTACCTACACCAAAGAATGCCATGGATTTAGTTATAAAACACACTTCACTTGATTCACACTTTGTATATGGGCACACACATGACATCAAATATACAAGTAGTAATTATTCTATCAAACCAAAATTCAACCAGAGTTTTGGTAAAACTAATAAATCAGGACCCAAGAAAATATGGGTACCTAAGGATAAAATAATACATGTGGCAGATATCTTTAGCAGTAAAGCAGAAACACCAATCATGGTACCTGGACTCTGGCTGCTCACGACACATGACAGGAAGAAGGCATATGTTCCAAAGCCTGGAACTTAATCCTGGAGGACACGTAGGCTTTGGAGGAAATTAGAGAGGAAAGGTCATTGGCTCTGGAACAGTCGGTAATGGAAATCTTCCCTCTATAAGTAATGTTTTATTAGTAGATGGATTAATGCATAATCTGTTATCCATAAGTCAATTAAGTGATAACGGTTATGATATAATCTTTAATCAAAATTCATGCAAAGCTATTAGTCAGAAAGATGGGACTATCCTATTTAATGGAAAGAGGAGAAACAACATTTATAAAATAAAACTTTCTGAACTAAAAAGTCAGAATGTAAAGTGTCTTCTGTCTGTTAACAATGAGCAATGAATCTGGCACAGAAGATTGGGACATGTTAGTATGAGAAGAATATCTCAGATTAACAATCTCAATCTGGTCAGAGGACTTCCTAACCTGAAGTTCAATTCAGATGCTCTATGTGAAGCATGTTAGAAAGGCAAGTTTGCAAAACCAGCTTTCAAATCTAAAAACGTTGTTTCCACCTCTAAGCCATTAGAACTTCTGCACATTGACTTATTTGGACCAGTTAAAACTGCTTCAGTCAGTGGCAAGAAATATGGGTTAGTAATCGTAGATGACTATAGCAGATGGACATGGGTAAAGTTCTTAAGACACAAGGACGAGTTACACTCTGTGTTTGTCACCTTCTGCAACCAAGTTCAGAATGAAAAGGATCTTAGAATCGTCAAAGTCAGAAGTGATCGGTGGAGAGTTTGAAAACAAAGATTTTGAATCATTCTTTAATGACAAAGGAATTCTGCATGATTTCTCTTGTCCTAGAACTCCCTAGCAAAATGGAGTTGTAGAACAAAAGAACAGAACATTGTAAGAAATGGCCAGAACCATGATCAACGAGACTAACGTTGCTAAGATCTTCTGGGCAGAGGCAATAAACACATCGTGTTACATTCAGAATAGAATCTCCATAAGACCTATTCTGTAAAATACTCCATATGAATTGTGGAAGAACAGAAAGCCCAACATTTCATATTTTCATCCATTTGGATGTACTTGTTTTATTTTGAATACAAAGAATTATTTGAACAAGTTTGACTCTAAAGCACAAAAGTGTATTATGTTAGGATACTCTGAACGCTCAAGAGGGTACAAAGTATACAATACAGAAACACAGATTGTGGAGGAATCAATTAGTGTTTGTTTTGATGATAAGCTTGACTCTCTAAAGTCAAAGCAGAATGAAGTATTTGCAGGTATGGAAATTGAATTCACAGGTACTGAAGACAAGTCATCAGAAGCTCTTAACAGAGACACTCCCTCAACATCAGAAAGAGGCACTGCAAGCAATCCAACACCTTCTGTTGATCAAATCTAGAAAAGACCATCCAGAAGCAGCATGGATCACCCAGAAGAAACAATCTTAGGAAGAAAGGAAGATCCAATCAGAACAAGAGCTAGCTTCAGAAACTCTGAAGAATCCCTCATGGGACTGGTTTCTCTAATTGAACCATCAACAATTGATGAAGCACTTCTGGACAATGACTAGATTCTAGCAATGCAAGAGGAGCTGAATCAATTCACAAGAAATGACGTATGGGATCTAGTTCCCAAACCAAAAGGATTCAACGTCATTGGAACAAAATGGGTGTTCAGAAACAAACTGAATGAACAAGGTGAAGTCATCAGAAACAAAGCACGATTGGTAGCACAAGGTTATAGTCAGCAAGAGGGGATAGACTATACAGAAACCTTTGCTCCAGTCGCCAGGTTAGAATCTATCAGACTCTTAATTTCATTTGCTGTTAATAAAGGCATCACTCTGTATCAGATGGATGTTAAGAGTGCATTCTTAAATGGCTATATAGAAGAAGAGGTATATGTGCACCAACCCCCTAGTTTTGAAAGTTCCAAAAACCCAAAATATGTTTTCAAACTAAAGAAGTCACTCTATGGTCTGAAACAAGCTCCCAGAGCTTGGTATGAAAGACTAAGTAACTTCCTGTTAGAAAAGGAATTCACCAAAGGGAAATTGGACACAACTCTATTCTGTAAGACAGTTAAGAATGATATTTTAGTATGTCAGATTTATGTTGATGACATCATATTTGGATCTACTAAACCTTCTATGGGAAGAAAGTTTGCTAAGTGTATGCAGGCAGAATTTGAGATGAGCCTAATGGGGGAACTGAAATTCTTTCTGGGCATCCAGATTAATCAAACCCCAGAAGGAACTTACATTCATCAGAGCAAATATGTCAGAGAACTTCTGAAGAAATTTGATCTCTCAGAATGTAAGCCATCAAAGATTCCAATGCATCCCACGTGCATTCTGGAAAGAGAAGAGGTAAGCAAAAAGGTAGAACAGAAGGTCTACAGAGGTATGATTGGCTCTCTTCTATATCTGACGGCTTCAAGGCATGACATTTTATTCAGTGTATGCATTTGTGCTAGATTCCAATCAGATCCTAGAGAATCTCACTTAACAGCAGTTAAGAGAATTTTCAAGTATCTGAAAGGTACTACTAATCTGGGTTTGTTTTATAGAAAATCAAGTGATTACAGCTTAGTAGGATACTGTGATGCTGATTTTGCTGGAGACAGAGTAGAACGTAAAAGTACTTCTGGAAGCTGCCAGTTTCTGGAAGAAAATATGATCTCATGGTCCAGCAAAAGATAATCCACAATTGCTCTATCAACAGCAGAAGCTGAATACATAGCAGCAGCTGGATGCAACACACAAATGCTCTGGATGAAAAGTCAACTTGAGGACTTCTAGATATTTGAGAGTAACATTCCTATCCTCTGTGACAATACTTCTGCTATTTGTCTTAGTAAAAATCCAATTTTACATTCTAGGGCTAAGCATATAGAAATAAAACATCATTTTATTAGGGACTATATTCAGAAAGGGATTTTAAATTTTAAATTTATTAACACAGACCATCAATGGGCTGATATTTTTACAAAACCTCTTTCTGAAGATAGGTTCAACTTCATTCTGAAACATCTCAGCATGAAGCTCTGCCCAGAATGAAATTGTTTTGATTATATATATTAACCTTCAGAACTTTGTTTATTTTTCTGTGAACTACTGATCAATCTTCTTTCAGAATTTTAGAAGTGCAGATTGTATCAGAATCTATCCATGAAGATCTGAGCACTTCATTTCAAGGATAGAAATGTGCTGTTCACTCAAGCAAACAAGTGTCATCCAGTCATCAGCCATTTTTTGAGGCTGAACATGCGTTCACGTTTCTGAAAAAGGCAAAGCGCTGATTGGATGCATTGAGACACATGTCATGGGTAACCGTTCCAAATATCTTTCTGAATCCCCTAAAATCAGCTATCATTAAATGCTAATAATCATTATTAATTTCTCTCTCTTAATGTTTATGTTTTCAAAACCTTTTTAGAAACCTATTTAAACACACTTCACACCATTTACACGTTTCACCTTCACTTTCATTTTCTCTGAATATTTCTAATTTCAGTGTTCTTATATTCTCAAAACCCTTTCAATCTTTTTCACAAAAACCTCGTGTGAACATGGCTTCTTCCAGCATTCCTTCTTCAGGTTCCCAGAAAATTGTTTCATCTGAAAAATATGAAGTACCCTTCAGAATGCTTCTAACACCAGTCAAAAACCTTGAAGTTCTGTCAGAATTAATCGTGGATTTCAACAGTCTTAAGGAGAATGGGTTTAATCTATCTGAAGAAATTAAAGCTCTGAGAAGCATCCTGTTTCTAAAGACCCTCAAGCTTCCTCTTTTGACAGGCAGACTCTGGAAGATCTGAAAAGATCTGATATGCTGATGAATGAAAGAATGGATACGCAGGACACCAAAATTGATGCAATAGCCAACATGTTATCTCAGCAACAGGAAACAAGCACCCAAATCAAGAGCATGTTGGAAGCTCTGTTCACACGACTTCCTCCTCCTTCTTAGAAATTTCCTTGTTGTTTTTATAACTTGTTTATCTGTAATATTTTTACATGTTCTGAACTTATCATTGCTTCTGTTTTTAATATAAACGCATTTCTAGCTCTGATCATTTTTTGACTCTGATTATTTGTGCTTTTTGATAACTGACAAAAAGGGGGAGAAAGAATGATATTTTTCAATAACGGATTGCTGAGACATAAGTCTCAAACATTCTAACACTCTGATATATTTGAATTTCTTTCTTCTGAAAAGCTTACAGGTACAAAACTCTGATGAATCCGATGAACTCTGATACAGTAAAGTTCTGATGCTCAAAGTCTCATGGAAATAAAGGGAAGTAATCAACACAGGGGGAGTTTTTCTCTTCGTTACTCTAATACCTTTTATTCGTTATTTGTTTATCTCTAATACGTTTTATTCTTTATCTTTAATCTCTGATACCTTTTATTCTTTAATTTTAATTGAAAAAATCTGGTTTTTGTCATCATCAAAAAGGGGGAGATTGTTAGAACATAGTTTGATTCTACAACCCTCAATTAGAGTTTTGATGATAACAAAATACAAGAATAAATAAATTGTAAGATTTATATATAAGACATATATGCTACTTAAAATTATGTTGTGTACTTACAGAAACTCTGATGGAATCAGCATCAGAAGATCAATATCAACATCAGCATCAGAAGATCAATAACATGTGCTACACGCTGAAGTTACCAGATCATACGCTGAAGCCTGATGACCAGAATCTGCGCATAAAATACTTTGACTCTGATCAAGATCCTTACCAAGTCATCAACACTCAGAAGCGTCAGAATAAGCTAAAGCCAAGAACACTCTGATTACCATAAGCAGAGAACACTCTAAAGCGTTACTAAGCATTCAAGACAAATTAATTACCAACGACTTTATTCCAAGACAAGATCTTCTCAAAAAGGAAAGAACGTTATTAGCATTGAAATGGCTTTATGGACAAACAACGTATCTCTTCCTAGGCTATATAAACAAGTCAGTGTGAGAAAAGAAAAGGCTAATAATCTTCACGCATATACACGCCTACGTAAACGAACTCACTCATACAATTTGCAAAAGCTTTCAACCACGCCTACTCAAAAGCATTAGCAACCCAGTTTCATTCTAAGCTTAATATTGTGTATTATCACAGTTGTGATATATAGTTTTATTATAAAACATTAACACACAGTTTGTTCAATTATCCGTAAGAGAATTTCCTTGAGATAAACCGGTCTGTGGTCATACTCAAGAAGGCTTTAACAGTTGTTAAAGCAGTTGTGTAATCAGTTGATTATAGTGGATTAAGACCTCGTTGGAGAGAGGCGAAATCACCTTGAAGGGTAGACTGGAGTAGTTTGAGATCAAACGAACCAGGATAAAAATACAGTGTTGTCTGCACATTTGATTTAAGTTTTACAATTCAACCCCCTTCTTGTGTTTTTCACATCTTCAATAAGCTGTCTCAAATAAAGAGACTTGCTATTTGTGGTCACAGAGGATTGTAAAAGGAAATGACTTTTTGGGCAAGAGGTATGGCTTACTGGGGAGATGCCATGACATTCCTGCTGAGGAGATAAAGTCTTCTCATGAAAAATAAATGCACAAACTAAAACTCAAAGTTTTCAGAAATCCAAAGTAAATAATATTGTCATGTAACCACGTATCCAAACCAGAAACAAACTGGAGCCAGACAGTCAACGAAGATACATCCTTTGAGAAATAAACTCAAGAGGGAAAACTGAATCCATCTAAGCAAGAAGCGTTGCAGGAAGGCCAGTGTGATACAGTGGCCAGAACCGGGACTTGTTTCCCTATTTTTTAAGGAATTGTTGGTTTGCGTTTTGCGTTTGTTTTCGCAAAATGTCGCGGTAAGCAAGAGTCGCCACCGACTTTTATTTTATCCAACAAGGAAAGGAAAAAAGCACAGAAAAATTCCCTTTTTGAGATATTTCTGAGTACGGGGGGTAGATTATAGAAAGGGAAGGTATTAACACCCTTTCTATCCGTAGTTATCTACGGGCTCTTAGGTACTTGCTCATCATTTTCAAAATTGTTTTCTCTGTGTTTGTGTGCTTTGAAAAGTTTTTGTTTTGACTTCGATTTAACTCTTGCTTCTGTCTTCAAGAGTGTAACGAAGTATTTTTGAAAATTTTGTTTGTAAAGGAGTGTAAGTGTGAGAAAAAGTTTGTTTTGATTGAGCAAGCACTTAAGAGCTAATCTACCTACTCGAAAAAAGAATCGTTCTATGCTTGTTTCCTTTAGACAATGCTATGCCACTATTAGTGAGTAGGTAGCATCATCGTTGAAGTTTTAAGGGTCAATTCGAAAGGGACGTACGGTCACTAAAGCAATGTTAGGACGTCTTAGTAATAACCCTAATGTCTTAGATCAATTATCCGAGGCAACAATATCCGAGGAAACCTTTCCGAGGCAACTTTGATCTTTGGACAAAAGGACGACCACTAAAGCATCCTATACTCAATGACTGTTTACCAAAGGCAACCAAGTGAGAGTGTACCCTAGGAGTGCGCATGTGCAAGTGATTCAGTTTCAGATTTATTATCTGCGCACATTTAGGGTGATCTAACTGTTTTAAAATTAGTCATACGTTCTTGTCATGCATCCTATTATCATTCATCTAACAGTTAATAATTTGCGGAATTTTAAATTGCGGAAATTAAACTACGCTATTACAAGGCTTCAGATATTTACATAGCCAAAAACAAACCCTTTGAAAATAAGCGATAAATGGAAATAAACGTCCTAATTAAACTATTACAAACTGTAGGAAGTTACATCAATAGGGTAAAAATAATAAAAATAAAGCGCGCGAGAAAGATTAAGATCAGGAAGAATATTAGGGTTTTGACCCTTCTAACCTAATCAAAAGAAAAATGTTTTTTGTTGTTTTTAAAAAAAATATTTTTTAAAGAAAAGAATTAGATTTTCTAAAATTAAATGTACAAATTAATTAGTGATTAGATTAATTAATAAAAATAATTACATGACCTATTTTGGTTTTTTGTTATTTTTAGTAAAAAAGAAAATATAATTAAATTAGAAATAAAACCTATTTGTTCTAATTAATTTTAATTATATACAAAAAGAAATTAAAGTTATCTAAATTAACAAACCTAATTAAATTAGTTAATTTTTTAATAAAAATAAAAACTAGACCTAATTTATGAAAAAATAATATTTTTTGTGATTTTTTGATAAAAAAGAAAATAATTTAATTGGTTAGTAAATAAAATAAATAAATTAAATGAAATAAAATAAAAAAACATAGAGAAAGAAATTTGGGCCTGAATAGTATTTTGGAGGGATGCAAATAGCCAGATCTGGGCCCAAAGATGGAAGTCCACGTTGACCTCCTGGATTCAGTATGTTGTGTTGACTAGACCTCATGATGGTCTCTCATATGCTAGCCTTTGGATTTGGTCTCCTGACACTTGGCGTGCTGGATTGTGAAGACGTATGGTGGACCCTTGGTTTGTAAACACGCTGGATCATGAAAAGGAAAATAATATGGATAAATTTGGGGGACCTGGGACTCGAACCCAGGTCCTGAAGCAATTATCCATGCTACACTCATTACTGCACCACTTGTTCTTGTTGTCATAATAATACAAAACAATAAACAAATATTTAAAAGACCTTGTGTATCAAATCCACGCGCGAAATTTTGAACAGGCCAATGGAGGGGTGCCACACAGTCATCTTCAACCTGGTTCTGTTGGTAAAAGTGGAACACTTTTACCTATGGACGTTTGTCCGTAGCTATTGCCCTGTTGTTTCTCAAAATCAAGCATGGGTAAGATAAATCAAAACTAAAGCCATGAATGGCTTCATCTGGACCTGTTGAGTTCAAAGATGGCTCTTTCATGGCCCAATTTTTCCTGGATTCAAAAACCCCAAAGCGAGCTATGAAACCCTAACAATGGCACATTCCAATACAGGACATATAAATGCAATTAAACAATACAGAAAGCTTGCATATGTTTTAAGGATCAAGAATATACCATTAGTTCATGCTATCAATGCCTAAATCATGGAATTCGAATTCAAGAAATGTTAGGTACCGTGACTGACTTACAGTGAGATATAGGGATTGAAAATGCTTGGTTTTGATTGCATTCGCTTGCTGGGAATCTCAGGAAGTGATTGAGATAGCTAGGATGCCTTGAGGATGCCTGGAACACTGAATTCGAGTTTGTACTTTTTCTTGATTTTTCAAGTTTTTGTTCTTGATGATGCGCCTGCCTCTAACTTGGTTTTTGGTCTTCCTTTGTTCTATATGTATCAAGGAATGTATTAGGGTTGATAACTGATCTCAATCTTCCTCCATCAATGAATTGGATCTTGATTTGATACCCCTTGAAAATATTTCCAAAAATGGCTTAATTCAATATTTTTGTACACACCATGCCTTGATACGAATTTGAATATTTTCTAGCTGTAATTTAAAACCTGAAACAAGCACAAAATCTTTTGTTTTCAATATTTTGGATTTTATATGATTTGTTTTGATTTAAATTGAATTAATTCAAATAAAAATCAAAATAAATAATAAAAACATGATAATGACAAGTGGCAAGGGCTAGAGCTCGTGGACTATGTTGCCAACTCAAAACAAGTGAAAAAGATTGGGCCCATTTGGCAAAAATTGAAGTTTTAGGCATAGTTGACTTTTGGCAATTTTGCAAAAAGGGTCAACTTCACCAATGCATAACTTCCTCAATTTTGACTCTTTGGAGGTGTTCTTGGACTTTTTAGAAATATTGAGATGTCCTATAATAAACCCTTTTGGTATCATCTCAATTTGGTATTACATGCTCATGTAAGAAGCTTTGACAAAAAAAGGTGTTTTTGTTGACTTTTCAAAATGACCTATAATGTCCAAATTCATAACTTCTTGTGAGTGCACATTTTGAACTTGTGATATGAATATGGATTGTAGGGAATTACATCCTATTCAAAATGAGCTTTGGATGGGTCATTTCTCATAAAGTATGAGAAAGTTATTCTTGGTCAAAGTTGAGTTGACTTTTCCTGCAAAACCCTAATTTAGCAACTTTTGAGTCTTGATGAATTATGAGAAATACTTGATGAATCATGATCAACCCTTGATCAAATGATGAAATATCCTTCAAAATGATAATTTTGACTAAATATCTTGAAGTTTGACTGTATGTGGGCCACAGTTGACTTTTGCCCTAGCACAGTCGATTTTCAGGCCTTTGAGCAATTGACTGAGAAAATTTCCTCTGTAGGGCTTGAAACTTGACATGGATGTTCTTGAAAACATATTGGGACAATTTTGAGCATTTGGGGTCTCTTGGACTCAAGTATCTTGATGCAACATGAAACCCTAATTTGAGGTAGATTGCCTTAGGAGAGAGCTTGTCTGCCCAACCCTTGGACTACCTTGAGCAACTTGGGGATCTTTCTTGAAATGTTTTGAGAAATATGGGAGGGAAAATTTTGGGGTACAACAGCTGCCCCTGTTCAATTTTCTTAAACTTGAAGATTTAGATTGGCTTGTCTGACTTTCGTGATTTGAAGGTGGAAGATGATTGAACACTAGAGTGCCCATAAATTTGCACTCGCATGAAGTGATAATTGTCTTATAATGTCGGGAATGGGTTTAATGATGCCATTTGGAGATTGATGATGGGAGATGGGCTTAAAGATGCCATCCGAAGGAGTGTCGATCACATTAGAGATTCCTTAGCGAGAGCTTGTATACCTGTCGCTGAGGAAGATTTCGCTGGGGAAGGCTGATCTTTGTTGGGAGAAGTAGAATTTAGGAGCTTCGGTCGTCCGTTATTCTACTGGTGAGTCGTCTCTATTTGAATTTTAGGAACTTCAGTCGTCCGTATTCTACTGGTGAACCATCTCTGTTGAATTTTAGGAACTTCGGCGTCCGTATTCTACTGAGGAATCACCTCTGTTGAATTTTAGGAACTTTGATCGTCTATATTCTACTGAGGAATCATCTCTGTTGAATTTTAGGAACTTCGATCGTCCGTATTCTACTGAGGAATCACCTCTGTTGAATTTTAGGAACTTCGATCGTCCGTATTCTACTGAGGAATCATCTCTGTTGAATTTTAGGAACTTCGGTCGTCCGTATTCTACTGAGGAATTATCTCTGTTGAATTTTAGGAACTTCGGTCGTCCGTATTCGACTGAGGAATCATCTCTGTTGAATTTTAGGAACTTCGATCGTCCGTATTCAACTGAGGAAACATCTCTGTTGAATTTTAGGAACTTTGGTCGTCCGTATTCTACTGAGGAATCATCTCTGTTGAATTTTAGGAACTTCGATCGTTCGTATTCTACTGAGGAATCATCTCTGTTGAATTTTAAGAACTTCGGTCGTCCGTATTCTATTGAGGAATCATCTTTGTTGAATTTTAGGAACTTCGATCGTCCGTATTCTACTGAGGAGTCATCTCAGTTGAATTTTAGGAACTTCGGTCGTCTGTATTCGACTGAGGAATCATCTCTGTTGAATTTTAGGAACTTCCGTCGTCTGTATTTAACTGAGGAATCATCTCTATTGAATTTTAGGAACTTCGGTCGTCCGTATTCGACTGAGGAATCATCTCTGTTGAATTTTAGGAACTTCGATCTTCCGTATTCTACTGAGGAATCATATCTATTGAAGAGGAAAATTGAGAATCAACTACTATCTGGTCGTGGTCCAGGCTTTACAGCGACTTACTGGGGATTAAACTATTATCCAGTCGTACCCGGGCTTCACAGCTTGAATTTTTTTGAGAATTTGATTGTATCCTTCCTGAAAGGTAAAGGTTAGCTGTATGTAATGCGTGATATGTATCAAGCAATTATGTTCTCAAAATAAATGAGATTGTGTTTGTATGATGCGTATATGCATGCGTCATGATGTATGGAAATGTGATGTTTTTAGCTGGGGAAAATAAATCCCGGATTGCTGCTGGAGAAAAAAGTTGAATTCTTCGTTTCTGCTGGGGATAGTAGATAAAGATAATTGTGAGAATAAACCTGCAGGTGAGGATAACTCTGCTGGGGAATAAACTGGTGAGGAAATGACTCTGTGGGGAGGACGTATTCTGCTAGAGGACCTATTGATTTGGAAGAATAACCTTAGCCGGGGATGAATTACCGTTGCTGGTGATAATGAAACTTGTTGGGGATTGAATTTCTGTTTGTGAAAGGAATGAACTCCGCTGGGGATGATTTTCCAGTTGCGACTTCACGGGGAATAATCTTTTAGACTCTACTAGGGACAATCTTCTAGACTCTACTGGGGATAATCTTCCAGTGCTGGTGATAGATAAACTTTGCTTGGGGAGAATATCGCCGACTCATTCGCGGTTGCAAGCTTCAGCTAGGGAGAATTAACACCACTATCTTTCTCCTTACTCTGCGGGGAGTGAATGTACCTTCAATCATTTTCTCCAACTAGGTCTACCCCTATACCTGGTGAACAGAGCAACTCTACGGTTTGGACATTTCTCATTTGCCCCTGTTTCTGATATTACGAGTAATCGTCTTTTGTTTCGCATGTAAATATTTATGAGCAGCAATCAAATGTTAAATGCATATATCAAAAATGAACATTGGACGTTCTTGCAAAACAAAACAGAAAAAGGAAAACAGTTTGAAATTTCTTTGTGAAAATGATTTGTATTAACTTTGACATTAGCATGTAAATAGGCGTTTTTGTACAAGAGGATGACGTCCTAGTAAGAGAACGCCGCCGAACAAAATAGAATTTATACAATTTGTGAAAAACAAAGAAAAACAACTATGTGAATAATCCCACTGGGTTCCAACTCTGCTATCGCCTTTATGTCTTCGAGCATCTCATCACTTTGCTACTTGGTTGAAGGTAGATTAGATTGTTTGGCGCCGTTCGAGCCTGATAGTCGATACCGAAGTCTGGTAGCAAGGTGATCCAATGAGACATAGTGTTACGCCTTAATCCCTAATTTTTGCCTGGACCACCCTTTCGGGTTTTCAGTCCACCGGGATACCCTTTTTTGCCCAAGCCGCCTTTTCAGGTTTTCGACTTGCCGGGTGTATAATTTTTCATTTTCATCCCTTATTTTTGCCCGAACCCTTTTGGTTCGCCATGAAGCCCTTATTTTTGCCTAGGCCAGTCAACCTAGCGGGTCTTTGATTATGCATAGTATTTTTTCACTATGTCTGCATTGACGGGGTGAGGATGGTCGTCACCATCCATGGTGGTTAGAATCATAGCTCCTCCTGATAAAATGTTTTTAACCATAAATGGCCCTTCGTACGTAGGGGTCCATTTGCCCCTGGGATCACCTTGTGGTAGGATGATGCGTTTGATCACCAGATCCCCAACTTGATACTCTTGTCGTCTAACTTTCTTGTTAAATGCCTTGATCATCCGCTTTTGATACCTCTGACCATGACAAATAGCAGTAAGTCTCTTTTCATGAATTAAGTTCAGCTGATCAAGTCGGGTTTGGATCCAGTCATCTTCGCTCAAACCTGCATCCTTCATGATCCGAAGAGAGGGTATCTTAATTTAAATGGGCAAGACGGCCTCCATGCCATATACCAAGGAACAGGGTGTTGCCCCTGTTGACGTCCACGCCGAGGTGCAGTACCCATGAAGAGCAAACAGTAACATCTCATGCCAGTCTTTATATGTCACCGTCATCTTCTGCACAATCTTCTTGATATTCTTATTAGCCGCTTCTACAGCCCCATTCATCTTCGGCCGGTAAGGAGAAGAGTTATGATGTTGTATCTTGAACTGCTTGCAGAGCTCGGTGATCATTGTATTGTTGAGATTTGTACCATTGTCCGTAATGATCCTCTCTGGTACACCATATCGACAGATCAGATTGTGCCGAATAAACCGTGCCACGACATTCTTGGTCACCGTAGCAAAGGAAGCTGCCTCAACCCACTTGGTAAAATAATCAATAGCTACCAGGATGAAACGATGTCTGTTAGACGCAGTAGGTCTGATCTTGCCAATCATATCGATGCCCCACATTGCAAAGGGCCAAGGAGCTGTCAAGACGTTCAGAGGAACTGGAGGGATGTGCACCTTATCAGCATAGACTTGACACTTATGACAAGTCCGAGAATGCTGATAACAGTCGGCTTCCATGGTAGACCAATAATATCCTGCCCGTAGGATCTTCTTTGCCATGGTGTGTCCACTAGAATGAGTTCCAAAAGTACCTTCATGTAACTCTACCATAATCCTTTTTGCTTCGTTCTTATCCACACAACGCAATAAGGTTGAGTCCTGATTACGCTTGTAAAGAATACCATTATTGATGAAGAACTTCGCCGCGAACCTCCTCAAAAACTTCTTATCATTAACAGATGAACCCTCAGGGTATTCTTGAGCCTCAATATATCTTTTTACCTCGTGAAACCAGGGTTTATCTGTTACTTCTTCAGTCTCAATGTCACAACAATGTGCAGGTTCGTCCAACCTCTCGATGTTAATCTGGGGAGCCTCGTTGTCCCACCTGACCTTGAACATAGAAGACATCGTAGCTAGCGCGTCCGCTAACTGATTCTCCTCTCTAGGGAAGTGTTCAAAGGTTATCTCCTCTAAGTATGGAAGCAAAGTCAATACATACTCTTTGTAAGGAATAAGATTTGGGTTCTTCGTATCCCACTCGCCTTTGATCTGACTGATCACGAGAGCGGAATCTCCGAGTACACTTAAGAACTTAATCCTTAGGTCAATAGCTGCTCGGAGGCCCATGATGCACGCTTCATACTCTGCCATGTTATTGGTGCAGTTAAAACATAATCGGGCGGTGAACGGAGTATGATAACCTTCAGGAGATATGATCACGGCGCCAATGCCATTATCCAAAGCGTTTGAAGCTCGATCAAATTACATAGACCATCAGGATCCTTCCTCGGGTCCTTCATCCGGTCCAGGTATTTCACAGTCCGTCACCAACATGATGTTCTCATCCGGGAATTCGAAGTTCATAGACTGGTAATCGTCCACTGCCTGATGTGCCAAATGATCTGCCAACACACTTCCCTTAATTGCCTTTTGGGTCGTGTATTGGATGTCATATTCAGTCAAGATCATCTGCCATCTTGCTATTCTTCCAGATAAGGCAGGCTTCTCGAAGATATACTTGATTGGATCCATCTTTGATATCAATAGAGTAGTGTGAGTCAGCATATACAGTCTCAGCCGGGGAGCAACCCATGCCAAAGTGCAACAAGTTTTCTCAAGCAACGAGTATCGGTTCTCGCAGTCGGTAAACTTTTAGCTAAGGTAGTAAATAGCGTGCTCTTTTCGGCCAGACTCGTCATGCTGCCCCATCACACACCCCATCGAATTATAGAGTACTGTCAAGTATAAGATCAAAGGTCTACCTTCAACTGGAGGCATCATAATAGGTGGCTCTTGGAGATATTCTTTAATCCTTTCGAAAGCGGCCTGACATTCATCGTTCCATCTTACCACTTGATCTTTCTCCAGTAACTTGAAGATTGGCTCACAAGTAGCAGTTACGTGTGAGATGAATCGGGCAATGTAGTTCAAACGCCCCAAAAAGCCTCTGACTTCTTTTTCTATTCGGGGAGCTGGCATTTCCTGTATAGCCTTCACCTTTGCAGGATCCACTTGAATACCTTTATCACTAACGACGAAACCCAGTAGCTTACCAGACCTCACTCCGAAGGTGCACTTGTTCGGATTTAGCCTCAGTTTGTACAACTTCAACCTGTCAAATAACTTCTGGAGGTGGTCAAGATGTTCCTCTTCAGTCTGGGATCTTGCAATCATGTCGTCAACATATACCTCAATCTCATGGTGAATCATGTCGTGGAACAAAGCGACCATGGCGCGTTGATACGTTGCCCCAACATTATTTAATCCAAACGGCATGAACTTATAGCAGAAGGTACCCCATTGCATAACAAAGGTTGTCTTTTCCATGTCTTCGGGAGCCATTTTAATCTGATTGTAACCGGAGAAACCATCCATAAAGGAGAATACTTTATGTTGTGCGGTGTTGTCAACCAAAACATCAATATGAGGCAGAGGGAAATCGTCTTTGGGGCTTGCCCTATTCAGATCTATATAGTCAACACACATCTGTACTTTACCCTCTTTCTTCGGTACTGGGACCACATTGGCAACCCACTGCGGGTAAGAAGTAACTGCTAGAAAACCGGCATCAAACTGTTTCATAACCTCAGCCTTGATTTTCTCAGACATCTCCGGGCGCATTCGGCGAACTTTCTGTTTCACTGGAGGACAATCTTCCTTAGTTGGCAAGCGGTGAACCACAATATCGGTATCCAACCCAGGCATATCTTCGTAAGACCAAGCAAATATCTCAACATAGTCACGCAACATTTGTATCTACCGTTGCTTAACATTAGACTCTAGATTTGCACCGATCTTGACCTCTCTCTTGTCTTCCTCTATGCCCAGATTTACTGTTTCCACTGGCTCTTCATGGGGCTGTATGGCCCTCTCTTCCTGAAGTAACAGTCTAGCAAGTTCACCAGGCACTTCGCAATCATCCTTACCTTCGTCCTCGACTTGGTTGATCGGACTTTCGAAGTCATAATTGGCAGTAGCAAAGTCGTTATCAGTGGGATCCAGAGTGGATGTAGACCTGTATATGTGAGTGTGTGTAAGACAAATAGCTGTTTTGCAAGATAGAAAAGAAAAACAAGGAGCGCAAAATTCGTAATGCAAGAAAACGTCCAATTCTTTTATTGATGATTATATGGAGATGACAAATATTAAGCCCTCACAAACAAAGCCACAGTGTCTCGGTCAAGGCACCGAGCCGTAAAGTTTAAAATTGTCTGTTACAAATCTCAAAACAAAAGTCTTATTACTGTGTAATAAAAGAAATGGGCATGAATTCCTTCACCGTCCAATTGCTTAATCCGCCGTCGGTAGTCAGGTAAATCCAGCTGTCAAACTCAGACTCTTCATCATCATCTTCAATCGCATTCACTTCCGGATTACTGATACGCAGGGGAGGTCTTCCAATCCGCGCACGCCGAACAACCCTTTGAGCTTCTGCAGTAAAACCCAAACCAAACTTGTCAGTCTTGTGTGCAAAGTCAGGGAGTTGGCCCCAATTCGCACACCCACCTTTTTCGATAACAGCCCGGGCATCCTTAAGGGAAGCCATGTTCATTGGAGGATCTTCAGCACCAGTTTCAGTCGACGCCAGAGTTTGGGGGACTTCTTCAAAGTTTTGACACGGGGTTTCAATGAAATCCCCATCCATCTCTACATACCGAAAAGAGTTAAGGTGGCTCACCATGTACTCCTCTTCTCCTCGTACTGTAACAATTTTCCCCTTCACTGGATATTTTAGCATCTGATGGAGCATAGAAGTTACTGCTCCAACTTCATGAATCCACGGGCGACCCAGCAAACAAGAATAAGATGGTCGGATGTCCATCACATAGAATGTAGATGCAAAAGTCTGGGAACCAACCTTAATAGGGACATCCACCTCCCCATGCACCATTCTTTTGGACCCGTCAAAGGCCCTAACCACAATATTACTTAGCTTCAGCACCAACCCTTTGCAGTCCAACCGGTCTAATGCTTTCTTGGGTAAAACATTTAACAAGGACCCAATATCCACCAGCACGTGAGCTAGAGTAGTGCCCCTGCACTCGATTGAAACATGCAGAGCATCATTGTGATTCTTTCCCTTGGCGGTCAAATCTGCATCGGAGAAACCCAACCCGTTGTCCGCTGTCAAACTAGCCACACAATCATTGAATTGATCAGCAGACGTCTCCTGCGGCACATGCGCAGTTTTAAGGAAATCAATCAGAGCCTTAGCATGGGCTTCTGAGCACAACAATAAATATAACATGGAGATCTTCGACGGGGTTTGCCCCAGCTGTTCGACTATGTTGTAGTCGCTTTTCTTGATGATCTTCAAAATCTCGTCTATCTCCTGTCTAGAGGTTTCAACAATAATCTTCTTTGGTGCCTCCGTCTGGGCAGGCTCACCGGTGACCCCTTTGCCCCGAGCGTCAGATGACTCGGTGATAGGGGTAATGATTGGGACATGAAAAGGGACAATAGCAGATGTACTGGCAGGTGAAATAACAACAGGCTTTCGAACAGTTGGTGGGGAGATCTCAGGAGAGAAAAGTCTTCCGCTTCGGGTGACTTTGCTAGACCCAACAATATTGCTGACATCAGTATCAGCCTCTTCAACCTTCAAGTCTTGTTTAATCCCATGATAATACACATCGGCCTCATAGTGCCACGGGACAGCCTTATTCGACGTGTAAGGGATAGGTCCAGGAATAGTAATGATCAATGGAGCAACTCTCGAAACAGATGTAATTCTAACAGGCTTTCTTGAGGAAGCCTTGGAAGAATTGGCGGAAATGGTGATTATAGAAACATCTTCAACAGGAATTAATGGAACCAAAGTTTTCTCGAACAAGATCTCTTTGTTATCCATCAGGCGTTGAACACCTGATTTCAACAAATGATAACCAGCAGGTAGAATGGAACATAGGTGGCAACCGTCGCCACAGCCTGGAAATAAACCGGCCAACAATAAGTTCTTCTTAACGGTCAACAACGGAGTAGAAATGTCTTCCAAAGAGGTTACAAACGAATCATCGTCCACAACATTTATTCCATGCTTGGGCATAGGAGCATTCATGACATTAGGCTTTTCCGGCGCTTCAAACTCGATCTCCTTAGCATCGACCAGATCCTGCACTTTATTCTTCAAAGCCCAACAGTTGTTTGTATCATGCCCTGGGCTATCGGAGTGATAAGCACATCGGGCGTTTGGATTATACAGCGGTGATGTAGTACTGAGATTCTTTGGAGCCTCCTTCAGAGTCACCAAGTTGGTTTTCAACAGTTGCGGCATAATTTGAGATAGAGTCATATTGAGTCAAGTATACTGCCTTTGCAGTCTTTCTATTCTTTGCTAATTGTTACGCTATGGGGAAATAGTAGGTCTTGATATTACCACCGCATTAATCGCTTGGCGGCGCTCAGGTCAGTTTTGGCTCCTCGAGATGTATACTACACTAGCTTCTTTTTTGAAAGGCTTCTTCTCTGTACTCGACGAAGCACCTTTCTGTATCTTGCCACTTTTGATACCGGCCTCAACTCTCTCCCCAGTCATAATCAATTCAGTAAACCTGGACGATGAACTGCTGATCAAATGATTGAAGTATGGACCAGACAAAGTCCCAAGAAACATATCCACCAACTCCCTATCAGCCAGAGGGGGTTGTACTCTTCCAGCAAGATCTCTCCACTTCTGAGTGTTGTCCTTAAAACCTTCGCTTGCACCCATAGACATACCCTGAAGTTGAGTACGCGTGGGAGCAAGGTCGGCATTATACTGGTATTGCTTATAAAAAGCAGTAGCAAGGTCCTCCCAGTTGTGGATGTTAGCTCCTTCCAGTTGATAGAACCATTCAAGTTGAGTCCCTGACAGACTATCTTGAAAGAAATGAACCCAAAGGTTCCTATCAGCAGTATATGATTGAATCTTTCTGACATACGAGCGGAGGTGTAGCTTTGGGAAAGATACCCCATCGTATTTAGCAAAGACAGGAGCTTTAAACTTGTGTGGGATCACCACCCTAGATGCCAGACCCAAATCTCCAAAGTCCAATCCAGGTACCTTCTGGATCTCCATTGCGCTCAACCGGTCTTCGAGTTGCTTATACCTATCCTCGGCAGGAGGATACTGGTCTTCCTCAAAGTCAGTGTCATTGTTAGAAACCATAGGGCTAGGACCCTTCCTTTCCTCTTGATTGTCTCCTCCCCCAGATGAGTGAGACAAATCAACTTCCTCTCGCAACCTGTTCCCAAATCTGTGACCCATATTCAGCAGGACCACCTTCTTCTTCTTCTTCTTCATCTTCTTCTTCTTCTTGTCCTTCAAGATAAGAGTCTTCAAATCTTGTTGACTCTTGGCCAAGTTCAAGAACATCTCCTGGAACTGAGCATTCTGAGCTTGCAGAGCCTTGATGGCTTGATCAGTAGGTGTTTCAGAAGACATGTTGTGCTGAAATAAACAGCGAAGAAGATGAGAAACCTGTGAGGGTACCTGTGATGAGGTGCATGGGAATGGAATGCGTATGAAATGATTTCAAAAACCTTAGGGAGATTCAAATTTGTAAACCAAAATAAAACACACTTTATTAGATTAAAACTTGAAACAATGTTTAACAAATGCCTTTAAGGCGTTACAAAAGAAATACTGAAAAGCAAATCTAAACTAGAAATAGTAAAAGACATCAGAGTTCCCATGGTCGTTTTCCTTTCGTGCTGACATAATCGTTGATTGTCCTCTCATTATCTAGCTGCCTTGTAAGCTTCAGGATCTTCCGTTCCTGCTCATGATACTTCTCTCTGTAGGTATCCCTTTCTTCCCTTAACTGGATCCAAGATCTCTTCAATGCCCCAATATCAGTAGGCATGTATGGATGGAGGACCGTATAAGGAACCCCTTCTTCATCAGTATGCTCTACAATTACCGACAAAACAGCTTCATATGGCATCCCCAACCTTTGAGCACGGGCTCGAACCCACCGGAGGTATGGCTGTATCGAGAGAGAAGTCTTCATTCCTAGCTCATGTGGATCAGACCTGTTAACCCTATCCCAGGCTCGTATAAACCTGCAGAGATGTCCCTCAACATCCCCCTTGAAGTCAAAGACAATGCTTGTAAGTAGCAGCTCATGTGGACCGTCCCTTCGAGCTCGTCCAAACTGTCGTAAGGCCAAAAAAGGATTATAGGTTATTCCTCGTCTAGTTCCAAGCAATGGAACATTGGGGTAATCCCCACACCGATCAATGACAGCTACCTCTTCCATATCCTTAGTACTCCAAAGGATGTCCGTATGAGCAAGGGACATGATTCTGTAAGCCCAACCCATACCTTCCTCATTCTTCAATACAGATTTGGGGAGGTGAGAAATAAACCACCTCGCCAGCAGCGGTGTACAGCACATGAGAGTTCCCCTTCTCTGAACAGTACGTGTATAAAGAGCATGCAGAATATCACCTAAGAGAGTGGGCACTGGATTACGAGACATGAAAATCTTGACTGCGTTCACGTCGACAAAAGAATCTGAATTTGGGAATAGAACCAAGCCATAGATGAGTAGAGCCAAGATGTCTTCAAATGCTTGAAAGTCTAAACTATCCCAGAACTGTTGAGCTTGACCAATCAAGAACTTAGCCAAGAAACCTTTAACCCCACTCTGAATCTCCCAATTAGATACTACATCATCCATCTTCAGATGCAGGGCTGAAGCAATATCCTCTGGCCTAGGAGCTATCTCCAAACCTGTAAAGGGTGTCTGCTCTAGAATAGATATGCCAAGTAAATCATAAAACTCCTCCAAAGTAGGGACTAGCTGATAGTATGGGAAGGTGAAATAGTGATGCAACGGGTCAAAGAACTGGAACAACACGCTCATCATTTGCTCATCCAACTTTGAAGTGACCAAGCTAAGGAGGTGACCATGTCTTCTAACAAAGGAAGAAGTATCAGGAACCTTTGACACCAACTCTTTGAGCTGAGCAGGGATTTGCACGAAGCTGATTTGAATGGTATTTCTGCGCATAAAGGCCATGATCTACAAAACAGAACAAAGATGAATCCCCTCGGTTTTTGAAATGGTTAGTCTGATGAAATATGCATGCGATGTCATGATGCATGATGTCATGATAAAAACACACCACAGGTATCACAGATAGCAAACATGGTAAGGCAAACAAGTCACACAAGAGCCCTTAAATTTCAGGCTGGCATGGAGTTTAGGTATTACCCTCTTTCATTTTAGTTGCTTCAACCTATCCTAGTAATACTAACCGGGTTCTAGAGGTTCTCAATATCACTGACCATCCTCCATCGGTCATAGTTTCATCTTAGCAATCTTTTCTTGCGGCCGGAACCATCGCGAGAGTATGGTCTCAATGAGTGTAGCATACTGCTACTTTCTATGGCCAAGTTGGTCAATTATAGGTTCTAAGGTCAGTTGATGCTTAATGACCCATTAGCAGCCCCATACTCTCCTTGTTCCTCCATAAGGGATATCGGTACCAACTAATGTGTCACACCAACGTAGCTACTGCTTCAACTGTATCGGTCTACGCTGTACAGTTCCCTCACAGTCTATTGCTACTTACCTAAAAGGTATCCCCAGATCCAGGTTAGGATCTATAGTAACTCCGATACAAAGCCCACAAATATAAAGCAAACAAATAAATCAATTGAAAACGATATGATGAACTAATCCTAAGTGTTGTACCCCAAAATTTGCCCTCCCCTTTTCACAAGAAATCACAACCCCAGGGTTTTCTCTGATTTTTTAAGATTGGCTCGAGAATCGGTCAAACAGACTTTTCTTTATCAGTCAATCCAGAATTGGGGTTTTCTCTTATTTGTTAAGATTGACTCAGGAATCGATCAGACAGATCTTTCTTTGGCAGTAATCCAGGATTAGGGTTTTCGCTCGCATTTCTCAGAAGAAACTGAATCCTCAGCAATTCAGTTAACTGCTACATTATTTTTACGCTTGTTCAAGATTACTGGTTATTTCTCAAAACCTAATTATCTGGCATAAGAGCTGAGACTTTTGTTTGGAACATTAAGGCATTTGTTTGATCAGTGGAGTGAAAGGTTTATGGAATGCTTGTTTGTTTAACTATACAACGCATATGTTAATTGGAATACTACGCATATTGTGATTGATGTAAGGTTGCGAGACTGCAAAGTTTGTTGATTATTTATTTCATCTGGATTAGAATTATTGAGACACAGTTTCAATTATTTTGATTTAAGAGTCTTAAATAATTAAATAAACAATGCAAGGAAAGATTGGAAGATATTCGACAAAGACTTTTTATTTATTTATTTCAAATGTTGTTACAAATTTTATTCGAATATTGTAAGATTACAACTTATAGTATTTACAATAATATTTGTTTACAATAAATGGAAAAAATAAATCTAAGTCTAATCTCTTAAGATCTTTGACTTCTACTTCTACTTCTTCCTCTATCATCCAACTGGTACTTACCTGCAAAAGACAGAAGAAAAAGAAATCAACGCAATTAACTGAAAAAGAATTTTCAAGCAGATAAAAAGAAATCATCATTAAAGTTTGTCGGCTGGAATCAGAATGCTATGTCCATCATATTTTATTTTTCTATCTGCAAATCACAAGAAGATCGCTCTTCTCGGTTCACAGAGAGAAAAAAATGAAAGATATAAATATAAGCATACATTTGGTTCAAATACATAAACAAGCCAACTAGAAACAAAGGGTACTGCAAACTGAGTTTCAAACTGCATTAGCCTACCAAGTTAGAAAGGCAAGCATAGCAAGCTAACTACAAATGCATTAACCAAACTGAATATCAAACTGAGTTGCAAAACTGTCACAACAAGTACACAATGCAGGATGTAGGCAAAATGTCAAAGCAACAAAGTACACAATGCAGAAAATATGCAGCAAGTACACAATGCAGAGAAAAACCAATTCACAAACCAAAGAGACTTGTCCTAGCTATCATCACTTTCCAGCACTAGACAAACTTTTCAGAATTTAAATATAATAAGCAATTAAAAATGCTTATGAAGAGAGAGAGAGAAAGAGAAGACCTAGTTAAAGAGGTTTGCAGTTTTGGCAAAAGCAGGCTGTAAAAGGCAGGAAAATATAACAAAAGAGATATAAAGAGAGAAGACTGTATAACAGTCCAAGGGTCAACACAGTAGGGAGAGAAAAAAAAACATTGAGCCAAAACAACTCAAACATGCATTACAAACACTTAGGCCAAACCCAAGTCTGCATTTTCATAACTGCTAAACCTACTTGCAAAAAATCACAAGCCTGCCTTACAAATTGCAAACCTGCTATCAGGGCACAAACTGCAAAAACTGCATCTAAAACCAAACTCACCAGTCTGCCTAACAAAATCATCAAGCTGCAAAACTTGCCTGATCAACAAACACAAATAGAACAAAGGCCAAGCTTACTCAAACACAAGCAAACTTGCTTAAACTGCATAACCTGCTAGCAAACCTGCTAGCCAAAGCAAACCTACAGAAGCCTGTAACAAAACACAAACAACCTGCAACTTACCAAAACTGTAAGCTCAAGCCTGCTTGCCCAAAACAACTCAAACCTGCAAGCTACAACCCAAACCTGCTAACTCACAGTATCAAGCCTGAAATACCAACTGCAAACCAAATAGCAAAACTGCAACTTACTCAAATCTGTCCAAACTATAGATTCAAGACAAGCTGGCCAAAACAACAAGGAACCAACAAGTTTCAGATCTAGGATCATCATCAACAAGAACATTTCACAAACTCACAGCAACGAACTAGCTTACTCAAGCTCAGTTCAAACAATATAGAGTTTCAGAAGCTAAAGCTCATCATCAACAAAAGGCAAACAACATTTTCAGATTTCAGAATCATCAAACATCAGCATACAAAGAGAAAGAGATAAAGATTCAGAAGCCCACAAAAGTTTCAGAAGCTAAGTTCATCACCAACGAAAAGCAACAACAATAAACATTATTTCATAAATACGTTCATCATCAAAAAAAGAGGAAGATTTTCAGAAATGGAGTAAAGTTTTCAGAAGCTAAGCTCATCGTCAAACAAATCAAATACAGAAATACCAGAAAAGCATCATCTTCGTCCTCCGCCTAGCCTCCTGGGAGCGCCATCGGCCGGTCTCACACCCTTCTCCTTCAGTTTACAGATCAAAACGCTCAAGTTACGTCCCTCAAGCCCTTACTACACGTAAACATCAAAAACCATAAGATTAAACATGCAAGCAATCAACAAACGAACATTGAAATCGTACAGACCCTAAAACGAAGGTTAATAATTCGTACCGTTCATTCAAGATTCTGGACCGCCGTGAAGAGAGCAGGAAGTGAGATAGGGCGGTGCTCTAGTGACTTAAAGACTTAAGAGTATCAAACGCTTCGCATGAGAGAAATGATAGAAACGGAGAAGAGATGAGAGAAGCGGCGCCGCTGAAGCAAAAGCTTGCAAACCCTAATCAAAACATTAACCCTAAACGAAAATTATGCCAAATGGATAATGGGCCTTCGCCTAGACAAAACCAAGCCCATAGCTTTCTTCTGCGTAAACCCCCATTTCATCTGTTTTTTTTTTATTTCTCCTTCCATTTTTGGGCCTAATACCAACATTTCCTAAGGCCCATCATCCTTTCTAATTAAAACTAATACTTTTTATTATTTATTTTCATTTTTAATGATTTGATCCTTCTTCTTTTGTTAATAATAAGACTAAAAAAATATTAAAATTTTGTTTTAATTTTCTTAATATAGTTTTCCTTTTTTACATTTATTAAAATACATTAATAATAGAGATTTTATCTTTGTTTTCTTTAAAAGAATATGTATATAATAGAAGCATTAACTTAAATAATTTTTCTTTTCGTTTAAAACTTTTCCTTTACATAATTCATAAAAAATACATAAGATAATAATAATATCTTAATCTTTATTAGGTTTAATTTTATTTGTTCATTTGTAAATAAATACATGCATCTCATATTTCTTTGATTTTCTTTATCTTATACTTTGTTATAATTTTTACATTGAATTACGACAGTTCAATTTGGTTGTAACACATATTTGGACATTATTATTCTGATAAGACTCATCCCCATTTGTAAATAATTTGTACCCCCGTCCCTGGATACTCATTTGTAATAACTTAGACTTTAAATTCCCGCAATTTATTGCTTTCAATATACTGTATAGTAATTAGGGTTTGTATGCGAAGATTCAAAATCAATCGCTAGATGACCTAATACAAGATAAATGCATGAAAGTCAATACACAATTCACACTTGCACCTCTAGGGTAACCTCGCTTGTTGCCTCGAAAAATGCAATCATGTCCCTCGAATATGAGACACTCTAGCAAATGTCCCTTCAATAAACAAAGATCGTAGTCCCTCGATGACCCTCGATGTTGCCTTCGATAAAACGATCTCGTCCCTTACAAAATTGCTAGAGCGTCTCACAAGTTGCTTTCAATGATTGTATGCGATGACCCGCGCCTGTCCCGTTTAACATCCTAACACAAGGTTGTTCACCAAATACAATGGTGAAACAACACTGTTAAAAGGGTTAAAAACATAAGAAAGATATTTGAGTAAAATAGGGTAGACAACTCTTAGTTACTTAATCAAAAGCTTGCAAAACATCCTTGCCATTTTCAAACACACTTCACAACACAACTTCAAAACAATTTCAAAACAACTTTCAAAACATTGAAATATCTTTTCAAAAAGACAATACACCTTTGTATATATTCAAACAAGAATCATTACAAAGGTTGCCACAACGATGGCCTCTTTTCAAAACATCTTTCAAAACCACACACAAAGCACCATTTCAAACAATTGAAAAGCAAAAGCAAGTGATCTAAACAAATAACTAAGAGCCCATGGATAACCATGGATAGAAAGGGTGCTAATACCTTCCCTTTCTATAATCTACTCCCCGAACCCAAGAAAACATCTCAAAGGTCTTTCCTGTGCTTTTTTACCTTTCCTTAGGATAAAATAAAAAGTCGGTGGCGACTTTGCTAAACCGAACATTTGCAAACACAAACCCAAAATCCCAAATCAGTTCTCCCACCGTATCACATAACTGGAGACTCTGCTGGGAAATTTTTCTAAAAGTGGGGTTACCTTAGGGATTATATCACCTTTACATGCTTACCTTGATTGCTTTGATTGCTTTGGTTCCTTGCTTGGGTTTATTTTAAATCCTACACCCAGATTTGGGGGCACCTTTTAGGTAAGTAGCAATTAACTATGAGGGAACTGTGCGGGGTATACCGACATGGTTGAAGCAGTAGCTATGTTAGTGTGACATATTTGTGGGTACCGGTAGCCTTTGAGTCAATAAAAGAGAATACGGGGCCGCTGAGTGATGTCATGAAGCACTAACGAACTCTTAGAACCTTACTTGACCATCTTGGCCTTATTAGGGGTAGTGAGATGACCGACTTTGGTGCAGTCCGAAGTTGGTAGATACTCGATACTACACTCATTGAGGGTTGTTTTCTTGGAATATTTTGGTCGCCAGTTAAGTGGATAAACCAAAACAATGAACACAAAAAATAATCCAGTGATATTGAGCTCTTTAGGACCCGGTTACTATTTATAGGACAGGTTGAGCCAACTAACTTCAAGAGGGTACTTACCTACAAACCGCATGCAAGTCTAAACCTAAGGACTTGTCTGTTTTGCGTGAATGTGATTATCTGTATATACACTTGCTTACTTTTGCATGCATGTACATAACATCATAACATCATACCATAGCATTTTCAATAACCATTTCAAGGATCTCGAGGGTCTTTGATGCAGGGTCACGTTGAACCAGACGTCTACCAAAGGGCAAGAGGTTTCATTTTCCTCTAAATAAACGTCGTCAAAGATCAAGTGCAACAACTTGAATCAAGGGATATGACCCACTTGACATGGTGAGCTTGATTCTCGTGGAATTACATCCACCGATACAAAGTTCTCCAATCAAAGATGTTGATCAAAGTTTAATCTCTAACATTTTCTTGTGTTTACCCCGCGAGATCCTTGAAAACATGCATCCATATACCATGCATTGTATCATAACAGGTTTTCCCTTTCAGGTTTCCTTATTCTCCTACTGTTTATTTCAGTAGAGATGGCTCTAGAGAGAACTGTCGAAGATATCCAGGCTAAAAACGCTCAACTTCAAGAAATGTTCTTGAACCTATGCCAGGGGTAAGAAGAAGTGAAAGCTCTCCTCACAAGGGGCATGGTCCTAGGGAATCCATGCGGCATCAGGAATGATCAGTTGGAAGAGCTACAAATTGAGCTGGCAACAATGAAGATCCAGATGATGGGACAACTGGTGGGCCAACTGGTTCTCATTCAAGACCTGGCTCAAAGACAAGAAGAGCTCAGGGTTCTCGTCAACAAAATGCTTCAAGATAACCAAGTGGGGAAAACAACTAGGGTTGAAGATCAAGTCATCGTTCAACCTCCTTTGATACATGAAGACAAGGGAAAGGCTCCCCAGCTTGCCTCGGAGTCACAAGCCCAACAACAACCTCGCCAGCGTCAATGGGGTAATCGGCATAAGCAAAATACGTCTGGAAGACAGTTCACTGAGACCGACATACCATCATCTCTAATACTGGAACGCTTGTTGGAGGTCAATCTGACTGCTTTAAGGGATCCTATTCGGAAGCCCAATACCTCTGCTCCTAGCTATCACCCCGACGCATTTTGTGTATACCACTCCTATAGTCCTAGACATGACACCGACGACTGTTGGGCTTTGAAAAATAAGATCCAAGATTTGATTGACAATGGAGTGCTGAAATTCATGCCGGATGGCGAGATGAAAATTTTCCGCTGAGGGTTCTCCACCTGAAATGACAAGTTTGAACTGAGAGACTTTTATTTCATTTGAATTTTCAAGTTGTAATTTCTTTTGTTATTCAAACAATTATTTGTTGATGTCAAACTTTGTTTCATTAATGCATTGCATATGTTTGTCTTGAATTCATCCATTCGTTTTCACTATTCTTGAACTATGATTTCTACTTTCTTTATGACATTTAACTCTTACAAAAAGCTACAAGTCTTTAGAGGGAGGATGACGAAAACAATGCCATAATCCCATACAGTATGCTTTTGAATAGACCTTGCTGACGATGTACAGGCATTCCTTTCCAATCCTAAACACTGGAGTTATAAGGAAGATAATCCCTAGTCAACCCCTTCAAGCCAAAGAAGTAGAAGTTTTCTGTTTTAAACCCATTTGAAACCTTTAATCAAACCTGGGGCAGGGCAGCCTCTCAGTTAATTCAAAAGATGTGCGTTGAAGTCGCAAACTCTCAGTTCGTAATACAACGAATGACATCAAAAACATTCCTTTGGAACCAAAAGACAGTGATGGTTCCTTATCTCATAAGCAGTCATTATCTCTCAAAAGAGAAAAGCCCACTGAGCCAAAAAACCTACAAAGGAGGCTTAAGAAAGTTGGGGCATCCCGCTGACTGTAATCTCGAAACAGGAACAGTCAGGCACAAATTAGGGATAACAAATCAAAAGAAAGAGGTCATTATAAATCCTCAACAACATGAAAAATTTTGCAAAAATGACTGCCTTCCCATAAAATTCAACTGGTGTGAACCATCACCAAAACGTCGTTCCGAACTCGAATAGAGTTCGACGCACAATTAACTGAGTTTAGGATTGAAGAACATCATGAAGAGCGGGTGGGTACAAATATACTTTGGGCCTTTATCTTTTGTTTCTTAAACCGTGAACCAAGCCACGTTACAACCCTTCAAAAGTCCTAATTGAAGCATGGGTTAGTTCGAAAGCATACTGTTACAAAGGTATCCTGACTCTTGTAAGGCTTTGCCCTAAATCTTGTGTTGAATTTGTCTTATAAAAAGTTTTCTGCTAAAAAACGCATTTTTTTCAAAACTTCGAGACAAGCATAAACTTTGCATTATTTGAATATCGTTGTTTGCACATGGTTATTTGTTTGACAGTGAAGAAATTCATACAGTGAATGTTTGGAGGAACGAAAGCTCTCTCAGTGAATAAAATCACTTCAAGTGGGATGACACTCCCGTTGCAAAAAATCTCCCATCAACAAAAGGGGACTTGATATGGTATTGTCCAGTGAATCTGGGGCAGTCCAGTCAAGATTTCAATAAATCTTTCAAAGTCCATTAAACCTGGGGCAGTCCAGTCAAGATTTCAAGAAATCTCTCAAATTGCAGATAAACCTAGGGCAAGTCTCCCTCACCATCACGTGGGGCATTTAAAACGTCAATCTCATCAAAGGGTTACGTACAGTCCAAGTTTCCTGGAAGTGCCACAAACATTTGATACTAGGGGCAGTGACGAATCTCTCCAAAGTCCTTCTGAAAGGGAATTTAAGCATCCTCGAGAAGTTCATCACCTCTCTAGCAGACCAGCAGTCATGGGTTTATTTCCCCAACATTTGTCAAGGATTTATTCCATGAAACAAATTACATTTCAATAACATTCATAACATACTCAGATTGATCATCCAAGATTCCTTCATCACCTGTGGGAAGTTACGGTCGTCAAAAATTCCTTCATCACCTGTTGGAAGTTACGGTCGTCGAAAATTCTTCCATCATCCGGTCGAATCAAAGTAAATCCAAGACCCTCTATGTTTTGGTCAGATCGACACTAAGATCTCCCTATTTTCTTATATCAGTGGAAGATATTCCAGGTTTTTGATATTTCAGATAAATCTCTCAGCGATTTATTCTGATTATCTTCAATACCAGAGATGAAGAATCCAACTCTTTTCTCCTTCATCAACTCAGGATTTATTTTCCCAAGCTCCTGATATCGTTAACAGAATGAAGATTCTCATCCTTGAAACCTCAAGAGATTGGTATACTCCCAAGCTCCTGATACCGTTAACAGAATGAAGATTCTCATCCTTGAAACCTCAAGAGATTGGTATACTCCCAAGCTCCTGATACCGTTAACAGAATGAAGATTCTCATCCTTGAAACCTCAAGAGATTGGTATACTCCCAAGCTCCTAATACCGTTAACAGAATAAAGATTCTCATCCTTGAAACCTCAAGAGATTGGTATACTCCCAAGCTCCTGATACCGTTAACAGAATGAAGATTCTCATCCTTGAAACCTCAAGAGATTGGTATACTCCCAAGCTCCTGATACCCTTAACAGAATGAAGATTCTCATCCTTGAAACCTCAGAAGATTGGTATACTCCCAAGCTCCTGATACCATTAACAGAATGAAGATTCTCATCCTTGAAACCTCAAGAGATTGGTATACTCCCAAGCTCCTGATACCGTTAACAGAATGAAGATTCTCATCCTTGAAACCTCAAGAGATTGGCATACTCCCAACCTCCTGACCCAAACGCCTGAACGAAGATTCTCATTTTTTGCTTCCCCAGTAGATTGGCATACTCCCAACCTCCTGATATTCCCGACAGAATGAAGATTCTCATTCTCAAAGTGGTATAACACCTGAATTTTTGATATTCCCAACAGAATGAAGATTATCATTCTCAAAGTGGTATAACACCTGAATTTTTGATATTCCCGGCAGAATGAAGATTCTCATTCTCAAAGTGGTATAACACCTAAATTTCTGATATTCCCGACAGAATGAAGATTCTCATTCTCAAAGTGGCGTACAACCTAAACCTGAACTTCTTCCAGACAGGAATCAGTTTTTCCCAGAGTCCTGAGTTTTTACTCTCCAACAGGATAGCCACTCTGCAACAGTATGGCTATTCCCCACAGAGTTCTTACTCCCCAACAAAATCAAAACTCTCATCCTTGATTCTTCGGAGCTTTCTTTACTCTCAACATGAATTTGTCAGAATTTCAAATCCCCTGCAGATCGAAGATTCTCGTTCTTGGCTCCTCAACACTAATTCCCCAAGCAGAATGAAGACTCTCATTCTCAATTCCTCATAGAGTTTTCAGATATTCCCCGGTGAAGATCTCCTCAAAACAGGAATCCCCAAGAGATTGGCATACAACCCAAACTCCTGATTTCCCCAACAGTGTTCCCAGGACTTCTCATTTTCAACGATCAAAGGATTTTCAATCCCCGGCAGTAGTCAAGGATTTACTTTCCCCGACGACGGTCAAATATTTTATTATCTCCAGCTATCCAGGATTTATCCTCCTCAGCAAGACGGCTAATCAACTTACATGCGCATTCATTACATTCATATATCATAAGCATTGATATAGCACATACATTGCATCATACATCATAACTTAGTGTTTCAGCTAATATATTACCCATCCCAGGATAAGTTTAGCAAGTTTCAAGCTTCAAGGATTTCTGAAAACAGTTCACGGATGCCTCCCGACACGGATGCTAATCTATTGCTTATTCAGACCCCCAGCTCAGAGATGTTCCAAACATGGATACCTTTCTAATACTCACCCTCTCACCTACAACATACGGTTCAACAAACATTCTCGGATGGCATCTTTAAGCCCATCTCCGACAAGATTCTGTCACATCTCCAAATGGCATCTTTAAGCCCATTCCCTCAACTATGCTTTGACGAGTGCAAATTTATGGGCACTCTAGTGTCCAATCATCTTTTACCTTCGAGTCGCGAATGGAAAAATTGCCAATCTAACTCTTCAGGTTCAAGAAGATTGAACATGGCCAACTGTTGTACCCCAAAATTTGCCCTCCCTTTTTCACAAGAAATCACAACCCCAGGGTTTTCTCTGATTTTTTAAGATTGGCTCGAGAATCGGTCAAGCAGACTTTTCTTTATCAGTCAATCCAGAATTGGGGTTTTCTCTTATTTGTTAAGCTTGACTCAGGAATCGATCAGACAGATCTTTCTTTGGCAGTAATCCATGATTAGGGTTTTCGCTCGCATTTCTCAGAAGAAATTGAATCCTCAGCAATTCAGTTAACTGTTACATTATTTTTACGCTTGTTCAAGATTACTGGTTGTTTCTCAAAACCTAATTATCTGGGATAAGAGCTGAGACTTTTGTTTGGAACATTAAGGCATTTGTTTGATCAGTGGAGTGAAAGGTTTATGGAATGCTTGTTTGTTTAACTATACAACGCATATGTTAATTAGAATACTACGCATATTGTGATTGATGTAAGGTTGTGAGACTGCAAAGTTTGTTGATTATTTATTTCATCTGGATTAGAATTATTGAGACACAGTTTCAATTATTTTGATTTAAGAGTCTTAAATAATTAAATAAACAATGCAAGGAAAGATTGGAAAATATTTGACAAAGACTTTTTATTTATTTATTTCAAATGTTGTTACAAATTTTATTCGAATATTGTAAGATTACAACTTATAGTATTTACAATAATATTTGTTTACAATAAATGGAAAAAATAAATCTAAGCCTAATCTCCTAAGATCTTTGACTTCTACTTCTACTGCTTCCTCTATCATCCAACTGGTACTTACCTGCAAAAGACAGAAGAAAAAGAAATCAGCGCAATTAACTGAAAAAGAATTTTCAAGCAGATAAAAAGAAATCATCATTAAAGTTTGTCGGCTGGAATCAGAATACTATGTTCATCATATTTTATTTTCCTATCTGCAAATCACAAGAAGATCGCTCTTCTCGGTTCACAGAGAGAAAAAAATGAAAGATATAAATATAAGCATACATTTGGTTCAAATACATAAACAAGCCAACTAGAAACAAAGGGTACTGCAAACTGAGTTTCAAACTGCATTAGCCTACCAAGTTAGAAAGGCAAGCATAACAAGCTAACTACAAATGCATTAACCAAGCTGAATGTCAAACTGAGTTGCAAAACTGTCACAGCAAGTACACAATGCAGGAAGTAGGAAAAATGTCAAAGCAACAAAGTACACAATGCATAAAATATGCAGCAAGTACACAATGCAGAGAAAAACCAATTCACAAGCCAAAGAGACTTGTCCTAGCTATCATCACTTTCCAGCACTAGACCAACTTTTCAGAATTTAAATATAATAAGCAATTAAAAATGCTTATGAAGAGAGAGAAAGAGAAGACCTAGTAAAAGAGGTTTGCAGTTTTGGCAAAAGCAGGCTGTAAAAGGCAGGAAAATAAAACAAAAAAGATATAAAGAGAGAAGACTGTATAACAGTCCAAGGGTCAACACAGTAGGGAGAGAAAAAAAACATTGAGCCAAAACAACTCAAACCTGCATTACAAACACTCAGGCCAAACCCAAGTCTGCATTTTCATAACTGCTAAACCTACTTGCAAAAAATCACAAGCCTGCCTTACAAAATGCAAACCTGCTATCAAGGCACAAACTGCAAAAATTGCATCTAAAACCAAACTCACCAGTCTTCCTAACAAAATCATCAAGCTGCAAAACCTTCCTGATCAACAAACACAAATAGAACAAAGGCCAAGCTTACTCAAACACAAGAAAACCTGCTTAAACTGCATAACCTTCTAGCAAACCTGCTAGCCAAAGCAAACCTACAGAAGCCTGTAACAAAACACAAACAACCTGCAACTTACCAAAACTGTAAGCTCAAGCCTGCTTGCCCAAAACAACTCAAACCTGCAAGCTATAACCCAAACCTGCTAACTCACAGTATCAAGCCTGAAATACCACTGCAAATCAAATAGCAAAACTGCAACTTACTCAAATCTGTCCAAACTATAGATTCAAGACAAGCTGGCCAAAACAACAAGGAACCAACAAGTTTCAGATCTAGGATCATCATCAACAAGAACATTTCACAAACTCACAGCAACGAACTAGCTTACTCAAGCTCAGTTCAAACAATATAGAGTTTCAGAAGCTAAAGCTCATCATCAACAAAAGGCAAACAATAATTTCAGATTTCAGAATCATCAAACATCAGCATACAAAGAGAAAGAGATAAAGATTCAGAAGCCCACAAAAGTTTCAGAAGCTAAGTTCATCACCAACGAAAAGCAACAATAATAAACATTATTTCATAAATACGTTCATCATCAAAAAAAGAGGAAGATTTTCAGAAATGGAGTAAAGTTTTCAGAAGCTAAGCTCATCGTCAAATAAATAAAATACAGAAATACCAGAAAAGCATCATCTTCGTCCTCCGCCTAGCCTCCTGGGAGCGCCACCGGCCGGTCTCACACCCTTCTCCTTCAGTTTACAGAACAAAATGCTCAAGGTACGTCCCTCAAGCCCTTACTACACGTAAACATCAAAAACCATAAGATTAAAACATGCAAACAATCAACAAACGAACATTGAAATCATACAGACCCTAAAACGAAGGTTAACAATTCGTACCGTTCATTCAAGATTCTGGACCGCCGTGAAGAGAGAAGGAAGTGAGATAGGGCGGTGCTCTGGTGACTTAAGGACTTAAGAGTATCAAATGCTTCGCATGAGAGAAATGAGAGAAACGGAGAAGAGATGAGAGAAGCGGCGCTGCTGAAGCAAAGGCTTGCAAACCCTAATCAAAACATTAACCCTAAATGAAAATTATGCCAAATGGATAATGGGCCTTCGCCTAGACAAAACCAAGGCCATAACTTTCTTCTGCGTGCACCCCCATTTCATCTATTTTGTTTTTTTATTTCTCCTTCCATTTTTGGGCCTAATACCAACATTGCCTAAGGCCCATCATCCTTTCTAATTAAAACTAATACTTTTTATTATTTATTTTCATTTTTAATGATTTGATCCTTCTTCTTTTGTTAATAATAAGATTAAAAAAATACTAAAATTTTGTTTTAATTTTCTTAATATAGTTTTCCTTTTTTACATTTATTAAAATACATTAATAATAGATATTTTATCTTTGTTTTCTTTAAAAGAATATGTATATAATAGAAGCATTAACTTAAATAATTTTTCTTTTCTTTTAAAACTTTTCCTTTACATAATTCATAAAAAAATAATAATATCTTAATCTTTATTAGGTTAAATTTTATTTGTTCATTTGTAAATAAATACATGCATCTCATATTTCTTTGATTTTCTTTATCTTATACTTTGTTATAATTTTTACATTGAATTGCGACAGTTCAATTTGGTTGTAACACATATTTGGACATTATTATTCTGATAAGACTCATCCTCATTTGTAAATAATTTGTACCCCCATCCCTGGATACTCATTTGTAATAACTTAGACTTTAAATTCCCGCAATTTATTGCTTTCAATATACTTTATAGTAATTAGGGTTTGTATGTGAAGATTCAAAATCAATCGCTAGATGCCCAAATACAAGATAAATGCATGAAAGTCAATACACAATTCACACTTGCACCTCTAGGGTAACCTCGCTTGTTGCCTCAGAAAATGCAATCATGTCCCTCGAATATGAGACACTCTATCAAATGTCCCTTCAATAAACAAAGATCGTAGTCCCTCGATGACCCTCAATGTTGCCTTCGATAAAACGATCTCGTCCCTTACAAAATTGCTAGGGCATCTCACAAGTTGCTTTCAATGATTGTATGCGATGACCCGCGCCTGTCCCGTTTAACATCCTAACACAAGGTTGTTCACCAAATACAATGGTGAAACAACACTGTTAAAAGGGTTAAAAACATAAGAATTATCTTTGAGTAAAATAAGGTAGACAACTCTTAGTTACTTGATCAAATGCTTGCAAAACATCCTTGCCATTTTCAAACACACTTCACAACACAACTTCAAAACAATTTCAAAACAACTTTCAAAACATTGAAATATCTTTTCAAAAATACAATACACCTTTGTATATATTCAAACAAGAATCATTACAAAGGTTTCCACAACGATGGCCTCTTTTCAAAACATCTTTCAAAACCACACACAAAGCACCATTTCAAACAATTAAAAAGCAAAAGCAAGTGATCTAAACAAATAACTAAGAGCCCATGGATAACCATGGATAGAAAGGGTGCTAATACCTTACCTTTCTATAATCTACTCCCTGAACCCAAGAAAACATCTCAAAGGTCTTTCCTGTGCTTTTTGATTTTTCTTTAGGATAAAATAAAAAGTCGATGGCGACTCTTGCTAAACCGAACATTTGCGAACACAAACGCAAAATCCCAAGTCAGTTCTCCCACCGTATCACACTAAGGTATACCCCACTTATTCTCCCCAGCAGAGTCGCCAGTTCTGTGATACGGTGGCCAGAACCGGGACGTGTTTCCCTATTTTTTAAGGAATTGCTGGTTTGCATTTTGCGTTTGTTTTTGCAAAATGTCGGGTAAGCAAGAGTCGCCACCGACTTTTATTTTATCCAACAAGGAAACGAAAAAAGCACAGAAAAATTCCTTTTTCGAGATATTTCTGAGTACGGGGGGTAGATTATAGAAAGGTAAGGTAGTAGCACCCTTTCTATCCGTAGTTATATACGGGCTCTTAGGTACTTGCTCATCATTTTCAAAATTGTTTTCTCTGTGTTTGTGTGCTTTGAAAAGTTTTTGTTTTGACTTTGATTTAACTCTTTCTTCTGTCTTCAAGAGTGTAACGAAGTGTTTTTGAAAATTTTGTTTGTAAAGGAGTGTAAGTGTGAGAAAAAGTTTGTTTTGATTGAGCAAGTACTTAAGAGCTAATCTACCTACTCGAAAAAAGAATCGTTCTATGCTTGTTTCCTTTAGACAATGTTATCCCACTATTAGTGAGTAGGTATCATCATTGTTGGAGTTTTAAGGGTCAATTCGAAAGAGACGTACGATCACTAAAGCAATGTTAGGACGTCTTAGTAATAATCCTAATGTCTTAGATCAATTATCCGAGGCAACAATATCCGAGGCAACCTTTCCGAGGCAACTTTGATCTTTGGACAAAAGGACGACCACTAAAGCATCCTATACTCAATGACCGTTTACTGAAGGCAACCAAGTGAGAGTGTACCCTAGGAGTGCGCATGTGCAAGTGATTCAGTTTCAGATTTATTATCTTTTCACATTTAGGGTGATCTAACTGTTTTAAAATTAGTCATACATTCTTGTCATGCATCCTATTATCATTCATCTAACAGTTAATAATTTGCGGAATTTTAAAATGTGGAAATTAAACTACGCTATTACAAGGATTCGGGTATTTACATAGCCAAAAACAAATCCTTTGAAAATAAGCGATAAATGGAAATAAACGTCCTAATTAAAATATTACAAACTGTAGGCAGTTACATCAATAGGGTAAAAATAATAAAAATAAAGCGCGCGAGAAAGATTAAGATCGGGAAGAATATTAGGGTTTTGACCCTTCTAACCTAATTAAAAGAAAAATATTTTTTGTTGTTTTTTTTAAATATTTTTTAAAGAAAAGAATTAGGTTTTCTAAAATTAAATGTACAAATTAATTAGTGATTAGATTAATTAATAAAAATAATTACATGACCTGTTTTGGTTTTTTGTTATTTTTAGGAAAAAAGAAAATATAATTAAATTAGAAATAAAACTTATTTGTTCTAATTAATTTTAATTATATACAAAAAGAAATTAAAGTTATCTAAATTAACAAACATAATTAAATTAATTAATTTTTTAATAAAAATAAAATCTAGACCTAATTTATGAAAAAATAATATTTTTTGTGATTTTTTGATAAAAAAGAAAATAATTTAATTGGTTAGTAAATAAAATAAATAAATTAAATGAAATAAAATAAAAAAAACATAAAGAAAGAAATTTGGGCCTGAATAGTATTTTAGAGGAGTGCAAATAGCCAGATCTGGGCCCAAAGATGGAAGTCCACGTTGACCTCCTGGATTCAGTATGTTGTGTTGACTAGACCTCATGATGGTCTCTCATATGCTAGCCTTTGGATTTGGTCTCCTGACACTTGGCTTGCTGGATTGTGAAGACGTATGGTGGACCATTGGTTTGTAAACACGCTGGATCCTAAAAAGGAAAATAATATGGAGAAATTTGGGGGACCTGGGACTCGAACCCAGGTCCTGAAGCAATTATCCATGCTACACTCACCACTGCACCACTTGTTCTTGTTGTCATAATAATACAAAATAATAAACAAATATTTAAAAGACCCTGTGTATCAAATCCACGCGCGAAATTTTGAATAGGCCAATGGAGGGGTGCCGCGCAGTCATCTTCAACCTGGTTCCGTTGGTAAAAGTGGAACACTTTTACCTACGGACGTTTGTCCGTAGCTATTGCCCTGTTGTTTCTCAAAATCAAGCATGGGTAAGATAAATCAAAACTAAAGCTATGAATGGCTTCGTCTGGACCTGCTGAGTTCAAAGATGGCCATTTCATGGCCCAATTTTTCTTGGATTCAAAAACCCCAAAGCGAGCTATGAAACCCTAACAATGGCACATTCCAATACATGCCATATAAATGCAATTAAACAATACAGAAAGCTTGCATATGTTTTAAGGATCAAGAATATACCATTAGTTCATGCTATCAATGCCTAAATCATGGAATTCAAATTCAAGAAATGTTAGGTATCGTGACTGACTTACAGTGAGATATAGGTCTTGAAAATGCTTGGTTTCGATTGCTTTCGCTTGTTGGGAATCTCAGGAAGTGATTGAGATAGCTAGGATGCCTTGAGGATGCCTGGTACACTGAATTCGAGTTTACACTTTTTCTTGATTTTTCAAGTTTTTATTCTTGATGATGCGCCTGCCTCAAACCTAGTTCTTGGTCTGCCTTTGTTCTATATGTATCAAGGAATGTATTAGGGTTGATAACTGATTTCAATCTTCCTCCATCAATGAATTGGATCTTGATTTGATACCCCTTGAAAATCTTTCCAAAAATGGCTTAATTTAATCTTTTTGTACACACCATGCCTTGATACGAATTTGAATATTTGCTAGCTGTAATTTAAAACCTGAAACAAGCACAAAATCTTTTGTTTTCAATATTTTGGATTTTATATGATTTGTTTTGATTTAAATTGAATTAATTCAAATAAAAATCAAAATAAATAATAAAAACATGATAAGGAAAAGTGGAAAGGGCTAGAGCTCGTGGACTATATTGCCAACTCAAAACAAGTGAAAAAGATTGGGCCCAATTGGCAAAAATTGAAGTTTTAGGCATAGTTGACTTTTGGCAATTTTGCAAAAAGGGTCAACTTCACCAATGCATAACTTCCTCAATTTTGACTCTTTGGAGGTGTTCTTGGAATTTTTAGAAAGCTTGAGATGTCCTATAATCAACATTTTTGGTCACATCTCAATTTTGTATTCCATGCTCATGTATGAAGCTTTGACAAAAAATATGTTTTTGTTGACTTTTCAAAATGACCTATAATGTCCAAATTCATAACTTCTTGTGAGTGCACATTTTGAACTTGGTAGTTGAATATGGATTATAGGGAATTACATCCTCTTCAAAATGAGCTTTGGATGGATCATTTCTCATAAAGTATGAGAAAGTTATGCATGGTCAAAGTTGAGTTGACTTTTCCTTCAAAACCCTAATTTAACAACTTTTGAGTCTTGATCAATTATGAGCAATCCTTGATGAATCATGATCAACCCTTGATCAAATTATGAAATATCCTTCAAAATGAGAATGCTGACTAAAAATCTTGAAGTTTGACTGTATGTGGGCCACAGTTGACTTTTGCCCTAGCACAGTCGATTTTCAGGCCTTTGAGCAATTGACTGAGCAAAATTCCTCTGTAGGGCTTGAAACTTGACATGGATGTTCTTGAAAACATATTGGGACAATGTTGAGCATTTGGGGTCTCTTGGACTCAAGTATCTTGATGCAACATGAAACCCTAATTTGAGGTAGACTGCCTTAGGAGAGAGCTTGTCTGGCCAACCCTTGGACTACCTTGAGAAACTTGGGGATATTTCTTGAAATGTTTTGAGAAATATGGGAGGGAAAATTTTGGGGTACAACAGTCAGAGCAAAATGTCAATGAACAATGATTTTTCAATTTTATCCATGCATGATGTATGTATGAATGTATGAGAGTTATCGTGCGCATGCTGGCAAAACAGATACACAATCAGTAGGAACAAACAAACAAAACCTCCTCAGGTACTAACAACACTTGGCTAAACTTCAACCAGAATGATCATTCCAAGATAGGTAAAGGCCAACTGTGGAAACCAAACCTACTGCCTGCCTTTAACTTTACTAAGGAGAAACATAATTCGGAGGTAGACAAATCAAACAGATATTGGGATATAACATCCTTCTTCCGGCTTTAATGGAGATACCAGTTTTTCTGACAGTAACATGCCTACTGGAGATTGCAAGACCAGCCTCAAATAAATAAGACTGACGCCGAAACAATCAAACTTCACTGGGGATTCAAGCCTACCTCCCTGGAGAAAAATGCGGATTGAAACTTTACATCCTGAAAACCTATTCCAACAAAAGATGCCCTGGGATAGCCTTCCTGGGGAATCAAGAAGTCAACATTATAGAAAACGGTCAAACCCATGGGGATTTTAAATCAAACCCAACACTTGATGGGTGAAAACCCAAAGGGTTGACAACTGTCTCGACACTTCTTAGAAAATATACCTCCCTGGTCTAGTTGCCTGGTAAATAAATACCAACAATAATGCCAATACTGCAGAAAGAGCGACATCTCAACACACCAAGGGAATAAAACCTTTCATCGTATGAGGGAAGACTTCGCTGGGGAATCTGGGACAGAGGCTTCTGACCATGCAAACCCAAAATCAAAAGTGAACTAAGACTTGACTAGGGATAATGGGATCACAAACCCAATACTACACCTTACACCAATTGGTATCGTCTTTAACTACCTGAGAAACATACAAAGATCATGCACATACCAGCAAAATGACTTGAGAGAACCTTCATGAGGGAAATAAAACTTCTCAACACAACCGGAGTTTGTTCGTTCTTGGGATCACCATTTTTGTTGTCATTGTTTCATCACAAATCTCAAAGTAAAAGTAAATTGTAAAAATCTCTTTTTTTTTTGAAAAATCAATTTTGTTTTTTAATCTTTTTGCTTTGAAAGTTATTATCAGTAATAAATGGAGTCTTTGCAAGCTAAATAAAATAAGAACACAAAGAATTGGGTAAAAGCTCGAATTTCATTAATAAAATGGTAGTCTGCGAATGGCGAGACTCCATAGATGATTACAAAGTTTGGGAAATGGTAATACATAATGGAAAAGATATATTGAGATACAATGACCACTATCCCCCCTAGCAAGTTTTGAAATCCTGAGCAGCAACTTTTGTTGAAGTATGGTGAGGATCCGAGAAGATTGTTGCTTCAACGATCAAGTCTTGTCTGACGTAGTTACTTGCCAAGAAAATCCCTAACTTTTTCCTAAGCTGCCCTTGTGGGTTTTCAACTTAGCGGGAAATTTATTTTGTTTATGTCTCTAATTTTTGCCTAGACCGCCCTTTCGGGTTTTCAGCCTACCGAGACACTCCTTTTTGCCTAAGCCGCCCTTTCGGGTTTTCAACTTAACAAGCTGTTCTTTTATTTCTTTAGGCGAAGTATTTCTACAAGGCATAACTTGCTCAATTTTTAAGCTTTGCTCATGTTCTTGGACATTTTGGAAATGTCTTTGAGTCCTCTAACCAATGTCTTTGGTCCCATGTCATTTTGATTTACCAATATCAAGTTATGGCCTTTGACTTAAAGTCCCTTTTTGTTGACTTTTGAAAATGACCTATAATGTTGAGATTGATAACTTTTTGTGAGAGCATTTCTTGGACTTGAAGTGTGAAGAGGAGTTGTAGCAAATGTCTTTCTATTCAAAATGAGCTTTGGATGGAATTTTTCTGATAATCCATGTGAAAGTTATGCCCTGGTCAATTTACAGTTGACTTTTTTCAACTGTCCAAATATGGAAACTTTTGCATCTTGATGATTTTTGAGCCAAGCTTTGAGAATCATGATCAAGCATTGATCAAATGATGTTTGTGGCTTCAAAATGAGATGTTCACCAAAAATTTGAACTTTTGACTGTCAAATGACCATTTTGCCCCTACAGTTGACTGTAGTGCAATTAGGGTTTTTGACTGTGCAATTTTGTACTGAAAGTCTTGAAACTTGGTATGAGGATGCTTGACCATGTTTGTAGGCATGTGGGACTTGATTGGACCCTTGGAAACTTCATTTTCTTTGTCAGAACCAAAACCCTAATTTTGACTGTTAGGAGGCCCTTGAACTGTGCAACCCTTGGGGAATTTTGAAGCATGAATTGGCAATTTCTTGAAGAATATGGGAGGGCTAATTTTGGGGTACAACACATGCACCACAAGAGGTGCCGGAGTAACAACAGTCTGAACCACTGGAGTATCTTGAGGACCAAGATTGAAACCTTCAGGTGCAAAATTCTCTGGCATTCCCCATGGATAACCTCGAGGCATGCGATTCTGAACAACAGCCGGAGTAGCAGATATAGGAACAATCAGAGCTTCAGTAGTTGCCCTTGTTGGTTGAGATTGAACACTCAGTGGTTGATTCTGAGCAGCCACTAGAGCTTCTATCAGAGCAGTCAGATTGGCCATGCCGGCCTTCAAAGCAGAGACTTCTTCGCGCAGCTCGCGATTCTCCTGTTCTAAGTTGTCCATCTTCTTCTTAAAATTAGCCCGAGTGTTGTAGTGATGAGTCAGCTTGCTGAATGATGTAAAGAAGCTTGGTAAGTGTTGTACCCCAAAATTTTCCCTCCCATTTTTCTCAAAACATTGCAAGAAAAATCTCCAAGTGGCTCAAGATAGCTCAAGAGTTGGTCAGACAAGCTATCTCCTAAGGCAGTCTACCCCAAATTAGGGTTTTGTGTTGCATCAAGATACTTGATTCCAAATGACCCCAAGTGCTCACCAATGCCCTAATATGTTCTCAAGATCATCCATGTCAAATTTCAAGCCTTGCAGAGGAAGTTTGCTCAGTCAATTGCTCAAAGGTCCAAAAGTCGACTGTGTTAGGGAAAAAGTCTACTGTGACCTGCAAACAGTCAAACTTCAAGATTTTTTGTCAACATTCTCATTTTGAAGGATATTTCATCATTTGATCAAGGGTTGATCATGATTCATCAAGGATTTCTCAAGATTCATCAAGATTTAAAAGTTGCTAAATTAGGGTTTTGTAGGAAAAGTCAACTCAACTTTGACCAAGCATAACATTCTCATACTTTATTAGAAATGATCCATCCAAAGCTCATTTTTAATAGGATGCAATTACCTACAATCCATCTTCATACCTCAAGATAAAAAAATGTATTCACAAGAAGTCATGAATTTGGACATTATAGGTCATTTTGAAAAGTCAACAAAAACACCTTTTTTGCCAAAGATTATAACTTGAGCATGGAATATAAAAAATAGATGATACCATAAGGGTTGGTTATATGACATCTCAAGCTTTCTAAAAAGTAAAAGAACACCTCCAAAAGTTTAAAATTGAAGAAGTTATGCATTATTGAAGTTGGACTTTTTTGCAAAATTGCTAAAAGTCAACTATCCCCAAAACTTCAAATTTTGCCAAATGGGCCCATTCTTTTCCACTTGAATTGAGTTTTCATCATTGCCCACGTGCTCTAACTTCATCCATGTGTCCACATCACATTTTTATTATTTAATTTTATTTTTATTTGAATTAATTTATTTTAAATCAAATAAAATCATATAAAATCTAAAGCTTTGATAACACATGATCTTTTTTACTATTTCAGGCTCCAAATACAGCAATTATTATCATCAAATTCGTATCAAATCAAATCATGTGCAAAAAGATTGGAATTAGGCAAATTTGGCAAGTTTGTAAATGGAGATCAGATCAAATATGCAAGCATTGATAAGGCAAGATTTGGACCAATTTTATTAACCTAATGCACTGAGTGATACATAAGCAAGCTGAAGGACACAAAATAAGGGTTGAAAATTGTGAGAAGAGGCAGAACAAGAATTGAAAAAATCACAAAAAAGTGAGAGATCAAAATCAGGGTTAGAGGCAGTTTCAGGACGCGAGAGTGGTCTTAATCGATTCCTGACCATTCACACAAGCTAATTGGATTAAAACCATGCATCCTCAAGCCTCCAACGCACTGTAAGTCTCACGTAAACGACCCCTGTTCTTGAATTCGATTTGATTTGTTCTTGCATCATTTGAGAAAACTAATGACATATTTGTGATCACAAGAGCATTTGCAAGCTTTTCATAATATTCAATTGCACTTATCTGGCTTATATGGAGAACCACCATAGCTAGGGTTCTTCGTTTTCTTTTAGGGTTTTCTGTTTCAGGTAAAATTGGGATACAAGAAGAACATGGTTTTGATCAGGAGGCCATGACGAATCGAACCATGTTCTTGGATTGCATTTATATGGCCTGGAGAGAATTTTAGAACAGGGTTGTGCTTTTAGCTGCGGATTCAAATCCACAGGTATTTTTTTACAGGATTGAGGACAGGGATGAACTCGTGTCATCCATCTGTTGGCCAATTCAAATATCACGTGCGTTTTTTTTTTTTGTTTTTTCTGGAAATTATTTTGTTTTCATATATTATTATTAGTGTATATTATAATAACAATTAAAACAACTTGGCGTAGTGGTGGACATAGTATGTGCATTCCCCTCAGGACCTGGGTTCGAGTCCCAGGTCCCCCCACTTTCTCAATAATTTTGGTTTTCAGGTGATTGTGTGCATACGCTAGATTGCAATCCACCATACATCCTCACCCATCCAAGCGCCAGTTGGCCAAAGGCTAGATCTTATGGTCCATGATTAGAGGTCCACCAAGGCGCCAGTCAACACATGAGCACCAGATCCACAAAGTCAAAAGGGCCAGCTTTTAATGGGCCAAGGAAATCGCTTCTAACACCTCCTAATTAGGACCATTCCTCCTCTTTTTTTATTTATCTTGTTTCCTTAATTTAATTACTTTAGTTTTGTTTAATTTATCTCTAACCAATAACTTCTTTTTTTATCAAATAAAATCATAAAAATACTTTTTTTATCCAATCAAATTTTAAAACTTTTATTTTTATTAATAAACTCATTAATTAATTAGGATATTAATTAGGATATTTTAACTTATTTTGTAAATAAATAAAATTAATTAGACTTAATTAGGTTTTAACTACTAATTTAATTATTTTATTTTCTTTCTTAAATTAACAAAAACCCAAAAATATGTCATAAATTATTTTTCATTAATTAACTTATTAATTTAATTTAGTTATTTAACTTAGGACTTAATTTCTTTCCTTAAATGAAAACAACAAAACACAAAAAATATTGTTCTTTCAAAAGGGTCAAAACCCTAATCTTAGATCCAATTTAATTTCGTGTCGTGCTTTATTTTTCTTTATCCAATTATGTATCTGCTTACGGATTGTAATAGTTAAATAGGACATTTATTTATTTTATCTCATTATTTTATTTTCAAAGGGTTGCTTTTGGCGATGTAAATACCCGACGCCTTGTAATTTAATTTCCGCATTTTTATTCCGCAAATTATAAATGCTAGATGTTTGATAAATAGGGTTTGCATGACAAGACTGAATGCCAAATCTTAAAATCAAATTAGATCACCCTTAACATGTGCAAAGATAAAAATAAACTGAAAACGACACATTCGCACATGCGCACCCTTAGGGTACACCCCACTTGGTTGCCTTTGTACACGGTCATTGAGTATAGGTCATTTTAGAGGTTGCCCTCTTGTCTAAAAGATCATAGTCGCCTCGAAACGGTTGCCTCGGATATTGTTGCCTCAAACAAATGATCTAAGACATTAGGGTTACCGCTAAGGCGTCCTAACATTGCTTTGGTGGTCGTATATCCCTAATTCGAATTGACCCTTAAACTCCAACGACGGTGCTACCCACTCATTAATAGTGGGATAACATAGTCTAAAGGAAATTAGCATAGAACGATTCCTTTTTCGAGTAGGTAGATAGCTCTTAGTTATTTTCTCTTTCAAAACAAAACTCTTCACACTTACACTTTACAAACAAAGTTTTCAAAAACACTTCATTACACTCTTGAGGACAGAAGAAAGAGTCAAATTGAAGTTTAAAACAAAAACTTTTCAAAACCCACAAGCACAAAGAAAACAATTTTGAAAATAATTGAGCAAGTACCTAAGAGCCCTTGGATAACCATGGATAGAAAGGGTGCTAACACCTCCCCTTTCTATAATCTACCCCCCGAACCCGAGAAATATCTCGAAAAAGGAATTTTTCTGTGCTTTTTTCTTTCCTTGTTGGATAAAATAAAAGTCGGTGGCGACTCTTGCTTACCGCGACATTTTGCAAAAACAAACGTAATACGCAAACCAGCATTCCAAAAAACAGTCAGTTCTTCCCACCGTATCACAGAATTGGCGACTTTGCTGGGGAATGTTAAATAAGTGGGGTATACCTTAGGAATAGTTCATAATGTTTTCAATTTCTTGACTTGTATGCTTTATCTTTGTGGGTTGAATCGGAGTTACTATAGATCCTAACTCGGATCTGGGGGATACCCTTTAGGTAAGTAGCAATAAACTGTGAGGGAACTGTACGGTGTAGACCGATACGGTTGAAGTAGTAGCTACATTGGTGTGGCACTTTAGTTTGTACAGATATCCCTTGTGGTGCAACGAGGAGAATATGGGTCTTCTAAGGGGTCATTAAGCACCAACTGACCTTAGCACCTATAATTGACCAACTTGGCCATAGAATAGTAGCAGTATGCTACACTCATTGAGACAAAACTCTCGCAATGATTCTGGCTGCAAGAAAAGGTTGCCAAACTGGAATTATGACCGATCGAGGGTAGTCATTGATATTGAGATCCTCTAAAACCCGGTTACTATTTTAGGACAGGCTTGAACCAACTAAACTGAAAGAAGGCTATATGTGTGACTTGTGTGCCCTTACCATGTTTGCTATTTGTGGATATTTGTGGTGTGTTTTTATCATGACATCATGCATCATGACATTGCATGCACATTGCATCAAGACTAACCTATTTCAAATACAGAGGGGATTCATCTTTGTTCTGTTTTGTGGGTCATGGCACCCATGCGTAGAAACACTATTCGGATAAACTTTGTCCAGATTCCCACTCAGCTTAAGGAATTGATTGCAAAGATTCCAGATACTTCCTCTTTTATCAGAAGACATGGGCACCTCCTTGGTTTGGTCACCTCCAAGATGGACGAACAGATGATGAGTGTCTTAGTCCAGTTCTTTGGTCCATTGTACCACTGCTTTAATTTTCCGTACTACCAGTTGGTCCCTACCTTGGAAGTGTTCTTTGATCTACTTGGTATCTCCATTCTAGAGCAGACCCCGTTTACAGGTTGGGAGAAGATCCTTAGGCCGGAAGAGATTGCTTCAGCCCTCCATATGACAAAGGCTGAGGTAATGTCTAACTGGGAAACTAGAAGTGGGACAAAAGGCTTCTTGGCTAAATTCTTGGTTGATCGGGCTAATCAGTTCTGGGACAGTCTAGACTTTCAGGCATTCGAAGACATTCTGGCTCTTCTCATTTATGGTTTGGTGTTGTTTCGCAACTCAGACTCCTTTGTTAACGTAAATGCGGTGAAGATCTTCATTTCCCGTAATCCTGTGCCCACTCTCTTGGGTGACATTTTGCACTCTCTTTATGCTCGGAAACGGGGAACCCTTATGTGTTGTGCACCATTGCTGGCGAGGTGGTTTATTTCTCACCTCCCCAAATCAGTTTTGAAGAACAAGGAAGGCATGGGTTGGGCCCATAGGATTATGTCTCTTTCTCACATGGACATCATTTGGACTAACAAGGACATGGAAGACGTGGCTATTATTGATCGCTGTGGGGAATACCCCAATGTTCCACTGCTAGGAATCAATGGAGGGATCACCTATAATCCGTGTTTGGCCTTATGTCAGTTTGGGAGAGCTAGGAGGGAAGGACCTCATGAGTTGTTGATACCAAGCATTGTCTTTGACTTCCAAGGGGATAGTGACGAGCATCGCTGCAGATTCATACGAGCCTGGGATAGGGTGCACAAGTCTGATTCGCACGAGCTAGGTGTGAAGACTTCTCTTCCAATGGAACCATATCTCCATTGGGTTCGTATACATGCTCAGAAGCTGGGAATGCCATACGAAGCTGTCTTACCTGTGATTGTTGAAGTTGCTGATGAAGAAGGGGTTCCTCCTACCATCCTCCACCCTTACATGCCTACTGACATTGGGGCATTAAAGAGGTCTTGGATGTAGCTAAGGGAGGAACGGGATACTTATAGAGAAAAGTATCACGAACAAGAGCGAAAGATCCTGAAGTTGACAAGGAAACTGGAGAATGAGCAGATCCTCAATGACCATGTTAGCACCAAAGGAAAATGACCATGGGAGCGCTGATGTCTTTTGATTATTTCTAGTTTTGATTTATTTTTCAGTATTTCCTTTTTTGTAACGCCTTAAAGGCATCTGTTGAACATTTGAATTCAAAGTTTATCTAATAAAAGTGTGTTTCATTTTGGTTTACGAATTTGAATCTCTAAAGTCTTTGAAATCATATCATATCATACACATTTCATTCCCATGCACCTCATAACAGGTACCCTTACAGGTTTTCTCATCTTCTTCGCTGTTTATTTCAGCACATCATGTCTGCTGAAACATCAACTGATCAAGCTATCAAGGCTCTACAAGCTCAAAACGCTCAATTCGAGGAAATGTTCATGAATTTGGCTAAGGGTCAGCAAGATCTGAAGACCCTTATCCTGAAAGATAAGAAGAAGAAGAAGAAGAAGAAGAAGACAGTCCTCCTGAACATGGGTCACAGGTTTGGAAACAGGCTGCGAGATGAAGTCAATCCATCCCACTCATCTGGAGGGGGAGAAAACCAAGAAGAAAGGAGGGTGCCTAGCCCAGTGGTATCTGACCACGAGACTGACTTTGACGAAGACCAGTATCCTCCTGTTGAGGATAGATATAAACAGCTTGAAGACCAGTTAAGCGCGATGGAGATTCAGAAGGTCCCTGGGTTGGACTTTGGTGATCTAGGTTTGTCATCTGGGGTGGTGATTCCCCACAAGTTTAAAGCACCAGCCTTTTCTAAATATGACAGGGCTTCTTGCCCAAAGCTGCACCTCCGTTCGTATGTTAGAAAAATCCAGCCATACACCACTGACAAGAACCTCTGGATCCACTTCTTTCAAGACATTCTTTCAGGGACTCAGCTTGAATGGTTTTACCAGCTGGAAGGAGCTAGTATCCGTAATTGGGAGGACTTGGCTGCTGCTTTCTACAAGAAATACCAATACAATTCTGACCTCGCTCCCACGTGTACCCAACTCCAGGGTATGTCCATGGGTGCGGACGAAGGTTTCAAAGACTACGCTCAGAAATGGAGGGACCTTGCTGGAAGAGTACAACCCCCGTTGGCTAACAGGGAGTTAGTGGATATGTTTTTGGGGACCTTGTCTAGTCCGTATTTCAACCATCTGATTGGAAGTTCATCGTCCGGGTTTACTGAGCTGATTATGATCGGGGAAAGAATTAAGGCCGGTATCAAGAGTGGTAAAATACAGAAGGGTGCTTTGTCAGGCACCGAGAAGAAGCCTTTTAAGAAGGAGTCCAGTGTTGTTTACAGTTCAAAAAGCCATAATAGACCTGAACGCCGCCAAGCTGTTAATGCGGTTGTTATATCAAGACCTGCTGTTGCTCCTCAGCGCAACAATCAGCCAAGGGCCGAGAGGCCACGAAGAAAATTCACTTAGCTCAACATGACTTTGTCCCAGATTCTGCCACAGTTATTGAAGACCAACTTGGTGATTCCGAAGGAGGCCCCGAAGAATCCCAATACAACATCACTGATCTACAATCCGAACGCCCGCTGTGCTTTTCCTTCTGATAGCTTGGGGCATGATACGAATGATTATTGGGTTTTAAAGAATAAGGTACAAGATTTAATCGATGCTAAAGAGATTGAGTTCGAAGCGCCGGAAAGGCCTAATGTTGTGACTGCTCCTATGCCCAAGCATGGAGTGAATGCTGTAGATGAAGAGTCGTTTGTGGTTTCTGTGAAAGACATTGTTACTCCATTGATGACTATGAAGAAGAACCTTCTTTTAGCCGGTTTATTTCCGGGTTGTGATGAAGGTTTCCATCTGTGTGCCATCCTACCTACTGGTTGCCATCTTTTGAAGTCAGGTGTCCAACGCCTGATGGATAATAAAGAAATTCTGTTTGAGAAGACTTTTGTTCCTTTGGTTCCTACTGAAGAAGTTGCTATAATCACCATTTTCGACAATTCTTCCAAGGCTTCCTCGAGAAAGCCTGTTAGAATTACATATGTTCCGAGAATCGCTCCCTTGATCATTACTGTTCCTGGGCCTATCCCTTATACATCCGATAAAGCTGTCCCGTGGCACTACGGGGCTGACGTATATTATCACGGAGTTAAGCAAGACTTGAGTGCTGAAGAGGCTGATACTGACGTCAACAATATTGTGGGATCTAGTAAAGTCACCCGCAGCGGAAGACTTTTCTCCCCCGATATCTCCCCACCAACTGTTCGGAAGCCTGTTTTTATTACACCTGCCAGTGTACCTGCTACTGTTCCTGTTCAAGTTCCAATCCTTACCCCTGTTGCCGAGTCATCTGATACTCGGGGCAAAGGGACTACGGATGAGCCTGCCCGGACGGAGGCACCGAAGAGGATTACTGTTGAAGCCTCTAGACAAGAGATGGAAGAAATTTTGAAGATCATCAAAAAGAGCGACTACAATGTAGTCGAACAGCTGGGGTAAACCCCGTCCAAAATCTCTATGTTGTCTTTGTTGATATGCTCAGAAGCCCATGCCAAGGCTCTGATTGCTTTCCTGAAAACTACGCACGTGCCGCAAGAGACATCAACTGATCAGTTTAAAGATTGCGTGGCTAGTCTGACTGCTGATAACAGGTTGGGTTTCTCCGACGCAGACTTGCCTGCTAGGGGGAGGAATCACAATGATGCCCTACATGTCTCCATTGAATGCAGGGGCACTACTCTAGCTCATGTATTAGTGGATACGGGGTCTTTGTTGAACGTTTTGCCTAAGAAAGCTTTGGACCGGTTAGACTGTGAGGGGTTGGAGCTGAAGCCAAGTAACATTGTTGTTAGGGCCTTTGATGGGTCTAAGAGAATGGTACATGGAGAAGTGGATATTCCAGTGAAGGTTGGTTCTCAGATTTTCACGTCTACTTTTTATGTGATGGACATTCGGCCATCCTATTCTTGTTTGATGGGTCGCCCATGGATCCATAAAGCTGGGGCAGTGACTTCTACGCTGCACCAGATGCTGAAATACCCAGTCAAAGGGAAAATTGTTACGGTACGAGGGGAGGAGGAATACATAATGAGCCACCTCAACTCTTTCCGATATGTAGAGATGGACGAGGAGTTCATTGAGACCCTGTTCCAGCATTTTGAAGAGGTTCCCGAGACGCTGGCATCAGCTGAAATTATTACTGAAGATCCTCCAATGAAGATGGCTTCCCTCAAGGATGCCCGGGCCGTTGTTGAAAAAGGTGGGTGTGCGAATTGGGGCCAACTCCCTGATTTTGCACATAAGACTAACAAGTTTGGTTTGGGTTTCACTGCAGAAGCTCAAAGGGCTGTTCGGAGTACACGGATCGGAAGACCTCCCCTGTTTATCAGCAATTCAGGAGTGAATGCCATTGAAGACGATGTTGAAGAATCTGAGTTCGACAGTTGGATCTATCCTACTACTGATGGTGGACTAAGCAACTGGACAACAAAGGACTTCATCCCAATTTCTTTTGTTACCCAGTAATGAAAATTTTTGTTTTGAATTTGTAACAGACAATTTTTAAACTTTACGGCCCGGTATCTTACCCGGGGCACCGTGGCTTTGTTTGTGAGGGATTTATGTGTGTCATCTACATATATCGTTAATAAAAGCATTGGACGTTTCTTGCATTTCAAATTTTGCATTCCTTGTTTTTCCTTTATTATATATTGCAAAACAGCTATTTTACACACACTCACATATACAGGTCTACATCCACTCAGGATCCCACTGATAACAATTCTGCTACTGCCGGTTATGACTTAGAAAGTCCGATTAACTTAGCCGAAGACGAAGGTGAAGATGATTGCGAAGTTCCTGGTGAACTTGCTAGACTATTACTTCAGGAAGAGAGGGCCATACAGCCGCATGAAGAGCCAGTGGAAACAGTGAATCTGGGTACAGAGGTAGACAAGAAAGAGGTCAAGATTGGTGCAAATCTGGAAGCTAGTGTTAAACAACGGTTGATTCAGATGCTGCATGACTATGTTGAGATCTTTTCCTGGTCTTATGAAGATATGCTTGGGTTGGATACCGATATTGTGGTTCACCGCCTGCCTACCAAGGAAGACTGTCCTCCAGTGAAACAGAAAGTCCGCCGAATGCGCCCAGAGATGTCCGAGAAAATCAAGGCTGAAGTTATGAAATAGTTTGACGCGGGTTTTCTAGCAGTTACTTCTTACCCACAGTGGGTGGCCAACGTGGTTCCTGTGCCAAAGAAAGATGGTAAAGTTCGAATGTGTGTTGACTATAGGGATCTGAACAGGGCGAGCCCCAAGGATGATTTCCCTCTACCTCATATCGACGTTTTGGTTGACAACACCGCACAACATAAGGTCTTCTCCTTTATGGATGGTTTCTCCGGTTACAATCAGATTAAAATGGCTCCCGAATATATGGAGAAGACAACCTTTGTTACTCAATGGGGTACCTTTTTCGACAAAGTCATGCCCTTCGGATTGAAGAATGTTGGGGCAACATATCAGCGTGCCATGGTCGCTTTGTTCCATGACATGATCCATCATGAGATTGAAGTATACGTCGATGATATGATTGCAAGATCCCAGACTGAGGAAGAACATCTTGACCACCTTCAGAAGTTATTTGACAGGTTGAAGTTGTACAAGCTGAGGTTAAACCCGAACAAGTGCACCCTCGGGGTGAGATCTGGCAAGCTGCTGAGTTTAGTCGTAAGCGATAAAGTTATTCAAGTGGATCCTGCAAAGGAGAAGGCTATACAGGAAATGCCAGCTCCCTGAACAGAAAAAGAAGTCAGAGGCTTTTTGGGACGTTTGAACTATATTGCCCGATTCACCTCACACCTGACTGCTACTTGTGAGCCAATCTTCAAGTTGCTGAAGAAAGATTAAGTGGTAAAATGGAACGATGAATGTCAGGCCGCTTTCGAAAGGATCAAAGAGTATCTCTAAGAGCCACCTATTCTGATGCCTCCAGTTGAAGGGAGACCTCTGATCTTATACTTGACAGTACTCGACAATTCGATGGGGTGTGTGCTGGGGAAGCATGACGAGTCTGGCCGAAAAGAGCATGCTATTTATTACCTTAGCAAAAAGTTTACCTACTGCGAGACCCGATACTCGTTGCTCGAGAAAACTTGATACGCTTTGGCATGGGTTGCTCGCCTACTGAGACAGTATATGCTGACTCACACTACTCTATTGATATCAAAGATGGATCTAATCAAGTATATCTTCGAGAAGCCTGCCTTATCCGGAAGAATAGCAAGATGGAAGATGATCTTGACTGAGTATGACATCCAATACACGACTCAAAAGGCAATCAAGGGAAGTGTGTTGGCAGATCATTTGGCGCATCAGGCAGTGGACGATTACCAGTCTATGAACTTTGAATTTCCAGATGAGAATATCATGATAGTGACCAACTATGAAGAACCTGGACCAGATGAAGAACCTGAGGAAGGATCCCGATGGTCTATGTACTTTGATGGAGCTTCGAATGCTTTGGGTAATGGCATTGGCGCCATGATCATATCTCCCAAAGGCTCTCATACTCCGTTTATCGCCCGACTATGTTTCAACTGCACCAACAATATGGCGGAGTACGAAGCGTGCATTATGGGTCTTCGAGCAGCTATTGACCTAAGGATTAAGTTCTTAAGTGTTTTCGGAGATTCCGCTCTCGTGATATCAGATCAAAGGCGAGTGGGATACGAAACACCCTAATATTATTCCTTACAAAGAGTATGTGCTGACATTACTCCCACATTTCGAGGAGATAACTTTTGAACACTTCCCTAGATAGGAGAATCAGTTAGCGGACGCGCTAGCTACGATGTCTTCTATGTTCAAAGTCAATTGGGACAACGAAGCTCCCCGGATTATCATTAAGAGGTTGGACGAACCTGCACATTTCTGTGACATTGAGACTAAAGAGGTAGCAGATAAACGCTGGTTTCATGAGGTAAAAAGGTATCTCGAAGCTCAGGAGTACCCCGAGGGTGCATCTGTTAATGATAAAAAGTTTCTGAGAAGATTCGCGGCGAAGTTCTTCATCAGCAATGGCATTCTTTACAAGCGTAACCATGATTCAACCTTACTGCATTGTGTGGATAAGAACGAGGCAGAAAGGATCATGGCAGATTTACATGAAGGTACTTTCGATACTCATTCCAGTGGACACACCATGGCAAAGAAAATCCTCCGGGAAGGATATTTTTGGTCCACAATGGAAGCCGACTGTTATCAGCATTCTCGGACCTGTAACAAGTGCCAAGTCTATGTTGATAAGGTGCACATACCTCCAGTACCTCTGAACGTCTTGACAACTCCTTGGCCTTTTGCAATGTGGGGCATTGATATGATCGGCGAGATCTGACCTACAGCATCCAACGGGCATCGTTTTATCTTGGTAGCAATTGATTACTTTACGAAGTGGGTTGAAGCAGCTTCCTTTGCTACTGTAACCAAGAGCATCGTGGCACGGTTCATTCGGTACAATCTGATTTGTCGATATGGTGTACCAGAGAGGATCATTACGAACAATGGTACAAATCTCAATAATAAGATGATCACCGAGCTCTACAAGCAGTTCAAGATACAACATCATAACTCTTCTCCTTACCGGCCGAAGATGAATGGGGCTGTAGAAGCGGCTAATAAGAACATTAAGAAGATTGTGCAGAAGATGACGGTGACATACAAAGATTGGCACGAGATGTTACCATTTTCTCTTCATGGGTACCGTACCTCAGCACGGACGTCAACAGGGGCAACACCGTATTCCTTAGTTTATAGCATGGAGGCCGTCTTGCCCATTGAAGTTCAGATACCCTCTCTTCGGATTATGAAGGATGCAGGTTTGAGCGAAGATGACTGGATTCAGACCCGGCTTGATCAGCTGAACTTAATCGATGAAAAGAGACTTACTTCTATTTGTCATGGTCAAACGTATCAAAAATGGATGATCAAGGCATTTAACAAGAAAGTTAGACGACAAGAATATCAAGTTGGGGACCTGGTTATCAAGCGCATCATACTACCTCAAGGTGATCCCAGGGGCAAATGGACCCCTACCTACAAAGGGTAATTTGTGGTTAAGAATATCTTCTCAGGAGGAGCTATGATTCTAACCACCATGGATGGTGACGACCTTCCTCACTCCGTCAATGCAGACATAGTGAAAAAATACTACGCATGACCCGCTAGGTTGACTGTCCTAGGCAAAAATAAGGGCTTCCCGGCGAACCAAAAGGGTTCGGGTAAAAATAAGGGATGAAAATATATAAAAAAATCTGTACACCCGGCAAGTCGAAAACCTGAAAGGGCGACTTGAGAAAAAAAGGGTATCCCAGTGGACTGAAAACCCGAAAGGGCGGTCCAGGCAAAAATTAGGGATCAAAGCATAACACTATGTATCATTGGATCACCTTGCAACCAGACTTCGATATCGACTATCAAGCTCGGACGTCACTAATCAATCTGATCTACCTTCAACCAGTAGCAAAGCGATGAGATGCTCGAGGATATAAGGGCAATAGCAGAATTGGAACCCAGTGGGATTATTCACATAGCTGTTTTGTTTAGTTTTTTCACAAATTGTGTAAATTCTATTATTCGGCAGTGTTCTCTTACTAGGAAGTCAGCCTCTTGTACAAAAACGCCTATTTACAGGCCAAACTTCAAAATCAATACAATTCATTTTCAGAGAAATTTCAAACAGTTTTTTCCTTTTTCTGTTATGTTTTGCAAAGAACGTCCAATGTTCATTTTTGATATATGCAATTGACATTAATTACTGCTCATGAATATTTACATGCGAAACAAAAGACGATTACTCGTAATATCAGAAACAGGGGAAATAAGATTTGTCCAAGCTTTACGGTTGCTCTATCCACCAAGTACAAAGGTAGATTTAGATGAAGAAATGGTTGAGATGAATTCACTCCCTGCAGAGTAAGACAGTAATGTTAACTCTCCCCAGCTGAGGCTTGCAACTGCAAATGAATCGGTAATATTCTTCCCAAGCAGAGTTTACTTACCATCGGCACTGAAAGGTATTAATATTCCCCAACGGATTATAAGAATATTCCCCGGCAGAATACAAGATATCCCCAGTGGAGTCTGAATTTTTTTTCCCAGCGCAGTCTGAAAAAGCTTCCCCGGTGGAGTTTGGAGAATTATCCCCAGTAGACTTTAGAAGATTGTCCCCAGCAGAACTCAAAGGATTATCCCCATTAGATTATAAAAAGGTTATCCCCAGTGAATTCACAACTGAAGATCATCCCCAGTAGAGTTCATTCCTTTCATAAACAGGAATTCAATCCCCAACAGGATTCAGTATCACCAGCAACGGTAATTCATCCCCAGTGGAATTTATCGGCAGAATCCTCTACAGAGCATCTGGTCCCCACAGAGTAATCTCTTCATCAGTATTCCCCAACGGAGTTATCCTCTCCTGCAGGTTTATTTTCACAATCATCTTCGTCCGCCATCCCCAGCGGAAACGAAGAATTCTACTCTTTTCTCCAGCAGCTATCTGGGGTTTATTTCCCCAGCTGAAAATATTACATACATCATGACACATGCATATACGCATCATACAGCACAATCTCATTTATTTTGAGAACATCATTGCTTGATACATATCATGCATTGCATACAACTAACCTTTACCTTTCAGGAAGGATGCGGTTAAATTCTCATAAAATTCAAAGCTATGAAGCTTTTATCCCAGTCGAATTACTGACAAGTTCTTAAATCTCAACAGAGTTATCCTCAGTTGAATTACAGACAAGGTCCTAAATCTCGACAAAGTTCCTCCGTCGAATTACAGACGAGTTCCTAAATCTCAGCAGAGTTTTCTCAGTTGAATTACGGGTGAGTTCTTAAATCTTGATGAAGATGTTTCCCTCAGTCGAATTACTGACCAATTCTTAAATCTCAACAGAATTATCCTCAGTTAAATTACAAACAAGGCCCTAAATCTCGACAAAGTTCTTCCGTCGAATTACAGACGAGTTCCTAAATCTCAGCAGAGTTTTCTCAATTGAATTACAAAATTATCCTTAGTTGAATTACAGACAAGGTCCTAAATCTCGACAAAGTTCCTCCGTCGAATTACAGACAAGTTCCTAAATCTCAGTAGAGTTTTCTCAGTTGAATTACGAGCGAGTTCTTAAATCTCGATGAAGATGTTTCCCTAAGTCGAATTACTGACAAGTTCTTAAATATCAACAGAGCTATCCTCAGTTGAATTACAGACAAGGTCTCAAATCTCGACAAAGTTCCTCCGTCGAATTACAGACGAGTTCCTAAATCTCAGCAGAGAAGTTTTCTCAGTTGAATTATGGGCGAGTTCTTAAATCTCGATGAAGATGTTTCCCTCCATTCGAATTACTGACAGTTCTTAAATCTCAACAGAATTATCCTCGGTTGAATTATAGACAAGGTCCCAAATCTCTACAAAGTTCCTCCGTCGAATTACAGACGAGTTCCTAAATCTCAGCAGAGAAGTTTTCTGAGTTGAATTACGGGCGAGTTCTTAAATCTCGATGAAGATGGTTCCCCACAGTTGAATTATGGACAAGTTCTTAAAACTCAGCAGAGATGTTATCTCAGTTGAAGTACAGGCAAGTTCCTAAATCTCAACAAAGACCAGACTTCCCCAGCGGAGTCGTCCTCAACAGTAGGTATGCAAGCTCTCGCTAAGGAATCTCTTATGCGATTGAAACTCCTCCAAATGGCATCTGTAAGCCCATTCCCGACATCACAAACTACCACTTCATGCGATTGCAAATTTTTGGGCACTCTAGTGTTCAATCCTCTTCCACCTTCGGATCATGAAAGGCTCTAAAGTCAATCTACATCCTCAGGTTTAAGAATATTTAACATGGGAAACTATTGTACCCCAAAATTTGCCCTCCCATATTTCTCAAAACATTGCAAGAAAAATCTCCAAGTGGCTCAAGATAGCTCAAGAATTGGTCAGATAAGCTATCTCCTAAGGAAGTCTACCCCAAATTAGGGTTTTGTGTTGCATCAAGATCCTAGATTCCAAATGACCCCAAGTGCTCACCAATTCCCTAATATTTTTTCAAGATCATCCATGTCAAATTTCAAGCCTTGTAGAGGAAGTTTGCTCAGTCAATTGCTCAAAGGTCCAAAAGTCGACTGTGCTAGGGCAAAAGTCAACTGTGACATACAAACAGTCAAACTTCAAGATTTTTTGTTAACATTCTCATTTTGAAGGATATTTCATCATTTGATCAAGGGTTGATCATGATTCATCAAGGATTGCTCAAGATTCATCAAGATTCAAAAGTTGCTAAATTAGGGTTTTGTAGGAAAAGTCAACTCAACTTTGACCAAGCATAACTTTCTCATACTTTATGAGAAATTACCCATACAAAGCTCATTTTGAAGAGGATGCAATTCCCTAAAATCCATCTTCATACCCCAAGATAAAAAAATTCACTCACAAGAAGTTATGAATTTGGACATTATAGGTCATTTTGAAAAGTCAACAAAAACACCTTTTTTTCCAAAGCTTATAACTTGAGCATGGAATATCAAAATGATATGAGACAAAAGGGTTGGTTATAAGACATCTCAATATTTCTAAAAAGTCCAAGAACACCTCCAAAAGTTCAAAATTGAAGAAGTTATGCATTGTTGAAGTTGGACTTTTTTGCAAAATTGCCAAAAGTCAACTATCGCCAAAACTTTAAATTTTGCCAAATGGGCCCATTCTTTTCCACTTGAATTGAGTTTGCATCATTGCCCACGTGCTCTAACTTCAGCCATGTGTCCACATCACATTTTTATTATTTAATTTTATTTTTATTTGAATTAATTTATTTTAAATCAAATAAAATCATATAAAATCTAAAGCTTTGATAACACATGATCTTTTGTATATTTCAGGCTCCAAATACAGCAATTATTATCATCAAATTCGTATCAAATCAAATCATGTGCAAAAAGATTGGAATTAGGCAAATTTGGCAAGTTTGTAAATGCAGATCAAATCAAATATGCAAGCATTGATAAGGCAAGATTTGGACCAATTTTATTAACCTAATGCACTGAGTGATACATAAGCAAGCTGAAGGACACCAAATAAGGGTTGGAAATCGTGGTAAGAGGCAGAACAAGAATTGAAAAAATAAAAAAAGTGAGAGATCAAAATCATGGTTAGAGGCAGTTTCAGGATGCGAGAGTGGTCTCAATCGATTCCTGACCATTCACACAAGCTAATTGGATCAAAACCACGCATCCTCAAGCCTCCAAACGCGCTGTAAGTCTCACGTAAACGACCCTTGTTCTTGAATTCGATTTGATTTGTTCTTGCATCATTTGAGAAAACTAATGGCATATTTGTGATCACAAGAGCATTTGCAAGCTTTTCATAATATTCAATTGTATTTATCTGGCTTATATGGAGAACCACCATAGCTAGGGTTCTTCGTTTGCTTTTAGGGTTTTCTGTTTCAGGTAAAATTGAGACACAAGAAGAACATGGTTTTGATCAGGAGGCCATGACGAATCGAACCATGTTCTTGGATTGCATTTATATGGCCTGGAGAGAATTATAGAACAGGGCTGTGCTTTTAGCTACAGATTCAAATCTGCATGTATTTTTTTACAGGGTTGAGGACAGGGATGAACTCGTATCATCCATCTGTTGGCCAATTCAAATATCACGCGCATTTTTTTTGTTTTTTCTGGCAATTATTTTGTTTTCATATATTATTATTAGTGTATATTATAATAACAATTGAAACAACTTGGCGTAGTGGTGGACATAGTATGTGCATTCCCCTCAGGACCTGGGTTCGAGTCCCAGGTCCCCACACTTTCTCAATAATTTTGGTTTTCAGGTGATTGTGTGCATACGCTAGCTTGCAATCCACCATACATCCTCACCCATCCAAGCGCCAGATGGCCAAAGGCCAGATCTGATGGTCCATGATTGGAGGTCCACCAAGGCGCCAGTCAATGCATGAGCACCAGATCCACAAAGTCAAAAGGGCCAGCTTCTAATGGGCCAAGGAAATTTCTTCTAACACCTCCTAATCAGGCCCATTCCTCCTCTTTTTTTATTTATCTTGTTTATTTAATTTAATTACTTTAATTTTGTTTAATTTATTTCTAACCAATAACAAAATTCTTTTTTATCAAATAAAATCACAAAAATACTGTTTTTATCTAATCAAATTTTAAAACTTTTATTTTTATTAATAAACTCATTAATTAATTAGGATATTAATTAGGAAATTTTAATTAATTTTTGTAAATAAAAAAAATTAATTAGACTTAATTAGGTTTTAACTACTAATTTAATTATTTTATTTTCTTTCTTAAATTAACAAAAACCCAAAAATATATCATAAATTATTTTTCATTAATTAAATTATTAATTTAATTTAGTTATTTAACTTAGGATTTAATTTCTTTCCTTAAATGAAAACAACAAAACACAAAAAATATTGTTCTTTCAAAAGGGTCAAAACCCTAATCTTAGATCCGATTTAATTTCGTGTCGCGCTTTATTTTTCTTTATCCAATTATGTATCTGCTTACAGATTATAATAGTTAAATAGGACATTTATTTATTTTATCGCATTATTTTATTTTAAAAGGGTTGCTTTTGGCGATGTAAATACCCGACGCCTTGTAATTTAATTTCCGCCATTTTTATTCCGCAAATTATAACTGCTAGATGTTTGATAAATAGGGTTTGCATGACAAGAATGAATGCCAAATCTTAAAATCAAATTAGATCACCCTTAACATGTGCAAAGATAAAAATAAACTGAAAACGACACATTCACACATGCGCACTCTTAGGGTACACCCCACTTGGTTGCTTTCGTACACAGTCATTGAGTATAGTTCGTTTTAGAGGTCGCCCTCTTGTCTAAAAGATCATAGTCGCCTCGAAACGGTTGCCTCAGATATTGTTGCCTCAAACAAATGATCTAAGACATTAGGGTTACTGCTAAGGCGTCCTAACATTGCTTTGGTGACCGTATGTCCCTAATTCGAATTGACCCTTAAACTCCAACGACGCTGCTACCCACTCATTAATAGTGGGATAGCATAGTCTAAAGGAAATTAGCATAGAACGATTCCTTTTTCGAGTAGGTAGATAGCTCTTAGATATTTGCTCTTTCAAAACAAAACTCTTCACACTTACACTTTACAAACAAAGTATTCAAAAACACTTCATTACACTCTTGAGGACAGAAGCAAGAGTTAAATCGAAGTTTAAAACAAAAACTTTTCAAAACCCACAAGCACAATGAAAACAATTTTGAAAACAATTGAGCAAGTACCTAAGAGCCTATGGATAACCATGGATAGAAAGGGTGCTAACACCTTCCCTTTCTATAATCTACCCCCCGAACTCGAGAAATATCTCGAAAAAGGAATTTTTCTGTGCTTTTTTCCTTTCCTTGTTGGATAAAATAAAAGTCGATGGTGACTCTTGCTTACCGTGACATTTTGCAAAAACAAACGCAAAACACAAACCATCATTCCAAAAAAACAGTTAGTTATTCCCACCGTATCACAGAAAGACACCTGGGTATGCATAACAAATGCAAGAAATATGCGTAATATGATGCATGATATGCAATGCATATGATTATTTTTACTTTGTTATTTAATATTTCAAGGGATTTACGGTTTATAGACATATTGCAAACATCAAAATAATAACGCATTTGAAATACTGGAATTTTTTATTATAATAACTTCAAAATGGATTGCAAGTTTCAATGATCCCAAGTACAAGATGAAAATAAAATCTAAAATCCTGAGAAAAAGAACTGATAGAGATCAATTTGTACGCTGGCGCTTCCCTGTGAGCCTGGCAATCTGAGCCTTCAACCTCTGGTTTTCTTTCGTATATCTGATGGCAATCTCCTTCCAATCATCTAAATTAGGAAGTGAGTAATCAGCACATGTTTGAGGCTTAGGGGAAAATAAACCCCCTTGCCTCTCCATAGACTCCACCGCTCGACTCTCAAGAATCTCAATCAAATTGTCTTTCTCCTTCAAGTCTGCTTTATATGAATTCTCTAAAGTCTGGAACTTGTTCTTCCAAGCATCCCTTTCCTGTTGCATCCTGACCAAAGCGAGTTGCAGCTCTTCTAAATCATCCAATAAGGGAGGAGTGGTCTTCACAAATAGATCAGGCATAGGTGTCTCCCGAGTATACGGCATCTTTAACTGAATAGCTCTCAATCGAATCCATTGCAGATATGGCTCCAAAGAAACAACACCCCTAGGTCCCAAATCCTTCCTACTCTTCTCATGAATGTGACGCCAGGACTTTGCAATTTGCTCCCTAGCTTCCCTATGGTCTTCTCCTTCCTTCAGAAAGAAACTACTCAAATGAATACTATTCGGTTTATCCCTCATCGGATACCCAAGTTATCGCCGTGCAAGAACATGGTTATAGTTAATTCCTCACTTTGTACCAAGAAGCGGTACATTGGGGAAACTACCATAACTGTCAATAATCTCTACATCCTGGTAAGCTCGATGATACCAATAAATATCTGAGTGAGTAATTGCCATGATCTTAGGAGCCCAACGTGGTTCCTTCTTGACATCCCAAAAAGCATCAGACTGGGGCATATGAGAAATGAACCACCGGTACAACAAAGGTGTGAAACAGATAATAATTCCCCCATGATAAGAACTCCGAAGATGAACAGAGTAATAAGCATGACCCAACAGTGTAGGAACTGGGTTTCCAATCATGAAAATCCTGATAGCGTTAATGTCGACAAACTTGTCCACATTAGGAAATAAGAACAATCCGTAAGCAAGTACAAGAAAGATGGCCTCAAAAGCAACTGTACTCTTCTTTCTGGCAAAGTAACGAGCTTTCTCCAATAAGAACTGAGCTGGTAATCCTCTAATCCCTCCTTTAGTAGTCAAACAGGCTTCTACCTCAGACTTCCCCAGATGAATCAAAGCAACAATCTCATGTGGTTTTGGCTCACCCTCTAAACCAGTAAAAGGAACACAATCAGTAACAGGTAAATCCAATAGATAAGATACTCCTCCAGTGTAGGCATTAACTGATGATCGGGAAAAGTAAAGCAGTGATACATCGGATCATAGAACTAGACCAAGTTCGAGAGAATACCCTCCTTCATCTTCAGCTTCATGAGAGGAATAATGGATCCATACTTCTTCTGAAAGTCTGCAGAACACTCGATCTCTGGAATTAGACTGACCAACTCATCTATCTTGGGATCCTTGAAACTGTATTTCCCGGTCTTTCTCTTTCCAGAATCCATGGTTAAAAGTACCTGAGATATTTACAAATAGTCAACCTTTGAATCCCTTGAAATATTGTTTTCTTCAAAAGATGCTTATGAGTGCATGGATGCATGATGCAATAATCACACACAAGATCACAGATATAGGGTTCATAGGTTCAACGTCACGAGCATGAGGTCGAAGGTACTACCCATAAGGTGTTGGTCTAAAAAGTTATCACCTGCCGAACAAGGTTCTAGAGGTTCCCAGAGTCTACATCCTTCCTTCGGATATTACCAACTTCTCGATTAACTCGGTAATTAGTAATATTCTCAAGAAAGACTCGTCTGAGCGTAGTATCGCGTGACAACTATTTCCAAATTACTCTGTCATAGCTTTTGCACTACACCTAAGTGGCCAAGATGGGTTTGGTATTCTACGATCCTCAGTTTCAGCAGGCTCCCAGGTTGAAAGCAGTACGTCTTCCCAATTACTCGGTAAATGACACTACAGTCAAAGGGGCCTCCATTGAGTGGGGGATCTCATGCTTCCTTTTTTGGGATTACTCCCTCAAAGTTAACATGACTATACCGCCTGTCCTATCTTAAAGTTTGCCCAAGTCCGGATATAGGACTCATAAGTAATCACCAAGCACCCTAAAAACCAGGAAAATCCAAACAAACATATATACAAAATATAACACATAAACAACAATAGCACATATATAAATATAAACAAAGATAGGCTCAACCCACTTAGGGATGGACCAGCAAGAGGTCAACCTTTCCCCAGTGAAGTCGCCATTTTTCTGTAGCGGTAGAAATGTTCAAGACTAAGCCATTGGATTGACTAGACTTTATACAAATCAAAAATAAAAATCACTACCATGCTTTATTGTTTCCAAAGGAATGGGAAAAGAGCGAATAACCCAAAAAGAGGGGGAAAGATTCAAGGTAAGGGGGTTGGTTATGCAAAGGGAAGGTATTAGCACCCTAAACATCTATGGTACTCTGCAGGAACCTCTTTGTAAAATTTGTATATTTTGGCTATAAAATATGTTGTATATAAAATGGATGGTGGAGGTGAGAAAAGAGATATATTTTTTATGATTTTTGCATCCGCCGCGGTTGCGAGCCTTTAGTGCCTACGTACCACCTTTCGTGCAATAGGGGATCAAGGTACACGTAGTTCCTCTTTTAAAAATTTGAAACACAAGTGTGTTGGTTAATTCTATGAGATAAGACATCATCGTCATTGTACATGTGGAAAACATACTTACTACCCACAATCATGAGAAAGGAGAATTTGCATCATCTCAAAGTGGAGGATATGGCTTGGATTTTAAAATCAACAATGCCTCACTCAACACCCAAGTGGAAAATATCTCAATTCACTATATATTGTAGAAGTATAGTTGTTTGCATCACTACAAGGATTGACAAGAGTCTAATCTTTTGAGAAAAGTTTAAAGTAAAAAGCCAAAGTGGCAAAATGGTTTGAAATGAGATTGATTGACTTTTAGTCTTATCACAAAAAATGTCAAGGTATTATTAAATTGATTGAAGTTTATTTATGAAAATATTTTGAAAATGCATGGACATAAGTCCAAGTTTATTATGAAAGTGTTTCAAGTTTAGAAATAAGAAGAGTTTTCAAAAGGAGGGAGAAGATTTTTGAAACTAAAGTAGATGGGAGGAGAAGAAGAGACTATCCTAAAGCATAAGGTAAAAGCTAAGGATAAGAATCATCTAACCAACAAGAAACCAATACTTGACATTATGAGTCAAGATAGAATTCCAATTCTTTGGATTGAAACCAAGTAAGCAAAGATACTAGACCTCTTGGGAGAGACAAACTTCAAGCATATTAAGTCTTCACAAAAATTGTGCAGAGTAACGGCTGTATACGGGTGAATTCCAGATTACAAACAAAGAGTGTAATCACAATAACCTGTACACAAAACAAAAAAACAACCCAATGTCTTGAGGTAAACCTCAAGAACTCCAGATAAAATAATCAGATAGGATCGCAAGGTCTCCAAGATAGGCCAAGGTTTCTAATCCTAAGTCCAAGAAGAAGTCCCATGCTCCATAATGCCAAGGATAGTAACCAAATAGTCCAAGTACCATTAAAGGTTTTTTTAGGGTTTATGTTGATTATTAAGTATCTTCAAAAAGAAAAGAAAAGCTCAAGTGAGCAAAATAAAAATGACATAAAAGTAAATGCTCAAGTGAGCAAAGATGAAAATAGAATGAAATGTAAATGCTAAAGTAAATAGTACATAAAGCATAAAAGCATAAGGTAAAGAGCATAAAATAAAGTCAATTGTTAGAAATTAGTGGTTAGTTGGATGACCATCTTGAAACTTGCATTTGGAAATCATTAGAGGATTGGTAGAACCAAAGCCTCCACACAACAAGTTGCATTTGCTTTATGTCAAGTATATCATCCATTTAATAAATTCTCAAGGCAACATTTAATGATCAACGATGTTTAAGTGATCCGCGTTGACCAAAATTGATGAAGATCCATTAGAGAATTGGTAGAACCAAAGCCTCCACATAATGAGTCTCAAGGTTATTGGATCAAAGGGATCAAATTAACATACTTGGGCTTGAAAACATAGGTTTGGGCCACTAATGATCATTTATTTGAATCGGGACAAAATTTAGCGCTATGTTAAGCAATCGTAAGTGGACTTATGTAGAAGTCGCACCTATTTTGAGGCCGATCAATAGAAATCTATGTACTTCATGTTTGGATAAATGATATAGAGATCATCACCCCTTAACATGTAGCATAATTAAAAAATAAAGGGATAAGATGAAGAGGGAGGGGAATGATAAGCTAATTTGGATCACTACCTCAAATTTCTTTCATCTTTAAATTCAATCACTCATCTAGATGGATTAAAGCACTAAACATATCATCAATCCAAAGCACCAAGAATAAATTAAATAATTCACTCTTTGATATATTTGAATTGATGAACATTTATCCAACTTCATCTACACCACAAAGTCCATTGAATTTAAAGAGAAATTGGACATTTAAAATTGTAATCCAAATTATCCATCAAAGAGAGTGAGTAGAAAAAAATATTTTAGTCAAAGCAGCCCCAAAATAAGGCAGAAAAAGTATTTTTGGCACAGTTATAATCGATTGTGCTTAGACAAAAACCAATTGCATCAGTGCAGTTTTTTTTCAAATCAATTTTCTTTGACAATCGATTGCAATGTTACAACAATTGATTGCAACCTGTTAAAATCAGTAGAAAACATCATTTCAAGGATCAAATTCTTGTTCCAACTTTTCATCAAACACCTTATGATCATGGATCCAATTGAGCATGAAAATTCCATTAAATTATGAGAAAATAGCACTAATGGAATCATAAAACATTGCTCAATTAATCAAAACCATAAATCCACAATAGATCACATTGTGAAAGATGATGATCCAACTTACCAAAGATAGAATTAGAGAATTATCAAACAACTTCCAGAATTTGCTTCAATTCAACCACAAGAATCAATTACCAAAGCTTGGATGTAGAGAATTGATGAAGAAAAAGTGTTTGGATGAAGGTTTAGCTCAAATATTAGTAAGCTTCAATGCAAAGCTTACTATCTTTTTTTTTATTATTAAAATGGAGCTTTGAGTGAATTTGGTAGATGGAGAGAATTGAGAGATTTTTTAGCAAAATGAGTTTGGATATCAAAAGCTTATCATTTGAATGAAATGAGGTCTCTACTTGTAGAGTTTAGGATTGGGATTAGTGGTAATTTGGTAATTGATTCTTGGAGCCAAAAATTGAATTAATGATATAATTTTCAAATTATACAGAAAAATTGGAGCCAAAAAGATGACAGTTTTGAAATTGCTGGCTTTTTTCAAAAATCATGTGTGTTTTATTGCTATGAGTCGACACAAGAGTCGTATTCATCGACACATTCTAGTTGTATAACACATCATGAGTCGACTCAAGCTTCTATGGATCGATACAAGCTGCCTTTTCAACTCAATACAAAATTAATCAATTTGCATGAGTCGACACAAGCTTCTATGGGTCGATACAAGCTGCTATTTCAACACAATACAAAATCAATCAATTTACATGAGTCGACACATAACATGTATGTGTCGACACATGCTAGTTATACAAAACAGGATGAGTCGACACAAGCCTTTATGGGTCGATGCAAGCTGCTTTTGTCAGCACATTACATAATTGATTGTCTTGCATGGGTCGACACATAACACGTATGTGTCGACAAATACTAAATTTTTTTTATTTTTGAAGGTTAAAAATACACTTTTTCAAAGATTGTGCACAATACACTCTGTGCAATCGATTGCACTATGGGAGCAATCGATTGTACAGGAAAACAAAAATGAAATTTTTTAATTATTATTATTTTTCTTTGCAAATAAAGATTTTAGGGAAATAATACCGGAAAACCTTATTTGTCGGATGCTTTGACTCAGTACCTACAAAACACAAATATGCAAAGGAAAAGACAAATATTTTTTGTATTTTGGTTAGAGGTTAATTATCAACGTATATACAAAATACACAACTAAGGTGCTTGGAGATTCCTCAAGAGCAAACTTAAAGATAGGAGATAGAAAAAGAGGAAGAACCAACCCTAATGTGATTTTGTTATGATCAAGTCTACATGATATGATAGGGGAATCTTAGGGGGGAAAATTGGGGTACAACACTTTCCAGTGTACAAAAATTGGTTCTTCTTCTAGATGGAATCACTCCTCCTAGACCACGAATTCTTTTGGCATGGAATTAAGCTTCACACAATCTGCCAATGCTGTAATAAAATTTATTTTTTCTGTAATCATCCCATGCTTCATTTTCAGGATCGTACAAAGAGCTTCCAGTATAGGGAATATGTAGAATCTCACCAACAATCTCAGGGGTTAGAGAGATTCTTGTACCCAACACATATGTAACCATCTTGCCTTTGTGAGGAGTCAAATTGCTAAAGAATACTCTTACCAGATTCGGATAGTATGGATCAAATGATGAAATTAATGGTTCCAGTCCATATGCAGTTAAATCATTCTGAAAAGAAAAACATTCTTGGGGAAAAGATGATAGCATACCATATTTAGGAGTGGACACTATCTTTCTTTGAAAATCCTTTGTAAATCTTGCTTCTTGATCTTCAGTGAGTGCAGAGGATGAACCAACCTTTTTCTTCCCTTTCTCTAAAGCTGACACCTTACATTTTTGCCTTGATGCCATGGGTAAGGTGTTTTTAGGGTTTCGAAGGTTTTAGGTTTTGAGAGGAAGATGTTTGATGAGCTAAAGTTTGGATATAATTTGTGAGTAAATAGAAATGAGTGGGTTGTATTATATGTAATGAAGTTTAATTGACTTTTCAATAATAGAGGTGAGCTTGGGGATATGAGAGAGAGAGAGAGAGGAATTCTGACCAACAAATATTTCTGTCATAAAAGCATGTTACAGTGGGTGCAATCGATTTTCATACAGATGCAATCGATTTGCATACAAAACAGAAGCAAAAGAAAACTGAAACGCACAATGTGCAATCGATTTTCACTATGGTGCAACCGATTTACACTGAAACAGAAATGTCAAAAATAAAAATATACAGTGAGCAATCGATTTACACTATTATGCAATCGATTTGCATCAACCAAAAATGACCAAAAACATATTTTTCTTAAACTTAAACACTACTTAACATATATATTCACATATAACAAGGTTAAAACAAGTATATAAAAGCATAAAAAGGGTAGAAAGCACCTTATATGTCGTGTTCATCAAGAATGCCAATTTCTCGTCGAATCTTGTAAAACGGTTCTTTCGCCAAAGGTCTAGTGAAGATATCGGCAAGTTGATTATGAGTATCTACAAATGTGACCTCGACATCTCCTTAAAGTACATGATCACGAAGGAAATGATGTCGTATATCTATGTGTTTGGTTCTTGAATGCATGACCGGATTCTTTGTAATGTTTATTGCACTTGTATTGTCGCACCGTAGAGGAATACATCCTAGATCGAGTCCGTAGTCACGAAGTTGTTGCTTGAGCCACAATATTTGAGTGCAACTACTACCCGCTGGAATATATTCTGCTTCGGTCGTGCTAAGAGCAACGCATGCTTGTTTCTTGCAGGCCCGTGATACTAATGCATTTCCAAGGATGTGACAAGTACCACTTGTGTTTTTTCTATCAGTTTTACAACCTGCATAATCCGCGTCAGAATAACCAACTAAATTACAAACACTACCTTTAGGATACCATAATCCAACATTTGTTGTTCCTTTGAGATACTTCATGATCCGTTTCACCGCCATGAGATAAGACTCCTTTGGATTTGCTAGAAAGTGAGCACATAGACAAACACTAAATATTATGTCAGGACGGCTTGCCGTCAGATATAATAAGGAGCCAATCATACCTCGATATTTTGTAAGGGCAATGGAAACACCTGATTCATCTTGATCAACATATGTACCAGAACCCATTGGTGTAGACATTTCCTTCAGTTATCCATGTCAAATCTTTTCAATAGTTCCTTGCAATACTTTGATTGGTTGATGAAGATGCCATCCTTTAATTTCTTAATTTTAAGTCCAAGAAAATAATTCATTTTACCCATCATGGACATCTCAAATTCTCCTTGCATCATTGCTGAAAATTCTTCACACATTTCTTTGTTTGAAGAGCCGAAAATGATATCGTCAACATAGACTTGAACTAGCAAAGTGTCACCTTTGATTTTCTTGATAAACAATGGTTTTGTCAACTTTACCCTTTTCAAAACCTTTTTTTCATAGGAAGTTACTTAGCCGATCATACCATGCCCTTGGTGCTTGTTTCATACCATAGAGAGCTTTTCTCAATTTAAATATATGAGATGGATTCTTGAAATCTTCGAACCTCAGGGGTCGCTTGACATAGACTTCTTCATTGATATATCCATTCAAGAATGCGCTTTTGACATCCATTTGGAAAAGCTGAAAATTTAATGAACAAGCATAGGAAAGTAAAAGACGAATAGCTTCTAGTACATATGTAACAACATATTTTGTAAGGAGCCAATCCTTCTTCTTGATTGTAGCCTTGTGCTACCAACCTTAATTTGTTCCGAACAATTATTCCATTTTCGTCAAGTTTGTTTTTAAACACCCATCTTGTTCCAATAATGTGTTTGTTGCTTGGCCTAGGGACAAGTTCCCAAACTTGATTCCTTTCAAATTGATTTAACTCTTCTTGCATAGAAATAATCCATTGGTCATCGCCTAAGGCTTCATCAACTTTGGAAGGTTCCACTTGAGAGACAAACGCCATGTTTAGACAAGCATCTTTGATATTTAGTCTTGTTGTAACACCTTGACATATATCACCAATTACTTTATCGATAGGATGATCTCTATGAGTTATCCATTCTTTTGGTAGATCATTGAAATTTGATTCTTGTTGGGGTGATTCTTCTTATTGAATTGGTTGATCTTTGGAAGTATTTTCTTGAGGACCTTCTAGTATTTCATCATCATGATCATTACAAACAATATTATCCTCCTTGGAGGGGTTAGATTCATCAAAAGATACATGCATTGATTCTTCAGTTTTTAAAGTTCTTTTGTTATAAATTATATATGCCTTACTAGAAAGAGAGTAGCCAAGAAAAATACCCTCATCGAATTTTTCATCAAACTTACCAAGGTTATCTTTGTCGTTGTTTAAGACAAAGCATTTGCAACCGAAAATGTGAAAGAAAGCAATGTTTGGTTTCCTCCCATTGAAAAGTTCATATGGAGTTTTCTTCAAGATCGGTCTTATGTTAACTCTATTGCTAACAAAACATGCCGTGCTCACTGCATCCGCCCAAAAATATTTTGGAAGATTTGAATCGCTAAGCATCATTCTTGCAAGCTCTACAAGAGACCTATTATTTGTTTCCACCACTCCATTTTGTCGAGGAGTCCTTGGTGCCGAGAAGTTGTGAGATATTCCATATTCTCCACAAAATTCTTCAAATAGAGCATTTTGAAATTCTCCGCCATGATCACTTCTTATGGAGGCAATTGTTAGAGACTTCTCATTTTGAATTTGTTTAATATACTTCTTGAACACTTTGAATGAATCACTTTTCTGCACTAAAAAGAATGTCCAAGTATATCTAGAGAAATCGTCAACAGTAACCAAAGCATATACATTACCTTCGAAACTCCTTATTCTTGATGGACCAAATAAGTCCATATGCAACAATTGTAGTGGCATTGTAGTAGACACCACATTCTTAGATTTGAAAGTTGATTTTGTTAGATTTGAAAGTTGATTTTGTTTGTTTCCCTTTTTGACAAGCATCACAAAGTTTATATTTGACAAAATTTCTCTTAGGCAACCCAATAACAAGATCATGCTTGATCAGTTTATTCAAGTGTTCCATGTGAATATGAGCAATTTTTTTTTTGCCATGCCCATGAATCATCGTTGTTCGCCATGAGACATTTTACCTTCAAAGATGGATCATCAAGGGAAATCATGAATATATTATTGATTCTTTTACTTTTAAGTATAACCTCATGTGTGACTTCGTCTTCTATCAAGCATTCATTTTTGGTGAACTTGATCTTGAAGCCTTTGTCACAAAGTTGGCTAATACTAAAAAGATTGTGCTTTAGTCCTTCAACATAAAGAACATCTTCAATGGATGTGAAAGGTAGAGCACCAACTTTGCCTTTTCCAAGAATTCTTCCCTTATTATTGTCTCCATAAGTTATAAAACCCTTGGCCTTTAGAACTAGATTTGAACATTGGTTTAAGTATCCCGTCATATGCTTTGAACAACCACTATCAAGATACCAAAGATTGCATGTGATCTTCAAGCATACCTACAAAACAAATTAGGTTTTGTTAGGTGCCCAAGTTGCTTTGGGTCCTTCATAATTAGTACCTTTCTTTACCCACACATAATGCCCACTTGCCACACTAAAGTTTATAACATAGCAAGCATTAGGTGTATGGCCTTTAATACCACAATAAAAATAAGTAGGTTCGAAGTTACTTCTATATCTAGAAGGATAAGATTTCTTATTAGGAAATGTTTTCTTTTTAGGATAGTGATGAACCATTTTAGGTTTGTTCACTTTCTCTTTGGATTATTGATCACTAGCCTTAATAAAGATAGTTTTATTAGAACTTGGTTTTGAAAACTTTGAAAATCCAAGTCCACTTTTATCATTGGAATATCTTTGTTGGCTAAGAACACCTTCCAATCCAATTTGACCTTTTTCATATATTTAAATAACTCTTTTTAATTGGATAATTTGCAAAGAGAGTGATTCACAATTTTTGCATACAAAATTCTGTTTTTATTCATCACTTAATTTTTGTTTTTCTTCTTTGAAATCTTTTTCCATAGTTTCACATTTTTCTTCTAAAGATGAAATTTGTTTCTTTTGAGATGAGATAGTTTTATACATAATTTTGCATTCATTTAATAGTTCATATATAGAACCTTTTGCGTCACTATCAAAAAGAGAAAATTCATTACTAACCTCATCATCTTCATTATCGGAATGGTGTGAGGCTATCAATGCTAGATTTGCACTTTCATCACTATCAAAATCGGATGAAGAACTTATTTCATTATCCTCCCATGCAACATAGGACTTTTTGTTCTTGAATTCCTTTTTTCTTTTGTAGCCACCTTTATTGGAGAGTTTCATACAATCCGGCTTTATATGACCTTGCTTACCGCATTCATAACATGTGACTTCTTGTGTTGATGTGGAAGCTTCCTTTTTCTTGAATCGTTTCTTTCTTTTTGAATGAGAAAAGGATTTGTCATTTCTACCAAAGAACTTACCAAGCCTTTTAACAAGAAGCATGGAATTTTCATCTTCTTCCGAATTGTCTTCCTTTTCAACTTCCTTGGAATCTATCTTTAAAGCAATATTCTTGGATTTCTTCTCTTGATTTTCATGCTTTTCAAGTCTTCCGAGTTCCTTATCATATTCTTGAAGTTTTCCAAACAACGTTGCAGAAGTCATGGAGGAGAGACTTTTCTTTTCTGAAATTGTTGTTACCTATGGTTGCCATTCCCTAGTTAAGGACCTAAGTACTTTCAGATTTAGTTCATCATTCGTCAAAGTCTTACCAAGAGCACTTAGATGATTTGTCAAGTGCACGAATCTCTTTTACAAGTCAAGGATGGTTTCTCCGAGATGCATTCGAAATAATTCATATTCTTGACTCAAAGTATTTAGTCTTGATGTTTTAACTTCAACAGTTCCTTCATGAGTTTGTACCAAGGTATCCCATATTTCTTTCGTTGTTTTGCATGCCGAGACACAGAAGAATCCATCCATGCTAAGTGCACCTTGAAGAAGATTTATTGCCTTTTTATCATAGAGAACCTTCTTCTTATCATCTTCCTCCCATGCAGCTTTAGGCTTTGATGAGTGTTGTACCCCAAAATTTGCCATCTCATTTCATCAACATTTTCTCAATCACAAGACTCTTGGAACTCAAGATCAAGTTAGGGTTTGCTCTGCTCAAGACACCTCCTTACATTGTTGACCTAAATTAGGGTTTGAGTTTGCACAAGGAAGTTTTGACCTAAAATTCCCAAAGTGACTTTCATACTTCATGTTGGACTCACAAGTTTGTCCATACCAAGTTTCAAGCCTTGATTCAAATTTTTGCCCAGTCAATTGGACAGTTGACCTAGAAATCAACTGTATTGGGGAAAAAGTCAATTGTGGCCAATTGACAGTCAAACCTCATGAAATTTGACCCACGTCAAAATTATGAACTCATATGAACCATTTGATCAAGTTTGGATCACAATTCCACAAGAAATTTGACCAGACCACAAAAAGGGCAAAATGGTCATTTTTAGGGTTTTGACTGCACAAAGGCAATTTTTGACTGTTTGACCTAACCAATGGCAAATCAAGCTCACACATGGACTCAAGAACTCAATGAAATTGTCTTGACCCATTCAACAAGTTCAAAAGATCTCAAATGCATAGGATTGACAGATGAATTTTTCAGTCAACTAATCAAAATTTGACTGTACACTAAAAAGTCAAACTTTGACTTTTTGGTCAAAATCAAGTGCCAAGGGTCATTTTTCATAAAGACATGTCAAATTATGAGACTTGTTCATCAAGAAACCCAAAAATGCAAATTAGGGTTTAAAATGGAAAAATTTCATAACTTCGAAATTTTCTAAGTTATGAAATTTTCTTATTTTTTCCTAACTTTGTCCTATTTTTTCACCAAGATGCAAATGGATTCAAACAAAACTTGCAACATGAAAGTTGTATTCCATCACAAAGTCTACAACTTTGACTCACAAAGTTTTCTAAAAAGAGGCTTGTATCTCAAGTTATGATTTTTGGAACAAGGGTACCTAAAACTTTTAACTTAGAGAAAATTTGCCCTAATCTAGGCAGGATTTTGACCCATCTTCTTGGCCACATTTCACATAGTTCCACTTGGAGTTTCAAGTTTTATTTCAAATATGGATTATAGTACATGTTCCAAGCTTTCCAAGTTGTCCAAGAACTCCTCAAACACCCTTGTGGTTAGAGAGAATTGAATGCTTGAAGTTGGCAAAAACTCACTTTAATCCATGGCCAATACATGTCCATACCAATTTGCGAATCTGATCTAGCTAGCTTGGTTCACAATTACAGGCCTCAAAACCAGTTTGTACTCCATAATTTAATTCATAACCATTGAGCTAAGGTATTATCTTGGTCATTTGGACATTGCATACAAGATTAAGCCCTAAATGGTAAAAGGTATATTGCCATTTTTGCAAAAGGTTACTTTATGTCAAAACACTAAGCCTTGAGCCTTGAACAAAATCTGATACTGCAAACCAAATCCATGAATTAGAGGGGCCAAGAGTGTTGTGTGCAGGGTGATAGGAGGGCCTGTACATAGCTATAACATCAGTTCCACACTCTTGCTTCAAGAAGAAGAAAAGTTGCAAATCACATGCCATCTCTCACATCTGTTAAAACCAACTTACACAAACATTGCAAACAAGTTTGATACCTCCTAACAAGCCAGAAACACGACCCCTTTGCCTCTCAAACTCCCTTGTACACAGAATCACTGTTTTTCTACAAAACAGGGCAAGCCCTGCAGAACCATCTCCATCTCCATTCTCCCTCGTGTGTTTTGCCTCAAATTTGTTCCAATACCTTCCACTCAACTCACCTGAACTATCCCAGGCCTCCATTGCTAGCTGTAACACCATTAACACGCATTGCCATTTTTGTTTCAAAGCTTTGCAGGTTGAGTTCTGTGGCACGATTCAAGCCGTTTAAAAACAAAGTAAGCATTGGGAAAGCTTCCTTGGACCTCAGGCAAGCTCAAAAGAAGCTCAAGCACCCTTGAAAGTTGCTGCATTGCCCAACTCGAAGTCAACTGAAACAGGTATATCATGAACTTCTATCTCTCTATTTAGGAAGAGTTAGACTTAGGTTTGTGAATGAAAGATGTTGTATTCATAGCCCTGAAGCTATACATATGCTTAGTTTGCATTTATATTAATCGTGCTAGGAGAATTTTGTTCATGAACTTTCTGAAAAAACTAGGTTAAGAATTAGGGCCAGAGAAATTCTCTCTGGTCTTTGAGAGTTAGCTTAAGTTTTTTATATAGTTGAATTCGTTGTTTAATGCTCTACAAGTTTCATGTTATGAGTTTTGTCAAAAAATCAAAGAATCAGGAGATAGCCATTGGTGTACAGAACGCGTGTTTTTGTGAACAAGAGGAAGAAGATGAAGTCTGACTGGGCTGAGCCTGGTTGTTTTTACTCTTTACACATGCATTTTCAGTTTACACCCCCCTGGCCCATTTATTTGTACATTGGTCATTTTTGCATTTTTATTTCATTTTTGATTTTTATATTTTATTTTCTAACATAAAAATACTTAAAAAATTTATTTTCATAAATTTTTGCATTTATTTGGATTTTATTTTAATTATTACTAGTATAAATATATAAATCATTTATTTTCTTTTTATCAAAAACCTAAAGAATAATGTAAAATATGTTTATTTTCATTTATCATTTTTTATTTACATTTGAAAATATTTTCTTGAATATACACCTTTTTTGTAAATGATTAATTTTTATTTTTATATATTTAATATGTTTAATATATATATATATATATATATATATATATATATATATATATATATATATATATATATATATATATATATATATATATATATATATATATATATATATATATATATATATATATATATATATATATATATATATATATATATATATATATATATATATATATATATATATATATATATATATATATATATATATATATATATATATATATATATATATATATATATATATATATATATATATATATATATATATATATATATATATATATATATATATATATATATATATATATATATATATATATATATATATATATATATATATATATATATATATATATATATATATATATATATATATATATATATATATATATATATATACTTTATTTTATTAAATAATTAGGACAAAAATAGAAAAATATTACATTTTTATTTTTATTAATATTTTGCACTAAAAATATCTTTTTTTGCAATATACTTTTATTTTTTGTATAAATTAATATATTATTGTATATAATTAATAAATAATACTATTTATTTAAGAATTAGGGTTTTTGCCTTAAATAACAAAATAATTAAAATTGATTTTTTTTATTTTTATTTACACTTCACATTAAAAAATACTTTTTCATATATAAAAAACATTTTTTTGCAAAATACATTTTATTTGACATTTATTTGTTGTATTTTATTTAATTATTGTACATTTAAATATTGCCTTGTACGTTCAATTTGGTTGTAATAACTTAGAATTTAATTTCTTGTCAAATACCCCCAATTCAAATTTGTACCCCCCTCCCTATATCATGTTGTAATAGTGTAGCATTTTAATTCTCGCACATTTAAAAGCTTCCAATTATGTCATGCTTAGACTTAGGGTTTGTATGCAAAAAACTCAAATTAACAAATAGCTTGACCTAATTCAAGATAACAATGCATGAAAAACAAACACAATGCACACTTGCACCCCTAGGGTTACAATCCACTTGTTGCCTTCAAAAATGGGCCATGGTTGCATGTCAAGTACTTTGGCAAAACAAAAACAAACAAAAAGATCATAGTCCCTCGATGATGCTATCTTGGTTGCCTAATCAAAATGATCAAGTCCCTCAAGAAAATTGCCAAAAATACTTGACACAATTGCTATCATGGTCTATACGATGACTCGCGCCTGTCCCGTTTAACATCCTAACACAAGGTTGTTCACCAAATACAATGGTGAAGCAACACTGTTAAAAGGGTTAAAAACATAAGAAAGATCTTTGAGTAAAATAGGGTAGATAACTCTTAGTTACTTGATCAAAACTTGGAAAAACATCATTGCTATCTTCAAAACACACTTCACAACACAATTTCAAAAACCCTACTTTCAAACATTGAAAACTTTTCAAAAGACAAAAACACCTTTGTATACATTCAAACAAGAATCATTACAAAGGTTGCCACAACGATGACCTCTTTTCAAAACATCTTTCAAAATCACACACAAAGCACCATTTCAAACAATTGAAAAGCACCATTTCAAACAATTGAAAAGCAAAGCAAGTGATTTAAGTAAGTAACTAAGAGCCCATGGATAACCATGGATAGAAAGGGTGCTAATACCTTCCCTTTATATAATCTACTCCCCGGACCCATGAAAACATCTCAAAGGTCTTTCCTGTGCTTTTTGACCTTTCCTTAGGATAAAATAAAAAGTCGGTGGCAACTCTTGCTAAACCGAAACATTTGCAAACACAAACGCAAAATCCCAAGTCAGTTCTCCCACCATATCACAGAACTGGCGACTCTGCTGGGGAAAACTTTAAAAGTGGAGTAACCTTAGGGCTTAGATCACCCTTTGCATGATTATTGGTTTGTTTTGATTGCCTTACATTTGGCTCTCTTGTTTGGGTTTGAAATCCTACACCCGGATTTTGGAAACATTCATAGGTAAATAGCAATACGTTATGGAAACTGTGCGGGGTATACCGACATGGTTGAAGCAATAGCTATATTAGTGCGACATATTTATGAGTATCGGTAGCCTTTGAGTCAATCAAAGAGAATACAGGGCAGCTGAGTGATGTCATGAAGCACTAATGAACTTTTAGAACCTTACTTGACCATCTTGGCCTTTTATTAGGGGTAGTGAGATGACTGGCTTTGGTGCAGTCCGAAGTTGGTTGATACTCGATACTACACTCATTGAGGGTTGTTTTCTTGGAATATTTTTTTCGCTAGTTAAGTGGCTAAACCAAAACAATGAACATAGAAAACAATCCAATGATATTGAGCTCCTTAGAACCCGGTTACTATTTATAGGACAGGTTTTAAGCCAATTAAACTCAAGAGGGTATTTACCTATGAAACCTCATGCAAGCCTGAAACTAGGGTTTTGTGTGACTTGCTTGTACATGTGCTTGTGCATACATCATAAACATCATAAAGCATCATATGCATCCACTAACCATTTCAAGGGTTTGGATCTTCATCTTTGTTCTTGTTTTGTAGGTCATGGAATCTCTTCGCAGGAAAACAATTCAAGTCAACCTTGTGAGAATCCCTTCTCAACTCAAGGAGCTTACTTCCAGGATTCCAGAGAATTCTCTCTTCAGTGAAAGACATGGTAGACTTCTCAACTTGGTCAACACCAACATTGAAGAAGACATGGTGAAAGTTCTCTTCCAGTTCTTTGACCCCATACACCACTGTTTCATATTCCCTGATTATCAATTGGTGCCTACTTTGGAGGAATTTTCTCAACTCCTGAGAATTCCTATTCTTAATACACTACCCTACAACGGTACGAAAAAAGAACCAAAGCCTAAAGATGTTGCTCAAGCATTACACTTGCAACCATCTGACATCAAGGGGCATTGGGAAACCAGAAGTGGTGTCAAAGGCTTCTTGGAAAAGTTTCTGTTTGAGAAGGCACAAGACTGTTGGAATTCTATTGATCTACAAGCCTTTGAAGAGATTATGGCACTCCTCATCTATGGGTTGGTCCTGTTCCCAAACCCTGATCAACTTATAGATGTGAATGCTGTCAAGATTTTCATGTCCAGGAATCCTATACCTTCATTGCTTGGGGACATCCTACACTCATTTTACACACAAACAATGAGGAAAAGAGGTGTTCTCATGTGTTGTACTGCTCTCCTAGCCAGGTGGTTTATTTATCACCTTCCATAATCAGTTTTGAAGAATGAGTAGGGTTTAAGGTGGTCACAACGATTGATGACCCTCACACATTCTGATGTACATTGGTGTTCTCGGTCCAGAGAAAATGTCATCATCATTGATCGTTGTGGGGAATTCCCTAATGTCCCACTACTTGGCATTAGGGGAGGCATCACCTACAACCCCTGTCTAGATTTGAGGCAATTTGGATATGATCGGAGGGATGGCCCTCATGACATGTTGATTCCGGACCTAGTTTTTGACTTCGACAACGATGCACAAGGACTTCGACAAAGGTTCATCAGAGCTTGGAGGATGCCTAACAAGGTGGATAGTAAGACACTGGGGCACAAGAATTCCATCCCCCTTGAGCCTTACCTCAAGTGGGTACGAACCCGCTCCCAAAATCTTATGATGCCATACCCTCACATTCTCCCCTTGATCAAAGAGCCTGTTACAGAAGGAGAGGTTCCATACACCACCCTACATCCTGACATGCCAACATCATGGGAAGAAATGCAAAAGAGTTGGATCCAACTCAAGGAAGAACGGGATACTTTTGAAGCCAACTTCTATGCCAGTGAGAAGAAGGTTTTGGAGCTTACCCGCCGACTTCACGAGGAGGAAACTCTCAACACTTAAATCGCGCCAAAGAGGATGCGCAATGTTTTTTTACATTAAGAATTTTGTAATATTTCGCCCATGGGGCACTTATGTACTAACAAATTTCTTCTTAATATGACGTGCGTTCTTTTTTGTTTACAACAAATTTGAATTTTTGAACCCTTGAATGCATCACATGAATAACATACCATTCGTCATATGCATAAACAGGTCTTCACGCCAGGTTTCCTTATCTTTCTTCTATTTATAACAGCAAGATGGATTTGGAGCAAACGGTAAAGGATCTGCAGGCACAAAATTCACAGTTCCAGCAACTCCTCATGACCTTGGCAAAGGGTCAAGAGGACCTCAAAGTTTTGGTGGAGAAGAATAAAGAGAAAAAGAAAAAGAGACCTGGAGTAGCCACTTTGGGAAGAAGATTTAAGCATCAGGCCAGGAGAGTTCTCGAGTTCCCCTCAACGTCTGACGAAGGGGCCGGTAAAGGGAAAGGGACCGTTGTGCCTTCTGAATCCGAGGTTGAAGAGGAGGAAGAGGAAGAAGACGAAGACTACTCCGAACAACAGTATCCACCAGCGGATGATAAATTTAAGAACCTTGAAGATAGACAGGCAGCTATGGAGTTGCAGAGGGTGCCCGGGTTGGATTTTGAAGAACTAGGGCTGGTAGATGGGATTGTTATCCCTCCCAAGTTCAAGGTGCCAACATTTGCCAAGTATGATAGTCTGTCATGCCCAAAGATGCACCTGAGGTCGTATGTCAGAAAAATCCAACCCCACTCATCTGATAAAGACCTCTGGGTACACTTTTTCCAAGACAGCTTGTCTGGCACGCAGTTAGACTGGTTTTATCAGCTCGAAAGATCAGAGGTTCACAATTGGGAAGACTTGGCAGCTGCTTTTTATCGTCAGTAGCAATACAATACTGATTTAGCGCCCACTCGTACTCAGTTACAAAGTATGGGGATGGCTTCCAATGAAGGGTTTAAAGAGTACGCCCATAAGTGGCGTGATCTGGCTGGAAGGGTGCAGCCACCGCTATCAGATAGGGAGTTAGTTGACATGTTTCTGGGGACCCTGTCTGGCCCCTTCTTTAATCATCTGATCGGAAGTTCTTCCGCGGGATTTACTGAACTAATTTTGACAGGCGAAAGGGTTGAGGCCAGTATTAAGAGTGGAAAGATTCAAAAGGATGCTTCCGCATCCACGGCTGTTAAGAAACCTTTCCCGGCTAAGAAGGAAGCATCTGCTATGTATTCTCAGAAGGGACAGGGAAGAACTGAGCACCGGCCGATTGTAGGGGCTGTGATGATTCAAAACTCGTCAAATGATCAACCTCGTAACAATCAGTCGAGACCTAATCAACAACGGGTGGAAAGGCCACAATGGCAGTTCACCCGCATCAACATGACGCCCGCTCAGGTACTTCCTCATTTGCTGAAGCTGAATCTGACCAGTTTGAAGGAAGCGCCAAAGAACCCTAACACCTCCTCTCCATACTACCACTCCAATGCCAAGTGTGCTTACCATTCCGACAGTGCTGGGCACGATACCAATAATTGTTGGGCGCTTAAGAACAAAATCCAGGATCTGATTGATGCTAAGGAAGTAGAATTTGATGCTCCTGAGAAGCTCAATGTTATATCTGCTCCGATGCCCAAGAACGGCCACAATATTCATGATGTTGTGGAGGACACTCATGTTACTGATGTTGTTGACCTACTGACGCCGTTACTTGTGATTAAAGAAAATTTGTTGAGAGCCGGGATCTTTCCTGGTTGTGGTAAAGACTGTTATTTTTGTTTGAACATACGAGGTGATTGCCCAATGTTGAAGTCAGGTGTCCAACGCCTGATGGATACCCGAGAGATAATTTTCCAGAAAACCCCTGTTGATACCTTCAATCCTGTTACTCCTGATACTGTTGCTACTTCTACCAACGATATTGCAATTATAACCATTTCCGGCAATCCTCCCAAGGCTTGCAAAAGGCCTGTCAGGATTACACCCAGCTCTGAATGTGTACCATTAAAGATCACCATGCCGGGACCTGTCCCGTACCAATCCAGCAAAACGATACCATGGAACTATGGGGGAGAAATATTCTACCATGGTATCAAACAAATCGAAACAGTCCAAGAGATTTCTGAAGAAGAAAGCCCTGATGTATGGAACATCAAGGGTACAAGCAAGATAACTCGCAGTGGCCGGATCTTTTCTCCGGAGATTGCTCCCCCCGAGCAGTTTTCGGACCCTTGAAAGCTTTTGCACCTGTTGAACCATCTGTGCAAGGCCCAATGATTGAAGAACTGGATACTCCTGAAGTAAGACCATCTGCTGACATTACCGACAAGGGTAAGGGGATAGTGGAAGTGCCTGTCAGGATGAAGGCCCGTGTTGTGGTTATCCCCGAAACCACTCAGAAAGAAATGGATGAAATCTTGAAAATAATCAGAAAAAGTAACTACGACGTTGTGGAACAGTTAGGGCAGACCCCTTCTAAAATCTCAATGTTGGCTCTTCTACTCTGTTCTGAGGCCCATGCTAAGGCCCTAATCAAATTCCTGAAGGCAGCACATGTTCCCCAAGAGACTTCGGCTGACCAGTTTCAGGGATGTGTGGCCAGTCTTACTGCTGATAATGGCCTTGGCTTTTCCGATGCTGACTTAACTCCCAAGGGAAGGAAACACAACGATACGTTACATGTTTCAGTTGAATTCCGGGGAACCACTCTCGCCCATGTCTTAGTTGATATTGGTTCTTCCTTGAATGTGCTGCCAAATAAAGCCTTAGACCGTTTGGACTGCGAAGGACTGACTCTCAAACCTAGCAACATCGTTGTGAGGGCTTTTGATGGTTCCAAGAGAATGGTTCATGGAGAGGTTGATATTCCTATCAAGGTAGGTACAGAAGTTTTCAACTCCAACTTCTACGTGATGGACATTCGTCCTTCATATTCGTGTTTGCTAGAGAGACCGTGGATCCATTATGCCGGGGCAGTTACCTCCTCTTTGCACCAAATGCTGAAATATCCTGTTAAGGGTAAGATTATAACAGTGCACGGCAAGGAAGAATACATGATAATCCATCTCAATTCCTTCCGCTATGTGGAGTTGGATGACGAGTTCATCGAAACGCCTTTCCAGCATTTTAAGGAAGTTTCTCCCGAGATAGCAGTTGCGAATATAATGGTTGAGGTGCCTGTCGTTCCCAAGCATGTATCTAGGATGGCATCTATCAAAGATGCAGAGGCGGTGATAAAAGAAGGGAAGAGTACAGTATGGGTACAATTTCCTGACTTTCCCTATAAGACAGACAAGTTTGGGTTAGGGTTTACTGCTGCAGGATAAAAGGCTATGCGTCGCTCCAAGGTTGGAGGACCACCCGTCAAGATCTCTCACCGTGGAATCAATTTTGTAGAAGATAAAGATGAAGAGAGCCACTTTGAAGATTGGATCTTTCCGACCGTCGAAGGGGGTTTGAGCAACTGGGAAGCAAAGGATTTTGTTCCCGTCACCTTTATCAACCAGTAATTTTATCTTTGAACAATTTCCCACTTTTATGGTCTGTAATAACTAAAACAATTCGCACACTATTTTCACCTCATGCCTTGCCCGGGGCATGTAGGTCCATTTGTAAGGGCTTTATTTTCTTCATAATCATATGCCATGTTTTAATGAATCATTGGACGTTTTTCATCTATAAACTGTTGTGTTCATTTTCTTTCCTTTTGCATTTTTGTTTGTTTAAGGATGGCTATCCCTTACACACACCCACACTCACAAATGTAGGTACCCATCCACTCCGGATTCCATGGGTGACTATTCTGCTTTAGCCTTCGATGACTCTGAAGGTTTGGTCAATCATGCTGAGTACGAAGTTGACGAAGATTGTGAAGTGCCGGGAGAGTTAGCCAGACTTATACAACAAGAAGAGAGGGCCATTCTGCCTCATGAAGAGTTGCTAGAAACCATCAAATTGGGGACAGAGGAAGACAGGAAGGAAGTAAAAATGGGTGCCAACCTGGAACCAAATGTCAAGGAGTGCTTGGTGCAATTGTTGAATGATTATGTTGAAATCTTCGCCTGGTCTTATAAAGACATGACAGGGTTAGACACAGATATCGTGGTTCACCGTCTCCCTACAAGAGAAGACTGTCCACCGATCAAGCAAAAGGTTCGCCGAATGAGGCCTGACATGTCTGAGAAGATTAAGGCTGAAGTAATGAAGCAATTCAACGCTGGCTTTCTGGCTGTTACCTCCTATCCACAATGGGTTGCTAACTTCGTGCCCGTGCCTAAGAAGGACGGCAAAGTCAGAATGTGTGTGGACTATCGGGATTTAAACAAGGTTAGCCCTAAGGACGATTTTCCACTGCCGCATATCGACATTTTGGTTAATAACACAGCTTAGCACAAAGTTTTTTCCTTCATGGACAGATTCTCGGGATATAACCAGATCAAAATGGCCCACGAGGACATGGAGAAAACTACTTTTTTCAAGCAATGGGGTACCTTCTGCTACAAAGTGATGCCATTCGGACTGAAGAATGCAGGGGCAACCTACCAACGCGTCATGGTAGCTTTATTTCATGATATGATACATCATGAGATCGAAGTTTATGTAGACGACATGATAGCTCGATCACAGACAGAAGAAGAACACCTTGGTCATTTGCAAAAGTTATTCGCCGGGTTGAAGGAGTATAAGCTCAGACTGAACCCAAGCAAGTGCACTTTTGGAGTTAGGTCGGGTAAAATTTTGGGATTTATTGTCAGCAACAAAGGCATTGAGGTTGATCCAGCTAAAGTGAAGGCTATACAAGAAATGCCTGCCCCCCCCCCCCCCCCCCCCGTACTGAAAAGGAGGTTAGAGGATTCTTGGGACGCTTAAACTATATCACAAGGTTCATCTCTCACCTGACATCTACCTGTGAGCCAATCTTCAAACTGCTAAAGAAAGATCAGGTAGTTGAATGGAACAATGATTGTCAAGTTGCTTTTAATAAAATCAAGGAGTATTTACTAGAACCTCTTATTATGATGCCACCCGTCGAAGGAAGGTCGTTAATCATGTATCTGACAGTTTTAAATAACTCAATGGGGTGCGTGTTGGGCTAACATGACGAGTCTGGCCGAAAAGAGCATGCCATTTATTACCTTAGCAAAAAGTTTACCGACTGTGAGACTCACTACTCACTGCTCGAGAAAACTTGTTGCGCTTTGGTATGGGCTGCTCGCTGGCTAAGGCAGTATATGTTGACTCATACCACCTTGCTGATTTCCAAAATGGATCTGATCAAGTATATCTTCGAGAAGCCTGCTTTATCTGGAAGAATCGCTAGATGGAAAATGATCCTGATAGAGTATGAAATCAAGTATACTACCCAAAAAGCTATAAAGGGGAGTGTACTAGCTGACCATCTAGTTCATCAAGCCGTCGAAGATTACCAATCTATGAGATTCGACTTCCCTGACAAGGACATCATGACTTTGGACAACATCAAAGGTAACGGACCGTATGACGGACCCGAACAAGGATCCCGATGGACCCTGTACTTTGATGGTGCTTCAAATGCACTTGGCAACGGCATCGGTGCGGTACTCATTTCTCCGGAAGGTTGCCATACACCCTTCACTGCCCGACTTTGTTTCAGCTGTACCAACAACATGGCCGAATATGAAGCTTGCATCTTTGGTCTCAAGGCTGCTATAGACTTGGGAATCAAATCTTTGATCGTATTTGGGGACTCGGCTTTGGTTATCAGTCAAGTCAAAGGAGAGTGGGACACTAAACATCCTAATCTTATCCCATACAAAGAACATGTCCTGACGTTGTTGCCTCATTTCGAGCAGATTACTTTCGAGCACTTTCCGCGAGAAGAAAATCAGCTAGCAGATGCTTTGGCTACAATGTCTTCCATGTTTAAACTCAACTGGGATAACGAGGCTCCCCAAATTACCATCGAGCGAATGGACGAACCTGCGTACTGTCATGAGATTAACACCGAAGAAGTAGTGGAACAACCCTAGTTTCATGAAATCAAAAGGTATCTCCAGACTAGAGAATATCCTGAAGGAGCTTCAGTCAATGATAAAAAGTTCTTAAGGAGATTTGCTGCCAAGTTCTTCCTAAGCAATGGCATCCTTTATAAGCACAGCCATGATTGTGTTCTACTTCGTTGTGTGGACAAAGCTGAAGCAGAGTTGATCATGACCGATATACACAGTGGTACATTTGGCACCCACTTGAGCGGATATATGATGGCTAAAAAGATTCTAAGGGCAGGCTACTACTGGTCTACCATGGAAGCTGATTGTCACCAACATTCTCGTACTTGTCACAAGTGCCAAGTCTACGCCGACAAGGTACATATTCCTCCTGTTCCTCTCAACGTTCTGACAGCTCCTTGGCCATTCGCAATGTGGGGCATTGACATGATTGGAGAGATCAAGCCTACAACATCCAATGGACATCGCTTCATCTGGTGGCTATTGATTACTTCACCAAATGGGTCGAGGCAGCTTCCTATGCCTCAGTTACAAAGAATATGGTTGCCCGCTTCATCAAGCAGAACCTCATATACCGGTATGGTGTCCCCGACAGGATCATCACAGACAACGGTACAAATTTTAACAACACTATGATCACCGCTCTATGCGAACAGTTCAATATTTATCATCACAATTCATCTCCCTACCGACCGAAGATGAATGGTGTTATTGAAGCCGCGAACAAAAATATTAAGAAGATCATTCAAAAGATGACAGTCACCTACGAAGACTAGCATGAGATGTTACCGTTTGCTCTGCATGGATATCGTACCACGGTACGTACTTCAACAGGGGCAACCCCATTTTCTTTGGTATATGGCATGGAAGTTGTTCTACCCATGGAAGTTCAGATTCCTTCATTGAGGATTATGAAGGATGTCGGTTTGAGTGAAGACAATTGGATTCAGACCCGGCTTGATCAACTTAACTTAATCGATGAGAAGCGACTTACTGTTGTTTGTCATGGTCAGACGTATCAAAAACAGATGATCAAGGCTTTCAACAAGAAAGTCAGGCGTCAAGTATATCAAGTCGGAAATCTTGTAATCAAGCAGATCATCTTACCGCAAAGTGATCCCAGGGGCAAGTGGACTCCTACTTACGAAGGACCATTTGTAATCAAGAGCATATTTTCTGGTGAGGCAATGATTCTGACCACCATGGACGGCGACGACTTGCCGCACCCTGCTAACGCAGACATAGTCAAGAGATACTACGCATAAAACGACCCGACAAGTTGAAAACCCGAAAGGGCGACTTGGGCAAAAATGGGTATCCCGGTGAATTGAAAACCCGAAAGGGAGGTTCAGGCAAAAATTAGGGATAAAACAAAAAATCTCTGTACACCCGGCAAGTTGAAAACCCGAAAGGGCGACTTGGGCAAAAAAGGGTTTCCCGGTGGATCGAAAACCCGAAAGGGCGGTCCAGGCAAAAGTTAGGGAATTAAAGCGTATGACTATGTCTCGTCGGATCACTTTAAGAACAATCTTTTCACCAACAAGCTCCAAGATTCTGACCAATCCAATCATCTACGAACGAAGCAACGAATGGACAGATACTCAAAGTTGTGAAGGCTATAGCAGAATGGGAACCCTATGGAATTGTTACACATAGCCATCTTTTTGTATAAATTTTTTCTCAATTTTTACGGTAACATTCTCCTACTAGGATGTCTGTCTCCCTTGTACAAAGATACTTACAAAAATTAATACAAATATGCTTCAAAGTACATAAATTTGCTTTCCTTTCTTTTTCTTTTTTTACACTTATGTTTTATTTGAAAACGTCCAATGTTTTGTTAAATAGGCATATGCATTTGAATATAATCACTGCTTACCAATAAAACGAAATTGGGAAAGGATAATCACTGATAGGTTGAAGGTGTAGGAAGATATCTTTATGCCATTCAAGAAGAAATCCCCTGCATTACTTTGTTCAGATCCTCAACAAGGCTAAATTTGGAGTATATTTCCCCAGCGAAGTTAAGCTTCAAGATTCGTAGCGGAGCCAGTACAGTCTAGAACATTGATTCCCCAGCTGAGTTAAGTTCTAAAATTCCCATCAGCGTTAAGCTTCGAGATCCCCAGTGGAGCCGGAAAACCCTGAAAATCCTATCCATAGCGGAGCCAGAATAGTGAACATTTCCCCCACGGAGTTACCTTCCAAAATATTGAAGATTCTCGATCCCGTTTCTCTAAGTAGAAACCTCCCAGGTCTTAACTCCCCAATAGTGATTTTCCCTGTTTTCCAGGAAAGTCATGAAAGATCCTCATTCCCTGCAGAAGTTGTCAGAACCCTTGTAAATCCCCACAGGTCACCAAGGATTTTCAATCTCCAGCATTGGTCCTAGGATTTCTCATTCTCAACAATCAAGAGCTTTAATCCCCAAGCAGTCAGCAAGGATTTCTCATCTTCAGTAATCAAAGATTTTTGGAATCCACAGCATTGGTCAAGGATTTACTTTCCCCGACAGCAATCAAAGATTTCATTATCTCTAGTTATCAAGGATTTATTTTCCTCAGTAAGACAGCTACTCGGCTTACAGGCGCATCCATTAAATTCATATATCATAAACGTTGATGAAATATTATCCATTGCATCATACATATCATGCAACATAAACTCTATGTTTTAACTAACATTTTACCCTTTTCAGGATAAGATTAAAAGGCTATCGTAAACAATTATTCAGATACAGTACAGATACACCCTAGACACAGCGATTATTCTACAACTCATTCAGACTTCAGCAATCCGATACATACTAGATACGCTCCAGACACGGCAGCCATTATATCTCTCATTCAGATTCAACTATCAACCACAAGTTCAGATATGTTCCAAACACGGATACCATTCTGGCATTTACACCAGCAGTTTGATTCTCCACAGTGCAGTCGTCACGGAAATCATTCTGTCATTTATTTAGATCTCAATTACAGTCTCAGATACACTCCAGACACGAAAGTCATTCTGCTACTCATACAGATCTCAACTTCAGATACAGTCCAGATACGCTCCAGACACGGTTTCCATTCTGTCACTCATTCGGAATTTATCCCCAACCCAGAGATGCTTCATACACAGATGCTTCTCTGTCGCCCATCCAGAATTCAGTACAATACAGATACACTCCAGACACGACAATCATTCTGATATTCATTCAAAGTTCAAATATAGTTACAGCTCAGATACGCGCCAGACACAGACGCCATTATTTTGCTCATACAGACTCAATCTCCAGATACAGTTCAAATGCATTCCAAACACGGATACCATTTCGATGCTCATTCTGCTGACCTACAGCATTGCAATTCAACAAAGATTCTTGGATAGCATCTTTAAGCCCATCTCCAGCAAGATTCTACCATCTCCAAATGGCATCTTTAAGCCCATTCCCGCATCTATGTTTTGACGAGTGCAAATTTACGGGCACTCTAGTGTCCAATCCTCTTTTACCTTCGAATCGCGAAAGGCAAACTTGCCAATCTAACTCTTCAGGTTCAAGAAGATTGAACAGGGGCAACTGTTGTACCCCAAAATTTTCCCTCTCATTTCATCATCATTTTCTCAATCACAAGACTCTTGCAACTCAAGATCAAGCTAGGGTTTGCTCTGCTCAAGACACCTCCTTACACTATTGACCTAAATTATGGTTTGAGTTTGCACAAGGACGTTTTGACCTAAAATGCCCAAAGTGACTTTCATACTTCATGTTGGACTCACAAGTTTGTCCATACCAAGTTTCAAGCCTTGATTCAAATTTTTGCCCAGTCAATTGGACAGTTGACCTAGAAATCAGCTGTATTGGGGAAAAAGTCAACTGTGGCCAATTGACAGTCAAACCTCATTAAATTTGACCCACATCAACATTATGGACTCATATGAACCATTTGATCAAGTTTGGATCACAATTCCACAAGAAATTTGATCAGACCACCAAAAGGGCAAAATGGTCATTTTTAGGGTTTTGACTGCACAAAGGCAATTTTTGCCTGTTTGACCTAACCAATGGCAAATCAAGCTCACACATGGACTCAAGAACTCAATGAAATTGTCTTGACCCATTCAACAAGTTCAAAAGATCTCAAATGCATAGGATTGACAGATGAATTTTTCAGTCAACTCATCAAAATTTGACTGTATACTAAAAAGTCAAACTTTGACTTTTTGGTCAAAATCAAGTGCCAAGGGTCATTTTTCATCAAGACATGTCAAATTATGAGACTTGTTCATCAAGAAACCCAAAAATGCAAATTAGGATTTAAAATGGAAAAATTTCATAACTTAGAAATTTTCTAAGTTATGAAATTTTCTTATTTTTTCCTAACTTTGTCCTATTTTTTCACCAAGATGCAAATGGATTCAAACAAAACTTGCAACATGAAAGTTTTACTCCATCACAAAGTCTACAACTTTGACTCACAAAGTTTTCTCAAAATAGGCTTGTATCTCAAGTTATGATTTTTGGAACAAGGGTACCTAAAACTTTTAACTTACAGAAATTTTGCCCTAATCTAGGCAGGATTTTGACCCATCTTCTTGGCCACTTTTCACATGGTTCCACTTGGATTTTCAAGTTGCATTTCAAATATGGATTATAGTACATGTTCCAAGCTTTCCAAATTGTCCAAGAACTCCTCCAACACCCTTGTGGTTATAGAGAATCGAATGCTTGAAGTTGGCAAAAACTCACTTTGATCCATGGCCAATACATGTCCATACCAATTTGCAAATCCGATCTAGCTAGCTTGGTTCACAATTACAGGCCTCAAAACCAGTTTGTACTCCATAATTTAATGCATAACCATTGAGCTAAGATATTATCTTGGTCATTTGGACATTGCATACAAGATTAAGCCCTAAATGGTAAAAGGTATATTGCCATTTTTGCAAAAGGTTACTTTATGTCAAAACACTAAGCCTTGAGCCTTGAATAAAATCTGATACTGCAAACCAAATCCATGAATTAGAGGGGCCAAGAGTGTTGTGTGCAGGGTGATAGGAGGGCATGTACATAGCTCTAACATCACTTCCACACTCTTGCTTCAAGAAGAAGAAAAGTTGCAAATCACATGCCATCTCTCACATCTGTTAAAACCAACTTACACAAACATTGCAAACAAGTTTGATACCTCCTAACAAGCCAGAAACACGACCCCTTTGCCTCTCAAACTCCATTGTACACAGAATCACTGTTTTTCTGTAAAACAGGGCAAACCCTGCAGAACCATCTCCATCTCCATTCTCCCTCGTGTGTTTTCCTCAAATTTGTTCCAATACCTTCCACTCAACTCACCTGAACTATCCCATGCCTCCATTGCTAGCTGTAACACCATTAACACAGATTGCCATTTTTGTTTCAAAGCTTTGCAGGTTGAGTTCTGTAGCACGATTCAAGCCGTTTCAAAACAAAGTAAGCATTGGGAAAGCTTCCTTGGACCTCAGGCAAGCTCAAAAGAAGCTCAAGCACCCTTGAAAGTTGCTGCATTGCCCAACTCGAAGTCAACTGAAACAGGTATTTCATGAACTTCTATCTCTCTATTTAGGAAGAGTTAGACTTAGGTTTGTGAATGAAAGATGTTGTATTCATAGCCCTGAAGCCATACATATGCTTAGTTTGCATTTATATTAATCGTGCTAGGAGAATTTTGTACATGAACTTTCTGAAAAAACTAGGTTAAGAATTAGGGCCAGAGAAATTCTCTCTGGTCTTTGAGAGTTATCTTAAGTTTTTTATATGGTTGAATTCGTTGTTTGATGCTCTACAAGTTTCATGTTATGAGTTTTGTCAAAAAATCAAAGAATCAGGAGATAGCCATTGGTGTACAGAACGCGCATTTTTGTGAACAAGAGGAAGAAGATGAAGTCTGACTGGGTTGGGCCTGGTTGTTTTTACTCTTTACACATGCATTTTCAGTTTACACCCCCCTGGCCCATTTATTTGTACATTGGTCATTTTTGCATTTTTATTTCATTTTTGATTTTGATATTTTATTTTCTAACATAAAAATACTTAAAAATTTTATTTTCATAAATTTTTGCATTTATTTGGATTTTATTTTAATTATTACTAGTATAAATATATAAATCATTTATTTTCTTTTTATCAAAAACCTAAAGAATAATGTAAAATATGTTTATTTTCATTTATCATTTTTTATTTACATTTGAAAACATTTTCTTGAATATACACCTTTTTTGTAAATGATTAATTTTTATTTTTATATATTTGAAAACATGTTAATATATATATATATATATATATATATATATATATATATATATATATATATATATATATATATATATATATATATATATATATATATATATATATATATATATATATATATATATATATATATATATATATATATATATATATATATATATATATATATATATATATATACTTATATACTTTATTTTATTAAATAATTAAGACAAAAATACAAAAATATTACATTTTTATTTTTATTAATATTTTGCACTAAAAATATCTTTTTTTGCAATATACTTTTATTTTTTGTATAAATTAATATATTATTGTATATAATTAATAAATAATACTATTTATTTAAGAATTAGGGTTTTTTTCCCTAAATAACAAAATAATTAAAATTGACTTTTTTTATTTTTATTTACACTTCACATTAAAAAATACTTTTTCATATATAAAAAACATTTTTTTGCAAAATACATTTTATTTGACATTTATTTGTTGTATTTTATTTAATTATTGTACATTTAAATATTGCCTTGTACGTTCAATTTGGTTGTAATAACTTAGAATTTAATTTCTTGTCAAATACCCCCAATTCAAATTTGTACCCCCTCCCTATATCATGTTGTAATAGTGTAGCATTTAAATTCTCGCACATTTAAAAGCTTCCAATTATGCCATGCTTAGACTTAGGGTTTGTATGCAAAAAAAATCAAATTAACAAATAGCTTGACCTAATTCAAGATAACAATGCATGAAAAACAAACATAATGCACACTTGCACCCCTAGGGTTACAATCCACTTGTTGCCTTCAAAAATGGGCCATGGTTGCATGTCAAGTACTTTGGCAAAACAAAAACAAACAAAAAGATCATAGTCCCTCGATGATGCTATCTTGGTTGCCTAATCAAAATGATCAAGTCCCTCAAGAAAATTGCCAAAAATACTTGACACAATTGCTATCATGGTCTATACGATGACCCGCGCCTGTCCCGTTTAACATCCTAACACAAGGTTGTTCACCAAATACAATGGTGAAGCAACACTGTTAAAAGGGTTAAAAACATAAGAAAGATCTTTGAGTAAAATAGGGTAGATAGCTCTTAGTTACTTGATCAAAACTTGGAAAAACATCATTGCTATCTTCAAAACACACTTCACAACACAATTTCAAAAACCCTACTTTCAAACATTGAAAACTTTTCAAAAGCCAAAAACACCTTTGTATACATTCAAACAAGAATCATTACAAAGGTTGCCACAACGATGACCTCTTTTCAAAACATCTTTCAAAATCACACACAAAGCACCATTTCAAACAATTGAAAAGCACCATTTCAAACAATTGAAAAGCAAAGCAAGTGATCTAAGCAAGTAACTAAGAGCCCATGGATAACCATGGATAGAAAGGGTGCTAATACCTTCCCTTTATATAATCTACTCCCCGAACCCATGAAAACATCTCAAAGGTCTTTCCTGTGCTTTTTGACCTTTCCTTAGGATAAAATAAAAAGTTGGTGGCAACTCTTGCTAAACCGAAACATTTGCAAACACAAACGCAAAATCCCAAGTCAGTTCTCCCACCGTATCACAATGAGCCATCACCATTGATTACCATTATAAGAATAAATGGACCATTCTCGATGGCATCCCATATTTCTTCTCCTTGTGCTTCTAGATGTGCCTTCATGCGTATTTTCCAAAAGTCAAAATATTCACCACAAAATAGAGGAGGCTTGTTGTTACTACCGCCATCTCTGAAAACGAGATTTTTATTTGCGGAAGCCATTCTGGATCTTTTAGGAACAGGTTACCTATAACCTGCTCTGATGCCAATTGTAAGTACGAAGTGCGCCTTAGAGGGGGGGGGGGTGAATTAGGTACTTTAAAATTTTTCTGGTTTTAGTGATGATGGATATTATTTTTCTGGTTTATGGTGAGTTTTTGAAAGAGTAAAGTGCAAAAAAATAAAGAGACACAAGTGATATATCCTGGTTCCCCTTACATTCCGAGAGTACTCCAGTCCCCTTTCAACATGAAAGAGATTTCCTTATTGTGGCAAACTTAAACAAGAACTACCCAAAACCAAGAATAATCCTCTTGGATCAAGAACGATCCTCTTGGATTTTCACTATATAAACAATGAGAACAATCCTCTCAAAATGACTTTACTTGTATCCAACAATCCTGGAAAAACAAGATTTATAAAACCACTTAAACTTATTTTCAACAATCCTGAAAAATAAGCAAGTATATAGCAATATTTGATTTGAGTGAGTTTGAGTAGAAATGATCACTTTGAGTTATTTTATCAATGAATTGATCTTCTATTCCAATAATAATAGTATACAATGACTCAAGATATATAATGCTCAAAGTTTTCTGGTTAACAATATGTGAAAGTGTGCAGAAAACTTGTGTATGAAAATGTATAACAGCTTGAGTTTGATTTTTGAAAATTCAGAAAATATGATTGGAAGAGGTACTTAAAATTATTTTGAAAATGAGTATATATGTTCATAACACCCTTTTTAAACAGCATAAAATTATGTAAATGAATCATGAACAATTGCCAAGATTGAGTGAAAGGTTTTCATGAATTGGTGTTATGAACAGGCATGAGTAAAGCTGCTGTTTTTCAAAATCGTTTAGCATGCAATCGATTGCACCCTTGTGTAAATCGATTGCACGGGGTTTTAACACCTAGAAATTCAAATATTTTGAGTTACCACTCGATTGCACAAGTGTGTAAATTGATTGCACTTGAAGTCAGTAGCAAAAATTGATTGAGAGCAATCGATTGCACAAACATGCAAATCAATTGCACTTAGAAACAGTAGCAAATGTTTTGAAAAATTGAAGCATGCAATCGATTACACCAATATGCAAATCGATTGCACCCAAGTAAAAATTGAATTTTTGCTTAGAAAAACTTATGTAAAGGTTTGGACAATATAAAATGTTTCTTTTGACCATTTGTTGCACCCCAAAATTTGCCCTCCTAATTAATTATATTTGGATTAGGCCTAGAATTACATTCATATCTTTTCATTAGGTCATTAACATACATTTGCATTCAATAAAGAGCTTGAGGTTCGAAGTTCAGTGGTTGCACGATATTAGGGTTTCGCAGCGGTTAAGGTGTTCATATCCAATAAAGCCCGATCCTTCTGATTATCCTTCAAGCAGTGAAATGTGGAATTGGGATTGCAACCTATGCTTATTGAGGGTTCTGTTCTCTTCAAATTAAGGGGGTTATTACTCATTCAGATGCATTCAAGACAAGAGTCAGAGTTTTTCTCCACAAGTTTTTGCTTGTCAGCATTTCATCAACCAAGGTTCATTAGGTTTTTAAGTCATGGCCATCTTGGTCATATTTCTTTATGTATTCCTATATTCATTTCCAAGTTATTCTACAAGGTCATATAAGGTCTACTAGATCAGACATTCATTATCTCCTTGTGTTCAACATCATCCTTTGATTAGAGTTTATTTCTCTAAATCATGTACCATTCAAGAGAGGTTTCTATGTGAAGTTGTGATTATCAGGCAAGGCTATCATCAGGGGATGTCGTTCATGAATAACCAGGGTTTCAATTGATATATCTTTGGAAAATAAGAAGGAAATCATTGCTTGAATCTATAGTCATGTGGGCAACAACTCTAGATTCAGTTGGACCTTCTTCACGGATTAGGGTTTGTATGCCTTATAATGCAAACATCTTCATTTGGTCGATTGGCTTACTTGCAATATAATCTATTTTCTTCGGATTTCATTTCAATGCTTTGAGATCAAAATCTAACAGCTTTGTGTGGAAGATTAGGATTTATATCCTATCATACTTGGGTTTACCAAGATCTTCAATGGAGGTTCATGGGATGATAAGGCGTGATATAAGGATGGCATTGTAAATTCATTAAGATCAAGGCAGTTTGGTTCTCTTATTGTTTGTTATACGAGATTGATGGGGATCAACGTGTTGGATCCATTCTCTCACGAAGGACAGAGGGTGATGTTAGGGACCATTTGGTTCATGGTCATCAATTGAAGATTGGGCTCACTTCATGGCCTATGATATAGGCCATTTGCTTTAGGGTTCATTCAAGAAGGTGGAATTCTAATTACGGAGTTTGCTTTGGATTATTTCAAGAGAAATATCATGGGAATTCAAGTTTTATTCAAGAATTGGATTAAAGTTCATTTACCAAGCATGCAAGGTTAGAAAGGGATTCATGTAGATTTCTTGAGAAAAAAGTTATTTGGAATTTAGAGCAAATATCAAGTTCATTATGATTAAGGGCATTATCATTCTCAATTGTTTGATCGTTTGTATTGCAAGTTAGCTTGAAGGTGGGAAGTAAAATTAAAGTTTTCTTCAAGAAATGGAACTTTGTGAGATCACTGGTTATCGAGTCAAAGGCTTATAGATTGAATTTCAAAATATTAAATCATGATTCAAAGAACAATTTTGGTGGGTTCATTATTATGCTTGTTGCTCGCAAGGCAAACGGTTACTAATTGATTGGTTTTGTTAATTAAAGATTGGTTTAGAATTGTTCATCCAAGTTTCATTTGTGTTCCAAGTTAAGATTCAAAGGAAATTCATATGGAATACAAGTTGTAGGTTGCAAAAACCACCATGGTTCATTCAAGTTCACCTCTGATTCAAATTTTATTGCAATTTGAAAGTATATCCCAAGGGATTGTCTCGTTACATTCACCAAGGCACATTGAAAAATGGAAACATGCCTTCACCGTATGTTGCTTTCGGCTAATTGAGATACGTAAGGAGCATATATTTTTGAGATAAAATTACAAGTTGAAAAATCCGGATAACATTCTTCATACAATTTTCAATGTTCATTCAAAATTCAAGTTTGAACCAAACCCCCATAAACCTCTTTCTGCTAATAGCTTTTTGATTCAAAACTTGAACATAAACTCTTGGTTCAAATAATTCCAATAGCCAAAAGTCATCACCATTTAGATTATCAAAATAAACCATTACAAAATTATCAAGGAATAATTATACAAATTTTTTGGTTCCAAGCCTAATTCTAAACCTATTCTTCAAGCCTTCGAGCTGCCTCGTTTCATCTTCATGTTTTAACCTTCTCTTGCTCCCTTCAAAAGTTTTCCCCAAGCTCCTAGAACCAAATAGAATTCCTAACAATGATCAGCCCTGCACAATTGGAAATTCAGTCCAGAAATTAGCATCACAAAACCAATCAAAGAGGGAAGCATAATGGTAAATCAAAAGTTTCAAGAAATTCAAAATCTGCAGCGGCTCAGATGATAAATGGAGAATCACTGAATGCATCGGCCGTAAACAACTGCCGTTATGACAGTTCATTAGGATTGTTAACCAAGAAATTTGTAAGTTTGATCCAAAATGCTAAGGATGGTACCCTTGATCTAAATAAAACTGCTGAGGTTTTAGAGGTTCAAAAAAGGAGAATTTATGACATTACAAATGTTCTTGAAGGAATAAGATTGATATAGAAAAACTGAAAGAAAGAGAAGTCACATTGCTCAATGAGAAGGGTGTATTAATCAACAAGGTTGAGAGCTTACAGACCGTTGTCAATTTGAAGCATCGGGAGATAGAAGACCTTGTTGAATCGAATCTTATAGAAACAAGGGAATTAGTGTTGGAGGTGGATGATGTGATTACAGAGGTCCAGTTGGCGATGAAGGAAAATTTTACCTCTTTAGCTTGTGATATAGAATTCTTAAAGTCTCAATTTATATGTTCCACTAAGTCGATACAACCATGGCTTGAGAAGATCTGGTCATAGATAGTTAATAAAGATTGTGCGATATATGTACTACATCTCTGTCATATGAGTGTTCTTCTGGAAACAGTAATGGAAATGCATGCAGCAAATGGCTTGCTTTCGCATGGCTTGTGTGAATCAAACTCTGTCATAAGTGATCTGAAGGAGCATAATTGTAGAACAAGGGAAGAACTAGAAATGTGCATAACCTTGAAAGGGAAACTGCTTGCTGATATCCAGAGTGGTTTTGATTGCATCAGTAGGAAAGAAGTGGAAGCTGGAGAGATCACCATCAAGCTAAACACTTTTGCTAAAAAATTATCAGATCTACAGCTTCAGGAGGAGATGATGCTGCAAAGGTCTAATGAAATGGGATCCCAACTTGCTATGTTAATGAGGGAATTGGATCTGAGTAATACTGATCTTGTGGTATCCCTTTTAGATCAAGAGAAAACTAACCAAACAGAAAGCTAACAACAAAAAAACCACTAACAGTTTTTCTCTAACCGTTTCTAACTTTTAACCAATTAACAGAACTCAACAAAATTTTAAACAAACTAACAAAATCACTACTACCTGCTCACTGAATCCATCTACACCCTTCATCTCATAACAAACTCCTTCAAATCCAAGGGCTCTCAATGTTCCTCAATCTAACTACCTTCAAGCTTCAACATCTATATGACTCAGCTTCACTCTCTTAATTCAGTTTTAGAACCCGCCATTCATACGATTCATCCACAAAGAGGAGCTATCAGAAACTCACCAAAAAGGAACTCTCTCTGAAATCTCAGAAATCTCTCCGAACCTTTTTTCACCTCCATCAACTTTCTTTCATCTTCATCTCTTCAAGTTCACTTCAATTCATCATCACCACCTTCTTCTTCCACCACTGCACCATCATCCTTCAACTTCTGCAACACCTTTAATCTTCAACTTTTCTTTTTTATATTTCATCATCATCAACAACTAGCAACTCTGATCAAGCTTCAACCAAAACACAGCTATGCACTGAATCGCACAAAACATATGCAATCAAGAACAACAACAAGGCGCAGAGAAACAAACGCGCGAAGAAGAGAAGAAGAAGAAATTAGTGAAGAATTTACCTCTGGATTTCTCATCTTCGCAATAGTGTTGAAGAATAACCAGACTCGTCTCCAGTAGGTAACACCTTATAATCTCTTCCATTATCATATAATGTGTTTAGTTGTTCTATTGAATTGATGAGGAAATGAGAAGTCGAATCAGAATCGGATGAGATAGAAGGAGATGGAATTGGAATTTAGGCAGTGAGACGAGGTTATGGTTAAAAGAGATCAAGAAACAATGAGAGGCGGATAATGACGATGACGCTGTGAGAATTGTTATCGGAGAAGGTGATTTGACTAGCGGCGCCGTTGGGAGATCGAAGAAGAAGGAGGATTTTTCGGGAAGTCCAACCGTCATCCCCTTCTTAACCCTAATCCACACATTTTGTTTTAATTTTCATTTGAGATTTTATTATTATTTTTGATAATCATACTGAAAAATATAATAAAAGATCTGGATGGTAGTATTGTTGCGCCTGGACCCAAAACGGGCTTTGCTCTTAGGCCCACGTACGTTTTTTTTCTGAAGCCTGATTGATATTACAACAAAAAAACTTCTTGTGGACCAGTTCCGAGTTGGGCTTAGAGTTGGTTCGCTTACTGTATCTCCTGTTCCCAGATTGCACCCCATGGGTTGTTTCTTACTATTTGCAATTTATTTTGAATAATTTTGATTATAGTTTAGACTTGTTTTAATTTTCTTCACAAAATAAAAATAATAAAAATCAGTAAAATTTGTTAGATTTTTCTTATTTTGATTTTTAGGAATTAATTCATGGTTATCTGATTATTCGAAATTCATGATTCACCTTTGCTTGTTGAGATTTAAATCTTATGCAGGTTTATTATGCGATATGCGGATATGCTTGAAATTTCTATCGTGATTTATTTTCACATCGATGATGCTTCAACACTTATTTCGAGCATTTGATTTCTAACTCTTTTCTTTGTTGATGCTAGCAACTCACGAGATCATCGGGTTTCTTTGCTTTTTGCTTTGCTCTACGGGCTAGTACTCGTTTGGTATATTTTCTTTCTACTTTCACCCTGCATTTATCGCTTCCCATAGATTGTGTGAAGTATGATAACATTAGGTTTATAAATAGGCTAGTATCCCCTTGTTTTTTTTTCTTTTGCATTTGTACTAAAGCTAAAAAACTTCTTTTCCTTACGAACTTCAAAATACTTAAAAAAATTTACTGACTAGAATCGTGCCTTTGTTGAACATGGAAGATGATAAGTGGGTCTCTTCTCGATCTTATCGTTTTTCCATTCTAAGCCTTGGCATGGTTCAAGTCTCAAAGACTCATCTCATGAATAAGTAGAGAAATGGCTAAAATCTCTCTCTTGAGATCAACTAGCTATTATCTACAAAAAAAAACACTAACCAATACAAACTCTTTTTTTGCCTTCGGGCCTTTCTTTCAAACTTTTTTCAAAAGAGAATGTTAATTCACTTCTGTGCTGACGCGTAAGTCTCCAAAGGTCGAGTTGCGACAGAAGGCGAAATTAATATTGTTCACTAAAAAATACAAACCAACAAAAAAACATATGAGTCAAACTACGGCTGCTCTGATTCCTTAAAAGGGATACGTAGGCATTGGGGTAGGGCCCGAGCGAGCATAACTTTATTTTTCCCTACATTATTTTCTCTTTTCTTTTGCATGCATTCCCTGTACAGTTTAGATATAGATTAGACACACCCTTTGATTAGAACAATAAGAGTGGATACCGTAGAGTACTACTGGCGTATGGGGTGCTAATACCTTCCCCTCGCGTAACAGACTCCCTTACTTGTATCTCTTGGTCGTTCGACCTTGATTTCACCCTTCTCAGGTTTACTCGATGTTTACCTTTCCCCTCTTATGGGATAAAAAACGTTCGATGGAGACTTCATTGATTTCATTATCAGTTGATTGTTCAACCGTTGTTTCAGCTGGCGACTTCACTGGGGATAGGTCGACCAAATACTGGTCCATCCCGGAGTCGCTCCTAGCTCTTGCTTTCTTTTCTTTGGGTGTTTATTTTTATGCTTTCAGTTTATTCGTTCATTCAGTATATACATGTGCATATGTATGTATTACATTTTACTGTCTTCCATATACTGCTGTTATACTGGATCTGTTTCTTGTTTGGGTGGGGATGTTACTATTGAGGTAAAAGGCCCAATACCCAGGCCAGAGTGCACTAGGACACTAGTAATAGAGTGGGGGCATGATGGCTATAGGACGTGGTTCGATTAGTGCAGGCATGTCATATACCATGCTCGGATGAGGTTTAATTGGAGGTACCTTCATCATGCACGTCTATATTGCGATGGTTTTACTTTAAGGCGAACCCGTGATTTTTCGAGTTACCATTGTCTTACCCTGACCTAGTCTTCACTCGTGAGCAGGGAGGGAATTCTTATTATAGGTACAGATGGTGACTATGTTCAGATGGTTACTCATTCTCAGATGAAGACTATGATCAGGCAGTGACTATTGGTTCTAATGGTTATGTTTTGGATTTCTGTTGGTGACTTGTTCAGATGCTATATTTTGTTGGTGATTATATGGTTCTCACATTTATTTTTTGAGTTCCTGACTTTCTTACTTGGAAGTTCATTCGAGCCTTTGATCTTGGCATTCCCAGCATATTCAGAAAATGCTCAAAAGTATCTGATGTTCCAGAAGCCTTGACCTCGTACCATGGGAGATCTACCTGGTACTTGGTTCTTATATGGGCAGAAGCTATGACAAACCTTTGACTTGATGATATTCATAGGATTCAGAATAACGCAGCAATCATATTCATAAATGATGGAACCTCGATCCCATTTGATCTCATGCCTATGCATACATAATATGGTTAGCCACATGCTTAACATACATGTTCTATTATTTCCAAGGAATCATATTTGCAAGCCTTGTGTTGAACCTTTCCATCTTTTACTTACGTAAAATCAAAATCAAAGCACGTAAATTCCTTGCAAATGAAGGAAAATGACATGGCATCCATTCATGCACTCCATGCATATTCATACATTCATAACAGGTACTCGAAGATTGGGGATTCTTATTCAGACATGGTGCTCTCCTCGGAGGTTTAACAGGATTTCTCGCTCCACATGTTTAGAGATCAGTTATAGAATAACTTCGTGTGGTATACATGCAAGCTTTGGCCCGTGGTTAGAAATCTCTTCAAGCAGGAAGATAATTGATTGAAAACTCATATAAGCTAGGTCATGGAAGCTCTGATGATGATCAATAAACTTACTATCGCGACATGTTCTCTCTTCTCCTCATCTTCTTTTGGAAATTACTTTCAACCATGGAGTGCTACATAATCTCAAGTTCTTAGAACATCTTATCAGGAGATGGTTCCCATTTACTATAGGATCTTATATCAGTGCTTCGTTCTTGTTGACCAACGTCGGATGTGGTTGCCACACCGGGGCATCCGACTATTCATTCAGGGGCATTCCACAACTTTGTGTTCCCTAATTTGTTCAATAATCCCCAAGTGAATTCATGGGGTAAAGCTTTTAAGAAAAGACAGAAGATACCTGATGAGCATGCTATTACAAGCCCACTGCACTACATCCTTTTGACTCCAGCTCTGATCTTTGGGGTCTTCCTCCCACAAACAGCTCTTCTAATTGCCATACACGGGCTAGATGCGTCCCCTATTCTGGGGCACCCGATTTTGATATTAAAGACTACAAAGGGGTTAAAATATAAAACCCATCACCTGTTTGGCGTATCTTCCAAAGGTCCAATTCTTGTTTGGCCAATTGCCACACTCTTTCTCACCAGTTTATATCGATTCGCTTGGTAAAGCATTCATTTGTTCTCCTGAAAGAATCTTCTACGCGTATTATTCTGGGGCAATTGATCATTCGATTAAAGATGGTACGTCATCCAGAGACAAGGTCCAAGACGAGATCAATCCGGAGACTGTGGTGTCCAAATCATATCAAAGGGAGAATTTTCTCACTCACCTCATGCATCTTCATGCATCCATAGCAGGTACTCAGAAGATACTCAGAAGGGGAAATCCTTATTCAGAATCGGTGTTTTCTTTTCAGAACTGCAAATATTGGCTTCTCGCAACTCCATGATCAGATTCAAGTTATGGAAGAACTTCGTGGGGAATTGGACGAGATGAAAGAACAAATGAGGTTCTCGATATTAGACGTACATAATTTGGTCTGTGGACAAGAACTCTTAAAAGAAGAAAATAGTCAGTTGAAGACTCATTTGAATTTGGTTACGGAATTTTTGGGGACGATATTGGATAAAGAAGATGTTTCCATGCCTGCTACAATGGGAGTTACCATTCCTCCCCATAATTTGGAGACTTTGTTAAGTCAGGGAGTATCTCCTCCACCGCCTTGTGTTCCAGGATCTTCTCATTCGCAACCAGTTGTCACTTCCCAAGAGGACCCAAAAGGCAAAGTCCGTCAGCAAAGGCCAAAACATCCTGAACGAAAATTTTATCCTATTCCAATATTGTATGCACAATTGCTTCCTCCTCTGCTAGGACTTCATTTGGTCAAACTCTGAATATTCACTACACATGAAAGGCTCCCTCATGGCTTTGACGATATTGTTAGGTGTGAATTTCACTCTGGGGAACCCCACCATGATACTGAAGATTTCATAGCTTTTAAGCACCAAGTCCATGATCTACTTGATATAGGGATAATTCTCTTCACCCCCAAAGGTTTGAGCGTGCAAGTCAATCCGATGCTAACTACTACAAAGATTATGGTTACGCCTTCTCCTCTTCGAAGTTCAATCTCACGACTTGAGTCGCATCATCCACAACCTATACTCTCAAATAGTTCTCATCAACAACCGTTTACAAGTTCTGGAAATCAGATGGTTAATAAAAATCAGAATGTTCCACATGTCCATCCAAGTTCAGTATGCTACTCAGCAGCGAACCTATCAAAAGAGACGTATGCAACAAGATAAACAAATGGATAGGAAGCCAAAGAGGGTGTTAGACATTATTCCCATGATTCATGGCTAATTGTTCTCTCAAGTTGCTCAAGCTTTCCTTGGTGGAACTCAAGCCACTAAAGTCTGTCATTCCTCCTTATTCTATGGGTTTCAATCCTAATGTGCAATGTGATTACCATTCCGGGGCACTAGGCCACTCCATTGGAGACTACAGGCCATCCAAAGAAAATGTGTAATACCTGTTGGATGCAAAGGCTATTAATGTCAGGCCAGCCAATCAGATTTTAAGTCTCCGTTGACCCAGTAGATATCAAGACTTACAACGCATCATTTGAAGCAACAAGTCAAAACAGAGGCTAGTCTCCTCAACGTGGCATGTTCAAATTACATTGGCATTCTCATTTGTAATCTTTCTTTGTTTTGGTTCAGTACTTTCTTGTATGCAAAACTTCCTTATTTTTTAATATTAATCACAATGCATTGAATTTGTTTGTTTTGAATTAATCCATTCGTATTCACTCATTAATGTTTTTCTTTGAATTTTTTATACTTAACTCTGGTTAAATAAAGCAAAATACCTCTAGATGGAGGATGATGAGTAATATACCGAACATTTAAACGGTGTGCTTTTGAATAGGACCCTACTGACGATGTACATGCCTTGTTTCAAATTCCCAAACACCGGAGATATAAGGGAGTGAAACCCTCGTCAACCCCTTTGAGCCTTGAAGTAGGAGTTTCTTTTCTTTTCAGAAAAACCCTCACATTTAACCCGGGGCAGGGTAGATTTCAGTTAATCTGATTGGGCGTTCAAAACTCATTAAGAGTGCGCATCAAAGGAGACAACAATGGTTATCCTTTAGAAGGTTGAGAAAGAAAAAAGCCACAATGGTTAATTCTCATCTATCAGCAGCGTGCATCAATGAGAATGATATCCCAAAGAGTATCTCTCGCACATCAAGAGGTCAAAAGATGACGATACCATAATGATTATTCCTCGTCAACCAAACAGCAAGGCAGTTACATCTTTTTCAGCAAGTCAAAAAATGACTCGAAATCACACGACTGGTCCAAACTAAAAGAAAGAGATAAAAAGCCCCGCTAAGTCGAAACTTGAAAAGACAAGACACTTAGGCAAAATTCAGGGCATCCCGTTGGACTTCAAAGTCAAAATTCAAAAGGAATTTGTCCAGGAAAAAGTTAGGGAATACAAAAAGAAAGCGAAAGCGTGAAAAGCGAAAAGGGATTACCAAATAAAAATCCTCCACAAAGAATAAAGTCGTGTGACCGGACACCAAAAACTAAAAGAGGTGATTGACTGCCATATCCTCCTCAACCATAGTAAACTCCTTTTGAGGGATGAGTACTCGTATTGGTTTAACTGAATTTAGGACTGGAGAACATCATGGAGAATGGGTGGGCACCAAATATTTTGAGCCTTAAATCCTTTTTTTCCTAAAACCGTGAACCAGGCCACGTTACAACCCTTAAAAGTCCTAACTGGAGCAAGGGTTAATTTGAAAGCACACTGTAACGAGAATACGGTAATCTGACTCCTATGAGGCTTGCAAAAACTTTTGAGTTGGTATCACACTATCTTTTTAATTTCTTCCATACAAAAAGTTTTGTTTGTTTAATCTTTTCAATAAATGTTTTTAAACTTCAAAACAAATATGAGTTTTGCATTAGAATTATCATTCTTAGAATAAACATTATTTGCATGTGAGCAAGTGTTTAAACATCAAGTAAGCTTGCATAATGAGCATCAGATGAAAATTTGATCATCTCAAGGGACAAGTTGTTTCAGGATACTGTTTAAAGGTAAATCATTTGTGAGAATGGTCTTAATCTGGGGAAAATATTCTATTGACTCGGTTGAGTAAAAGAATACCAGTTTGAGGAATGATCTGAAGTAGATTGCAAAAGTTGGTCGCCCAGAGTTTTTGTCAAGCGGTGGTGCATTACTTTCAGTTGGTCCCAAGGGACGTATCGCTTCAAGTATTTTCTCGAGAATGAAGCAGTTCAAGTCGAGAAGTATGGTTATGAAGTAACCTACTTTCAAGATATAAGCCAACCACTCTAAGGTTGTGTTGTCTTCAAAACTCGGCGAGCTTCGCCTTTCTCCTTAAGCATGAGATAAAGGAAAAGATTTGACAAGATTCTGTTGAGCAAAGGCAAGCGTGTCGAATACTCCGTCGAGTAGGTATTCAACTAGTCTGAGGCATTCAAGTAGGTAAGCAGTAATGCAAAGAGAATTTGGGGTTGTTTACTCATACAAGACGTAATGGAAATATTTTCTCCCTAAGGGGATTCCTTCTCCCAGTAAAAGACATGTTGCTACTCGACAAAGATTTGTCTACCAAGGGGTTTCTCTTCTAAGATATTTTCTCCCCAGTAAAGCATCCTCATTTCTATGCAGGAGGAGAATGTTCTTTCTCCTGGGAAATGTAGAAGTTGTTTAAAGTCTAGATGATTCCTTTTCGTCGGACTGCAATTTATTTTTGCAGCATCTTCTCTAAAGTCCACTTTCTAGTGGCATTTCTCCTCGAAGTCAACATGTTGAAGTTGCAATCTTGCATCACGGTTTTTACCCTGTGATTGATAGTTCATGTATTCTTCAGTAAGGTTTTCCATTCCAAACAGGGGCATGTCGCCCCAACTTCTGTTTTTGCAAGTACTGTTGATCTTTTATGACAAAAAGCATACCAACAAATGAATCAAGAAGGGTTTGTATGCGACCAACATGAGGATTTTCGTATGAAGAGATCCAATCTCCCCAGTGGAACTATTCTTCTTTCCATAGTGGAGCAAGTGTCCTATCTTTCCAGTATGATGTGCATAGGAGTGCCAATCACAACTTGTTTCATGTTGATAGAAGACTTTATTGAGATATCACTAGTGGAGTTTCTATCCCGGGATATTTGTTTCTTCCCCAAGTGAGGGTCTTTTTCCTCCCAGTGATGTTATCCCTAGTGTGGTCTGAGTAGAATTCTTTTTATTTAAGAATTTCTATACTCCCCAACAGAAGTTATCTCCGTCAAAAATTTATATGCCAGAAGTTTCCATTCCCAACAAAGCCTTCCTCTTTCCAACAGAAAATAAAGAACTTGTTCCCCAAGAAGCTGGAACTTTGGTCAGAATTCAAGGTTTTCTTTGAAGCTGCAATTTATTTTTGCAGTATTCTCCCCAGGAAGTTAGTTCCTCAATAATTATCGATCTTAAGAGATTGGTGGTTTCGAATCTCAGTTCCCCATTGAAGTTCATATGGCATGCTCTCTACAGAAGATCAGATGTACAAGAATAATAATTCGAAAGTTCATTGTCTTCTCAGCATCCGATTATTGATGTGATTTCCCCAGTGCATTACTAAACATACATCATTACATTGTATCTACTAAAACGCGTAGCATTTCCATTGTATTGAGCATTACGCTATAAAAATTTTAAACATGCATGAGTATAAGCCAATTATGTCCACCTGTGGTAACCAGATTGTTATACGCTCAGATTTGATTTATCCCTACAACAAGCCTAGGGTAATTCTATAATGTTTCCCCATTGTAGTTTGTTTTGATTCACCACCAGTCGGGTCTTTGGTATTTCTCCATTCCCCCAGTGAGTTTGTGGTTTGCACTTGTCTTTGCAAGCCTTTGGTTATTTTACCCGTGTTTACTTTGCCGTTAGAGTGAGAGTGAGAGTCGGTGTATAGCCTTTCCCGCTTCTCAAGTATTTAAGTATCCATACTTGGTGTGTGGTAATTCAGATAATTTCCACTCTTGAAGAATTCTCCCCCCGCCTTTGGCCTGAGGGATTTTGTAATTCTTGCGTATTTGCAACCTATCGAAAGCCCAACGTGTTTTAGCAATCTTTGTTAGAGTCTGCTTCGACCAGTCTCTTTCTCTTGTAGAGTTCACCTTTGATCGGTGCTCTTTGAAGGTCCTGCTTAGTCGGTTCCTTGTTTTGGTTCATCCGTGTTAGTCGGGTCCTCCTTTCGTTAGCTTAGCTAATCTTTATATTAAGAGTCTTTCAGTATCTCTTCAAAGTCCAGTTGTCTGGCGTCTTTGTTTAGGAGAATGCGTCCTTTCTTGTTGGGGCTTTCTTCGGTTAGTCTAGTTCTTGAGTTCATTATCAACTCTAAACATTTGTTTCTTGATGATCAATTTCGCTCTTGTGTATCTAACTCTGACCAGATATGCATACCTTTATCCCTTGTGAAGTTCGCCTTTGGTTGGCGTTCCTTTGATAAAATCCACCTTCGGTTGGTATCTTTTGTTAAGAGTCCCCTTCGGATGGTCTCTTTTCATTGTTAAAGTTCGCCCTTGATCAGCGTTCTTTGCCCTTAAAATCCACCTTCGGCTGGTACCTTTTGTTAAGAGTCCCCTTCGGCTGGTCTCTTTTCAGTTGTAAGTTCGCCTTTGATTGGCGTTCTTTTCTTAGGAATCTACCTTCGGAATAGTATTCCTTGATGAAGATTCCCCTTCGACTGGTTTCTTTATCCTGAAGTCCACCTTCGGTTGGCATCCTTAAAATCCACCTTCGGCTGGTATCATTTGTTAAAGATTCCCCTTCGGTTGGTTTCTTTACCCTTAAAATCCACCTTCGGCTGGTACCTTTTGTTAAGAGTTCCCTTCGGCTGGTGTCTTTTCATTGTTAAAGATTCCCCTTCGGCTGGTTTATTTACCCTTAAAGTCCACCTTCGACTGGCGCCTATAAAATCCACCTTCAGCTGGTATCATTTGTTAAAGATTCCCCTTCGGTTGGTTTCCTTATCCTGAAGTCCACCTTCGGCTGGCATCCTTTAAATCCACCTTCGGCTGGTATCTTTTGTTAAGAGTCCCCTTCGGCTGGTCTCCTTTCATTATTAAAGTTCTCCCTTGATCGGTGTTCTTTTCCCTTAAAGTCCACCTTCGGCTGGCGCCTATAAAATCCACCTGTGGCCGGTATCATTTGTTAAGAGTCCCCTTTGGCTGGTCTCTTTTCATTGCAAGTTCTCCCTTGATTGGTATTATTTCCTCTGTAAATACATTTTCAACTGGTCTCCCTTTTGTAAGTTCACTTTTGATCGGGTTTCTATTGAGAGTCAATGTCTATTTGCATCCTCAGTAAGTTCACCTTCGATTGGTGTTCCTTCGTCAGAGCCTTCTTCGGTCGGTCTCTTTCTTGTATATGTCTAACCTTGACCTGACATCCAAGAGATTTACTCAGCTGACTATTGTAATCCAAAAAGCAAAAAAAAAAATATAATAGAAAATAAAATAGAAAATGAAAAATATGATAATACCTGACTGGCTTCGGAGCATAAATTTTCGGGTTCTTTTAAGTATTTAATCTTCTTCCACCTTGAAGGTTCGAAAGGCTGGTGCCAATCTCACCTTCAGGTCTAAGATGATTAAATAGGGGCAGCTGTTGCATCCTAAAATGTTCCCTCCTAATTTCTTATATTTGGCTTAGGCCTAGCATTACATTCATATCTTTTCATTAGGTCATTAACATACATTTTCATTCAATAAAGTGCTTGAGGTTCGAAGTTCAGTGGTTGCACGATATTAGGGTTTCGCAGTGGTTAAGGTGTTCATATCCAATAAAGCCTGATTCTTCTGATTATCCTTCAAGCAGTGAAATGTGGAATTATGATTGCAACCTATTCTTATTGAGGGTTCCGTTCTCTTCAAGTTAAGGGGGTTATTACTCATTCAAACGCATTCAAGACAAGAGTCAGATTTTTTCTCCATAAGTTTTTGCTTGTCAGCATTTCATCAACCAAGGTTCATTAGGTTTTTAAGTCATGGCCATCTTGAACATATTTCTTTCCATATTCCTATATTCATTTCCAAGTTATTCTACAAGGTCATCTAAGGGCTACTAGATCAGACATTCATTATCTCCTTATGTTCAACATCATCCTTTGATTAGAGTTTATTTCTCTAAATCATGTACCATTCAAGAGAGGTTTCTCTATGAAGTTGTGATTATCAGGCAAGGCTATCATCAGGGGATGTCTTTCATGAATAACCAGGGTTTCAATTGATATATCTTTGGAAAATAAGAAGGAAATCATTGCTTGAATCTCTAGTCATGTGGGCAACAACTCTAGATTCAGTTGGACATTCTTCATGAATTAGGGTTTGTATGCCTTATAATGCAAAGATCTTCATCTGGTCGATTGGCTTACTTGCGATATAATCTATTTTCTTCGTATTTCATTTCAATGCTTTGAGATCAAAATCTAACAGCTTTTTGTGGAATATTAGGATTTATATCCTATCATACTTAGTTTTGCCAACATCTTCAATGGAGGTTCATGGGATGATAAGGCGTGATATAAGGATGGCATTGTAAATTCATTAAGATCAAGGCAGTTTGGTTCTCTTATTATTTGTTATACAAGATTGATGGGGATCAACGTGTTGGATACATTCTCTCACGAAGGACGGAGGGTGATGTTAGGAAACATTTGGTTCGTGGTCATCAATTGAAGATTGGGCTCACTTCATGGCCTATGATATGGGTCATTTGCTTTAGGGTTCATTCAAGAAGGTGGAGTTCTGATTATGGAGTTTGCTTTGGATTATATTAAGAGAAATATCATGGGAATTTAAGTTTTATTCAAGAATTGGATTAAAGTTCATTTACCAAGCATGCAAGGTTAGAAAGGGATTCATGTGGATTTCTTAAGAAACAAGTTATTTGGAATTTAGAGAAAATATCAAGTTCATTATGATCAAGGGCATTATCGTTCTCAATTGTTTGATCGCTTGTATTGCAAGTTAGCTTGTAGGTGGGAAGTTAAAATTAAAGTTTTCTTCAAGACATGGCACTTTGTGAGATCACTGGTCATCGAGTCAAAGGCTTATAGATTGAATTTCAAAATATTAAATCATGATTCAAAGAACAATTTTGGTGGGTTCATTATTATGCTTGTTGCTCACAAGGCAAACAGTTACTGATTCTTTGGTTTTGTTAATTAAAGATTGGTTTAGAATTGTTCATCCAAGTTTCATATGTGTTCTAAGTTAAGATTCGAAGGAAATTTATATGGAAAGTCTCATTGGTTTTGTTAATTAAAGATTCGTTTAGAATTGTTCATCCAAGTCAATTTACATGGTTCATTAAAGTTCACCTCTGATTCAATGTTTATTGCAATTTGAAAGTCTACCCAAGGGATTGTCTCGTTACATTCACCAAGGCACGTTGAAAAATGGAAACATGCCTTCACCGTATGTTGCTTTCGGCTAATTGAGATACGTAAGGAGCATATATTTTTGAGATAAAATTACAAGTTGAAAAACCCGGATAACATTCTTCATACAATTTTCAATGTTCATTCAAAATTCAAGTTTGAATGAAACCCCCGTAAACCTCTTTCTGCTAATAGCTTTTTGATTCAAAACTTGAACATAAACTCTTTGTTCAAATAATTCCAATAGCCAAAAGTCATCACCATTTAGATTACCCAAATAAACCATTACAAAATTATCAAGGAATAATTATAATAATTTTTTGGTTCCAAGCCTAATTCTAAACCTATTCTTCAAGCCTTCGAGCTGCCTCGTTTCATCTTCATGATTTAACCATCTCTTGCTCCCTTCAAAAGTTTTCCCCAAGCTCCAAGAACCAAATAGAATTCCTAACAATGATCAGCCCTGCACAATTGGAAATTCAGTCCAGAAATTAGCATCAAAAAACCAATCAAAGAGTGAAGCATAATGGTAAATCAAAAGTTTCAAGAAATTCAAAATCTGCAGCAGCTCAGATGATAAATGGAGAATCACTGAATGCATCGGCCGTAAACAACTGCCGTTATGACAATTCCTTAGGATTGTTAACCAAGAAATTTGTCAGCTTGATCCAAAATGCTAAGGATGGTACCCTTGATCTAAATAAAATTGCTGAGGTTTTAGAGGTTCAAAAAAGGAGAATTTATGACATTACAAATGTTCTTGAAGGAATAAGATTGATATAGAAAAACTGAAAGAAAGAGAAGTCACATTGCTCAGTGAGAAGGATGTATTAATCAACAAGGTTGAGTGCTTACAGACCGTTGTCAATTTGAAGCATCGGGAGATAGAAGACCTTGTTGAATCGAATCTTATAGAAACAAGGGACTTAGTGTTGGAGGTGGATGATGTGATTACAGAGGTCCAGTTGGCGATGAAGGAAAATTTTACCTCTTTAGCTTGTGATATAGAATGCTTAAAGTCTCAATTTATATGTTCCATAAGTCGATACAACCATGGCTTGAGAAGATCTGGTCTGAGATAGTTAATAAATATTGTGCGATGTCTGTACTACATCTCTGTCACATGAGTGTTCTTCTGGAAACAATAATGGGAATGCATGCAGCAAATGGCTTGCTTTCGCATGGCTTGTGTGAATCAAACTCTGTCATAAGTGATCTGAAGGAGCATAATTGTAGAACAAGGGAAGAACTAGAAATGTGCATAACCTTGAAAGGGAAACTGCTTGCTGATATCCAGAGTGGTTTTGATCGCATCAGTAGGAAAGAAGTGGAAGCTGGAGAGATCACCATCAAGCTAAACACTTTTGCTAAAAAATTATCAGATCTACAGCTTCAGGAGGAGATGATGCTGAAAAGGTCTAATGAAATGGGATCCCAACTTGCTATGTTAATGAGGGAATTGGATCTGAGTAATACTGATCTTGTGGTATCCCTTTTAGATCAAGAGAAAACTAACCAAATAGAAATCTAACAATAAAAAAACCACTAACAGTTTTTCTCTAACCGTTTCTAACTTGTAACCAATTAACAGAAACTCAACAGAATTTTAAATAAACTAACAGAATCACAACCACCTGCTAACTGAATCCATCTACACCCTTCATCTCATAACAAACTCCTTCAGATCCAAGGGCTCTCAATGTTCCTCAATCTAACTACCTTCAAGCTTTAACATCTATATGACTCAGCTTCACTCTCTCAATTCAGTTTCAGAACCCGCCATTCATACGATTCATCCACAAAGAGGAGCTATCAGAAACTCACCAAAAAGGAACTCTCTCTGAAATCTCTGAAATCTCTCTGAACCTTTTTTCACCTCCAATTACCTTCTTTCATCTTCATCTCTTCAAGTTCACTTCAATTCATCATCACCACCTTCTTCTTCCACCACTGCACCATCATCCTTCAACTTCTGCAACACCTTTAATCTTCAACTTTTCTTTTTTCTATTTCATCATCATCAACAATTAGAAACTCTGCTTCAAGCTTCAACCAAAACACAGCTATGCACTGAATCGCACAAAACATAAGCAATCAAGAACAACAACAAGGCGCAGAGAAACAGACGCGCGAAGAAGAGAAGAAGAAGAAATTAGTGAAGAATTTACCTCTGGATTTCTCATCTTTGCAATAGTGGTGAAGAATAATTGGACTCGTATCCAGTAGGTAACACCTTTTAATTTCTTCCATTATCATATAATATGTTTTGTTATTCTATTGAATCGATGAGGAAATGAGAAGTCGAATCGGAATCGGATGAGATCGAAGGAGATGGAATTGGAATTGAGGCAGTGAGATAAGGTTATGGTGAAAAGAGATCAAGAAATAGTGAGAGGCAGATAATGACGATGACGCTATGAGGATTGTTGTCGGAGACGGTGATTTGAGTAGCGGCACCGTTGGGAGATCGAAGAAAGAGGATTTTTCGGGAAGTCCAACCGTCATTCCCTTCTTAACCCTAATCCACACATTTTGTTTTAATTTTCATTTGAGATTTTATTATTATTTTTTATTATCATACTGAAAAATATAATAAAAGATCTGGATGGTAGTATTGTTGCGCTTGAACCCAAAACGGGCTTTGCTTTTAGGCCCACGTACATTTTTATTCTAAAGCCTGGTTGATATTACAAAAAAAAAACTGCTTATGGACCAGTTCCGAGTTGGGCTTAGAGTTGGTTTGCTTACTATATCTCTTGTTCCCAGATTGCACCCCCTGGGTTGTTTCTTACTATTTGCAATTTCTTTTGAATAATTTTGATTATAGTTTAGACTTGTTTTAATTTTCTTCACAAAATAAAAATAATAAAAATCAGTAAAATTTGTCAGATTTTTCTTATTTTGATTTTTAGGAATTAATTCGTGGTTATCCGATTATTCGAAATTCATGATTTACCTTTTCTTGTTGAGATTTAAATCTTATGCAGGTTTATTATGTGATATGCGGATATGCTTGAAATTTCGATCGTGATTTATTTTCACATCGATGATGCTTCAACACTTATTCCGAGCATTGGATTTCTAACTCTTTTCTTTGTTGATGCTAGCAGCTCACGAGATCACCAAGTTTCTTTGCTTTTTGCTTTGCTCTACGGGCTAGTACTCGTTTGGTATATTTTCTTTCTACTTTCACCCCACATTTATCGCTTTCCATAGATTGTGTGAAGTATGATAACATTAGGTTTAGAAATAGGCTAGTCTCCCCTTGGCTTTTTTTTCTTTTGCATTTGTACTAAAGCTAAAAAACTTCTTTTCCTTACGAACTTCAAAATACTTAAAAAAATTTACTGACTAGAATCGTGCCTTTGTTGAACATGGAAGATGATAAGCGGGTCTCTTCTTGATCTTATCATTTTTCCATTCTAAGCCTTGGCATGGTTCAAGTCTCAAAGACTCATCTCATGAATAAGTAGAGAAATGGCTAAAATCTCTCTCTTGAGATCAACTAGCTATTATCTACAAGCAAAAACACTAACCAATACAAACTCTTTTTTTGCCTTCGGGCCTTCCTTTCAAACTTTTTTCAAAAGAGCATGTTAATTCACTTCTGTGCTGACGCGTAAGTCTCCAAAGGTCGAGTTGCGGCAGAAGGAGAAATTAATATTGTTCACTAAAAAATACAAACCAACAAAAAAACATATGAGCCGAACTACGGCTGCTCTGATTCCTTAAAATGGATACATAGGCATTGGGGTAGGGCCCGAGCGAGCACAACTTTATTTTTCCCTACATTATTTTCTATTTTCTTTTGCATGCATTCCCTATACAGTTTAGATATAGATTAGACACACCCTTTGATTAGAACAATAAGAGTGGATACCATAGAGTACTACGGGCGTGTGGGGTGCTAATACCTTCCCCTCGTGTAACAGACACCCTTACCTGTATCTCTTGGTCGTTCAACCTTGATTTCACCCTTCTTAGGTTTACTCGATGTTTACCTTTCCCCTCTTGTGGGATAAAAAACGTTCGATGGCAACTTCATTGATTTCATTATCAATTGATTGTTCAGCCGGTTGTTTCACCATTGAGCATCTATGTCTTAAGTTTAAAGTAAGTATTATCATTATACCTTTAAATTTTCTAAGTGCTTGAACCAAAGACTTCATCCACAGATGCTTTTAGCTTGATCAATAATCGTTGCCTTCTTGTCAAAATGGTTTGTCTTCATCAAAACAAAAGTGCATTTGAGAAGCTTGATTTTACAGGATTCCAATTCAACAAGAGTGACACAAATGTCTTGAAATCTATCTCAGACATCATACTCGCACACAACATTTTCTTAAGGTGTATTCTAATAGTTCGTGCTTTAATGGCCCTGCACGTGTATCCCATTTTAATGAAGGCTCTAGGAATTCTTCCTCGAAATTTCATAGGAACCGGCCTAAGTTCCACAATCACATACGTGAGTCTATCAAGAGTACGCATGTAGCCTAGGTACTCCCTCATACAGAGTATAGATCTCATTAAGAGTTTATATTATCTCATCCTCTTATTACTGCAGGATTCATGCTTTACTTGCATGATCATCTTATATTACTCACAACTTGTTATTACCCATTGAACCTATTTCTTGGGATCTCCAGTCATTTAGGCCGGGTTACCATCATGAGCAACTCATTTTCCTATGGGTATTAGTCCCATGATGTATTATAGACTTTCTCTCTATCTAACCCTTTCGTCAAAGGATCTGCTAAATTTTCATTAGTGCGTACATGATTCACTCTTACAGGTCCTTTAGAGATACAATCTCTAATAGTGTTGTGCTTTCTTCTAATTTGACGTCTTCTACCATTATAATAGTGGTTCTTGATTTTTGCAATAGTCGTGGTACTATCACAATGGATTAACACAACTGAAATATGTTTTTCCCATAAGGGAATCTCAGTTAGCAAGCATCTTAACCAACTTTCTTCTTCACTAGAAGTCGCTAATCCTATATTCTCAGGATAATACATTTCTTTGATTTCCAAGATACAACTCCTCTAGCTATGTTGAATACATAGCCACTAGTTGCTTTGGAATCATATGATAAGGTATTCCAATTTTCATCATTGTATCCTTCAAGTACAACAGGAAATCTCTGATAATGTAAACCCAGACTCATGGTCCTTTTAAGGTACCGTATGACTCGCTCAATAGCTTGTCAATGTTCATTACTAGGTCTACTAGTAAATCCGCACAACAATCCCACGACATATGCAATGTCAGGTTTAGTACAATCAATGGAATACCTAAGACTTCCAATGATGCTCGCATATTCTGTTTGTCTAACACTTTCACCAGTGTTCTTAAACAACTTCACGCTTGGATCATATGGTGTGCTCACAGGTTTACTGTCAAAGTAATTATATTTCTTTAAGATCTTTTTCACATATTGTGATTGATCCAAAGAAATTCCTTGCTCGGATCTCGTGATCTTGATACCAAGGATCACACGTGCTTCTCCGAGGTCTTTCATATCAAAGTTGTATCATAATAGTGATTTCACATCATTAATGGTCTGAATGTTTGATCCAAATATGAGTAGATCGTCTACATAGAGACATATAATAGTGCATACGCGACTCTCAGATTTATAGTAAACGCATTTATCACTTTCATTCACTTTGTACCCATTTGATATCATTAAGTTATCAAACTTTTCATGTCGTTGCTTAGGAGCTTGTTTTAGTCCATACAAAGACTTATCTAACTTACAGACCTTGTTTTCTTGTCCATAGATCACAAACCCTTCCGGTTGTTCCATATAGATTTCTTCTTCTAAGTCACCATTTAAAAAAGGTGTTTTAACATCAATTTGGTGTACTATTAAGTTATAAATAGCAACTATTGAAATAAGTACCCTAATGGATGTAAATCTAGTGATAGGAGAAAAGGTGTCAAAAAATCTATATTTTCTTTGTCTAAAACCCTTGGCAACAAGGCGAGCCTTGTATTTATCAATAGTTCCATCGGGTTTTAGTTTCTTTTTCAAAATCCATTTACAACCGATTGGTTTGTGTGATACGGTGGGAAGAACTGACTGTTTTTTGGAATGCTGGTTTGCGTTTTGCATTTGTATTCGCAAAATGTCGCGGTAAGCAAGAGTCACCACCGACTTTTATTTTATCCAACAAGGAAAGGAAAAAAGCACAGAAAAATTCCTTTTTTTCGAGATATTTCTCGGGTTCAGGGGGTAAATTATAGAAAGGTAAGGTATTAGCATCCTTTCTATCCGTAGTTATCTACGGGCTCTTAGGTACTTGCTCATCATTTTCAAAATTGTTTTCTTTGTGCTTTGTGTGATTTGAAAAGCTTTTGTTTTGACTTCGATTTAACTCTTGCTTCTGTCTTCAAGAGTGTAATGAAGTGTTTTTAAAAAAACTTTGTTTGTAAAAGAGTGTAAGTGTGAGAAAAAGGTTTTGTTTGGATTAAGCGAGTACTTAAGAACTAATCTACCTACTCGAAAAAAAGAATCGTTCTATGCTAATTTCCTTTAGACAATTCCATCCTACTATTGATGAGTAGGTAGCACCGTCATTGGAGTTTAAGGGTCAACTCGAATGAGGGACATACGGTCACTAAAGCAATGTTAGGACAATTTAACGGTAACCTTAATGTCTTAGATCATTTGTTTGAGGCAACAATATCTGAGGCAACCATTTCGAGGCGACTATGATCTTTTAGACAAGAGGACGACCTCTAAAATGACCTATACTCAATGATCGTGTACGAAGGCAACCAAGTGGGGTGTACTCTAAGGGTGCGCATATGCGAGTGTGTCGTTTTCAGTTTATTTTTATCTTTATACATGTTAAGGGTGATCTAAGTTGATTTTAAGATTAACATTCAGTCTTGTCATGCAAACCTTATTATCAACCATCCAGCAGTTATAATTTGCGGAAATAAAATGCGGAATTTAAATTACAAGGCGTCGGGTATTTACATCACCAAAGACAAACCCTTTTGAAAAATAAAATAAAGCGATAAAAAATTCCTATTTAACTATTACAATCCGGAAACAGGTACATTATTGAATAAAAAAATAAGGCGCGTGAGAAATTAGATCGAGTAAGAATTTTAGGGTTTTGACCCTTTTGGTTAAAAAACAAGTCTTTTTGTTTTTTTTATTTGAGAAAAGAAATTAAACCTAAATTAAATAACTAAATTAAATTAATAAATTAATTAAATGAAAAAAAATTAATTATTTTTGGAGTTTTTGATTATTTAGGAAAGAAATTAAAAATGATTAAATTAGTGGCTAATATCTAATTAAATCTAATTAATTGAAATTATTTACAAAATAAATTAAAGTTTTCTAATTAAAAACCTAATCAATTAATAAATTTATTAAGAAAAATAAAAGTTCAAAATTTGATTGAAATAAAAAATATTTTTTGTGATTTTATTTAATAAAAACAGAATTTTGTGATTGGTTAGAAAATTAAATAAATAAAATAAAACAATTAATATAAACAAAATAAATAAAGAGAGATGAGTGTTGGGCCTGTTTTTAAGGTGTTAAAAGCAAATCTGAAGGCCCATTAGCAACTGGCCTCTTTGACTTTTATGATCCAGTGTGGACACATGGACTTGGCTCATGGTGGACCTCCAGCCTTTTGACCACCAGATCTGGCATTTAGCCATCTGGCGCTTGAGTGGATGAAAGGACTATGGTGGGTTGCAAGCTTGAGCGCGCATAGGAATACCTGAAAAATAATGACATTGAGAAAGAGGGGAACCTGGGATTCGAACCCAGGTCCTGAAGGAGATACACATGCTACGTCCACCACTACGCCAAGCTGTTTTTGTTATTAGTATAATACAAAGAATTAATAATATAATAAAACAATTCCCATGCCAGAAAAACAAAAAAAAAGGCGCGCATGGTTTGGATGGCCCAATAATGGGATGCCACGCATCATCCCCAACCTCTCGTTCGTGGCTAAAACATCAGATACCTATACCAGCAGACAGAAGTCCGTAGCTACAGGCATGTCCATCTCCAAAATCTGCTACAGGCCACAAAAATGAATTTCAAGGGCATGGTTGTGTTCGTCTCACCCTCCCAGTCACAACCATATCCATTATGGGGGGTCAATTGCACCTGAAACAAAAATGCCCAAAAACACGAACCGAACCCTAACAATGGTGGTTCTTCATACATAGCATATAAATGAAATTAAACAATGCAAAAAGTTTGGACATGTTCTTGTGATCACGAATGTACCATTAGTTTGTTCAATGGATGCCAGAATGCTTCAAATCGAAATCAAGTACAGAGTTGTGTTACGTGAGACTTACAGGGTGTTTGGGAGTATGAAAATGCTTGGTTTTGGTTGAGATGGCTTGTGTGAATGCCCAGGAAGCGATTGGAACAAGTCTCGACCTCTGAAAATGCCTCTAACCCTGATTTGATCCCTCACATTTTTGTGATTTTTGCAATTCTTGTTCTGCCTCTTCCACGCTTGCCAACCCTTATTTCGTATCCTTTAGCTTCCTTATGTAATGTATACTGCATTAGGGTAAGAAACATGGATCAAATCTCTTCATATTAATGCACATGAATTGGATTTGATTCCCCTTTACAAACTTGCCAAATTTTCCTAATTCCAATCTTTTTGCACATGATTTGATTTGATACGAATTTGATGATGATAATAACTGTAATCAAAGCCTGAAATAGCCACAAGATCATGTGTTATCAAAGTTTTAGATTTTATATGATTTTATTTGATTTAAAATAAGTTAATTCAAATGAAAATCAAATTAAATAATAAAAAGGTGATGTGGACACATGGATGAAGTTAGACCACGTGGGCAATGATGCAAACTCAAATCAAGTGGAAAAGAAAGGGCCCATTTGACAAAATTTGAAGTTTTGGGGATAGTTGACTTTTGGCAATTTTACAAAAAAGTCCAACTTCAACAATGCACAACTTCTTCAATTTTGAACTTTTGGAGGTGTTCTTGGACTTTATAGAAAGCTTGAGATGTACTCTAACCAACCCTTTTGGTATCATATCATTTTGATATTCCATGCTCAAGTTATAAGCTTTGGAAAAAAGGTGTTTTTGTTGACTTTCAAAAATGACCTATAATGTCCAAATTCATAACTTCTTGTGAGTGCATTTTTTGATCTTGGGGTATGAATATGGATTGTAGGTAATTTCATCCTCTTAAAATGAGCTTTGGATGGGTCATTTCTCATAAAGTATGAGAAAGTTATGCTTGGTCAAAGTTGAGTTGACTTTTCCTACAAAACCCTAATTTAGCAACTTTTGAGTCTTGATGAATTTTGAGCAATCCTTGATGAATCATGATCAACCCTTGATCAAATGATGAAATATCCTTAAAAATTAGAATGTTGACAAAAAATCTTGAAATTTGACTGTTTGTAGGTCACAGTTGACTTTTGCCCTAGCACAGTCGATTTTTGGACCTTTGGGCATTTGACTGAGCAAAATTCCTCTGCAAGGCTTGAAATTTGACATGGATGATCTTGAGAACATATTAGGGCATTGGGGAGCACTTGAGGTCATTTGGACTCAAGGACCTTGATGCAACACCAAACCCTAATTTGGGGTAGACTGCCTTAGGAGATAGCTTGTCTGACCAACTCTTGAGCTATCTTGAGCCATTTGGAGATTTTTCTTGCAATGTCTTGAGGAATATGAGAGGGAAAATTTTGGGGTACAACAGATGCCCCTGTTCAATCTTCTTAAACCTGAGGATGTATATTGGCTTTCATGTCTTTCGTGATCCGAAGGTGGAAGATGATTGAACACTAGAGTGCCCAGAAATTTGCACTCGCATGAAGTGGTATCAGCCTTATGATGTCGAGAATGGGCTTACAGATGCCATTTGGAGATTGCTGATGGGAGGATGGGCTTAAAGATGCCATTTGGAGATTGCAGATGGGAGGATGGGCTTAAAGATGCCATCTGCATGAGTGTCGATCGCATAAGAGATTCCTTAGCGAGAGCTCGCATACTTGTTGTTGTGGAAGATTCTGCTGGGGAAGTCTGATCTTGTTGAGATTTAGGAACTTGCCTGTACTTCAACTGAGGGGGAAACATCTTCGTCAAGATTTAAGAACTTGCCTGTAATTCAACTGAGAAAACTCTGCTGAGATTTAGGAACTCGTTTGTAATTCGACGGGGGATCTTTGTCGATATTTAGAACCTTATCTATAATTCAACTGAGGATAATTCTGTTGAGATTTAAGAACCGGTCAATACTTCGACTGAGGGAAACATCTTCATTGAGATTTAGGACTTGTCTGTAATTCAACCGAGGATAATTCTGTTGAGATTTAAGAACTTTCAGTAATTCGACAGAGGAATTTTGTCGAGATTTAGAACCTTATCTGTAATTCAACTGAGGATAATTCTGTTGAGATTTTAGAACCGGTCAGTAGTTCGACTGAGGGAAACATCTTCATCGAGATTTAAGAACTTACCTGTAATTCAATTGAGAAAAATATGTTGAGATTTAGGAACTCGTCTGTAATTCAACGGAGGAACTTTGTCGAGATTTAGAACCTTATCTTGTAATTCAACTGAGGATAATTTCGTTGAGATTTAAGAACCGGTCAGTAATTCGACTGAGATAAAAGCTTCATAGCTTTGAATTTAACTGCATCCTTCCTGAAAGGTAAAGGTTAGCTGTATGAAATGTATGATATGTACCAAACAATGATATTCTCAAAATAATTATGTTGTATGATGCGTATATGCATGTGTCATGATGTATGGAAATGTAATGCTTTTAGCTGGGGGAAATAAATCCCGGATAGCTGCTGGAGAAAAGAGTTGAATACTTCATTTCCACAGGGGATGGCGAATGAAGATGATTACAAGAATAAACCTGTAGGAGAGGATAACTCCGTTGGGGAATAAATTGATGAGGAGATTACTCTGTGGGGGAGAGATGTTCTGCTGAGGATTCCACCAATAAATTCTGCTGGGGATGAATTACCGTTGCTGGTGATACTGAATCCTGTTGGGGATTGACTTCTTTTTTGTGAAGGGAAAGAACTCCATTGGGGATGATCTTTCAGTTCCGACTTCACTGGGGATAACCTTTTAGACTCTTATGGGGATAATCCTTTGAACTTGCTGGGGACAATCTTCCAAAGTTTACTGGGGATATTTCCAAATTCCACTAGGGAAGCTTTTTTTCAGACTGCGCTGGGAAAAAATTTAAACTCCACTGGGGATATTTTGTATTCTGCCGGGGAATGTTCTTATACTCCGCTGGGGAATATTAAGATCTTTCGCTGCTGATGGTAGATAAACTCTGCTTGGGGAGAATATTACCGATTCATTCACAGTTGTGAGTCTCAACTGGGGAGAGCTATCATTACTGTCTTTTCTTACTCTGCAGATAGCGAAAGCACTTTAGCCATATTCTTCGGATGAATCTACCTTTGTACCTGGTGGACAGAGCAACTGTACAGCTTGGACATTTCTCGTTTGCCCCTATTTCTGATATTACAAGTAATCATCTTTTGTTTCGCATGTAAATATTCATGAGCAGCATTTAATGTCAAATGCATATATCAAAATGAACATTGGACGTTCTTTGCAAAACAAAACAGAAAAAAGGAAAAATAGTTTGAAATTTCTCTAAAAATGAATTGTATTGATTTTGAATTTTGGCCTGTAAATAGGCGTTTTCGTACAAGAGGCTGACGTCCCAGTAAGAGAACGCCGTCGAATAATAGAATTTACATAATTTGTGAAAAAATAAACAAAACAGCTATGTGAATAATCCCACTGGGTTCCAACTCTACTATTGCCTTTATGTCCTCGAGCATCTCATCACTTTGCTACTTGGTTGAAGGTAGATCAAATGTATTAGTGCCATCCGAGCTTGATAGTCGATACCGAAGTCCGATTGCAAGGTGATCCGATGAGACATAGTGTTACGCTTTGATCCCTAATTTTTTCCTGGACCGCCCTTTTGGGTTTTCAGTCCACCGGGATACCCTTTTTTGCCCAAGCCGCCTTTTCAGGTTTTCGACTTGCCGGGTGTACAGATTTTTTTCATTTTCATCCCTTATTTTTGCCCGAACCCTTTTGGTTCGCTGGGAAGCCTTTATTTTTTTCCTAGGCCAGTCAACCTAGCGGGTCTTTGATCATGCGTAGTATCTGTTCACTATGTCTTCATTGACGGGGTGAGGAAGGTCGTCACCATCCATGGTGGTTAGAATCATAGCTCCTCCTGAGAAAATGTTTTTAACCACAAATGGCCCTTCGTAAGTAGGGGTCCATTTGCCCCTGGGATCACCTTGAGGTAGTATGATGCGCTTGATAACCAGGTCCACAACTTGATACTCTTGTCCTCTAACTTTCTTGTTAAATGCCTTGATCATCCGTTTTTGATACGTCTGACCATGACAAATAGCAGTAAGTCTTTTTTCATAGATTAGGTTCAGTTGATCAAGCCGGGTCTGAATCCAGTCATCTTCGCTCAAACCTGCATCCTTCATAATCCGAAGAGAGGGTATCTGAACTTCAATGGGCAAGACGGCCTCCATGCCATATACCAAGGAATATGGTGTTGCCCCTGTTGACGTCCGTGCTGAGGTGCGATACCCATGAAGAGAAAATGGTAACATCTTGTGTCAGTCTTTGTATGTCACCGTCATTTTCTGCTCAATCTTCTTGATATTCTTATTAGCCGCTTCTACAGCCCCATTCATCTTCGGCCGGTAAGGAGAAGAGTTATGATGCTGTATCTTGAACTGCTTGCAGAGCTCGGTGATCATCTTATTATTGAGATTTGTACCATTGTCCGTAATGATCCTCTCTGGTACACCATATCGACAAATCAGATTGTGCCGAATGAACCGTGCCACGACGTTCTTGGTTACAGTAGCAAAGGAAGCTGCTTCATCCCACTTCGTAAAGTAATCAATTGCTACCAAGATGAAATGATGCCTGTTGGACGTTGTAGGTCTGATCTCGCCAATCATATTAGCATAGACTTGGCACTTGTGACAGGTTCGAGAATGCTGATAACAGTCAGCTTCCATAGTGGACCAAAAATATCCTGCCCGAAGGATTTTCTTTGCAATGGTGTGTCCACTGGAATGAGTTCCGAAAGTACCTTCATGTAAATCTACCATGATCCTTTCTGCCTCGTTCTTATCTACACATTGCAGTAAGGTTGAATCATGGTTATGCTTGTAAAGGATACCATTGCTGATGAAGAACTATGCCGCGAACCTCCTCAAGAATTTCTTATCATTAACAGATGCACCCTCGGGGTACTCCTGAGCTTCAAGGTACCTTTTTACCTCATGAAACCAGGGTTTATCTGCTACCTCTTCAGTCTCAATGTCACAACAATGTGCAGGTTCGTCCAACCTTTCAATGATAATCTGGGGAGCCTCGTTGTCTCAATTGACTTTAAACATAGAAGACATCGTAGCCAGCGCATGCGCCAGCTGATTCTCCTCTCTAGGGAAGTGTCCAAAGGTTATCTCCTCGAAGTGCGGAAGTAAAGTCAACACATACTCCTTGTAAGGAATAAGATTAGGGTGCTTCGTATCCCACTCGCCTTTGATCTGGCTGATCACGAGAGCGGAATCTCCAAAAACACTTAAGAACTTAATCCTTAGCTCAATAGCATCTCGAAGACCCATGATGCACGCTTCATACTTCGCCATATTGTTGGTGCAGTTGAAACATAGTCGGGCGGTAAACGGAGTATGAGAGCCTTTAGGAGATATGATTACGGTTCCAATTCCATTACCCAAAGCGTTTGAAGCTCCATCAAAGTACATAGACCATCGGGATCCTTCCTCAGGTCCTTCGTCTGGTCCAGGTTCTCCGCACTCAGTCACTATCATGATATTCTCATCCGGGAATTCAAAGTTCATGGCTGGTAGTCATCCACTGCTTGATGTGCCAAATGATCTACCAACACACTTCCCTTGATTGCTTTTTGGGTCGTATATTGGATGTCATACTCAGTCAAGATCATCTGCCATCTCGCTATTCTTCCGGACAAGGCAGGCTTTTCGAAGATATACTTGATTGGATCCATCTTTGATATCAATAGAGTAGTGTGAGTCAGCATATACTGTCTCAGCCGACGAGCAGCCCATGCCAAAGCGCAGCAAGTTTTCTCAAGCAACGAGTATCGGGTCTCGCAGTCGGTAAACATTTTGCTAAGGTAATAAATAGCATGCTCTTTTCGTCCAGACTCGTCATGCTGCCCCAGCATACACCCCATCAAATTATCGAGTACTGTCAAGTATAAGATCAAAGGTCTCCCTTCAACTGGAGGCATCAGAATGGGTGGCTCTTGGAGATACTCTTTAATCCTTTCGAAAGAGGCTTGACATTCATCGTTCCATCTTACCACTTGATCTTTCTTCAGCAGCTTGAAGATTGGCTCACAAGTAGCAGTTAGGTGTGAGATGAATCGGGCAATGTAATTCAACCATCCCAAAAAGCCTCTGACTTCTTTTTCTGTTCGGGGAGCTGGCATTTCTTGTATGGCCTTCACCTTTGCAGGATCCACTTAAATACTTTTATCGCTTACGACGAAACCCAACAGCTTACCAGATCTCACCCCGAAGGTGCACTTGTTCGGGTTTAACCTCAGCTTGTACAACTTCAACCTGTCAAATAGCTTCTAGAGGTGGTCAAGATTCTCTTCCTCAGTCTGGAATCTTGCAATCATGTCATCGACGTATACCTCAATCTCATGATGGATCATGTCATGGAATAAAGCGACCATGGCGCGCTGATATATTGCCCTTGCGTTCCTCAATCCGAAGGGAATGACTTTGTAGCAAAAGGTACCCCATTGAGTAACAAAGGATGTCTTCTCCATATCCTCGGGAGCCATCTTAATCTGATTATAACCGGAGAAACCATCCATGAAGGAGAAGACCTTATGTTGAGCGGTGTTGTCAACCAGAACGTCGATATGAGGCAGAGGGAAACCATCCTTGGGGCTTGCCCTATTCAGATCCCTATAGTCTACACACATTCGAACTTTACCATCCTTCTTCGGCATAGGAACCACGTTGGCCATCCACTGTGGGTAAGAAGTAACTGCTAGAAAACCGGCATCAAACTGTTTCATAACTTCAGCCTTGATTCTCTCGGACATCTCCGGGCGCATTCGGCGAACTTTCTGTTTCACTGGAGGATATTCTTCCTTGGTAGGAAGGCGGTGAACCACAATATCAGTATCCAACCCAGGCATATCTTCATAAGACCAGGCAAAGATCTCAATGTAATCACGCAGTATCTGAATCAACCATTGCTTAACACTAGCTTCCAGATTTGCACTGATCTTGACCTCTTTCTTGTCTACCTCTGTACCCAGATTTATTGTTTCCACTGGCTCTTCGTGCAGCTGTATGGACCTTTCTTCCTAAAGTAAGAGTCTAGCAAGTTCACCAGGAAATTCGCAATCATCTTCACCTTCGTCTTCGGCTGAGTTGATCAGACTTTCAAAGTCATAACCGGCAGTAGCAGAGTCGTTACCAGTGAGATCCATAGTGGATGTAGACCTGTATATGTGAGTGTGTGTAAAATAGCTATTTTGCAATATGAAAAGAAAAACAAGGAGCTCAAAATTTGAAATGCAAGAAACGTCCAATGCTTTTATTAATGACATATGGAAATGACACATATAATACCCTCACAAACGAAGCCACGGTGTCCCAGGTAAGACACCGGGCCGTAAAGTTTAAAAATTGTCTGTTACAAATTCAAAACAAAAGTCTCATTACTGGGTAATAAAAGAAATTAGGACGAAGTCTTTTGCTGTCCAGTTGCTTAGTCCACCATCAGTAGTTGGGTAGATCCAACTGTCAAACTCAGATTCTTCAACATCGTCTTCAATGGCATTCACTCCTGAATTGCTGATAAACATGGGAGGTCTTCCAATCTGTGCACTCTGAATAGCCCTTTGAGCTTCTGCAGTGAAACCCAAACCAAACTTGTTAGTCTTATGTGCAAAATCAGGGAGTTGGCCCCAACTTGCATACCCACCTTTCTCAACAACAGCCCGAGCATCCTTGAAGGAAGCCATCTTCATTGGAGGATCTTCAGTAATAGTTTCAGCTGATGCCAGCGTCTGGGGAACCTCTTCAAAATGTTGAAACGGGGTTTCAATGAACTCCCTATCCATCTCTACATATCGGAAAGAGTTGAGATGGCTCACCATGTACTCTTCCTCCCCTCGTACCGTAACAATTTTCCCCTAGACTGGGTACTTCAGCATTTGGTGGAGCGTAGAAGTCACTGCCCCAGCTTTGTGGATCCACGGGCGACCCAACAAACAAGAATAAGATGGTCGAATGTCCATCACATAAAAAGTAGACGCGAAAATTTGAGAACCAACCTTCACTGGAATATCCACTTCTCCATGTACCATTCTCTTGGACCCGTCAAAGGTCCTAACAACAATGTTACTCAGTTTCAACTCTAAACCTTCACAGTCCAACCGGTCTAAAGATTTCTTAGGCAAAACGTTCAACGAAGACCTTGTATCCACCAGTACATGAGCTAGAGTAGTTCCCCTGCATTCAATGGAGACATGCAGGGAGTCATTGTGATTCCTCCCCTTAGCAGGAAAGTCTGCGTCAGAGAAACCCAACCCATTATTTGTTGTCAAACTAGCCACACAATCTTTAAATTGATCAACCGATGTCTCCTGCGGCACGTGCACAGTTTTTAGGAAGGCAATCAAAGCCTTGGCATGGGCTTCTGAGCATAGCAACAGAGACAACATAGAGATTTTAGACGGGGTTTGCCCCAGCTGTTCGACTACATTATAGTCGCTCTTTTTGATAATCTTCAAAATTTCCTCCATCTCTTGTCTAGAGGCTTCAACAGTAATTGTCTTCGGTGCCTCCGTCCGGGCAGGCTCATCAGTGGTCCCTTTGCCCCGAGTATCAGATGACTCGGCAACAGGGGTAAGAATGGGAACTTGAACAGGAATAGTATTAGGTGCACTAGCAGGCGTAATGACAACAGGCGTCCGAAAAACTGGTGGAGAGATCTCGGGGGAGAAAAGTCTTCCGCTGTGGGTGACTTTGGCAGGTCCAACAATATTGCTGACATCATTATCAGCCTTTTCAGCACTCAAGTCTTGCTTAACTCCGTGATAGTAAACGTCAGCCCCGTAGTGCCATGGGACAGCTTTATCTGATGTATAGGGGATAGGCCCAGGAACAGTGATGATCAAGGGAGCGATTCTTGGAACATATGTAATTCTAACAGGCTTTCTCGAGGAAGCCTTAGAAGAATTTTCGAAAATGGTGATTATAGCAACTTCTTCAGTAGGAACAACAGGAACAAAAGTCTTCTCAAACAGAATTTTATAATTACCCATCAGGCGTTGGACACTTGACTTCAAAAGATGGCAACCGGTAGGTAGGACGGAACACATACGGCAACCTTCGTCACAGCCCAGAAATAAACTGGCTAGCAGAAGGTTCTTCTTCACAGTCATCAATGGAGTAACAATGTCTTTCACAGAAACCACAAACGAGTCTTCCTCTACAGCAATCACTCCATGCTTTGGCATAGGAGAAGTCACAACATTAGGCCTTTTCGGCGCTTCGAACTCAATCTTTTTAGCATCAATCAAGTCTTGTACCTTATTCTTCAAAACCCAATAATCATTCGTATCATGCCCCGGGCTATCGGAATGAAAAGCACAGCGGGCGTTCGGATTGTACATCGGTGATGTTGTATTTGGATTCTTCGGGGCCTCCTTCGGAATCACCAAGTAGGTCTTCAATAACTGTGGTAGAATCTGAGACAAAGTCATGTTGAGCTGAGTGAACTGTCTTCGCGGCCTCTCGGCCCTTGGCTGATTGTTGCGTTGTGCGGCAACAGTTAGTCTTGAAATAACAACCGCATTAACAGTTTGGCGGTGCTCAGGTCTATTCTGGCTTTTTGAACTGTAAACAGCACTGGACTCCTTCTTAAAAGGCTTCTTTTCGGTACTTGATGAAGCACCCTTTTATATTTTACCACTCTTGATACCGGCTTCAACTCTTTCCCCGGTCATAATCAGCTCTGTAAATCTGGACAATGAACTTCCAATCAGATGGTTGAAATACGGACCAGACAAAGTCCCCAAAAACATATCCACTAGCTCCCTATCAGCCAGGGGAGGTTGCACTCTTCCAGCAAGGTCCCTCCACTTCTGAGCGTAGTCTTTGAAACCTTCGCCCGCTCCCATAGACATACCCTGGAGTTGGGTACGCGTGGGGGCGAGGTCGGCATTGTATTGGTACTGCTTGTAAAAAGCAGCAGCCAAATCTTCTCAATTACGGATACTAGCTCCTTCCAGCTGGTAAAACCATTCAAGTTGAGTCCCTGAGAGACCGTCTTGAAAGAAATGGATCCAGAGGTTCCTGTCAGCGGTGTATGGCTGAATTTTTCTAACATACGAATGAAGGTGCAACTTTGGACAAGAAACCCCTTCGTATTTAGCAAAGGATGGTGCTTTAAACTTGTGGGGAATCACCACCCCAGGTGACAAACCTAGATCACCAAAGTCCAACCCAGGGACCTTCTCAATCTCCATCGCACTTAACCGATCTTCAAGTTGTTTATATCTATCCTCGGCAGGAGGATACTGGTCTTCGTCAATGTCAGTCTCGTGGTCAGATACCACAGGGCTAGGAACCCTCCTTTCTTCTTGGTTTTCTCCCCCTCCAGATGAGTGGGATAGATTGACTTCATCTCGCAGCCTGTTTCCAAACCTGTGACCCATGTTCAGGAGGACCGTCTTCTTCTTCTTCTTCTTTTTATCCTTCAAGATAAGGGTCTTCAGATCTTGATGACCCTTAGCCAAATTCACGAACATTTCCTGAAATTGAGCATTTTGAGCTTGTAGCGCCTTGATAGCTTGATCAGTTGATGTTTCAGCAGACATGATGTGCTGAAATAAACAGTTATGAGGTGCATGGGATGAAATGCACATGATATGATTTCAAAGACTTTAGTGATTCAAATTCGTAAACCAAAATGAAACACACTTTTATTAGATAAACTTTGAATTCAAATGTTCAACAGATGCCTTTAAGGCGTTACAAAAAAGGAAATACTAAAAAGTAAATCAAAACTAGAAATAATCAAAAGACATCAGCGCTCCCATGGTCGTTTGCCTTTGGTGCTGACATAGTCGTTGAGGATCTTCTCATTCTCCAATTGCCTTGTCAACTTCTGGATCTTCCGCTCTTGCTCGTGATAATTTTCTCTGTAAGTATCCCGCTCTTCCCTTAGCTGCATCCAGGACCTCTTTAATGCCCCAATGTCAGTAGGCATGTAAGGGTGGAGGATGGTAGGAGGTACCCCTTCTTCATCAGCAAGTTCAACTATCACAGGCAAGACAACTTTGTACGGCATTCCCAGCTTTTGAGCACGTGTACGAACCCACCGGAGATATGGTTCCATTGGAAGAGAAGTCTTCGAACCCAGCTCGTGCGGATCAGACCTGTGTACCCTATCCCAAGCTCGTATGAACCTGCGACGTTGCTCATCACTATCCCCTTGGAAATCAAAGACAACACTTGGCATTAGCAACTCATAAGGTCCTTCCCTCCTAGCTCGCCCAAACTGACGTAAGGTCAAACACGGATTATAGGTGATCCCCCCATTGATTCCTAGTAGTGGAACATTAGGGTACTCCCCACAGCGATCAATAATGGCCACGTCTTCCATACCCTTAATAGTCTAAATGATGTAATTATGAGAGAGATACATAACCCTGTAGGCCCAACCCATGCCTTCCTTGTTCTTCAAAACTGATTTGGGGAGGTGAGAAATAAACCACCTCGCCAGCAATGGTGCACAACACATAAGGGTTCCCCGTTTCCGAGCAGTACGGGCATAAAGAGAGTGCAGAATGTCACCCAAGAGAGTGGGTACCGGATTACAGGAAATAAAGATCTTCACCGCATTCATGTCAACAAAGGAATCGGAGTTAGGAAACAACACCAAACCATATATGAGAAGAGCCAGAATGTCTTCAAATGCCTGGAAGTCTAGACCGTCCTAGAACTGATTAGCCCGATCAACCAAGAATTTAGCCAAAAAGCCTTTTGTACCACTTCTAGTCTCCCAGTTTGACATTACCTCATCCTTTGTTAGATGGAGGGCTAAAGCAATTTCTTCCGGCCTAATGACTTTCTCCTAACCTATAAACGGGGTCTGCTCCAGAATAGATATACCAAGTAAATCAGAGAGCTCTTCCAAGGTGGGGACCAACTGGTAGTCCGGAAAGGTAAAGCAATGGTACAGTGGATCAAAGAACTGGACTAAGACACTCATCATCTGTTCATCCATCTTGGAGGTGACCAAACTAAGGAGGTGCCCATGTCTTCTGATAAAGGAAGAAGTATCTGGCATCTTTGCAACCAATTCCTTAAGCTGAGTGGGAATCTGGACAAAGTTGATCCGAATAGTGTTTCTACGCATGGGTGTCATGACCTACAAAACAGAACAAAGATGAATCACCTTTGTCTTTGAAATAGGTTAGTCTTGATGCAAGATGTATGCAATGTCATGATTCATGATGTTATGATAAGAGACACACCACAAGTATTCACAAATAGCAAACATGGTAAGGGCAAACAAGTCACACGGATAACCCTTAGATTTCAGGGTGACAAGGAGTTTAGGTATTACCCTCTTTCAGTTTAGTTGGTTCAAACCTGTCCTAAAATAGTAACCGGGTTCTAGAGGATCTCAATATCACTGACCATCCTCGATCGGTCATAATTCCATTTTAGCAACCTTTTCTTGCCGCCGAAATCATCGCGAGAGTTTGGTCTCAATGAGCGTAGCATACTGCTACTGTTCTATGGCCAAGTTGGTCAATTAAAGGTTCTAAGGTCAGTTGGTGCTTAATGACCCCTTAGCAGACCCATATTCTCCTCGTTGTGCTACAAGGGATATCGATACATACTAAAGTGCCACACTAACGTAGCTACTGCTTCAACCGTATTGGTCTACGCCGTACAGTTCCCTCACAGTTTATTGCTACTTACCTAAAGGGTGCCCCTCAGATCTGGGTTAGGATCTATAGTAACTCCGATACAAGCCCACAAAGATAAAGCATACAAATTAAGCAATTGAAAACATTATGATGAACTATTCCTAAGGTACACCCCACTTATTAACTCCCCAGCAGAGTCGCCAGTTATGTGATACGGTGGGAAGAACTGACTGTTTTTTGGAATGTTGGTTTGCGTTTTGCGTTTGTATTCGCAAAATGTCGCGGTAAGCAAGATTCGCCACCGACTTTTATTTTATCCAACAAGGAAAGGAAAAAAGCACAGAAAAATTCCTTTTTTCGAGATATTTCTCGGGTTCGGGGGGTAAATTATGGAAAGGGAAGTTATTAGCACCCTTTCTATCCGTAGTTATCTACGGGCTCTTAGGTACTTGCTCATCATTTTCAAAATTGTTTTCTGTGTTTTGTGTGATTTGAAAAGCTTTTGTTTTGACTTCGATTTAACTCTTGCTTTTGTCTTCAAGAGTGTAGTGAAGTCTTTTTAAAAAAAATTTGTTTGTAAAAGAGTGTAAGTGTGAGAAAAAGGTTTTGTTTGGATTGAGCGAGTACTTAAGAACTAATCTACCTACTCGAAAAAAGAATCGTTCTATGCTAATTTCCTTTAGACAATGCCATCCTACTATTGATGAGTAGGTAGCACCATCGTTGGAGTTTGAGGGTCAATTCGAATGAGGGACATACGGTCACTAAAGCAATGTTAGGACACTTTAGCGGTAACCCTAATGTCTTAGATCATTTGTTTGAGGCAACAATATCTGAGGCAACCATTTTGAGGCAACTATGATCTTTTAGACAAGAGGACAACCTCTAAAACGACCTATACTCAATGACCGTGTACGAAGGCAACCAAGTGGGGTGTACCCTAAGGGTGCGCATGTGCGAGTGTGTCGTTTTCAGTTTATTTTTATCTTTATACATGTTAAGGGTGATCTAAGTTGATTTTAAGATTAACATTTAGTCTTGTCATGCAAACCCTATTATCAAACATCTAGCAGTTATAATTTGCGGAAATAAAATGCGAATTTAAATTACAAGGCGTCGGGTATTTACATCGTCAAAGACAAACCCTTTTGAAAAATAAAATAAAGCGATAAAAAGTCCTATTTAACTATTACAATCCGGAAACAGGTACATTATTGAATAAAAAACAAATAAGGCGCGCGAGAAATTAGATCGAGTACGAATTTTAGGGTTTTGACCCTTTTGGTTAAAAAAACAAGTCTTTTTGTTTTTTTTTATTTATTTTAGAAAAGAAATTAAACCTAAATTAAATAAATAAATTAAATAACTAAATTAAATTAATAAATTAATTAAATGAAAAAAATTAATTATTTTTGGAGTTTTTGATTATTTAGGAAAGAAATTAAAAATGATTAAATTAGTGGCTAATATCTAATTAAATATAATTAATTGAAATTATTTACAAAATAAATTAAAGTTTTCTAATTAAAAACCTAATCAATTAATAAATTTATTAAGAAAAATAAAAGTTCAAAATTTGATTGAAATAAAAAATATTTTGTGATTTTATTTAATAAAAACAGAATTTTGTGATTGGTTAAAAAATTAAATAAATAAAATAAAACAATTAATCAAAACAAAATAAATAAAGAGAGAGGAGTGTTGGGCCTATTTTTGAGATGTTAAAAGAAAATCTGAAGGCCCATTAGCAACTGGCCTCTTTGACTTTTGTGATCCAGTGTGGACACATGGACTTGGCTCATGGTGGACCTCCAGCCTTTTGACCACCAGATATGGCCTTTGGCCATCTGGCGCTTGAGTGGATGAAGGACTATGGTGGGTTGCAAGCTTGAGCGCGCATAGGAATACCTGAAAAATAATGACATTAAGAAAGAGGGGGACCTGGGATTCGAGCCCAGGTCCTGAAGGAGATACACATACTACGTCCACCACTACGCCAAGTTGTTTTTGTTATTAGTATAATACAAAGAATTAATAATATAATAAAACAATTCCCATGCCAGAAAAACAAAAAAAAAGGCGCGCTTGGTTTGAATGGCCCAATAATGGGATGCCACGCATCATCCCCAACCTCTCGGCTGTGACTAAAACACCAAATACCTATACCAACGGACAGAAGTCCGTAGCTACAGGCATGTCCATCTCCAAAATCTGCTACAGGCCACAAAAATGAATTTCAAGGGCATGGTTGTGTTCGTCTCACCCTCCCAGTCACAACCATATCCATTATGAGGGTCAATTGCACCTGAAACAAAAACGCCCAAAAACACGAACCGAACCCTAACAATGTTGGTTCTTCATACATAGCATTATAAATGAAATTAAACAATGCAAAAAGTTTGGATATGTTCTTGTGATCACGAATGTACCATTAGTTTGTTCAATGGATGCCAAAATGCTTCAAATCAAAATCAAGTACAGAGATGTGTTACGTGAGACTTACAGGGCGTTTGGGAGTCTGAAAATGCTTGGTTTTGGTTGAGATGGCTTATGTGAATGCCCAGGAAGCGATTGGAACAAGTCTCGACCTCTGAAAATACCTCTAACCCTGATTTTGATCCCTCGCTTTTTTGTGATTTTTACAATTCTTGTTCTGCCTCTTCCAACACTTGCCAACCCTTATTTCGTATCCTTTAGCTTCCTTATGTAATGTATACTGCATTAGGGTAAGAAACATGGATCAAATCTCTTCATATCAATGCACATGAATTGGATTTGATTCCCCTTTACAAACTTGCCAAATTTCCCTAATTCCAATCTTTTTGCACATGATTTGATTTGATACGAATTTGATGATGATAATAACTGTAATCAAAGCCTGAAATAACCACAAGATCATGTGTTATCAAAGTTTTAGATTTTATATGATTTTATTTGATTTAAAATAAGTTAATTCAAATAAAAATCAAATTAAATAATAAAAAGGTGATGTGGACACATGGCTGAAGTTAGAGCACGTGGGCAATGATTTAAACTCAAATAAAGTGGAAAAGAAAGGGCCCATTTGACAAAATTTGAAGTTTTGGGGATAGTTGACTTTTGGCAATTTTGCAAAAAAGTCCAACTTCAACAATGCATAACTTCTTCAATTTTGAACTTTTGCATGTGTTCTCTGACTTTTTAGAAATATTGAGGTGTCCTCTAACCAACCCTTTTTGTCTCATCTCATTTTGATATTCCATGCTCAAGTTAAAAGCTTTGGCAAAAAAGGTGTTTTTGTTGACTTTCAAAAATGACCTATAATGTCCAAATTCATAACTTTTTGTGAGTGCATTTTTTGATATTGGGGTATGAATATGGATTGTAGGGAATTTAATCCTCTTCAAAATGATATTTGGATGGGTCATTTATCATAAAGTATGAGAAATATATGCTTGGTCAAAGTTAAGTTGACTTTTCCTACAAAACCCTAATTTAGCAACTTTTGAGTCTTGATGAATTTTGAGCAATCCTTGATGAATATTGATCAACCCTTGATCAAATGATGAAATATCCTTCAAAATGAGAATGTTGACAAAAAATCTTGAAATTTGACTGTTTGTAGGTCACAGTTGACTTTTGCCTTAACACAGTCCTTTTTTGGACCTTTGGGCATTTGGCTGAGCAAACTTCCTCTGCAAGGCTTGAAATTTGACATGGATGATCTTTAGAACGTATTAGGTCATTGGGGAGAACTTGAGGTCATTTGGACTCAAGGACCTTGATGCAAAACCAAATCCTAATTTGGGGTAGACTGCCTTAGGAGATAGCTTGTCTGACCAACTCTTGAGCTATCCTGAGCCATTTGGAGATTTTTCTTGCAATGTCTTGAGGAATATGAGAGGGAAAATTTTGGGGTACAACAGTTTGCAACCAGGAGGCATGTCTACTAAGTTCCAGGTCTTGTTATATTCTAGAGATTCTATCTCATCATTGATAACTTCTTGCCATAAATCAGCATCCAGAGATGTCAAGGCTTCTTGAAGATTCATTGGATCTTCTTCTACATTATAAGCCGCATAATTAGGCCCATAGTCTTTAGCAACTCTTACTCGTTTACTTCGTCGAAGTTATGTTTCTACATTGTCGTTGCTTCTTGTGTTTCTTATCACAGGAATGTGACTTGATTGTGTGCCCCCACTATTTCTCAATTTGAAAGGAAATTTGTCTTCATAGAATTCAGCATCATTTGATTCTATGATCACTTTTTCCTTTAGGTCATAAAACCTATATGCTTTACTATTTACTGCATACCCAATGAATACACATTCATATGCTCTACTAGCGAGTTTAACTCGTTTCGGATCCGGAATTCTTACATAAGTCAGACAGCCCCAATTTCTCAAATAAGACAAGTTTGGTTGTCTTTTCTTTAATATCTCATAAGGAGAGATCTTGCATTTTGACTTGGGGACTCTATTCAGGACATAGAAAACAGTCAATAAAATTTCCCTCCACCAGTGAGGTGCAGCACCAGAATTCATCATAATTACAACAACAAGTTCAATAAGAGTTTTATTCTTTCTTTCTGCTTTATCATTCATTGCAAGATAGTATGGTGCATTCGTTTCATGTATAATTTCATGTATAAAATTCATTAATAAATTAGAATCATACAGTTTCTCTATCACTATAAATTCTTATTATATCATTTTCAAATTCTTTACAAAAAATTTAAACATATAAACCTCATTCTTCGTAATGGCGTACAAATCTACCCCAATAGACTGACTAAACCTTGTCTTATTTAAAAGAAAACCAGAAACAAAATTCTTTCTAATCTTAGGAACATGCATAACGTTCTTTAAGATTAAAGTCTTTTTGAAGGTGAAATTTAGCTCCATGTCTATAATTCTAGCAACATTCGTGGTCTGGCCATCTCCCAACAACACTTTCTTATCTTTAGTATTCGTGTATGTTTTAAACATAACATGATCATAACAGACACAACGAGAGACGCAGGTGTCTATCCACCAATCAACATATCCATCAACCATGTTGATTTCAATGACTATAGCAATAAATTGCTCATTAGTCAGATTGACCTGTGCATTAGGGACAACACCAAGTTCAAACTTACTTCTACATTTCTTAGTCATATGACTTGATTTTCCATAGTTAAAACAAAGGGAAACCAACGTCATTTCTTTTAGGTGGTGGTTATTACCTAGTTAGATCTATTGGGATCATAGAAGGGTTCCCATTCTTAATTCGGTTCACAATATTGCGGTTCTGATTCTTTAATCATTTGCCAAATGGCTTCAGAACTACACAAAATTTCTTTTTGTTGTTTGAAACAACCAAGACTTTTTCTTTTTAATATTGTCTCTAAGATTCCTTTTTTTTAACTCAATGCAAATAATCGGATTCTCAATCAAAAATTCTTTTGTTTTGTGGCGAAGTAAAGTTTTTTTTTTAAAAAAAAAACATCCAAGCTATGGGGTAGTTTGTCAATAATAAAACCAATTTGAAATTGTTCATTTAAACACATACCTTTTATGATGATCTTTTAAGCAATCTTTTGAAGTTCCTAACATTGAGCCTCCATAGAGCTTACATCTTTGCAATCTATACATGAAGTAACGGCTAACAACATACTTCTTTGCTCTAGATTCTACGTCATACTTCTTTTTTCCGAGCCTCTCAATCTTGTTTTGCAGTATCACATCAACTGTAATTATCATACAGATCGTCTATAAGTCTATTCAAAATATGATTTTATAGAGATTTTCATTCTCTTTCTATAATGTGATTTCTTTCCTATGCTGTAAATCGTTGGCTTTAATCTGTGCAGTAGATTCAACTTCAACACTATTAAGTGTTCCTTCTAAATCTCCAGATTTACTATCGTTAGTTTGTTCGATTGATCTAGAAGGAGCAACAGAATGTCATTGATCAGAACGTTAGCAAATTTTTTCAATGTTAAGAACTTCATCTTTTGTTGTCAATGTTTGAAGTGACTTCCCTCAAACATGAATGCGATTTCTCAAAGACAATATCTGCAAAAGTACCAAAAGTTTCTTCGGTAGCCATGGTAGTTTGAAATGTCTTAAAATTGTTATTTTCGGATTTTGAAATATTTTCCACCAAAGAAATTACCAGGTTGAGTCGCAGACTAGGTCGCTCTCTTTAAGACGTTTCACGGTACTGCTCAAAATTATGCAAAGAAGTCGAACTATCGCGCCTCCTCCAGGATAAAACAACCCAGTTCTATACTGTACGATTACTACTTGCATGGTAGATAATAGATCTAGTAATACACCCTCTGATGGTACAAGACCATTCAAATATGGTATCAACACACTCGTAGTATCTGGTACAAAGACCAGTCATAATAATTTCTCAAATAAAAAGAAACTCAAATAATTCTCCAAAGAAAAATTAATAATGGTCATTTGACCACTCATAATAATTTCTCCAACAAAGAGAAATTCAAATAATTCTCCAAACAGAATCTAAAAAATTAAACTTGAAAATTTCTCAACCCAAATGAGGAGAAATTAACATAATTCTCTAAAGATAATTCGATAAAATACTCGGAAAAATTCAACGAGTAGGAAGAAAGGGGAAGAAGATAGCGCTTCGACAATTCGAGAGATGCAGATTTATGAGAGTGTGGAAGGAAAAAATAATAGAATAATTTTTGGTGTGATTTGGAATGAAACATGTGCACTCCTTATATAGTGAAGTAAGCTAGTTAATATTTCTCACATGAGCAATGTGGGACAAAATGATTTTTTTAACCAAAAAGATATTCTAATAATGTGGGACTTGAGAAATTTTTAAATTCAACATATTGGAACATGGACATGTTCCAACAAAGAATTATAATATTATGGGAATTGGTTCAATTGGATTTAGGTTTACCTTTAAAAATTGATCACCCAAATAAAAGAAGGGAAGGCGCCCAATCTTAAACCCCAACTGATTAACAATATGGTACAACCTAGTTTCAGTAACAGAACCAACAAAGATATAAGATTTTTAGGATTCACCATTTAACCTAAAGATATAGCATATATAGAGAATAAATTGATGAGAGAAGCTATATAGCCTTTGTCACCTCTACAAAAAACCATGACATCATAAGCAAACAACAATGAGAAGGCACTTCAAGGCCTCTAGGGCCAGAAATAAGATTGATTTTATTATGATAGACAAGATTAGTTAAACTCCTCCTAAAGATTTCTCAGCAATGCAAAATAAGAGAGGAGAGAGGGGATCACCATGTCTCACCCTTCTACCACACTCATAGAATCCATAAAGCTTTCCATTGTTTGGAAGAATTGAGGATGATCCATATCTAATTAGTGAAAATATCATTGAAACCAAATTGCTTGAGAACCTGCGTAAAAATAACCAATTATTAAAGTAAAAGCTTTTTTGATGTCCACTTATAAATGAAAATTATTTATCTTGTGTATGTTTTTTTATATGAGTTTAATGCACTGTCAATGTAAAAAGTTTTATATTGTCAATCTATCACAATCATTTATAATTATTACGTTATATATAATTAAAATAAAAATCAAATATAATTTAAGATCTGACAGTTATAATTTATTGTCAGTGTAATTTACGGTATATTCCCATTAAATTCTTTTTATATTATAAAATTCAATTAATATATTATAACTATTTTAATATTTATTGAGAAAATATAAAAAAAATATTAAATTAACTCATGGTTATATATTATACGTTCAAATAGATTTTTTTAAGTGATTCAACTCTAAAATAAACGTAAAGAATTTAAGCTATATTTTTATAGCAAGTAATTTATAATTGTTATCATTCTTTAGGAAGAAACGTTTTCTAGTGTATGATTTGATAATAAACTAAACTGATATATTCTAATTATTTTCAATATTATCTAGAAAATATAAAAATATTTAAGTTGAATTAATTAATTAAGAGAAAATGGTTGATGCATTAACAATGTAATATAGTTTACACTGTCAACTAATCACAACTATGTATCTAATTAAATCACATTTATATTTTAAGTTTTTTTAATGATATGGTAGAAATTTTATTTTTAATTGGATGATAGCGTAAAACTATTTTATATTATCAGTGCACTATCTTTTAAGTCATTGATTAATAAAAACATTTATTAATTTTTTTAATTTTTTTAGATATAAACATTTTTTTTATATACTGATCATATAATAAATTTAAATATTATAGTATAATAATTTTAATCTTATAATATATAAATACTCATTATGCCAAACAAGACATCAGACAACATTTTTTTTGGCTTTTAACAGTGCTAAAAAGCGCTGCCTAAAGCAGCGCTGCTAAAAGTAAAGACAACGTTTTTTTCCAATGTAAAAGCACTGTTTTATGCCCATTTTAGGCAACGCTTTTACATTAAAAGCGCTTTCTTATGCACCCCCTTTAGACAACGCTTTTTTATATATCCCTTTAGCAGCGCTTTATGTTAGACTTTAGACAGCGCTTTTCTTTAAAAGCGCTGTCTATTCCCCCATTTTAGACAGCGCTTTCCCACTTTAAGTAGTATTTTTTGACTTTTTACAACGCTTTTCTCTTAAAGCATTGTCTATTGATCACGAATTTTTTTTAATAAAATACCTATTTTGACTTGCAAAAGCGTTGTCCAATATATGTAATGCATTTTAATCAGATTTTAACCATATTTGAATCAGGTTTTCACCATATTATGCACCATATTTGTTAGCTTCATTCCAATAAAATATACATATGTAAAAATTCCACATATATATAAATTGATGATATATATAACAACTACAAAATTTATGATACAAGTTAAAATTCTACAAGTTGAAAATCCTAAAATTCAAAATTGATGTTACATCTACATCTTACTATCTTCGAGAATTCTCATAAAACAACAATAACATGAATATCGTAGCTCTATCTTCTACACAAGCACCTATAAACCTGAAAAAAACCAAATGATCGAAATTCATTACATGATAATATTAATGTTGCACTTTATTCAAATTTAATTTATACTCAAAACTCGAAAGTTCTCATCAAAGGAAATAAGACAATATATCTTAGGTTATAAAGTTCTCAACCCAATAATGAGTTGACACCATTCCTCCATAAGTTCATCCAATTGATCTTTTGAGTAATGTGCACAATTGAATTCCTAAAATTACTACATATATAATAATATAACATAGTATGTGATTTAGTTAAAACAATATGTCATTTTATGAGAAACACAAAATATGAAAATAGCATGTAATTCCTAAGTTAGAAATTCATATCGTGGATGGAATCTCTAATCGATCCAAAAGCATAGTTTCTTTCATAAACCTCAATATGAAATAGCCGCAATCTATACCGTTACGCTGGCGAGGACACTACACATGGAAAGAAAATACAAATATATATCGGGATATACCACTTAAATTATTTTATCAAGTATCATCACTAATGTAATCAAAGTTGAATATCTCTTTGTGAAAATATACCTCCATTCTGATCCATGTAACGTTGTTGGCTCTACTTGTTGGCACTTTAATATCTCTTTGGGAGTGAAAAGCTAGTAGAACGCTATAATATAAACGACTGTTTAGAACAATCTCACATAGAAACATAAACATAAACACAAATCCAGATATATATCTTTGGGAGCGAAAAAATTACGTGTCAATCATCTTCTTCAAATATGGATATGTTAACCAATAATTGTATAACAAATCCAGATAATACACAGTATCTCTTATAGGATTAATCGCAACCAATAACCAGTGTCAAGTTGTAAGATTAAACAATGGCCAAAAACAGAAAATTATAATAGATCAAGTTAGGATGAAAATATAACCCGTTGCCAGTATTATATGGTAAAAAGAACAACTTTTCAGTATCTTTGCTGGCCACGAATAAACTGAGTAATATGCTATGACATCATCTGGTCTTGTTACGATTAACCCTGAATTGACAGTGTTGGGAGCTAAGAAGCCAAGTCTTGCTTCTAATCCACGTGGGCACACAATGTTCTCATACAAAAACCTTAAATTAAAACATCATTAACATTATACTATATTCATTGAAATGAGGAAATAAACTGTTCATCTAATTAAACAAAGTTGATCGGAGTATACCTGATGTATGTATTGATAACACCGAGGCCTAATTCCAAATGTCTAAAAACTTGCTCCATATCCTCTCTACCAATTGTTTCCAGGTATTCAAAACCAAAGATGTCTGCACTCATAGGTATAAGGCGGGTACCACCATCTGGAATATCTGTTATTTCTAAATATGTTCGAAGGCACGACCTGAACTGAGCAGTAGTTTTTTTTCTAGCCACGGTCTTCCTACCCCTACTGACTTGTGCAATCTCAGGCGCCTTACCCCTAGTGACTTGTGCAATCTCTTTAGCATGAATCTAATTATCATATAATTAGTTAGGTGAAGTATAAAATCAAAAATTAGCATTTTTCATAGCATAAATGTCATATAATTGTGTTGTACCTCAATTGATGAAACTGACTCGGTTTCCCGCCTAATCCCCTTATCTTTTGGAATGGATTTTGTTGGAGTCTAACATTACCATGTAAACAAAATGTAAGTAAAATTTCCTTAAAAATTTGAATAGTAAACAGTTTTGGACATACCTCATCATCTACGCAAATGAGGCTTGACGGCCATGCTACAAATGATCATATTGCATCTGCCACTAATGTTGCACCTGCCACATCGTCACGTAGTGGTAACAACGTGCCCCCCTCTAAAACAACATCAACCGATACTTTCAAAAATCTATTTGGGAGCGGTTTATGGTGAAGCATTTCTCCAGAAGTATTACACACTTTTCCCTTGCCAGCCATCCAATAAGTCGATGACGACAAATAGAATTGACACCGAGAAATGCCCTATAACCATTAATAAATATGGTTATATAATTAATAAATATGATTATATAATTAATAAATGTGGTTATATAATTAATAAATATGGTATATGATTACCTCGAGAATATTCGGTCCAAAGTTACCATTGATACTACCTTTGTCACTAGTATCTTTAAAACCTGTAGCTTGATCTATTTCTTTTTCCCTTCTCAGCTCATAAACTTCTTGTTGTAACTTTTCCAACTTTTCCTGAAGTTCTTTATTGCTAGGAGCTTTTGTCTTTGATTTTTTCTTCAAGGATGTTGGAGTGATCCCAAATCCCTTACCCCTCACCTGACCAGAATACTCACGAATATCTAATGCTCGACTAGGTATTCTCCTGCAATCATTATCTTCATCTGGTATTATAGACTGAGAAAGAGTCTCATGAAATTCATATAATTATTGTAATTAAAGAATGATATGTTAATAAAAGAATGATGTAATTAAATAATTAAAATAATGATGTAATTAAATAAATAATGTTATACTTACACATCTCTCGAAAATTTGTTGAATATTTTCTTTAACAGCTCCATCCTTACACACACGAGCTTCCTTCCACAAAACATGTTCCATAAGAGATGTTTCGGAACTATTCTCCTTTGTTAAATATGCATTAAGCCAAATAACATGATCAAATATAAGCGTGCATATATTATAGATACTTTGCAATTTAGAGATACTTACAATAGATTGTTGTAAGCGTGTATATCCCATACGCCCTTTTCTTTATGGATATGCGGGACTTGAAGCTCGTTGTCGATTTACGACACTTAAACTCTCAAATTTCTGGGTTTTTATTTTGGACTTAAAAGTTTCCCATTCTTCAGGTGTAATCAAATCTGCATATTTATTTTGAAGCTCTGCATCAACAAAACTTTTATTCGCATCCCTAAGAAACTTGTTTGATAAAAAAAACTCTAAACCCTCTATATAATTTTCCAGCCAATTTGAGTATATAATCTCTCCTGGTATCCTCAATGTCGAACGACCTCTACAAAAATCATACACAAAGTGTGTTAGTATAAGTAATTTAAAGACATAATCATCATTAAAAACAAATAACATCACATATAGTACCTGTATCTCACTCCATATTTTATCTTTAGCGCCGTTCAACACTTTTGCTCTCCAATCTTCACAAGTAATTGGAATTTCTCTCCTTACCACCGAACCAAGATAACTCGTCAACGTTGAACTGTTAGGCTCAATTAGTTGGCCTTGTTGACTCCAATGAACATCATACTTTATGCCTAGATCTCTATCTCTAATGATTCTCTTCATAATTGTTAATCCTCGTCTAATTTCCATTTCCGTTTTATTAACGGGCTCATCTCCATCATGCCTAGAATCATCATGTGGGTGATCCTCGTTAGTAGCCATCTTACCTGTAATAAACATAAACATAAACCCAATATAAAATTCCATAATCATTTGAATATATATAAAATGACAAACACAAACTTAAACGTAAACACAAACTTAAACGTAAACACAAACATAAACATTTTAATATATTACCTCTTTCACTAACATCTCTTTATTTTCTTGGTTGGAACATGAATGACTTGTTTCTTAACAATGCATACGGATGGTGTTGTACCCCAAAATTTTCCCTCCCCTATTCTTCAAAGTTTTGCCAAACATCACCTCAGATGGTTTAAAGTCTACTCAAGGGCTACACAGTCAACCATTCTCTTAAGCCAGTCAAATTAGGGTTTTGGTTCTTGCAAGGAAGTTGAGGTTTTCAAGGGCTCAATCAAGTCCCATATGCCTATATACATTGCCAAGCATCCATATGCCAAGTTTCAAGGCTCACAAGGTCAAGTTGCACAATCAAAAACCCTATTTGCTCTACAATCAACTATAGGGGTAAAATGGTCATTTGGCAGTCAAAAGTCAAAATTTTTGGTCAACATCTTATTTTGAAGCCACAATAATCATTTGATCAAGTCTTGATCATGATTCCACAAGAATGGCTCAAAAATCATCAAGATGCAAAAGTTTCCATTTTTGGACAGCTGAAAAGTCAACTGTAACTTGACCAAAGCATAACTTTTTCATGGTTCATCAGAAAAATCCCATCCAATGATCATTTTGAAGGGGAGGATATTTCCTACAATTCATCTTCACATTCCAAGTCCAAGAAATTCTCTCACAAAAAGTTATACATTTCAACATTATAGGTCATTTTCAAAAGTCAACAAAAAGGCACTTTAAGTCAAAGACCATAACTTGAGATTGGTAAATCAAAATGACATGGGACCAAAGGAATTGGTTAGAGGACTTCAAGACCTTTCCAAAATGTCCAAGAACATGTTCATAGCTTCAAAATTGAGCAAGATATGCATTGGAGAAGTTGGGAAATTTTTGTGAAATGGCCAAAGTCAACTATCCTTGAAACTTCATTTTTGACAAAAGGGGCCCACTTTTTCCACTTGTTTCAGCTTGTCCATGCCTCCCACGTGTCCCACAATTTATTTCAAGATTAAAAATTAATTTTCCCATTTTTATTTAATTTTATTTGATTTAATGCATTTTAAATCTTTAAAATTCAAATGAAAATCAAGAAAATTAATTAAGGGATATCTTTTGTGTTGAATTGCTTTGATACACCATCATTCACCTTCCAAATTCATGCAAGGCCTATTCCAAGCAAGAAATTCAAAATTGGACACAAAAGGCAAGTTGTTTCAATGGAGTTTATGGCAAAATCAAGAACTTCAATGCAAAGGCTTAATGTCCCTTATGCTGATTGATTCACATTACAAAACATATATGCAAGCTTCTGAGACCAAATACACGACCTAGAGAGCCCCATACAGCATAAGCCATTTCCAAATTTTGAAGAGAAAAATCATAAACTGAAAACCTAGTTGCAGTGCAATTCAAGCTTCCATTTCAATCCAAATACACTCCTTACATTGCCAGGGACGATTTGCAAACACAAACAAGCCCTAACACCATCAGAATCGAAGCACACAAGTCACACGGTTTGTCCAAATTTTGAAAATCAAAACTCCATTTTTACGCCTCTTTAATTCATTTTGATCATGGTTATACATTGATGACGTTATTACCAAGCTTTCTGTGTATTTTAATTTGATTATGATGCTGTAAAACGCAAAGTGCCATTGTTGACTTTCTAGGTTTTCAGAACTTGAAATTTAGGGTTTCTCACATAGTGCAAAAATTAATCCTCCAAACACATACAGTCAAACTCAGAAGCTCAAGACGAACAAGAAGGACATGTCGCGCTCTTTTTATTTGACCCATAGCGCTAATCGCTATTATTGACAATTTGTTTCGTGGGGGTTTAAAACCCCCGCTATGTGATTGCTTTTTTGTTTCAGACAGATGAAGAAGATGATGCGTGGATGAACTGGATTGGTACATTCAAACCCTGCGCGCGCCTTTTTGTTTTTTAGCATATAAACGCGTTTTTTTATATAATATTTCTTTTCTACGTTATTAACAAACGCACCAAAGTGATGCAGTGGTTGGTGATGTGTTGGTTCACCACTGGGACCTGGGTTCGATTCCCAGGTCCCCTATAATTTCCATATTATTTTTTCAATTGCTCTCATGTGCAGATTCTCAAAAGAGGAACACCATAAACCTCATATCCCAGCGCTCCAAGTGTTCACCAACACAGATCCAAGGGTCAAGCACAAGGAACACCATGGTCTAGAGTCAATGTGAGCATAGGCAATCTAAGAAAGTCCAAACGAACTGAAGCTTAATGGGCCATAATTCCAACAATGCACCCTCCATTTCAGCCCACACCCCTTGGTTTTACTTCTTTTTTTATTTTGTTTTGTCATTTTCTCTTATTTTAATTATTAACCTTTTAATTATTTTTCTTATTAACAATCAATTAATCAATTAATATTTTCATAAAAAATTAAAAAAATAGAACTAACATTATTTTTATTATTATTATTTTTTTGTAAATAAGCAATAATTGAATTAGTGTTAATTAGGCCATTTTAACCCTTTTTTTAAATAACTAAAATAACTTAGAATTAGATTAACTTTTAATTTTAATTCTTTTCCTTTATTTCATAAAAAGCATAAAAACAAAAAATATTTTCTTTTAATTAAATTAATTAATTAGTCATCAATTAGTTTCTAATTTCATTTAATTACAAAAAGACCAAAAAATCAATTTCTTTTCTTAAAAGGGTCAACACCCTTAGAACATTCCGATTTAATCTTTATTCGCGCACAGTTTATTATTATGTAATTGCTTCCAAGACATGTAATAGTTAATTAGGTTTACTGTTTTTATTTACTTTCCGTACTTATTTACTAAAAAAATGGGTCTTTGTATTTTTGGCGATGTATAGACCCGCGCCTTGTAATAGCGTAGGATTTATGTTTCCGCAATTTACTTTCCGCACCCTCTTAACTGCTAAACTTGCATGAAAGAATGTATGTAAATAAAAACAACTCGTAGCTCACTAATAACAAAGACAAACATTAACTGAATACAACACACAATACACACACCACTCTTAGGGTACGCCTCACTCGTTGCCTTCGAAACGTGGTCATCAAGTATAGGACATTTTAGAGGTCACCCTTAGTCTAAAGATCCAGTTGCCTCGAAACAGTTGCCTCGAAATGGTTGCCTCGGATTAAAAAGGATCTAGGACATTAGGGTTACTTCTAAGGTGTCCTAACTGTTGCTTCGGTGACCACACTGTCCCTAAAATCGAATTGACCTGAACACCTCCAACGGTGGTGCTACCTACCTCTCAATGGTGGGACGGCACTACCTAAAGGACACTTACACAGCTTAATTCCTTAGGGTAGGTAGATGACTCATGGGTACTTGCTCTTTTAAAAAAACAAACAAAATACTTTTCACACCTTACACTTTCAAAAAGTTTTCAAACAATACTTCATACACTCTTGAGGACAGATACAAGAGTTACTTAGAAATTTTTCAAACGAAACTTTTTCAAAACCCACACACACTTGAAAAGCAAACAGATTTTGAAAACATAAGAGCAAGTACCTAAGAGCCCATGGATAACCATGGATAGAAAGGGTGCTAACACCTTCCCTTTCTATAAATCTACCTCCCGAACCGAGAAACATTCTCATAAGGAATTTTGCTGTGCTTTTGTCCTTTCCATGTTGGAGAAAATAAAAGACGGTGGCGACTCTTGCTTCCGTGACATTTCGCGAAACCAGCTTAAAAACAGTCAGTTCTATTTCCACCGATCACAGAACTGGCGACTCTGCTGGGGACATATAAAAGTGAGGTGTACCTTAGGATTAGATCATACTTATGTTTTCAATTGCTTTGCTTTGATTGCTTTATATTTGTGGGCTTTGCATCGGAGTTTCATAGATCCTAACCCGGATCTGGGGATACCCTTTTAGGTAGCATAAGCTGTGAGGGACATGTCCAGCGTAGACCGACACGGGTGAAGCAGTGGCTACGTTGGTGTGGCACCTTGGTCTGTACCGATATCCCTTGTGTTGCAACGAGGAGAATATGGGTCTTCTGAGGAGTCATTAAGCACCAACCGACCTTAGAACCCTAATGTGACCCAACTTGGCCATAGAACAGTAGCAGTATGCTACACCCATTGAGGCTAAACTCTCACGATGGTTCTGGCCACAAGAAAAGATTGCGACACTGGAGTTATGACCGATTGAGGGTAGTCAATGATATTGGGATCCTCTAGAACCCGATTACTTTTGATAGGAAAGGTCTTAACCAACGAAATTGAAAGAGGGTAGTACCTGAACTTCATGCTGGCCTAAACTCTAAGGGCTCTGTATGACTTGTATGCCTTCATACTTGAATTACTTGCATACTTGTTATCTAACAACACGAGTTCCTTGCAGGTTTTGTTTACAGTCCTTAATTGGGACTCATTACAGGGCCTACTTACATCACTCCATGCATAGCATAACATCATACCATCGCATACATCCTACATAAGGACTAATCCATTTCAAGGATCTCAAGGGCTTGTGATGCAGGTCATGATGAATCAAAGTGTCTAGCAAAGGGCAAAGGGGATTTATTTTCCTCCAGCCAAGGTTGATAACTTGAGTCAGGGGCTATGACCCACTCGATATGGTGAGCCTTGACTCTTGAAGAAGGACTCTCAGCAAGATGAAGTTCCTTCAATCAAGCTACCCAACTTTAAATTCTAACAAGTTTCTTTGTTTACCCCGCGAGATCCTTGAAAACATCGCATGCATACATACATATCATTGCATTACAGGTACTCTTTTCTACAGGTCGCTTAATCTTCTTCGCTGTTTATTTTAGCCATCATCATGAATCCTGAATCATCCAATGAACAAGCTATCAAGGCCATCCAGGCCCAGAACGCCCAGTTCCAAGAGCTGGTCATGAGCTTAGCCCAGGGGCAACAGGAGTTGAAGACTCTGCTCTTGAAGGAGAGGAAGAAGAAGAAAAAGAGGACTGTGCAGTTCAACACTAGACGCAGACTCGGGAATACACTGCAGAATGAAGCTGAGCGGACTACTCCATCTGTTGGGGAAGGCAGTCACCAAGAGGGAAGGGTTCCTAGTCCCGTAGTCTCTGACACCGAGACAGATTTCAATGATGAACAGTACCCTCCTGCTGAGGACAAGTACAAGCAACTAGAGGACTGTCTAAATGCCATGGAGATTCAACAGGTGCCCGGGTTAGACTTTGGAGACCTAGGCTTATCTTCTGGGGTGGTGATCCCTCACAAGTTCAAAGCACCTGCCTTTGCAAAATACGACGGGGCTTCCTGTCCTAAGTTGCACCTCCGTTCATACGCAAGGAAGATCCAGCCTTACACGGCAGACAAGAACCTATGGATCCATTTCTTCCAGGAGAGTCTTTCAGGGACTCAGCTCGATTGGTTCTATCAGTTGGATGGAACCAGTATTCGTAACTGGGAGGACCTGGCAACTGATTTTTATAAGCAATATCAGTATAATGCCGACCTCGCTCCCACGCGTACCTAACTCCAAGGTATGTCACTTGGGACGAGTGAAGGTTTTAAGGAGTATGCGCAAAGGTGGAGAGATCTGGCTGGAAGGGTGCAGCCGCACTTGACTGACCGTGAGCTCGTTGACATGTTCTTGGGGACCCTGTCTGGTCCCTTCTTCAACCATCTGATTGGAAATTCTTCTGCTGGGTTTACAGATTTGATCTTGACCGGGGAGAGGATCGAAGTTGGCATCAAGGCTGGAAAGATTCAAGAAGCTGCACCTTCTGATACTCACAAAAAGCCTTACACTGGGAAGAAAGAGGCCAATGCTGCGTACAGCCAAAAGGGTCGCTATGATCAACATGTAGGGGCAGTCCAGATCTCTAATCCTAGGCCTGCTCAACAAGGACAGGGGCATCAACATAAGGAGGTCGCACCCAAGAGACAATTCACTAAAATCAACATGCCACTGGATCAAGCACTACAGCAAATGTTGAAGGCAGGGCTAATTACCTTGAGGGCTCCTCTCAGGAATCCAAACACCTCTGCTCCCAACTACCATCCTAATGAGAGGTGCGCATACCACTCCGATAGCCCGGGTCATACTACGGATAACTGCTGGCCTTTGAAGAACAAGATTCAAGACATGATTGACGCCGGAGAGATTCAGTTTGAAGCGTCAGAGACTCCAAACATAATCAATGCTCCTTTGCCCAATCATTGAAGGCTTTTGTTTATTTGAATTTCCGAGTTGTAATTTTTTGCTTATACAAACAATTAATGTCATAGCAAACTCTTTTATTTCACTAATGCACTGCATATGTCTGTTTTTGAATTAATCCAATTATTTTCATTATATTCAAATTGCTTTCATATTTTTTGTGATGTCCAACTCTCGGTTAATAATTCTAAGCCTCTTGAGGGGGGATGACGAAAACGATACCACAATCTACAGTATGCTTTTGAACAGACCCCGCTGATGAGGTACAGGCATTGTTTCAATTCCTAAACACTGGAGTTATAAGGATGATAATCCCTCGTCAACCCCTTTGAGCCAAAGAAGTAGGAGTTTTTCTTTTCACAAAAAAATTAAAACCCTTAATCATAACCTGGGGCAGGGTAGTTCTCTCAGTTGATCCAAGTGCACAACGAATGGCATCAAAGAGGTCCTTCTAAAACAAAAGACAGTGATGGTTCCAAATAATCATAAAGACAGGAAGTCATTATCTCCCAAAATAAAAGCCCAATAAGTCAAAACCTATAAAGGAGACTTACAAAACTGGGGCATCCTGCTGACTATAAAAGAAACAGTTCAGGCAAAAAACAGGGATAATAAAAATAAAAAACAAAGAGGTCCTACAGACTCTCAACAAAAAAAGAAATGATTGCCTATTCAAAATAATCTGTCAATATCCGAACCATCATTGGAACATCAGGACAAAGACTCAAACGAGATCTAAACGCACGATCAGCTGAGTTTAGGTTGGAAGAACATCACGAAGAGCGGGTGGGTACAAATATAATTTGAGCCTTTTCCTTTGTTTCTTAAACAGTGAACCAGGCCACGTTACAACCCTTAAAAGTCCTAGCTGAAGCATGGTTTAGTTCGAAGGCATACTGTTACGAAAGGTATCCTGACTCCTTAAGGCTTGCTGTAAAATACTGAGTTGACATCACATTTTACAAAATTTGCTTGTTTTACTGAAAATGCATTTTCAAAAATTTCAAGACAGACATAAGTGTTGCATTCTTAATATAACATTGTTTGCATATGACTATTTTGTCTAAACAGCATAGAAGTTCGCACGACGAATATCTAAATGAACAAAAGCACCCCCAATCAAGGGGCACGACATGATCATTGTCCATCATCTGGGGCAGTTAGGTCAAGATTCGAAGAATCTCTCAAAAGGCCAACCAGCTTGGGGCAAATCTCCATCTGGATCATTTGGGGCATTGGACGATCAAATGAAGATCTTCTGGTGGCATGGTAACACTGCACTACTGACAGTGACAACTCCCTGCATCTTGAGAGCACGGACATAGTCGGAAAAAAAAACACTATGCATAAGCAAAGACCCGCTAGGTTGACACACCTAGGCAAAAATAAGGGCTTCCCGGCGAACCAAAAGGGTTCGGGCAAAAATAAGGGACGAAAATGAAAAATCTGTACACCCGGCAAGTCGAAAACCTGAAAAGGCGGCTTGGGCAAAAATGGGTATCCCGGTGGACTGAAAACCCGAAAGGGCGGTCCAGGCAAAAGTTAGGGATCAAAAGCGTACGACTATGTCCCGTCATCTCGTCACTTGCCTACCAGAAGAAGATTTGTCAATCGGTAGTTGTCTAACACCTCACAAGGTATCTTCTTCTCTCACATCAGAAACAGGGGCAATAAGAATTGTCTAAGCAATCTGGCTGCTTTGTCAACCAAGGTACCAAAGTAGGTGCAGCTGAAGAACATGATCAAGACACCTTCACTCCCCGCAGAGTATGCCAGGACTCAACATTACTCCCTGAGCAGAGTTGGTCTCTAATCAACCCCGAAGAGGCACAATATCCCTAGCAAGTCAGCAACGCTCTCCCCAAGCAGAGTTAGCCTACTGTCAGCCTTAAGGAAGATTGGGTATCCCCAAAAAATCTCAATATTCCCCAGCGGAGTACGCAGATATTCCTAAGAAAGCATCCCCGGCAATCTTGATCTAAGATTGTTCCCCGGCGGAATACCAGACACCCTAGTGGAGCCACTCCCCAGTACAGTCCCAAAAGTCTCACCATGAGAGTTGATCAATCTCCCCAGTAGATTTTGTAAGCTTATCCCCAGTAGATTCTAGAAGCTTATCCCCTGCAGAGTACGAACGTGTCTCCCCGGCTCTATTCAAAGGTTATGCTCCACCAGAGCTTATAACTGGGTTATCCTCAGCTAATTACCACGGAAAGATCGTCCTCGGCGAAGTTCTTCCTATCCCCCAGCGGAGTTCATCAAATCTTTCAACATAACATATCAACAATTCCCCAGTGGAGTTATCATCAAACCTCAGCGAAGTATCTCTTCCCACAGAGTATTCCCCGCAGAGTAATCTCTTCGCCAAGTTTATTCCCCAATGGAGTCATCTTCTCCTACCGGTTTATTCTTGCAACCATCATCCCCAGCAGAAACGAAGAACTCTCCTCTTCAAACATCAGCCCAGGATTCAGCTTCCCGGCATTCGTCGAGGATTTATTTTCCTAGACGAAAATACATTTATAAACATATCACATTTCATACATCCTGCTTACACCACAATGAATGCACATACGCGTCATAACACAAATCTCATTTATCTTTGAGAACATCTTAAAATCATGCAGTTCATGCATCATGACATTGCATACAACTGATGTTTTGCCTTTTCAGGAAAAAGGTCAATCTAAAGACGGTTACTATCAACTGTCGCAATTCCAGATTCGATACCTGTATCTAGCCAGGGCATATCTACATTAAAGAGATAGTTCATATGTGACCCAGGCATGGCGACGTTCTGATACTCATTCCAGATTTCCTTTCAGAGATAGCTTGGAAATGCTCCAGATATGGATGCTGTTCTTTTGCTTATTCAAGACTCCTTCTAGAGATAGTTCAGATGTGACCCAGGCATGGCGACGTTCTGATACTCATTCCAGATTTCCTTTCAGAGATAGCTTGGAAATGCTCCAGATATGGATGTTGTTCTTTTGCTTATTCAAGACTCCTTCTAGAGATAGTTCAGATGTGACCCAGGCATGGCGACGTTCTGATACTCATTCCAGATTTCCTTTCAGAGATAGCTTGGAAATGCTCCAGATATGGATGCTGTTCTTTTGCTTATTCAAGACTCCTTCTAGAGATAGTTCAGATGTGACCCAGGCATGGCGACGTTCTGATACTCATTCCAGATTTCCTTTCAGAGATAGCTTGGAAATGCTCCAGATATGGATGCTGTTCTTTTGCTTATTCAAGACTCCTTCTAGAGATAGTTCAGATGTGACCCAGGCATGGCGACGTTCTGATACTTATTCCAGATTTCCTTTCAGAGATAGCTTAGAAATGCTCCAGATATGGATGTTGTTCTTTTGCTTATTCAAGACTCCTTCTAGAGATAGTTCAGATGTGACCCAGGCATGGCGACGTTCTGATACTTATTCCAGATTTCCTTTCAGAGATAGCTTAGAAATGCTCCAGATATGGATGCTGTTCTTTTGCTTATTCAAGACTCCTTCTAGAGATAGTTCAGATGTGACCCAGGCATGGCGACGTTCTGATACTTATTCCAGATTTCCTTTCAGAGATAGCTTGGAAATGCTCCAGATATGGATGCTGTTCTTTTGCTTATTCAAGACTCCTTCTAGAGATAATTCAGATGTGACCCAGGCATGGCGACGTTCTGATACTTATTCCATATTTCCTTTCAGAAATAGCTTAGAGATGCTCCCGCCACGGATGCTATTCTATTGTTTATTCCAGGTTTCCCTCTAAAGATAGCTTAGAGATGCTCCTGACCCGGACGTTATTCTACTTCTTATTCAGATCCCAACTTCTAAAGACAACTTAGAGATGCTCCATCCCGGATGCTATTCTATTGTTCAGTCCAGATACGATCCAGATTCGGATGACATTCTGTTACTCATGCAGTATGGATATACCCCAGACACGGCAGTCATTCTACCATTTATTCAGACGTCAGCAATCAGACACAGACTAGATATGCTCCAGACACGGAAGCTATTCTATTTCTTATTCAGATTCAACTATCTACCATCTTTCCAAATGGCATCTATAAGCCCATTCCCGACAAGGTTCTGTCACACTTCCAGATGGCATCTTTAAGCCCATCCTCCTATCCACCATCTCTCCAAATGGCATTTGTAAGCCCATTCCCGCTGTCACACTGCTGATACTCTAATATGTGAGTTCAAATTTCTGGGCACTCTAGTGTTCAATCATCTTCCACCCTCGGATCACGAAAGGCACACAAGCCAATCTACATCCTCAGGTCTAAGAAGATTGAACAGGGGCAAATGTTGTACCCCAAAATTTTCCCTCCCCTATTCTTCAAAGTTTTGCCAAGCATCACCTCAGATGGTTCAAAGTCTACTCAAGGGCTACACAGTCAACCATCCTCCTAAGCCAGTCAAATTAGGGTTTTGGTTCTTGCAAGGAAGTTGAGGTTTTCAAGGGCTCAATCAAGTCCCATATGCCTATATAAATTGCCAAGCATCCATATGCCAAGTTTCAAGGCTCACAAGGTCAAGTTGCACAGTCAAAAACCCTATTTGCTCTACAATCAACTATAGGGGTAAAATGGTCATTTGGCAGTCAAAAGTCAAAATTTTTGGTCAACATCTTATTTTGAAGCCACAATCATCATTTGATCAAGTCTTGATCATGATTCCACAAGAATGGCTCAAAAATCATCAAGATGCAAAAGTTTCCATTTTTGGACAACTAAAAAGTCAATTGTAACTTGACCAAAGCATAACTTTTTCATGGTTCATCAGAAAAATCCCATCCAATGCTCATTTTGAAGGGGAGGACATTTCCTACAATTCATCTTCACATTCCAAGTCCAAGAAATTCTCTCACAAAAAGTTATCAATTTCAACATTATAGGTCATTTTCAAAAGTCAACAAAAAGGCACTTTAAGTCAAAGACCATAACTTGAGATTGGTAAATAAAAATGACATGGGACCAAAGGAATTGGTTAGAGGACTTCAAGACCTTTCCAAAATGTCCAAGAACATGTTCATAGCTTCAAAATTGAGCAAGATATGCATTGGAGAAGTTGGGAAATTTTTGTGAAATGGCCAAAGTCAACTATCCTTGAAACTTCATTTTTGACAAAAGGGGCCCACTTTTTCCACTTGTTTCAGCTTGGCCATGCCTCCCACGTGTCCCACAATTTATTTCAAGATTAAAAATTAATTTTCCCATTTTTATTTAATTTTATTTGATTTAATGCATTTTAAATCTTTAAAATTCAAATGAAAATCAAGAAAATTAATTAAGGGATATATTTTGTGTTGAATTGCTTTGATACACCATCATTCACCTTCCAAATTCGTGCAAGGCCTATTCCAAGCAAGAAATTCAAAATTGGACACAAAAGGCAAGTTGTTTCAATGGAGTTTATGGCAAAATCAAGAACTTCAATGCAAAGGCTTAATGTCCCTTATGCTGATTGATTCACATTACAAAACATATATGCAAGCTTATGAGACCAAATACACGACCTAGAGAGCCCCATACAGCATAAGCCATTTCCAAATTTTGAAGAGAAAAATCATAAACTGAAAACCTAGTTGCAGTGCAATTCAAGCTTCCATTTCAATCCAAATACACTCCTTACATTGCCAGGGACGATTTGCAAACACAAACAAGCCCTAACACCATCAGAATCGAAGCACACAAGTCACACGGTTTGTCCAAATTTTGAAAATCGAAACTCCATTTTTACGCCTCTTTAATTCATTTTGATCATGGTTATACATTGCTGACGTTATTACCAAGCTTTCTGTGTATTTTAATTTGATTATGATGCTGTAAAACGCAAAGTGCCATTGTTGACTTTCTAGGTTTTCAGAACTTGAAATTTGGGGTTTCTCACATAGTGCAAAATTAATCCTCCAAACGCATACAGTCAAACTCAGAAGCTCAAGACGAACAAGAAGGACATGTCGCGCTCTTTTTATTTGACCCATAGCGCTAACCGCTATTATTGACAATTTGTTTCGTGGGGGTTTAAAACCCCCACTATGTGATTGCTTTTTTGTTTCAGACAGATGAAGAAGATGATGCATGGATGAACTGGATTGGTACATTCAAACCTTGCGCGCGCCTTTTTGTTTTTTAGCATATAAACGTGTTTTTTTTATATAATATTTCTTTTCTACGTTATTAACAAACGCACCAAAGTGATGCAGTGGTTGGTGATGTGTTGGTTCACCACTGGGACCTGGGTTCGATTCCCAGGTCCCCTATAATTTCCATATTATTTTTTCAATTGCTCTCATGTGCAGATTCTCAAAAGAGGAACACCATAAACCTCATATCCCAGTGCTCCAAGTGTTCACCAACACAGATCCAAGGGCCAAGCACAAGGAACACCATGGTCTGGAGTCAATGTGAGCATAGGTAATCTAAGAAAGTCCAAACGAACTGAAGCTTAATGGGCCATAATTCCAACAATGCACCCTCCATTTCAGCCCACACCCCTTGGTTTTACTTCTTTTTTTATTTTGTTTTGTCATTTTCTCTTATTTTAATTATTAACCTTTTAATTATTTTTCTTATTAACAATCAATTAATCAATTAATATTTTCATAAAAAATCAAAAAAATAGAACTAACATTATTTTTATTATTATTATTTTTTTGTAAATAAGCAATAATTGAATTAGTGTTAATTAGGCCATTTTAACCCTTTTTTTAAATAACTAAAATAACTTAGAATTAGATTAACTTTTAATTTTAATTCTTTTCCTTTATTTCATAAAAAGCATAAAAACAAAAAATATTTTCTTTTAATTAAATTAATTAATTAGTCATCAATTAGTTTCTAATTTCATTTAATTACAAAAAGACCAAAAAATCAATTTCTTTTCTTAAAAGGGTCAACACCCTTAGAACATTCCGATTTAATCTTTATTCGCGCACAATTTATTATTATGTAATTTCTTCCAAGACATGTAATAGTTAATTAGGTTTACTGTTTTTATTTACTTTCCGTACTTATTTACTAAAAAAACGGGTCTTTGTATTTTTGGCGAGGTATAGACTCGCGCCTTGTAATAGCGTAGGATTTATGTTTCCGCAATTTACTTTTCGCACCCTCTTAACTGCTAAACTTGCATGAAAGAATGTATGTAAATAAAAACAACTCGTAGCTCACTAATAACAAAGACAAACATTAACTGAATACAACACACAATACACACACCACTCTTAGGGTACGCCTCACTCGTTGCCTTCGAAACGTGGTCATCAAGTATAGGACGTTTTAGAGGTCACCCTTAGTCTAAAGATCCAGTTGCCTCGAAACAGTTGCCTCGAAACGGTTGCCTCGGATTAAAAAGGATCTAGGACATTAGGGTTACTTCTAAGGTGTCCTAACTGTTGCTTCGGTGACCACACTGTCCCTAAAATCGAATTGACCCGAACACCTCCAACGGTGGTGCTACCTACCTCTCAATGGTGGGACGGCACTACCTAAAGGAAACTTACACAACTTAATTCCTTAGGGTAGGTAGATGAATCATGGGTACTTGCTCTTTTCAAAAAAACAAACAAAATACTTTTCACACCTTACACTTTCAAAAAGTTTTCAAACAATACTTCATACACTCTTGAGGACAGATACAAGAGTTACTTAGAAATTTTTCAAACGAAACTTTTTCAAAACCCACACACACTTGAAAAGCAAACAGATTTTGAAAACATAAGAGCAAGTACCTAAGAGCCCATGGATAACCATGGATAGAAAGGGTGCTAACACCTTCCCTTTCTATAAATCTACCTCCCGAACCGAGAAACATTCTCATAAGGAATTTTGCTGTGCTTTTGTCCTTTCCATGTTGGAGAAAATAAAAGACGGTGGCGACTCTTGCTTCCGCGACATTTCGCGAAACCAGCTTAAAAATAGTCAGTTCTATTTCCACCGATCACAGATGGATTTATCCAAATTCCCTCATTATGATCATTTCTGATATATGATTCATCCGCTATAATATTCTTATCTTGATCATTTATAATATACGACTTATTCCATCTAATACATGACTCGTTCTCATCATCAATATCACCTTGGTCTACACCGTTATCATCAACCAATTTGTTAGATAAAAGCACTATAGACCATTTTGTACTCGTCGAATCAGTGACATAAAACACTTGTTTAGCTTGAGAAGCTAGAATAAAAGGCTCATCTTTGTACCTCCCTATTAAGATCCACTTGAAAAATCCTGACTTATCCATTCGTATGCCACTACTACTTACCCACTTGCAACCAAAGATAGGAATCTAAACTTCTCGTAATCAAACACCCAAATATGCTCGATAACCCCAAAATATGACAGATTTTCATATTTGGGGTTTAGGTCTTTCATACTTGAAATGTGCATTACTTCAGCAAGCACGGTGACACCACTATTTTGCATATTACTTTTATCATCTTGTTCTTTGGTATAAAATGTGTATCCATTAATTGCGTATGCGCTATAAGAAAACACATGCAAACTTGGACCATATGCCAAACATCTCAACCTTTCTGTTATTGAAGCGGGATCTGAATGAAGCTTTGAAAAAATATGATCCTTAAACCATGGTATAAAACTTTGATTGTGCTCCCGTACTATCCAATTTTCATTTCTATTCTGATTTAACCCTCGGAATACATCCTTGTGCATTTCAACATATGGCTCAACCTCACTGTCATTGTGCAGAACATACATATGCACTTGATCCCGTTCATCCCTTGATACTGTCACAATTTTATTTCCAATTAATCTTTTACCTTCCTTTTTTTCAAAAATATGACTTTTGGGGAGTCCAATGGATTGAACTTTGGACAAATATTCAATACAAAAATCAACCGCTTCTTAAACAATGTATCGCTCAACAATACAACCCTCTGGGAGACTTAGGTTTTTCATGTACCCTTTTAATATTTTCATATAACATTTAGCAGGGTACATCCATCTCATATAAGTTGGTCCACACAATTGTGTCTCTTTCACAAGATGAACAACTAGATGTACCACTATGTCAAAAAATGAGGAAGGAAAATACATTTCAAGCTCACACAAAGTAATAACAATTTCTTTTTGCAATGTTGGTAAGATCCCAGGATAGATCACCTTACTACATATTGACCTAAAGAAAAAACACAACTTAGTTATCGCGCTCCTTACTTTTTCTGGCAAAATAGAACGTATACCTATTGGTAGGAAATGTTCCATTATAACATGGCAATCATATGTCTTTAAACTCTTTAACTTGAGGTCTTTTATAGACACAAGTCTTCTAACATCTGAAGATTATCCTTCTGGAACTTTAACTTCACTTAGAAACTTACACAATATTTTTTCTCCTTTCTAGATAGAGTAAAAGCAGCAGGTGATAGATATGTTCGACTTCCTTTCTTCACTGGTCCTAGTTTATTTCGTATTCCCATCTTTAATATGTCCTCCCTTGATTTAAGGCCATCCTTAGACTTTCCTTTAATATTGAGTAACGTACCAATAACACTTTCAAATACATTTTTTTTCAATATGCATAACATCGAGAAAATGTCTCACATACAGAGACTTCCAATATGGCAATTAAAAAAAATAGACCGCTTCTTCCACCCACATTTGACAACCGTATACGCAAAAGGCTTACCAAACTGAGCACACACATCTTTCACCTTTTCAAAAATTTGGTCACCTGACAATGTAGGTGGAGCTTTACGTTGTTCAGTGTCTCCATTGAATGCTTTTATCCATGCACGGTAGTGATGTTTAGAATTTAAGAATCTACGATGACCGAGAAACACATTCTTCTGACAAAGTTCCAAACGCGTCGTATCGGTTCCATCTTCACAAACAGGACACACACGTTGACCTTTAATGCTATACCCAGATAGATTCCCGTATGCTGGAAAATCATTAATTGTGCCAAACAACATCGCCCTCAAATTGAAACTTTGTTTCCTATATCCATCATAAACCTCCACCCTGTTCTCCCACAAAATTTTTAAATCTTCAATCAAAGGTGTCAAGTATACGTCTATGTCATTCCCTGGTTGTTTAGGCCCAGAAATTAACATAGATAACATCATGTACTTACACTTCATACATAGCCATGGAGGTAGGTTATAAATCATAAGAATCACATGCCATGTGGTATGTGAGATACTTTAAAGACCATGCGGGTTCATCCCATCAGTAGATAAAGCCAAGCGAAGGTTTCTTGCTTCTTCTCCAAAATCAGGATAATCATTATCAATTTTCGACCACTGCGGTGAATCTTCCAGATGTCGATACTTTCCATCAATAATTCTTTCATCTACATGCCAAGTCAGGTGTCTTGCATCGATTTCATTATGAAACATGCGCCTAAATCTCAAAATTATAGGAAAATACCATAAGACTTTTGCTGGAGACAATTTTTTCTTATATTGAGACAAAGTGCATTTAGGACACTCATTTAACGATGTATATTTGTTTTGAAACAAAATGCAATCGTTTGGACAAGCATGTATCTTATCATAGCTCATGCCAATAGAGCATAACATTTTTTTGGCCTCATATGTTCGATTAGGAAGAACATTATCCTCGGGAAGCATATCTCCCATAAGGGCTAATAACTTTGTGAAACTTTTATCCGACCATCCATTGCCCGCCTTTAAGTTGTACAACTTTAATACCGCAGACAATCTTTTGAATTTAGTGCAACTTTATACAACGGTTTCTCTGCATCTCTTACCAATCTCTCAAACATTTTGGGACAATCCTGAAGATCTTCTTCAAGTGCTTCTGCAATCTCTTCGACTCGATCAAAATCGTATGTATCCGTGTCCTTGTCGTGTGAAGCATAGTTCGTACTAATTTTCTCCCCCGGTTCAACATTGTCGTTACTTTTTTCACCGTGAAATATCCAACACGTATAACTTCTATCAATTCCACGCATCAGTAAATGCGATTTTAATCCATCTGCGTCAACCCGGCCCCCATAACAACAACACAAGCAAGGACACTTCATTCGACTGGGGTCTTTGGCGTGTTCAACAGCAAACTTAACGAATTCCAATACCCTATTCTCGTACTCTTTTGACAATCGATCAGCAGACATCCATTTTTTATCCATTGTTTTACTACTAAGTGTCGTTCAAAATATTGGAACGGAACAGAAACACTGAACAGAACACGCGTTATTTCGGTTACGCAGAAATATTATAACAATAAATGATAACACTACAGAGTAACAACTAAAGACTAACACACACAAGCACACTTGAAATCCTACAAACAACAAGAATCAGTAATGTTGAATTTGAACATGACTTACCAAATAAAGAAGAGAGGTTATTGGTGGCTGACGGTGGATGATTTTGCTATGATATTCTTCGAATCGGTGATGGTCTTCGACTAACTACACATAGCAGAAAAACATTAAATTCACAGTATAACCGCAATTTAAAATCATCTAAGACAACAACTTTGTCATTATCCATGGCATCTCAAGTAGTATATATAATTTTTATGAACGAAAATACGAACTCTCTATTTCTATTTGTACCCAAACAATCCTCAATCTCTTTTTATAGCAAAATAATATAATAAAAGATTATTGATTCAAATAGTCATAAAGAGTTTTTGCCACAATCTCTCTATTTCTATTTGTATCCAACGATTTCGCAGAGAGAAAGAGAGAAGAGAAAGAGAGAAGAGTACCTTGAAAGTGACGGTGGAGGACGACGGTCAGCGGTGGAGAGAGAGCCTCGTTTTGCAGAGAGAGACGATGGATGACGGCGGACAATGGTGGAGATAAAGCGTTGAAAAGGGTTTCGCGTGAGAGAAACAATACTGATTTTAATCGTTCTGTGAAAAGAGAAACGATATTGATTCTAACTTTTAATTTTTAATTATATGACATTAGACAGTGCTTTTGAGAAAGCGCTAGCTAATATGGGCCTTTAGCACCGCTTTTGAAAAGCGCTGGCTAATGTGGTCCTTTAGCAGCGCTATTGAGTTTTTTTTTTTAAAATTTATATGACGTTAGATAGCGCTTTTGAAAAGCGCTGTCTAAAGTGGTCCTTTACCAGCATTTTTGATAAAGTATTTTCTAAAACAACACTCTTAGCAGCGCTTTTCAGAAGCGTTGCCTAAGGTCACATTTTTAGCAGCACTTTTATTTATTATTTTATATAATTTCCGTGTTTTTTTTAAATTCACTTATAACATCGCTTTTGTATAAAAGTGTTGTCTAATGTGCGCTGTTATAGCGTAGTGACTTAGTTGAATTAATCGATTAGTAATAAACATTTATTAACTCATTTAATTTTTTAGACATGGACATTTTTTTCATATAAGGATCTTATAATAAATTCAAATATTATATTACAATAATTTTAATATTTAATTGAGACATATAGAAAATATTAAATTCAATTAATTGGTTAGAGATGTATCATTACATGCTCCAATAAATTTGTTTTTGCTAAATAATTTAGTGGTTATATTCACACACTTTTATTGTAAATGTGGACACCATGATCAAGTTGTTAAATAGTTTATTAGTTATATTCACACACTTTTAATTGTAAATATGGACACCATGACCAAGTTGTTAAATAATTTAGTGGTTAAAATTCACACACTTTTAATCGTAAATGTGGACACCATGACCAAGTGAAGAATCATGTTCCAAGCATTAATAGTAAAACTGTATTTATGAGGCATTATGCTTCAATAGTTTAACTAATTGAATTGTAAAAAAAACACATTATGGTAAAGAAGTAGAATTAAGTTTTGTAGTGTAAAAAAAAGTCAATATTCCTTGTAATTCTAAAAAAACAATTTCTTAAAAAAAGGTAATCTTTTATTTTTTTAATAAAGTTCAACTATTTCTTAATCTTTTATTTTATTACAAACAAAAACTTCTTGCAAATATCAATAATGTTTTTATATCTTCCTTCAAATAGGAATCCTACTGTTATTGTAGTATACTGTTATTGTAGTATATTATAATCATTCTATTTTTGTGTTGATAAATTAAAAAATATTTAATTAATTTTGTTGGCTAAGAATGCTTAACAACATCTGTCTTTTAGATATTAAAATAAAAGAAAAACACAAAGAAAAATTGTTTGTGGTGTAGATATCTTTTTTATATTAACAAGTACTTAATATATCAATAGTGTTTATATAATAAATTGTAAAATTATTTAATTGATTTGTGATAAAAAAATTATTGTGCTGTCAAAAAAATTCATAGTAAATGTATTAATATTTAATATAATAATAAAAAGATGATAAAGTAATTTTATTGACTACCTCTCCGTCTCATGATATGTGTCTTCTTTTTAATTTTCATTTGTCTCAAATTATTTATCTATTTAGAATATCAATACGATATTTATTATTTATTTTCACTAATTTATTCATATTTATTATATTTTAATTTATATAATTATTCTATTATCTATTATTAATATAATTGTTTTAGTAAATGAAATTCATTTTATTATTTTTAAAAGTGTAAAAATCTCAAAGAAAATATAAAAATAAATATCAAGTTTGTCTGCATGAGATATAATATATAATCAAATGATTTAAAAAAAAACTAAAATAATGACATTTTTTATAAAGATCCTTTTATAAACAACATTATTTATAAAGTTTTATAAACCCTAAACTCTATCCGAACTCTTGAAATATATTTATTTCTGTTTATGTTTTTCTTTATAGAAATCCAATTGAAACAATTCTCTCCATAGACTTTTTCACTGCAACATGATGGAAAAGTCTTTTGATTTTCCATCTTAAACCCCATCATCTTAAACTTAAAAAAAATTAAAATGAAATAATTTTCAATAAATTTTAATTAAATAAATAAAAAATATTTATATTTCTAATTAAAAAGCCGAACCCATTCCCATTAGATTATAAACCTTAAAAAAATCTTGAACTGCTCTTTTGTTTCCGTTAGATTATAAACCTTAGATTAAATCTCTTTATCAAATTTGTGGTAAAATTTGAGAAATCTAAATGAACTCATTCTCATTAGGGGATAAGTCTTAGAATCTTGAAAATGTTCTACTGTTTCTAACTATAACTCCTCGTCCAGTTTTCTTCTCTACTGTTTCTCACTGTAACTCTGGTTCCAGTTTTCTTCAAAGATTTGTGAAATCAATCTAATTAGTAAGTTTTCTGTTAAGATTTGCGAAATCAAATCTGAAATCCAAATCAAGAAATCAGGTTTTTTTTTTCAATTTTTGTTTTTTAACTTTTGTTCAGTTCTTTATCAATTTCTGTTAATTCTTATTTGAAATTCTAGATTTTTTTAGTAGTTATCATTGTTTTTAATTATTTTTAATTTAAATTAGGTTTTATCATCAATGACCCAAGCTCACTTAAATAACTTAAAGAAGTTGAGTACAACATAAAAAGGAGAGAAATGAAAGTCTTTGTTTTGAATCATTAATTTTGATTGACTGAGACAAATTCTTATGAATTGTATAATCAATTGTAGAAGCTGAAGTTTGAAAGATAGCTTGATTAGTCTACGATTTTAAAATTAGAGATGAGTTAAGTGTTTGGTGGAAGTGTCTTTTATATTGATAGTACTTTTGGTGTGGTCTTATTATTACTGAGTAATATTTGTACTTTTGATCGGTTCTTTTTGCTTTTTTTTTTTATAAAAAAAATTGAAGCATTTAATCTTCATTAAAATAAGGCTTTTGAAATGGAATGAAATGGACTAGAGACAAATATGAATTATGGTATATCTGGTACAATAAATTTACTTTTATGGTATAAATATATAAAATTCATTCAATTTTTTAATAAAAGATTTGATTTTTTTTTTCAATTCACTACCCCGCAAATATACTAATCACATTATTTTTCTTGAAAAATTTAAGACCACAAAAGATAAGAGAACACAGACGGCTTGTCAATAGATTAAGTCAAGCCTTGTCTCAATCCCTGAAAGGGATTTAGGCCTTGCTTTAGCTTCATTCCTGGAGATAACTGGGGGTTTCTTGAAAGAAACCACAAGTCGCTGCCCGTACAAACACCCCAAGTGAGTTTGTCCGCTTGCGACGGAGGAGCAAGTCATATTATAAGCTTGCGACGTAGGAGCAAGTACTCATTTCAGCTTGCGACGGAGGAGCAAGTCATATTATCTTATTCGTTGAGCTCGCTACGGAGGAGCAAGTACTCATATAAGCTAGCGACGTAGGAGCTAGTAGTAATATAAGCTTGCGACGGAGGAGCAAGTAGGAATATTATCTTACTCGTGGTAGCAGCCTTATTTGTCAAAAAAAATTTTTTTTGTCTATTACAACCATCTATTACAGTAGTCCTTAGAAAATTCATTAACTTATATTACAGTTATACTAGAGAGTAATCTCTTTCTTTGTTTTTCAGTAATAATAATTATTAATCTAAATTTTATTTTATTTATCAAGTATATCCCTTACCACACTACCCGAGTCTAAGGATTTATTCGAAAGTTTTGAGGAGAAGGTTTTCGAAAGCAAATTTTTAAAAAATATAAAAAATATTATATTTTTTGAAAGAACAGTTTTGTTTAGAATGATTAACACTGTGTATTTATTTTCAAATTTCATTTCAAATGTCTAGTTCTCTCTAAAGAAACACTATTTGTCTATTACCACCCTCCCTTTTTCAATTTCTTTTTTTGTCCCATCAAAATCTCTATTGGACAAGCAATGTGTCAACTATACACGTTTTATGCACAAAACCACCACTTATCTATCTCTATCACTTCTTCATCATGTTTTTTTCTTCTTATTTTAACTCTCATTCTTTTAAAAAAAATAAAATTCTATTTTGTTTTAAATTTTAGTTTTTGTATTGGTTGATGTTTCTTCAATATCAAAGATTGTTAATACTGATTTTTTTTAATGCAAGTATTTTTATGAATTTGCTTTGTTTTGAGATATTTATTACTTGTTTGACATGTTGTTCGGACAAACTGATCCTTCAATCTGCAACACGAGTAATTTTTAATTTGTGGGGTGAAGAATGAGTGAGAATGGGTCTTTATATGGCATATAAGGTTTGAGCCAGATTGATATTTCAGACCCAAATTTGTATAGGGTTGAACACTTGATGATACCAAAACCCATTATATATTTGACTCAATTTATGCATGTTTTATTGTCATTATTATACTGGTATTTTGTCTATGTTTCAGAAATTTGACTAAATGGGAGTCGTATGCGAAGAAACAAAGTAAAATAGATGAGAAACGGAAGAAATTGAGCAAATTGCACTCAAGGCGACCACCATAGCGTTCACCATAGAGGTGGCCATGAGTGGTCCACGCGCTAATGGTTAGAAAGACCAAGTTTTAGCCACTATGTGAGCATGGCATTCGCCATGAGGGTGTGGAGGTCGCCACACGTTGAAGACGCAAGACAGTTGCATTTTGGACTTGCTTAGTCATGCATTCACTCCACTCTTCCCTAAATTCTCTCCCACGAATTTAGAAACCTTTCTAGTTGGTTTTAGGTTTTGAAACATTATAAGTAGGTCTTTTCATTCACTTTTCAATGCATCCAAGCTTAGTTACAAACTTAAGCCATATACTGTCAAATTTATAAGTGACCAACTCTTCATATCGGAGAGTTATCACACTGTTGATTGAGTTTGTAATCGAGTTTGGAACAACTTTTATCGAAGCATTAATCTTGCCGTCATTTTACTTTCCGCATTCAAGTTTCAACACTTTACTTCCTGTACCAGATTATAGCCTCTTCTGAGCAGGTTTTATGTAATCACATTACCTTTATTTTATCATCTCTTTATTTAATCGCATGTTCTTCTTCTACCTTTATTTTAATTGCACGTTTAAAGCTTATTTTACTATGTCTACTACGTTTTATCACATGATCGAATCAATCGTTTTGGTTTATGTTATAATCATGTCTAGCTAAATTTATAAGTGTTGGAATGTGAGGATCGTCGATTCGATGGTACTCTGAATCATTGTTCCTTGAGAAATACTATTGGGGTTGTTTTGATTTTAATCACAACTTTTTAAAACTTAACTTTGTCGGTTACTACAAAAGTAGAACCATTTATATCTCGTGTAAGATCGAAAGTTGTCTGGTACAAAAGATTAAGGTTGTTTAATAATTAATTAATAAAAACCACGAAAGCTTTTTATTAATTAATCAGGAAGTCTAATATTTATAGAAAGTGATACTAAAATTATTTGTGAACGCACGCGTTTATAGGTTTAGGATCCGGTTACCCGAGCAAAAGCCTGGAAACCCTTTTAAGTTAAACTTTCCAATCAAAATCACTTTTCAACTGAGTAAAGAGTCTAATTTCTTAAAATATGTTTTTACTACTTTAATGGGAACAACGCCTACCACCGTGATAGTGGACGGTATAATTTAGAGAGTATAATTTGATTCTGATTACGCGAAAGCGACAATTCCTATTCAATTATTTCTTTTCAAAGTAGAAAATATTGTCTCATAGTAATTCAATTTTTGAACAACAAGAGTATCAATGAATTAATGAGATTCATATTCCAACATTGCATTTCTGATATTAATTCAAGTATTTTATTTACTTTATTTGCACAACTCCAACCTTTATTTTATTAGCCTTAGATAAACACTGTAACAATAGAAAATGATAGCTTGACTATTAGGTCTCTGTGGGTTCGACACTCTTTATATTACTCTGATACTTTTTGTACACTTGCGAAATACCCCATCAAGTTTTTGGCGCCGTTGTCAGGGATCAACTACGTCAAATATCATAACTTCGTTGTTACACCGTCTAGATTAAGGCACCATGTTTTCGGTAAATGTGAAGAACTCGCAATACTGTAACTTTAGAAGATCCAATAGCTGAACCAGAAAGATACACACGAGCGATACTTTTGCTCCAAAAAATCCGTAGAGCAATGGAAGACGAACAAGACCGTAAACAACTTAAGAATTTTGCCTTACCTTCTAACAAAGAACCTCATTCGAGTATCCTTCACCCCACAATTCTGGCTAACAATTTTGAATTAAAACTCGCTTTGTTGCAAATCGTGCAGCAAAATCAATTCACTGGTCTCTCGACTGAGAACCCTAACCAACACTTGAAAGTGTTTATTCAACTAGCCAACACATTGAAAAGAAATGATGTTCCTCCTGAGGTTATATATTTACGTTTATTCCCTTTCTCCTTTAGAGACAGAGCAAGATCATGGATAGACTCTCTCCCAGCAAACTCTATCACTACTTGGAATGACCTCAAGAACGTTTTCCTTGCTAGATACTTTCCACCAAGTAAGATTGTTGTCTTTAGAAACCAAATAATTTGATTTACTCAACAAGATGGTGAATCTCTCTTTGACGCGTAGGAAAGATACAAATAACTGTTAAGAACCAGTCCACACCATAGATTAGAACAAGTGCTGATTATCCATACCTTCTATAATGGACTTCTCTACAGCACAAAGATGAAAATCGATGCTTCCGCTGGCGGTGCATTGATGAACAAACCATACCCCGAAGCATGTGCACTCATAGAGGACATGACACAAAATCATTACCAATGGGGGACTAAATGAATACTAGTAGAGAAGAAAGAAACGGAAGGAGGCATATACGAGGTCGCTAGTCTAGACCATATGAAGTTATGAATGCTAAGATGGACTCCTTAGCACAAAAGGTTGAAATCTTAATCGTAAATCCTATAACCACTGTAGTTGTAGTACAAACTGGATGCAAAGTATGTTAGTTATATTGTTTTAGGATTAGCTTAATTTTTGTAAAACAAATAATAGCAGCAATCACGTAATGTAGAATAGGATGTATAAATATGATAAGAAGAATAAGTATAATAAGAAGTCCTATTACAATGTCAGAACATGTTGTGTTGAACTTTTTCAACAACTGGAACAACATGTCGGAGAAGATGTCTTCGACACCGTGCCTGTTGAGCTGGATTAATGAGATTTAGTTTATTCTTAACATAGGCAGAATATTCAGGAGAATATTATGCATCCTATGTGGCGCATGTTTAAAGGTCTAGAAAATTCAATCAGAAATCAAGGAGAATTAAGACTTTCTAAATAAGAAGATTATTTAGGAAACTAAAGATTGAAGACCTTTCTTGGGGCAGATGTTTCTGCAGTTTGTTACACCTGACTTAGTGTGATTGAAGGCCCAAAACCAGTTGGGTAACAAGTTATAAATAGAAGGGTTTGTAACCTAGAAAAAACATGGCTCAAGATGTAGAAGTCTAGGGTTTTGTCAAGGTAAACCTCTCGGTTTGTGGAAAGGTTATCATGTTCACCTCGAAGTCTGTAGGTAAGAGGTGTATTGTTCTTGGAGGAAGCTTTGAAGCAACTCCAGGATGTGTTAGGAGGAAAGCTAACAAACAGTGGAGTTTTCCTTGTAGACTTAGCTAGGTTATCCTGGAAGTGTGTCTTCCAAACTGTCTATCTGTGTGATCAAAATCTTGGTGAAGGGCCGTCGGTGCAGTGACTGAGGTGTTGACTGCTAGAAATCATTGCGATGATTGGAAGTGGGATGAGGATATTCCATATCTAGGGAGGACCTAGGTATAAGGGTCATTTGGTAGTGATTAAGTGCGTAGATCGTCAACACGTGTGTTGGATGTACAGTCTGCAAATTGATATTGCTAATAGTGGACTTCATTCCTGGCTTGGTAGCCCCCAAATTAGGTGTTGTTATACACCGAACTGGGTAAAAAATTCTGGTATATTATTTATCTTTTCAGTATTGTTTTATCTTTCCTATGTGTTTGTGTTAAATTAGATGTCTCGACATCCTTATAGGACATCTGAGTCTGTTGTACCAGAAGTTCAATTGGTATCAGAGTAGGCATCCTGTTCTGTTCTGGGTGAGATCCTGGGAAGGTACTTTCTGGTCATGGGCAAGGAAGAAAGTATTTACTGAAAAGAGGTATAAACTTGGACAATTCATACTATTGTACATATTATCTCGTGGCAAGGATCATTGATCATCTGTGACAGGTATTGTTCCTGTCTGTTTCCTTCAGCCCTGTAGCTTGGCGGGAAGTTGTTATACGTAGGGTTGATTTACTTTCAATCCTAAGTTTCCATGTTTATACTTGGATAATAGTGTAAACATTGTGTCTGAATATTGTTGAGGAGTTTAAACATTGTGTCTGAATAGTGTAAACATTGGTATTTGATATAACCCTAAAAGTATGGGAAGGATACTAGGGTTGTTACCCTCAATAGAATATATGCTGACATTTTCAACCGTATTAAAAGTGTCAAAGATACTTGAGATCTTCCTCAAGTCCACTCATAAAGACATTTATCAATAAGGTTGATGAGAATCAAAGATCAATGATACTCATATGCATCTGCATATTGACCTTGAAGGTTGTCAAGGATGGTGTGCTCCAAGAAGAAGGAACTGATGTTCTATGGGATGTTAGAACATTATTTCAGCAGGTATGAAACTACCAGTTGAAGAACATATGCCTTGGGTGCTGAAAAAAAATGCTATGAATACTTTTTGTTTGGAACCTACTCTTGATCTGGAAGAGGAGGTGTCTGGTTTTTGCAGGTTGATCAGGACATGATCAACAATTTATTTACTTGATGTGTCAGTTTATTTCTGACCAAGGCTTATGGGAGTATAGAGGTTGAGCTCCATATTCTTGAGAAGAACTCATAAAGGAATCTCCACCAGACCCTTTATGAGATGAGCTCGTATCTGGAAGATCCTTCTGATCAAAGGAACCAGATTCATGGAATCCTGTTTGTGGCCATATAACATATTATGTTTGTAGAGGAGTACTATGATCCAACCACAATGTTTGATGCTCCCGAGTATTGTTTCGATTGCCCTTGAGGAAGGGAATTTGTGATTCTCTTTGTGTACCCTCAAAAGTTGTTGAAGAAGATCCCCTTATCAAGGGTTGATATGATGTCGTGACATCTTTGAAGATGTTAAAATTTGAAGGGCATTGTTTTTGAAGAATCAGGGGAAACAAACTTCTTTGAAAAGTTTGTAAAGATACCTGATAGAGGAAATCTCCTATGTAGGTACAGACAATGGCATCCATCATCTCATAGTCAAACAGGAGGTCTGAAGAAAAGCTTATTGAGATGTGGCTCGTGCAATCCCCTGTATATGTTGGTAGTCTGATCCTGAAGATTGATCAGTTGTGGTTGGTATGTTTCCTTGTGTTTCCTCTACAATATTTGAGTATGAGTTACTATGGATGTTTCCCCCAGAACCATAGTGTGATACGGTGGGAGAACTGACTTGAAGGTTTTGTGTTTGATCCAAATGTTGCAATTAGCAAGAGTCGCCACCGACTTTTCTTTTATCCAAAAGGAAAGGTGAAAAGGAACAGGAAAGACCTTTGAGATTATTTCTTGAGTTCGGGGGGTAGATTATGAAAAGGGAAGGTATTAGCACCCTTTTCATCCATGGTTTTCCATGGGCTCTTAGTTACTTGCTAGATCACTTGCTTTTGTTTGAAATTGTTCTTTGTGTGGTTTTTGAAAGTATTTTGTAAAGAGGCCATTGTTTAGGTAAACTTTGTAATGATTCCCGTTCGTAAGAATGTATACAAAGATGTTTGATCTTTTGAAAATGTTTTCAAGTTTGAAAGATGTTTTTTGAAAGTGTAGGTGTTTGTTTTGAAAATAGCAAGGATGTTTTGTTTTGAAAGTGAGCAAGTAATTAGGAGCATTCTACCTACTCAAAAGTCTTTCTTGTTCATTTTCTTTTCCTTTGACATTGTTATCTTACCATTGATTTGGTAAGTAACCCTATCTTTAGATGTAAACGGGACGGGCGTGGGTCATCGTATAACCATGATTAGCAATGTTGCAAGGTATCTTAACATTCTCTTTTAGGGACTAAGATAATTTGAAAGGCAACTTAGATAGCGTCATCGAGGGACTATGATATTATATTTTGCTTATTTTTGTTAAGATACCTCACATGCGTAATATGGCCATTTGTAAAGGCAACCAAGTGGATTTACCCTAGGGGTGCTTGTGTGCAAGTGTATTGTTTTTCATGCTTGATTTTGTCTTTGATTAGGGTTTTCTAAGAATTGGTTTTAGTCTTTCCATACAAACCTAATTACTAGCATTTGTATATAAAGCGGTAAATTGCGGAATTTAAAATTACTACGCTATTACAATACTTGTGGGAGGGGGTGTACAAGTTATAAATGGGGATTGCAAGAAAATAAAGCCTAATTTATATATTACAACCATATTGAATTTGTACAAGAATTGAAATAAATAATGTACAAAATGAATAAATATACAAGAATGTAAATGTGAAGAAAATGGATATTTTTGTTTGGATTTTTTTAGAGAAAAGGGGTTTTGTTTTAACCTAATTAACTAAAAATAATAATTAATTAAAAGTAAAACCTAAATTTACTAGAAAAAAGAAATTAAATAAAACCCTAATCTATTAAATGATTAAAAAGAAATTAAGTTTTTAAAAAGAATATTTTTGGTATTTTTTTTCTTAAAAATAAATTATAGTATTATAAAATTTTTTTGGTCTTTTGTTGGTTTTAAAAAAATATATTTTAATTGGTGTAAAAGAAAATAAATAAAACCCTAATTTTTTTAATTAAATTTACAAAAACAATTAGTAAAATAAATAAAGTATGATTAAATAAAATGATTTTTGTGTAAAAAAAAACTTTATCAAAATATTAATCTAATATATTTATATTTTTCTGATTTTTTTAATATTAGATAAAATATTTAAGAAAATAAATAAATAAATAAAAGAAAAAAGAAATAAAAATGGGCCAGGGTGTAAATAGCCAACAGGGGGTCAGAAGTGAAAAAACATAAGCCCAAGGAGATGAGGCCCAGGCGCCTGCCAAAAGGAAAGTCAGAATGCAAAAAAAATGTGAAAAATCTAAAAGGGTACCACTGGGGCTCGAACCCAGGTCCCTCAAGTCACAGGCGCGCGCTTCTACCACTGGGGTGGCTATACATCCATTTATATAATCAAAACAACAAATATATGATAGTAAACAAGTCCATTGCCTGAACTTCATCTTCAACCTCACGCCAGCCAAAGCATTTGTATCTTATTCAAATCTCAACAAAAATGAAAACTGTAAACAGGAAACTTGTAGCAAATTTCCTCACGATTTCAGAAATGCAAAATAATAAAATTATAGATCAAAGATAAGCATGAATTTTAATGTCCTTAATTTGAACCCTAACAATCTCAGAAAATTCAATCTTAAAATTCTATAAGCTCAAACAAAATTAATGAAAACTATGGACATGGTTAGCTTTAGGGAAATGATATCTACATTTTTCATTCACAAATAAACCATTAATGATGCCTGTATGAAAAGTTCCAAAGTTAGAAAACTTACCTTGCAAGAGGGTATCGGGTTTGGAGTTTGAGTAGCTTTCAGTGAGTTCCAATGATTGGATTAGCTTCCTCAAGTTCCTAGGAAGCTAATGGGATGCTTAGCTTGAGCTGAAAGTTCCTGAGGAGTTCTGGAGAAGTCAAGGTGCAAGGTGTTGTTTTTGAAAATGGTGGATGATGATGGAGGTGTTACAGTGGTGTTGCAGGTATTGGGATTGTTTGTATGTTTTGTTTAGAAGCTTTTGAACGTAAAAGGCCAAGAAACGCACGAGCAAATTTAGAGATTGGATTCAAAACTCTGAAATGACAAGTTTTGAAGTGTTTTTGGTGATTCTGTGCTCTAGGTGTTTTCAGGGCTTAAGCCTGCGTGGGATTTATGGAAAATGACTTGTGTACGTATAAGCAAAGAGGTTTGAGTGCTTTGGAAAGTCAGAAGTATAAGTTACAAGCTAATTGCTAGGTTACTTGATTTTGAAGAAAAGTGGGAAAACAAGTTTCAAGAGGAGGTACAAGCATGGGCTGGGTGATTGTAAGTGTATAAACCATTTCTCTTGTGTTATGAGACATATATCATAAGAAAAGAACAAGTGAGAGGCTCAAGAACAAGTTTTGTGCAAAAAGTCACTTTATCAAAATGACATTGTGCACTTTCTTCCCAAAATGGATATAAAGCATAGCCTTGCATTGAATGCTTGAAATGAGACCTCTAACAGCTGTGCAAGCAATTAATTATGGTGTGCCTAACAAGTTTGAGGCCTGCAAAGTAGAGGTTATGCAACATAAGTTTGAATTTTGAATTTGTTCATCACAAAATGACTTGTAATTCAAGTGATAAAACCCTAACTTCATCTCTTCGATTCTCCCTACTCAAAAATGATCTCAAGGAGTTCTTGGACATTTTGGAAAACTTGTAATGTGATCTACAACCCATATTTGAATCACTTTTGAAAATTCCCCTTGGAACTATATGAAAGAGTGCCATGAAGTTGGGTCAAAATCCTGACCAAATTAGGGCAAAATTTCACTAAGTATTTTTGTTTCATGACCATGTATTCTTAAAATTATAACTTGAGATCCAAACACTTTTGGAAGGAGTTGTGTAAATAAAAGTTGTAGATTTAATGGAGATCTACAACTCTCATGTTGGAAGTTTCTCTTGAATCATCTTGCATCATGGTGAAAATGTTTCTTAAATTTGTGAAAAAATTAGAAATTTCCAACACTTAGAAAAATTTCTAAGTTTAGAAATTTTAACTTTTCAAAATGAAATCTTGAATTTTTGATTGATGAATAAGTTTCATATTTTGACATGCTTTGATGAATTGTGATCTTTGGCATTTTATTTTGACCAAAAAGTCAAAGTTTGACTTTTCAGTATACAATTGACTTTTGATCAGTTGACTGAAAATTCATCTGTTAATCCATTGGACTTGAGCAATGTTTTGAGCCATGTCATTAGGTCAAAATGATTCAATTGGACTCTTGAGATCATTCCTTAAACCAATTAATCATTTGCTAGGTCAAAAATCAGAAATTGCCCTTTCCTAGTCAAAACCCTAATTTTGACCATTTTGCCCTTTTGATGATTTGATCAAATTTCTTGAAGAATTGTGGTCCGAACTTGATCAAATGATACATATGAGTTTAAAATGTTGATGTGGATCAACAATTATGAAGTTTGAGTGTAAATTGGCCATAGTTGACTTTTCCCCAATACAACTGATTTTTAGGTCAACTGCTCAAATGACTGAGCAAAAGTGTGATCCAAAGCTTGAAACTAGACATGAGTAATCTTGAGGGTCCATAATGATCCATGAAATTTATATGGTGAATTATAAGTTCAAATATCCTTGTGCAATCTCAAACCCTAATTTTTGTCATCAGTGCTTAAGGAGGTGTCTTGAGCTGATCAACCCTAGTGTAGTCTTGAGCCAAAGGAGATCTTGTGAGAAAATTCTTGATAAATGAGAGGGAAAATGTTGGGGGTACAAAAGCTGCCCCTGTTCAATCTTATTAAGCCTGAAGAGTTAGATTGACGAGTTTCGTCATTCGTGACTCGAAGGTGGAAGATGATTGGACATTAGAGTGCCCAGAAATTTGCACTCGGTGATGTGATGGTTGATGGTATAGGGAATGGGCTTAAATATGCCATTTGGAGGAATTATGGAAAGTTGTTGGAGATGGGCTTGTAGATGCCATACAAAAATGATTGATAAACTGAATCTGAAAGAGAATCTGAATGAGTATCAGAATGGCGTCCATGTTTGGAGCGTATCTGAACTGTATCTGAAGTTTGAATCTGAATGAGTATCAGGAAGGCATCCGTGTTTGGAGCGTATTTGAACTGTATTTGAAGATTGAATTTGAATGAGTATCAGAATAACATCCGTGTCTGGAGCGTATTTGAACTGTATCTGAAAGTTGAATCTGAATGAGTATCAGGATGGCATCCCTGTCTAGAGCGTATCTGAACTGTATCTGAAAAGCCTTTGAACATTGTTAATGGTAGCTATTGATTAACCTTATCTTGAAAAGGGTAAAATGTTAGCTAAAATGCAATGTCATGTTGTATGAAATGCATGGTATGCATTCGTGTTATCGATGTTTATGATATATGGATGCGTTGTATGCGTATGTGAGCTAATCTATTGCACTGTTGTTGGATTGGGAAAATAAATCCCTGACTGCTATTGAGGATACAAAATGTAAGTCTTCATGTTTGTGAAGCCGAAGTGTTGATGAATTTCCACTTAGAGAAATAAACTTTTTTGTAAGGGGAATGTCGTGTATTGCTCGAAAAATCCTGTTGGGAAATCCTGAGAAATTTGGCAACTTCTACCGGGGAGTGACAGCTGGAAGTTTTATTCCGCTGGGGATTAAACTGCATACTGCAAGCGATTTTATGGAAATATCTTAAAGATTTCCCTATTTCTTAAAGCCATTAGTGATTATCTTTCTATTTTGTTCATTTGTAAACGATAATTACGTTCAAATGCATATGTTAAAAAATAAATCATTGGACGCTTTTGTAAACAAAACACAAGAGTAAATAAAAACAGATAGTTTTTGTACTTTCAAAGGGATATCTTTGTATTGACTTTGAATAAGTATTTTTGTACAATGAGTCAAACATTCTAGTAAGAGAATGCCTTCATAAAAAATGAAAATTTGATACAAAGAAAAGATAGCTATGTGAAATAATCCCATGGGATTCCCATTCTGCTATAGCCTTCGTGTCTCTGAGCATCTTATCTATTTGTTTCCTTGTCCGAAGCTGATTGAATTGATCAGAACCGCTGAGTTTGTCAGGTTTTCCGTAAGGTGATCCAATGGGACATAGTCATACGCTTTAATTTTCTAACTTTTTCCTGGACCGCCCTTTCGGGTTTTCAGTCCACCGGGATACCCTTTTTTGCCCAAGCCGCCCTTTCGAGTTTTTAGCTTACCGGGTGTACATATTTTTTTGTTTTATCCCTAATTTTTTCCCGAACCTTTTTGGTTCACCGGGATGCCCTTGTTTTTCCTAGGTGTGTCAACCTAGCGGGTCTCTTATGCGTAGTATCTTTTAAATATGTTTGCATTCACAGGGTGCGGAAGGTCGTCGCCATCCATAGCGATTAAGATCATTGCTCCACCAGAGAATATGCTTTTGATCACAAATTGTCCTTCGTATGTAGGAGTCCATTTTCCCCTGGGATCACCTTGCGGTAGTATGATACGTTTGATCACATGATCCCCGACTTAATATACTTGGCGTCTGACCTTTTTATTGAAAGCCTTGATCATACGTTTTTGATACATTTGACCATGACAGACAGCAGTAAGCCTTCTCTTATCAATCAAGTTCAGTTGATCAAGTCGGGTTTGGATCCAATCTTCTTCATTCAGCCCCACATCCTTCATAATTCTTAGAGAGGGGATCTGGACCTCAATAGGCAGGACAACCTCCATGCCGTATACCAGAGAGTAGGGTGTTGCCCCGGTTGATGTGCGCGTTGTGGTACGATACCCGTGGAGAGCGAATGGTAGCATATCATGCCAGTCTTTGTATGTGACTGTCATTTTCTGTATGATCTTTTTGATATTCTTATTTTCGGCTTCGACAGCACCATTCATCTTTGGCTGGTAAGGGGAAGAATTGTGATGCTGGATCTTGAATTGCTCGCACAGGGTGGTGATCATAGTATTGTTTAGATTTGTACCATTGTCTGTGATGATCTTCTCCGGGATACCATACCGACAGATGAGATTCTATTTAATGAACCGGGCAATAACATTCTTGGTAACGGAAGCAAAAGAAGTCGCCTCAACCCACTTTGTAAAATATTCAATGGCCACCAAGATGAAGCGGTGTCCATTAGAGGCTGTTGGCTTGATTTCCCCAATCATATCGATGCCCCACATAACAAAGGGCCAAGGAGCCGTTAAGACATTCAGAGGAACCAGAGGTACGTGCACCTTATCAGCATAAATCTGACACTTATGGCAGGTTCGAGAGTGTTGATAGCAATCTGCTTCCATGGTAGACCAGTAATAGCCTGCCCGTAGGATCTTCTTTGACATCGTATGCCCACTGGATTGGGTGCCAAAGGTGCCCTCATGTAGATCAACCATGATCTTTTCCGCTTCAATCTTGTCTACGCACCTAAGTAACACAGAGTCATGATTGTGTTTGTAGAGAATGCCATCACTAAGGAATAATTTAGCAGAGAATCTCCTTAAGAACTTCTTATCATTGACTGAATCTCCTTCCGGATATTCTTGAGCCTCGAGATACCTCTTGACTTCGTAGAACCAAGGCTGGTCCACTACTTCTTCAGTATTAATCTCGTGACAGTGAGTTGGTTCATCCATTCATTCAATGGTGATCTGGGGAGCCTCGTTATCCCATTTAAGTTTAAACATGGATGACATTGTGGCTAGTGCGTCTACTAGCTGATTTTATTCTCGCGGGAAATGCTCGAAGGTAATCTTCTCAAAATGTGGGAGCAACGTCAACACATGTTCTTTGTAGGGGATAAGGTTTGGGTGTTTGGTGTCCCATTCCCCTTTGATCTGGCTGATGACCAAAGCTGAACCTCCGAATACATTTAAGGATTTGATCCCCAAATCTATGGCAGCTTTGAGACCAAAAATGCACACTTCGTATTCCGCCATGTTGTTTGACAGTTGAAGCAGAGTCTTGCAGTAAAGGGAGTATGACATCCTTCAGGAGATATGAGTATAACACCTATACCATTACCGAGTGCTTTGGATTCCCTATCAAAAACCAGGGTCCATCGGGATCCTTATTCAGGTCCGTCATATGGTCTGAATTCTTCACAGTTGTTTACCATCATGAAGTCTTCATCTGGGAATTCGAACTTCATGTACTGGTAGTCTTCCACAGCTTGGTGATCAAGGTGATCAGCTAGTATGCTGCCCTTTATTGCTTTTTGGGTAGTATACTGGATGTCATATTCTGCCAAGATCATTTGCCATCTCGCTATTCTCCCAGAGAGGGCAGGTTTCTCGAAGATGTATTTTATTGGATCCATTTTAGATATCAACAAGGTAGTATGGGTCAGAATATACTTTCTTAGCCGGCGAGCAGCCCATGCCAGAGCGCAACAAGTTTTCTCGAGTAGTGAATATCTTGTTTCACAGTCGATAAACTTTTTGCTCAGGTAATAAATAGCATGCTCTTTTCGGCCAGACTCGTCATGCTGCCCCAACACACACCCCATTGAATTTTCCAAAACGATTAGATACATGATCGAGGGTCTTCCCTCGACTGGTGGAATCAAAATAGAAGGCTCTTGCAAGTACCCTTTGATCTTGTCGAAGGCCGTTTGACACTTATCATTCCATTTGACTACTTGATCTTTCTTCAGTAATTTGAAGATTGATTCACAAGTAGCTGTCAGGTGAGAAATGAATCTGGCAATGTAGTTTAAATGTCCCAAGAATCCTCTAACGTCCTTCTCAGTAAGAGGAGCATGCATTTCTTGTATCACTTTCACCTTGGCGGGATACACTTCGATACCTTTATTGCTGACGACAAAGCCTAGGAGTTTACCAGACCTCACCCCAAATGTACATTTATTTGGGTTCAACCTCAGCTTGTACTTCTTTAATCTCTCAAATAGTTTCTGTAAATGGTCAAGATGCTCTTCTTCTGTTTGAGATCTGGCTATCATATCGTCCATATAAACCTCTATTTCATGATGTATCATGTCGTGAAATAAGGCTACCATGGCACGCTGATAGGTTTCCCCAGCATTCTTCAACCTGAATGGCATAACCTTGTAGCATAATGTGCCCCACTGTGTGACAAAGGATGTTTTCTCCATGTCCTCAGGGGCCATTTTGATTTTGTTGTAGCCTGAGAAACCATCCATGAAGGAAAACACTTTATGTTGTACTGTATTGTCAACTAGAATATCAATGTGGGGAAGTGGGAAATCATCCTTGGGGCTTTCCCTATTCAAATATCTGTAGTCCATGCATATTCGTACTTTGCCATCCTTTTTAGGCACGAGAACAACATTAGCGACCCATTGCGGATAGGAGGTGACGGCCAAGAATCCGGTGTTGAATTGTTTCATGACTTCCGCCTTGATCTTCTCTGGCATGTCTGGTCGCATACGATGGACCTTTTATTTTACCAGTGGGCAGTCTTCTTTTGTTGGTAGACGATGTACCATAATATTTGCATCAAGTCCTCACATGTATTTATACGACCAGGAAAAGACCTCAACATAATCGTGTAGCAACTGAATTAGACGCTCTTTGACATTGGGTTCCAGATTGGCACCCACCTTGACTTCTCTTTTGTCTTCTTCGGTACCTAGGTTAATTGTGTCCACTGGTTCTTCGTGGGGATGAATGGTCCTCTCTTCTTGTTGTAGTAACCTGGCGAGTTCGCCTGGTACTTCACAATCTTCCTCACCTTCGTCTTGGGTTTGGTAGATTAGATTTTCAGAATCAAAGAAGGCCATAGCAGAACCGTTACCCATGAGATCCCGAATGGATGTAGATCTGCATTTTGAATGTGAGTGTGTGTGAGAGTATAGCTATCTTTAAAAGAAACGAAAATGTAAAAAGAAAAACAATGAGCACAAAGTTTGTATGCAAAAACTTCCATGATTCATTGATGTCATATGGAAATAAGATAATAACCCTTACAAATGGACCATTATGCCTCGGGTAAGACACAAGTTTTTAAGAGTTTGAATTGTTTAATATTACAGGTCTGACAAAATTTAAAGACAAATTACTGTGGGATAAAAGTGATCGGGACAAAATCTCTAGCTTCCCAGTTGTTGAGCCCTCCATTGACAGTTGGGAAAATCCAATCCTCCAGGTCATAGCTGTCTTCATCATCCTCCACGACGTTGACTTTACGGTTGCTGATCTTCAAGGGTGGTCCTCCGGCACGAGCGTGGCATTTATCCTTCTGGGAACCTGAAGTGAAACCCATACCAAATTTGTCAGATTTGTATAGGATATCTGGGAGTTGGCCCCAAATAGTGCACCCACCTTCTTCCATCACTGCCTAGGCACCTTTTAAAGACGACATCTTGAACGGAGGCCTTGTAATCTTTGGGACTTGAGAAACAGCCTTGATTAACGCCACAGTTTGCGGGACTTCTTCAAAGTGCTAGAATGGAGTTTCAATAAATTCACCATCTAATTCCACATATCTGAAGGAATTTAGATGGCTGACCATATACTCTTCTTCTCCATGAACGGTGATGATTTTCCCTTGAATTGGATATTTCAGCATTTAGTGCAACGTAGAGGTAACAACACCAGCATTGTGAATCCACTGTCGGCCTAATAAGCAGGAATATGAAGGGAGAATATCCATTACATAAAAAGTTGGATCAAATGTTTGGGTTCCAACTTTTATGGGGATGTCCACTTCCCCATGCACCATCCTTTTTGAGCCGTCGAAGGCTCTCACTACTATGTTGCTTGGTTTCAATGTCAATCCTTCACAGTCAAGCCTATCAAGAGGCTTTTTAGTCAACACATTCAGAGACGAAGCAATATCAACCAAGACATGAGCCAAAGTCGTGCCCCTGCATTCGACGGAGACATGCAATGCCTCGTTATGCTTCCTCCCCCTTGGCGTTAAATCAGCATCCAAAAAACCTAAACCATTATCTGCAGTCAAGCTAGCTACGCAGTCTTGGAACTGATCGACAGATGTTTCTTGGGGTACATGGGCAGTTTTAAGGAATTTTACCAAGGCTTTTTCACGAGCCTCGGAACATAACAATAAAGCCAGCATGGAAATTTTTGATGGAGTTTTCTCCAGTTGCTCGACTATGTTATAGTCGCTTCTTTTTATGATCTTTAGAACTTCCTCCATCTCTTTGCGGGAGGTCTCAGGGATAGCTACTGATTGTTCCTTCGTCCGGACAGGCTCAACCAGAATACCTTTACCTTGAGTCTCGGTTGACTCGGCAGCATGAATGTCAGTAGGGGTGATAACAGGGATTGTAACCGTTTTGTCAATAGGAGTATTAGTAGAGATGATTGCAGGACTAGGAATAGCCTTTGGAGGAGCAACAACAGCAGGAATGATAACGGGTCCAGAAATAGCTTTTGGAGGAGCAATTTCTGGAGAGAAAACCCTTCCACTTCGGGTTATCTTACTAGTTCCTATGATATTATTGATATCAGAGTCAACTTTCTCAGAACTTGAATCTTCAGCAGCTGGCCAATCTTGCTTGATACCGTGGTAGTATACATCACCTCCATAATTCCATGGGACGTTTTTTTCTGACGAATATGGGATTGGTCCAGGCATTGTAATTATTAACGGAGCTACTTTAGGAACTGATGTAATTCTAACGGGTCTTTTGGTGGAGACCCTGGAAGAATTGGCGGAAATGGTCACGATGGAAACATCATTATAAGAAACAGTTGGAATAGAAGTCTTCTCGAACAAAATCTCCTTGTCATCTATTAGGCATTGAACGTCTTCTTTTAACAAATGACAGTTGGTTGGTGAGGATAAACAGAAATGACAGCCTTCATCACAGCCTGGGAATACACCGACATTTAGCAAGTTCCTTTTGATAGTCAGGAGTAGGGTCACAAGTTCATCAACCAAAGTAACAAACATATCCTCCTCAACGACATTGACATCACGGCGATGCTTGGGCATAGGGGCAGTGATGGCATTGGGGATTTCTGGCGCATCAAATTCAATCTCTTTGGCTTCAAGATGGTCTTGTACCTTGTTTTTCAGAGCCCAACAATTGTTAGTGTCATGGTCGGGACTATCGGAATGGTATGCATAGAAGGCATTAGGATGATAGTGAGGAGAGGTTGTGTTAGGATTCTTTGGAGCTTCTTTCAAAGTTACTAGATTGGATCTTAACAAATGTGGCAATACTTGATATAGTGTCATATTAATTCGGGTGAATTGCATGACTGGTCTTTCCGTTCTTGGTTAGTTTCTTCTTTGCTGAGCATGCGCAGGTTTAGGAATCATAACAACCCCCACCATTGGACGACGTTCAGCCCTATCTTGATTTCTCTGAGGATATACAGCAACAACTTCTTTTTTTTCCAATGAATGGTTTTCTTACAGCAGCAGAGAATGCATCTCTTTGAATATTCCCATTCTTTATCCCGACTTCCACCCTTTCTCTGGTCAATATCAATTCGGTAAAACCCGCCGAGGAACTTCCAATTAAGTGATTGAAGAAAGGACCAGACAAGGTGCCCAAAAACATGTCTACCAACTCTCTTTCAGATAGGGGTGGCTGGACTCTTCCTGCTAAGTCCCTCCATTTTTGCGCGTAGTCTTTAAAGCCTTCACTTGAAACCATGGCCATACTCTGGAGTTGAGTATGGGTAGGCGCAAGGTCTTCATTGTATTGGTATTGTTTGTAAAAGGCGATGGCTAGATCTTCCCAGTTATAAACATTGGCTCTTTCTAACGGAAAAAACCAATCAAGTTAAGTTCCAGACAGACTGTCTTGAAAGAAGTGTACCCTTAAATCCATGTCAGCGGTGTGAGGTTGTATTTTCCTCACATAGGACCGAAGATGCATTTTGGGACATGAAACTCCATCGTACTTGGAGAACACCAGTGCCTTGAATTTTGGAGGAATGACAATCCCAAATACTAACCCCAATTACTCAAAGTCCAATCCAGACACTTTTTGAATTTCCATTGCACTTAACCGTTCTTCCAAATGCTTATACTTGTCGTCAACCAGAGGATATTGTTCTTCAGAATAATCTTCTTCTTCCTCTTCTGAATCTGGCTGGACAACTGCTTCCTTGCCTTTCTCGTCTTGATTGTCTTTCTCACCAGATGATGTTGCAAAGTATAAGGTCCTTCTTGCTTGTCCTTGGAATCTTCTTCCCATATTTAGAACTTCGGTTATTTTCTTTGTTTTCTTCTTTTTATCTTCAACTAGCAAGGTCTTCAACTCTTCTTGTCCTTTGGCTAGAGTTAAGAACATCTGTTGAAATTGTGCATTTTGTTCTTGGAGGTTCTTCACCATTTGCTCGAGATCCATCTTACTGAAATAAATAGTAGAAAGATGAGGAGACTTGTTGCAAGAAACCTACTTATGTTATGATGAATGGTAGATGCATATGCAATGATTTCAAGGATTTTTAGAGATTCAAATTCGTTTTAGACAAAAAGGAAACACATATTATATTAATAAATTAAAGCTTGAGTACATCAATGCCTCTTTTGGGAAAAAATAACAAAAAAATATAAGATAAAAAGGTAGTACGCATCCTCTTTGGTGCGATGTAGGCATTCAGAGTCCGCTCCTCATGAAGTTGCTTAGTGAGTTCCAAAACCTTCTTCTCGCTAGCGTAGAATTGGGCTTCGAAAGTGTCTCCCTCCCCCTTGAGTTGTATCTAATCTCTTTGTAAGTCTTCAAGAGAGGTGGGCATGTCAGGATGTAGGATAGTGTATGGAACATCTCCTTCCATAACATGCTCAATGATTACCAGGAGAATGGAGGGATAAGGCATCATAAGACTCCGAGCACGAGTTCGTACCCAATTGAGGTAAGGCTCAAGAGGGATGTAATTATTGTGCCCTAATGTCTTGATATATACCTTGTTCAACATCCTCCAAGCTAGGATAAATCTTTGGCGATGACCTTGATCATCATTCTCGTAGTCAAATACCAAACCTTGAATGAGCATCTCGTATGGGCCATCCCTTCCGGTGTAACCAAACTTTCTTAAGGCTAAGCAGGGGTTGTAGGTGATACCTCCCCTAATTCCAAGCAAGGGGACATTATGGAATTCTCCACAACGATCGACAATAGTAACATTCTCTATGGATCAGGAACACCAATGAATGTCTGAATGTTTGAGTGTCATCAACCTTTGTGACCACCTTGAATCTTGCTCGTTCTTTAAAACATATTGGGGAAGATGCAAAATAAACTATCTTTCCAAGAGAGGAGTACAACACATAAGGACACCTCTTTTCCTCATAGTTCCAGTGTGAAAAGAATGTAGTATGTCTCCTAGCAAAGTAGGCACCGGGTTGCGGGATATGAAGATTTTGACAGTGTTCACATCTATGAGTTGGTAAGGATTTGGAAACAAAACCATCCCATAGATGAGGAGAGCCATAATTTCCTCAAAAGCTTGAAGATCCAAATAGTTCCAATAACTTTGGGCTTTCTCAAACAAGAACTTTGCTAGGAAACCTTTGACACCACTCCTTGTTTCCCAATTAGTTGTGACATCAGATGGTTGCAAGTGTAGAGCTTGAGCAATCTCTTCTTGCTTTGAGAAGTTCAAACCTCACCATTGGATTGGTTTTTTAAATAAATGGCATGGAAAGTTTGTTTTGGTTTATCACATTTCAAGGTTATTATATTTGACTCAAAAGTACAAGGGGTTTATTGGAGAAGTTGTCATGTTTGGACAAGGATTTGTTCCTATTGGTCACAAGAGCATATTTTTATCAAAGTTCAAGATATGGAAGTGGTTTTGATGTCTATGAGTCCTCATTATCATCCTCTACAACTTCTATTGACAAAGCAATAATATTGGTACAAGAAGTTTGTTCAAACTTGTCAAAGTTCCTCAAGGCATTTTCTTGATCTAGAAGCTAGGGTTTTGAACTTCAAAGGAGTATATCTTGCTCACCTTTTTGTATTTTTGAGTGATTCTAAAGACATACTTCTCTTAAAAGGGTTATAAACAAATCACTTCAAAGTTCCAAGGAGTTTTGATGTGGAAGAAACTTGGTGAAGAAGAAAGAGTACAAGTCATCCAGATGAATCCATGATTTTACATAAGTAACTTCAATTGATCATAACTTGGTCAATTTTCATCACCTTGAGTCCATTACTTTTCCATAATGATCTTGAAGATTTTAACTTTATTCCTTCTTTTATGTGCAAAGTGGGAAAATGGATGGAAGTTGCCTTAAATATGCAAAAGATTATATGTCATTTCATGATTACTGGCCAACTTCAACAAGTCATAACTTGCTCAATTTTTGGAGATTTTGAGTGGTTCAAGTTTCAAAATGTCATCCACGAGATCTAATTCAATCCATCTTTTTTGGTCAAGAGCAAATTTCAAGTGTAAGGCCATGTTTGGATGCAAATGATTATAGGTCATTTTTGAAGAAGAATTTGAAATATTTCTAAGTATGGAAAGTCAACCCTTTTTCTTCAACTTTGACTCAATGCAACTTTCAGCTCAAGCATTCATTTTACTCCATTCTTTTTCCATTGCAAAGATTGTAACCTCATCTTTCTAAAGCATCAAGAATCATACCCTAAGACCCCTTGAGTTGGAAATTCCAAGGATTTGAATTTAGTAACTTGAAACTGAATTTTCCACAAAGTCATAATTTTGAAATCCATAATGTGACTTCTAAACACAAGATTTATGCGTGTTTTTGATTTAAACTTCATTAGAAAACTTGCCAAAAGTTATTAACACCCCAAAATGCATGATTTGGTTGAGTTTTGATGGAAATGAAGTCACACTTCACTCGTGCTCGACCTTCATTCAATTTCCCTCCAAACTTCCTTGTTTCTTCCAATTTTCATCCCCATTAACTTCCCTATAAATAAAGGGTCATCCCCCTATTTTTTCACATTTTTATTTTGACATTTGATATTTTTTGTATTTTTTGAATTATTTGCTTTCTTTTAATTACTTAAAAAATAGTTTCTGACATTTTTTAATTCTGAAAAAATTCATAAATATTATTTTGCATATTTTTGACTTTCTGAAAATTTTATGGAATTTTATATTGAGGTTTACTATTTTTGACATATTTTTTATTTGTTTGAGCAATTTTAAATAGTTTAAAAATAGTTTCTGACTTTTAAAAATTATCAAAAAATTTATTAAAATATTTTGATCTATTTCTGATTTTTCTATGGCCTTACTTTTTCTTTCTTGATTAATTTGAACATAGTTGATATTTTTCTCCTCTATTTTGATTTTAAACCTTTTTTTAAACCCTTTTAATGTATGTATTAAATATAATATTATTTTGTGATTATTTTCTGGCTATCTTGAGTTGATTTTTTGATCATGACTTTATTAACATCATTGGATCTTGGGTGTTGAGTTCAACTCCATCAAAATGGATGAATGATTTTAATAATAGTTTGATTAAATTTTTTGCACTAGGTGTTATTGGAGCATGATCTCTATATCATGTCTCAAAATAAATGGTCCATAAATTGCTATTGACCGGCCTCAAAATAGGTGTGACTTCTATATAAGTCCACTTACGATTGCTTAACATAGCACTAAATTTTGTCCCGATTCGAATAAATGATCATTCGTGGCCCAAACTTATGATTGCAAGCCCAAGTATGTTAATTTGATCTCTTTGATCCAATAACCTTGAGATTCATTGTGTGGAGGCTTTGGTTCTACCAATCCTCTAATGGATCTACAACACCTTTGGTTAACGCGGATCACTTAAACATCGTTGATTATTAAATGGTACTTATGAGAATTTCAAATGGATGATATACTTGACAAAAAGCAAATGCAACTTGTTGTGTGGAGGCTTTGGTTCTACCAATCCTCTAATGAGTTCCAAATGCAAGTTTCAAGATGGTCATCCAACTAACCACTAATTATTGACTTGTTTTACCTTATGTTTTTATTCTTTTTTATGCTTTATGTACTATTTACTTTTAGCATTTACATTTCATGCCATTTTCATCTTTGCTCATTTGAGCATTTATTTTCTTTCCATTTTTTACTTTGCTCACTTGAGCTTTTCTTTTCCTTTATTAAGATACTTAATAATCAACATAAACCCTAAATAATCTTTAATGGTACTTGGACTATTTGGTTACTATCCTTGGCATTATGGAGCATGAGACTTTTTCTTGGACTTAGGATTAGAAACCTTGGCCTATCTTGGAAACCTTATGATCTTATCTAATTATTTTGTCTGGAGCTCTTGAGGTTTACCTCAAGACATTGGGTTGTTTATTTGTTTTGTGTGCAGGTTTTATGATTACACCCTTTGTTTGTAATCTGGAACTCACCCGTATACAGCCGTTACTCTGCCCAATTTTTTATGAAGACTTAATACATTTGAAGTTTGGTTCTCTCAAGAGGTCTAGTATTTTTGCTTGTTTGGTTTCAATCCAACTAATCGAAACTATATCTTGGCTCATAGTGTCAAGTATTGGCTTCTTGTTGGCTAGATGGTTCTTATCCCTAGCTTTTAACTTATGCTTTAGGATAGACTCTTCTTCTCCTCCCATCTTCTTTAATTTCAAAAATCTTCTCCCTCCTTTTGAAAACTCTTCTTGTTTTAAACTTGAACCACTTTTATAATAAACTTAGACTTATGTCCATGTATTTTCAAAACATTTTCATAAATAAACTCCAATCAACTTAATAATACTTGACATTTTTTGTGAGAATACTAAAAGTAAATAATTCTCATTTCAAACTATTTTGCCACTTTGGCTTTTTTATCTTTAAAACTTTTCTTAAAAGATTAAACTCTTGTCAATCCTTGTAGTGATGCAAACAACTATACTTCTACAATATGTAGTGAAGAGAGATATTTTCCACTTGGGTGTTGAGTGAGGCATTGTTGATTTTAAAATCCAAGCCATATCCTCCACTTTGAGATGATGCAAATTATCCTTTCTCATGATTGTGGGTAGTAGGTATGTTTTCCACACGGACAATGACGATGATGTTTTATCTCATAAGATTGACCAACACATTTGGGTTTCAATTTTTTAAAAAAAAGAGGAACTACGTGTACCCTGATCCCCTATTACACGAAAGATGATACGTAGGCACTAAAGATTCGCAACCGCGACGGGTGCAAAAATCATAAAAAATATATTTCTTTCTCACCTCCACCATCCATTTTATATACAACAGCTTTTATAGTCAAAATATACAGATTTTACAAAGAGGCTTCTGCGGAGTACCGTAGATGTTTAGGGTGCTAATACCTTCCCTTTAAATAACCAACCCCCTTACCTTGAATCTTTCCCCCCTCTTTTGGGTTATTCGCTCTTTTCCCATTCCTTTGGAAACAATAAAGCACGGTGGCGATTTCTATTTTGATTTGTATAAAGTCTAGTCAATCCAATGGCTTAGTCTTGAACATTTCTACCGCTACAGAAAAATGGCGACTTCACTGGGGAAAGATTGACTTCTTGCTGGTCCATCCCTAAGTGGGTTAAGCCTATCTTTGTTTATATCTGTATATGTGTTATTACTGTTTTTTGTGTTATATGTTATATGTATGTTTGTCTGGATTTTCCTGGTTTTCAGGGTGCTTGGTGATTACTCATAAGTCCTATACCCGAACTTGGGAAAACTTTAAGATAGGACGGGTGGTATAGTCGTGTTAACTTTCAGGGAGTAATCCCAAAAAAGGAGGCATGAGATCCCCCACTCAGTAGAGGCCCCTTTGACTGTAGTGTCGTTTACCAAGTAATCGGGAAGACGTACTGCTTTCGACGTGGGAGCCTGCTGAAACTGAGGACCGTAGAATACCAAACCCATCTTGGCCTTTTAGGTGTAGTGCGGAAGCTATGACGAAGTAATCCAAAAATATTTGTCACGCGATACTACACTCGGACGAGTCTTTCTTAAGAATATTACTAATTACTGAGTTAATCAGGAAGTTGGTAATATCCGAAGGAAGGATGTAGACTCTGGGAACCTCTAGAACCTTGTTCAGCAGGTGATAACTTTAGACCAACACCTTATGGGTAGTACCTTCGACCTCATGCTCGTGACGTTGAACCTATGAAGCCTATATGTGTGATCTTGTGTGTGATTGTTGCATCATGCATCCATGCACTCATAAGCATCTTTTGAAGAAACCATATTTCAAGGGATTTAAAGGTTGACTATTTGTGAATATCTCAGGTACTTTCTAACCATGGATTTTGGAAAGAGAAAGACCGGGAAATATAGTTTCAAGGATCCCAAGATAGATGAGTTGATCAGTCTAATTCCCGAGATTGAGTGTTTTGCAGACTTTCAGAAGAAGTATGGATCCATTATCTCTCTCATGAAGCTGAAGATGAAGGAGGGTATTCTCTCGACCATGGTCCAGTTCTATGATCTGATGTATCATTGCTTTACTTTTCCCGACTATCAGTTGATGCCTACACTGGAGGAGTATTCTTATCTATTGGATTTACCTGTTACCGATCGTGTTCCTTTTACTGGTTTGGAGGGTGAGCCAAAACCACATGAGATTGCTTCTTTGATTCACGTGGGGAAATCTGAGGTGGAAGCCCATATGACTACTAAAGGAGGGATTAGAGGATTACCAGCTCAGTTCTTATTGGATAAAGCTCGTTACTTTTCCAGAATGAAGAGTACAATTGCTTCTGAGGCCATCTTTGCTCTACTTGCTTAGGGGTTGTTCTTATTTCCTAATGTGGAAAAGTTTGTCGACATTAACACTCTCAAGATTTTCATGATTGGAAACCCAATTCCTACACTGTTGGGTGATACTTATTACTCTATTCATCTTCAGAATTCTTATCATGGGGGGATGATTATTATGAGGTTGATATGGTTGAAGTTTTTTTAACGGAAGAAGAGTCAGAGGAAGAGTATGCCTCCGCGGATGAGTATTTCTCTTCAGACAAAGATTTGTTTTCCAGGAATGACTTATTGATGACTGGTTGTGTTGAAGAAGGGGTAAATGTCATTGTAGCTTGTTTTGGTGCACCCGCTCATTTTGAAGTGGATTACCATAGCAAGCCAACTGTTACCCCATTGGTAATTAGTTTTCCAGGTCCTACCCCCTACAAGTCAGATAAGGTTGTACCTTACAAATACAACGCTACGATCTTAGAAGATGGGGTGGAAATTCCCATCCAGCCAATGCCCGATGTTGGAAATATAACTGAAAATAGAAGGGTGACCCGTAGCGGTCGTGTGTTTGCGCCAGTTGTTTGGAGAGATGTTGCTGCTGGAAAGAAGATTGCTGAGAATGATGAACCTAAGAATACTACAGGAGAGACTAGTGGAACTACGCTAGAGAAAGAAGTGGATGATATTTTGAAGATAATTAAGATGAGCGACTACAAGATTGTAGATCAGCTACTGCAGACTCCTTCAAAAATATCTATCTTAGCCTTATTAATGAAATCCTCTGCTCATAGAGAATCCTTGATGAGGGTACTAGACCAAGCTTTTGTGGAGAGTGACATGCTAATAGATTAATTCAGCAGCGTAATTGGAAAAATTACGTCATGTAATAACTTGAGTTTCTGCGATGATGAGTTACCAGATGAAGGGAGGAATCACAACCTGGCCCTCCACATATCTATGAACTGCAAGAATGATTCGCTATCCAATGTGCTATTTGATAATGGATCCACGTTGAATGTTATACCGAGGAGTACTCTCATGAAGTTGAAATACCAAGGAAAACCTATGCACCCGAGTGGCATCATTGTGAAAGCATTTGATGGGTCGAGGAAATCTGTCATCGGTGAATTGGACTTACCCATCCATATAGGACCACATTTGTTCCAGATAACCTTCCAGGTCATGGACATTATTCCCGCATATAGTTGTTTGTTAGGACATCCATGGATACATGAAGCAAGGGCTGTCACTTCAGCTTTATATCAGAAGCTAAAGTTTGTGCGGGAAGGGAAGGTAGTGATCATAAGTGGGGAGTAGACATTGTTGATATCTCATTTGTCCTCCTTTAGTATTGTAAAAGCGGATGAGGCTGCTGTTGGAACCCAATTCCAAGCCCTATCCGTTGACAACATAAGGAGAAATGAGAATTCCATGGTTTTGCTGAAGGACGCGCATCAGGTTGTGCGCAATGGTCATAATGAAGTTTGGGGATAAATTATGGATCCACCTGTGAACAAGAATAGAACCGGCTTGGGGTTCTCTTCGAAGAATGGGAGAGGCAAAGGTTTGAAGTCAAACTCTACTATGAGCAGCTATCATGATGTTTTCCGCAGTGGAGGTTACCTCCATCCAACTGATTCTGGAATTTATGCTGTTGAGGAAGATGAAGCAGAACAGGAAATGCCAAATTATGTGACGAATGGAGTCAGGGTTTAGAACTGGGTCACCATTGATGTTCCCTCTTTCATACATGTTTCAAAGTAATTTTATTTGATTAATATTTTTTTTCTTGAAAGGCTTTCACTCTGCCCAAGATGGAAGTATTAATGTTGTAGAGCTTATCTGTTTGCTGTGACTTTTAAGATCATTAATAAAAGTTGATTTTGTTTCCCAAATTATGTTTTTATTTTTTGCTTTTTTTTTGGAAATGGTAATCAGAAAAAACCCTTTCAAAATAAATAATAACTGAAATTCAATATGCATGATCACTTGTTATATGTGTCAATTTCTAAAAGAAATCATAAATCATATGTGCAGATTAATTAAAAAACCCGTTGAATACAATGACCCTGCACCCTCTCCCAACTTTAATTGTCTTGTGTTTGGGGCTGAAGAAGAAGATTATGATGAGATTCCAGAAGAGGTCTCACGGTTGCTTGAGCACGAGGAAAATACCATTCAACCATATAAAGAGCCTTTGGAAGAGATCAATTTGGGTTCAGAAGAAGATCCGAAGAAAGTCAAGATTGGAGCATCGTTGCATCCTGATGTGAAGAGGAGGTTGATTGAGTTGTTGAAAGAGTATGTGGATATTTTTGCTTGGTCTTACCAAGATATGTCCGATCTATATACAGATATTGTCGAGCACCGTTTACCGTTGAAGCCAGAGTGTTCGCCAATTAAATAAAACTTGAGAAGAACTCACCCAGATATGGAAGTAAAGATCAAAGAGGAGATTCTAAAGCAGATTAATGATGGTTTTCTTGTGACGTCAGTATATCCTCAATGGATTTCCAATATTGTCCCAGTACCGAAAAAAGACGGAAAAGTCCGTATGTGCGTAGATTACAGAGATCTAAATAAAGCTAGTCCAAAAGATGATTTTCCATTGCCTCACATCGACATGTTAGTGGATAGCACATCAAAATTCAAAGTATTCTCGTTCATGGACAGATTTTCCGGGTATAATCAAATAAGAATGGCTCCAGAGGACATGGAAAAAACAACGTTTATCACGCCCTATGGATCATTCTGTTACAGAGTGATGCCCTTCGGGTTGAAGAACGCTGGTGCAACGTACCAGAGGGCTATGACAACCTTATTCCATGATCTGATGCATAAGGAAATTTAAGTATATGTTGATGATATGATTGCCAAATCCCAGGCTGAAGAAGGGCATGTAGAAGATTTTTTGAAGTTGTTTCAGCGTTTGAGGAAGTATCGTCTCCGCCTGAATCCAAATAAATGCACCTTCGGTGTTTGATCGGGGAAGTTGTTGGGTTTCATTGTTAGCCAGAAAGGAGTTGAAGTTGACCCTGATAAAGTCAAATAAATTCAAGAAATGCCAGCACCAAGAACTGAAAAGCAAGTCAGAGGTTTCCTCGGGCGTTTGAATTATATTTCCAAATTCATTTCCCACATGACTGCAACATGTGAACCAATCTTTAAGTTGTTGAAGAAAGATCAAGGTTGTGTATGGACGGATGACTTCCAAAGGGAATTTGAGATTATTAAAGAATATCTGCTTGAACCTCCTATCTTGCTCCCTCCCGGAGAAGGAAGATCGTCAATTATGTATCTGACAGTGCTAGATAAATCCATGGGTTGTATTCTGGGACAACAAGATGAAACAGGGAAGAAGGAGTTCGCCATTTATTATCTCAGTAAAAATTTTACTGATTGTGAGTCGCGGTATTCCATGTTGGAAAAAACATGTTGGGCTTTGGCCTGGGCGGCAAAGCGTTTGCGGCAGTATATGTTGAATCACACCACTTGGTTAATCTCCAAAATGGATCCAATCAAGTACATTTTCGAAAAGCTTGCTCTTACTGGGAGAATTGCCCGCTAGAAGATGTTGTTATCTGAATATGATATCGAATACCACACTCAAAAGGCTATTAAAAGTAGTGTGTTGGCAGATTATCTTGCTCACAAACCAGTGGAAGATCACCAGTCTGCAGAATATGAATTCCTCGATGAGGATGGGATGTTCCTGAAAGTGAAAGATTATGATGAACCATTACTTGAGGAAGGTCCTGACCCTGAATCTCGTTGGAGTATGATATTTGATGGAGCTGTGAACGCTTATGGTAAAGGAATTGGTGTTGTGATTGTCACTCCTCATGGATCACACATTCCTTTTACTGCAAGGTTAACATTTGATTGCACTAATAATATGGCAGAATACGAGGCTTGCATCATGGGTCTCAAAGAAGCTATTGATCTCAGAATTAAAATTCTCGATGTGTATGGTGATTCAGCTTTGGTAATAAATCAGATTAAAGGAGAATGGGATACTCGTCACCCCGACTTGATCCCTTACAAAGATTATGCTATAAGATTGTTACCCTTCTTTAATAAAGTTGAATTTCATCACATTCCTAGAGATGAAAATCAAATGGCGGATGCTCTGGAAACTCTGGATTCTATGTACCAAGTGAATACTTGGAACGATATACCCCAAATTAGGGTTCGACGGCTGGATAGGCCCGCTCATGTGTTTACAACAGAGGAGGTAGCAGATGAAAAACCTTGGTATTATGATATCAAGCATTTTCTTTAGACTCAGGAATACCCGATCGGTGCATCGAGGAAAGATAGAAAGACATTGAGAATATTGGCAGGCATTTTCTTCCTCAGTGAAAATGTGTTATACAAGATAAATTATGACATGGTCTTGCTCAGATGCGTGGATAAACACGAAGCATATATGTTGATGCATGAGATTCATGAAGGTTCATTTGGCACTCATACCAATGGACACTCAATGGCTAAAAAGATGCTAAGGGCAGATTATTATTGACTGACAATGGAATCTTACTGTTACAAATTTGCAAAGAAGTGCCATAAATGCCAGATTTATGCAGACAAGGTCCATGTGCCTTCGAAGCTTCTCAATGTGATTTCCTCCCCATGGCCTTTCTCTATGTGAGGGTATTGACATGATTGAGATGATAGAACCCAAAGCTTCGAATGGGCACCTTTTTATCTTGGTAGCAATTGAATACTTCACCAAGTGGGTGGAGGCTGCTTCATATGCCAATGTTACTAAGCAGGTGGTTATGCGCTTCATTAAGAATAACCTTATATGCCGGTATGGGGTTCCGAGAAGAATCATCACTGACAATGGCTCGAATTTGAACAACAAGATGATGACACTGTGTGAAGAATTCAAGATTGTGGATCACAATTCATCTCCATACAGGCCAAAGATGAATGGGGCTGTTGAAGCTGCTAATAAGAATATCAAGAGAATTATCCAGAAAATGGTTATTACTTATAAGGATTGGCATGAAATGCTCCCTTTTGCTTTGCATGGATATCGAACATTTGTCCGTACTTCAACAAGAGCAACCCCGTTCTCCTTAGTGTATGGAATGGAAGCTGTACTCCCAGTCGAGGTAGAGAATCCCTCGTTGCGTGTGATAATGGAAACCAAGCTGACAGAGGCTGAATGGGTTTAGAACAGGTTTGACCAATTGAATTTGATTGAGGAGAAGAGAATGACAGCCTTGTGTCATGGCCAGTTATATCAAAAAAGAATGAAGAAAGCTTTTGATAAAAAGTTCAAACCTCGTGAATTCAGAGAAGGCGACCTGATGCTTAGGAAGATCATGTCTTTCAACACTGATTCTAGGGGAAAGTGGACTCCCAATTTTGAAGGCCCATATGTTGTCAAGAAAGCCTTCTCTGGTGGTGCATTAATTCTTGAAACTATGGATGGCGAGGAGTTCCACATCCCATGAATGCTGACGCAGTCAAGAAATACTTTGCCTAAAGAAATAAAAGAACATCTCGCTAAGTTGAAAACCCGAAAGGGAGGCTTAGGCAAAAAGGAGCGTCTCGGTAGGCTGAAAACCCGAAAGGGCAGTCTAGGCAAAAATTAGAGACATAAACAGAATAAATTTCCCGCTAAGTTGAAAACCCGCAAGGGCAGCTTAGGCAAAAGTTTGGGATTTTCTTGGCAAGTAACTACGTCAGACAAGACTTGATCGTTGAAGCAACAATCTTCTCGGATCCTCACCATACTTCAACAAAAGCTGCTGCTCAGGATTTCAAAAGTTGTTAGGGGGGATAGTGGTCATTGTATCTCAATATATCTTTTCCATTATGTATTACCATTTCCAAAACTTTATAATCATCTATGGAGTCTCGCCATTCGCAGACTACCTATTGTACCCCAAAATTTTCCCTCTCATGTTTCCCAAGATTTCCCCCTACATGGTTGGTCACAAACCTTTGCCTAAAGAAAAGGAAAATTGGTGAGTGATGTTTCTAACTTTCCTTCGATTGGCATCTCCAAAATGCCTTTCAATGGGTATCTACATAACGCCCTTCGATTGGCATGGATAAAGGTCCTTCGATTGGCCTGTTAACAAGGCTCTTCGATTGGAAGTTTAACAAGTACCTTTCGATTGGCATTGTAATAGTGTCCTTCGATTGGCAGTTTAATAAGTATCTTTCGATTGGCATTCTAGCAGTGGCCTTCGATTGGCATTTTAATAAAGGTCCTTCGATTGGTATGGACAAAGGCTCTTTGATTAGCATTCTAAAAGGTCCTTCGACTGGAACTTCAGAGTTTCCCTCAATCGGAACATATGAATGAAATGACCTTCGAGTGGCATTTTAGTATAGAGTTTGCCTTAATCTAAGATACTCTGATGAAGGAAGTTCTGAATACTTCGAATAAGAACTTAGACTCATCACAAGGCCAAGAGCTGGTCGAAGTTGCCTAATAGGGAATTTTCTTCAAAAGGACAGGAGATCGAAGCAGAGGGAGGCAATCGAAGGGGCTATGCAATCGAAGATGGAGAAATTCTAATTGGACTTTGAAGCCATCGAAGAAACCAAATTCGAAGGGAGGTGGACCTGCAGAGGTAGGTCAGCTTTCGATTTTTATCATGTTGGAGGCCTAAACAGCTCATAACAGGCTAGCAGTAACGCATGAAAGCAGATTGGCACGTGATTGAATCAAAAATAGAAAGTCTTTATAAAGAAATCAAATCAAATTCGTGTAAAGGCATGATGTGGACAAAAAGATTGAATTAGGCTATTTTTGGAATGATATTCAAAGTGAATCAAATCAAGAATCAAGACATTTATGGAGGAAGATTGAGGCCAGGTTTTCAAACCTAATTCACTCCTCAATACATATAGAAGCAATACAGACCAAAAACTAGGTTAGAAAGAGGCGTGTGGTCAGAAACAAAAACTTGAAAAAAACAAGAAAAAGTGTAAGCACGAATTCCTGTTTCCAGGCATCCTCAAGGCCTTCTAGATATCTCAATTGATTCCTGGGATCCTCAGCAAGCCAAAGCAATCCAAAGCAAGCGTTGCCAGGCCTTATTTCGCACTGTAAGTCACCCACGACATGGATTTTTTGTTGAAATCGAATAGCATGATTCTTGCAGTTATAGCATAAAATAACTGTATATTCTTGATCACCATCATGTTTGTAAGCTTCCTGTAATATTTGATTGCATTTTCATGGCTTGTACTGGATTTCACCATAGCTAGGGTTCTAGGGTTCAAATTAGGATCTTCGTTTGCAGGAAAAATTGGGCCATGAAAGGGCCACCTTTATGTTCAGCAAGGCCAGACGAAGCCATCCATGGCCTTCATTTTTATTTATAACACTTGTGTTAAGTTTTAAGATTTACAGGGGCTATAGCGACAGACAAACGTCCATAGGTAAAAGTTCCAAACTTTTACCAATGGAGCAAGGTTAGGGATAACCTGCGTGGCATATCCCTATTGGAACATTCAAACTATGGCGCGCGTTTTTTTGTCATCCTCCACTAATTCTTGTTTTTATATATTATTATTATTCATTATATGTACAAACAGAAGCAGCCGGCGCAGTGGTAGTGGAGTGGTTGCAAAACGCATCAGGACCTGGATTCGAATACCAGGTCCACCAATTTCTCCATATTATTTTCTTTTTCAGGATCACATGCGTATACAAAGCCAAGATCCACCATAAGCCCTCATAATCCAACTTGCCAAGTGGCTTGAGATCCGGATCTGATGGCCAGTAATGGAGGAGCACCATGGAGCCTAGTCAACGCAGAAGCAAGTGAGCTAGAAGGTCAAACGGACCTCACTGTTTTTGGGCCCAGAATCTGCTTCTCACACCCCCATATTGCAGGCCCAATTTTCTTTTCTTTAATTCTTTTATATTTATATCATTTAATTTATTTATTTATTTTGCTAACCAATTAAATTATTTTCTTTTTTATCAAAAAATCATAAAAATAATAACTTTCACAAATTAGGTTTAGATTTTATTTTTATTAAAAAATTAATTAATTTAATTAGATTTGTTAATTTAGATAACTTTAATTTCTTTTTGTACATAATTAAAATTAACTAGAACAAATAGGTTTTTATTTCCAATTTAATTATATTTATTTTTCCTAAAATAATAAAAATACAAAAATAGGTCATGTAATTATTTTCATTAATTAATTTAATCACTAGTTATTTTTGTATTTAATTTTAAAACCTAATCTTTTTTCTTAAAAAATATTAAAAACAACAAAAAAACATTTTTCTTTTGATTAGGATAGAAGGGTCCAAACCCTAATTTCTTCCCGATCTTGATTTTTGTTCGCGCGCTTTATTCTTATTATTTATCATATTGATGTAACTATCTACAGTTTGTAATAGTTTAATTAGAACGTTTATTTATTCTTATCGCTTTATTTTCAAAGGGTTTGTTTTTTGCTATCTAAATACCCGAAGCCTTGTAATAGCGTAGTTTAATTTCCGCATTTTAAATTCCGCAAATTATTAACTGTTAGATGTATGATAATAGGATGCATGACAAAAATGTATGTCTAATTTTAAAACGGTTAGATAACCCTAAAATGTGCAAAGATAAATAAACTGAAATTGAATCACTCGCACATGCGCACTCCTAGGGTACACTCCCACTTGGTTGCCTTCGTTAAACGGTCATTGAGTATAGGATGCTTTAGTGGTCGTCCTTTTGTCCAAAGATCAAAGTTGCCTCAGAAAGGTTGCCTCAGACATTGTTGCCTCGGATAAATGATCTAAGACATTAGGGTTATTACTAAGATGTCCTAACATTGCTTTAGTGACCATACGTCCCTTTCGAATTGACCCTCAAAACTCCAACAACGGTGCTACCTACTCACTAATAGTGGGATAACATTGTCTAAAGGAAACGAATACAGAACGATTCCTTTTTTCGAGTAGGTAGATTAGTTCTTAAGTACTTGCTCAATCAAAACAAACTTTTTCACACTTACACTCCTTTACAAACAAAGTTTTCAAAAACATTTCATTACACTCTTGAAGACAGAAGCAAGAGTTAAATCGAAGTCAAAACAAAAACTTTTCAAAGCACACAAACACAAAGAAAACAATTTTGAAAATGACGAGCAAGCACCTAAGAGCCTGTAGATAACTACGGATAGAAATGGTGCTAATACCTTCCCTTTCTATAATTTACCCCCCGTACTCAGAAATATCTCAAAAAAGGAATTTTTCTGTGCTTTTTTCCTTTCCTTGTTGGATAAAATAAAAGTCGATGGCGAGTCTTGCTTACCGCGACATTTTGCAAACACAAACGCAAAATACAAACCAGCAAATTCCTTTAAAAAGAGGGAAACACGTCCCGGTTCTGGCCATCGTATCACAGAACTGGCGACTCTGCTGGGGAGTTAATAAGTGGGGTGTACCTTAGGATTAGTTCATTATATTGTTTTCAATTGTTTGATTTGTTTGCTTTATCTTTGTGGGCTTTGTATCAGAGTTACTATAGATCCTAACCCGAATCTGGGGGACACCTTTTAGGTAAGTAGCAATAGACTGTGAGGGAACTGTATGGCGTAGACCGATACGGTTGAAACAGTAGCTACGTTGGTGTGACACATTAGTTGGTACCGATATCCCTTGTGGAGCAACAAGGAGAGTATAGGGCTGCTAATGGGTCATTAAGCATCAACTGGCCTTAGATCATATAATTGAGCAACTTGTCCATAGAAAGTAGCAGTATGCTACACTCATTGAGACCATACTCTCGCGATGGTTCCGGCTGCAAGAAAAGATTGCTAAGCTGAAACTATGACCGATGGAGGATGGTCAGTGATATTGAGAACCTCTAGAACCCGGTTACTATTACTAGGACAGGTTGAACCAACTAAAATGAAAGAGGGTAATACCTAAACTCCATGCCAGCCTGAAATTTAAGGGCTCTTGTGTGACTTGTTTGCCTTACCATGTTCGCTATCTGTGATACCTGTGGTGTGTTTTTATCATGACATCATGCATCATGACATCGCATGCATATTTCATCAGACTAACCATTTCAAAGACCGAGGGGATTCATCTTTGTTCTGTTTTACAGATCATGGTTTCTATGCGCAGAAATACCATTCGAATCAGCTTTGTGCAAATCCCTGCTCAGCTCAGAGAGTTGGTTTCAAAGGTTCCTGATACTTCTTCCTTTGTTAGAAGACATGGTCACCTCCTTAGCCTGGTCACTTCAAAGTTGGATGAGAAAATGATGAGTGTCCTGTTCCAGTTCTTTGACCCGTTGCATCACTGTTTCACCTTCCCGGACTATCAGTTAGTCCCTACTTTGGAGGAGTTTTCTGACTTACTTGGCATATCTATTCTAGAGCAGACACCCTTTACAGGTTTGGAGATAGCTCCTAGGCCAGAGGATATTGCTTCAACCCTACATCTGAAAATGGCTGATGTAGTGTCTAACTGGGAGATTCAGAGTGGGGTTAAAGGTTTCTTGGCTAAGTTTTTGATTGATCAAGCTCAACAATTCTGGGATAGTTTGGACTTTCAAGCATTTGAAGACATCCTGGCTCTCCTCATCTACGACTTGGTCCTGTTCCCGAATCCAGATGCCTTCATAGATGTGAACACAGTCAAGATCTTCATGTCTCGTAACCCCATGCCTACTCTTCTAGGTGATATTCTACATGCCCTCTATACCCGTACTGTATGGAGAAGGGGGAACTCTCTTGTGTTGCACGCCGTTACTGGCGAGGTGGTTTATTTCTCACCTCCCCAAATCTGTATTGAAGAATGAGAAAGGTATGGGTTGGGGTTACAGAATCATGTCCCTTGCTCATACGGACATCCTTTGGAGTACTAAGGATATGGAAGAGGTAGCTTCCATTAATCGGTGTGGGGAATACCCCAATGTTCCATTGCTTGGAATTAGAGGAGGAATAACCTATAATCCTTGTTTGGCCTTACGACAGTTTGGACGAGCTCGAAGGGACAGTCCTCATGAGCTGCTACTTACATGCATTGTCTTTGACTTCAAGGGGGATGTTAAGGGACATCGCCGCAGGTTTATACAAGCTTGGGACAAGGTTAACAGGTCTGATCCACATGAGCTAGGAATGAAGACTTCTCTCCTGATGCAACCATACCTCCAGTGGGTTCGAGCCCGTGCTCAAAAGCTGGGGATGCCATATGGAGCTGTTTTGCCGGTGATTGTAGAGCATACTGATGAAGAAGGGGTTCCTTATACGGTCATCCATCCATACATGCCTACTGATATTGGGGCATTGAAGAGATCTTGGATCCAGTTGAGGGAAGAAAAGGATACTTACAGAGAGAAATATCATAAGTAGGAACGAAAGATCCTAAAGCTTACAAGGCAGCTAGAGAATGATAGGACAATCAACGATTATGTCAGCACGAAAGGAAAACGACCTTGGGACTTCTGATGTCTTTTATTGTTTCTAGTTTAGATTTGTTTTTCAGTATTTATTTTGTAACGCCTTAAAGGCATTTGTTAAACATTGCTTCAAGTTTTAATCTAATAAAGTGTGTTTTATTTTGGTTTACAAATTTGAATCTCCCTAAAGTCTTTGAAATCATTTCATACGCATTCCATTACCATGCACCTCATCACAGGTACCCTTACAGGTTTCTTATCTTCTTTGCTGTTTATTTCAGCATAACATGTCTTCTAAAACACCTACTGATCAAGCCATCAAGGCTCTGCAAGCTCCGAATGCTCAGTTCCAGGAGATGTTCTTGAACTTGGCCAAGGGTCAACAAGATTTGAAGACTCTTATCTTGAAGGACAAGAAGAAGAAGAAGAAGGTGGTCTTCCTGAATATGGGTCACAAGTTTGGGAATAGGTTGCGAGAAGAAGTGGATTTGTCTCATTCATCTAGAGGAGGGGAGAATCAAGAGGAAAGGAAGGCTCCTAGCCCTGTGGTTTCTAACAATGACACTGACTTTAATGAAGACCAGTATCCTCCTGCCGAGGATAAGTATAAGCAACTCGAAGACCGGTTGAGCATAATGGAGATCCAGAAGATACCTGGGTTGGAATTCGGAGATTTGGGTTTGGCATCTGCGGTGGTGATACCCCACAAGTTTAAAGCTCTTGTCTTTGCTAAGTACGATGGGGTCTCCTTCCCAAAGCTACACCTCCGCTCGTATGTCAGAAAGATTCAACCATATACTGCTGATAGGAACCTCTTGGTTCATTTCTTTCAAGATAATCTGTCAGTGACTCAACTTGAATGGTTCTACCAACTGGAAGGAGCTAAAGTCCACAACTGGGAGGACCTTGCTGCTGCTTTTTACAAGCAATACCAGTATAATGCCGACCTTGCTCCCACGCGTACTCAACTTCAGAGTATATCTATGGGTACAAGCGAAGGCTTTAAGGACTATGCTCAGAAATGGAGAGATCTTGCTGGAAGAGTACAACCCCCTCTGGCTGATAGGGAGTTGGTGGATATGTTTCTTGGGACTTTGTCTGGTCCATACTTCAATCATTTGATTGGTAGTTCATCGTCTGGTTTCACTGAATTGATTATGATCGTGGAGAGAGTTGAGGTTGGTATCAAAAGTGGCAAGATACAGAAAGGTGCTTCATCAAGTACAGAGAAGAAGCCTTTCAAGAAGGAATCTAGTGCAGTTTACAACTCGAGAAACCAAAATCGACCCGAACGCCGCCAAGCGGTTAATGCGGTAGTAATATCAAGACATGCTGTTGCCCCATAACGCAACAATCAGTAAAGAGTAGAAAGACCGTAAAGGAAGTATACTCGGCTCAGTATGACTCTATCTCAAATTCTGCCACAACTGTTGAAAACCAACTTGGTGACTCTGAAGGAGGCTCCAAAGAATCCCAGTACTACATCACTGCTGTATAATCCGAATGTCCACTGTGCTTATCACTCTGATAGCCTGGGGCATGATACCAACAACTGCTGGGCTTTGAAGAATAAAGTGCAGGATCTGATTGAAGCTAAGGAGATTGAGTTTGAAGCACCAGAAAAGCCCAACGTCATAACGACACATATGCCCAAACATGATCAGGGAGTGAATGCTATTGGGGATGATGAAGAAGAGTCAGATTTCGAAAGCTGGATTTACCCGACTACCGATGGTGGATTAAGCAATTGGACGGCAAAGGACTTCGTGCCCATTTCTTTTAATACACAGTAATAAGACTTTTGTTTTGAGATTTGTAACAAACAGTTTTAAACTTTATGGCCCGGTGTCTTACCCGAGGCACCGTGGATTTTCTTGTGAGGGATTAATATTTGTCATTTCCATATATCATCAATAAAAGCATTGGACGTTTTCTTGCATTACGAATTTTGCGCTCCTTGTTTTTCTTTTCTATCTTGCAAAATAGCTGATTGTCTTACACACACTCACATATACAGGTATACATCCACTCTGGATCCCACTGATAACGACTCTACCACTGCCAATTATGACTTCGAAAGTCCAATCAACCAAGCCGAGGACGAAGGTGAGGATGATTGTGAAGTTCCTGGTGAACTTGCTAGACTGTTACTTCAGGAAGAGAGGGCCATACAGCCCCATGAAGAGCCAGTGGAAACAGTAAATCTGGGTACAGAGGAAGACAAGAAAGAGGTCAAGATCGGTGCAAATCTGGAGTCTAGTGTCAAGCAACGGTTGATTTAGATGTTGCGTGACTATGTTGAGATCTTTGCGTGGTCTTATGAAGATATGCCTGGGTTGGATACCGATATTGTGGTTCACCTCTTGCCAACTAAGGAAGATTGTACTCCAGTGAAATAGAAGGTTCGCCGAATGCGCCCAGAGATGTTTGAGAAAATCAAAGTTGAGGTTATGAAACAGTTTGATGCCGGTTTTCTAGCAGTTACTTCTTACCCGCAGTGGGTTGCCAACGTGGTCCCAGTGACGAAGAAAGATGGTAAAGTATGGATGTGTGTTGACTATAGGGATCTGAATAGGGCAAGCCCCAAGGACGATTTCCCTCTGCCTCATATCGACGTTTTGGTTGACAACACCGCACAACATAAGGTCTTCTCCTTTATGGATGGTTTCTCCGGTTACAATCATATTAAGATAGCTCCCGAAGACATGGAGAAGACAACATTCGTAACGCAGTGGGGTACCTTTTGCTATAAAGTCATGCCGTTCGGGTTGAAGAATGCTGGGGCAACATATCAGCGTGCCATGGTCGCTTTGTTCCACGACATGATTCACCATGAGATTAAGGTATACGTTGACGACATGATTGCAAGATCCCATACTGAAGAGGAACATCTTGACCATCTCCAGAAGTTATTTGACAGGTTGAAGTTGTACAAGCTGAGGTTAAACCCGAACAAGTGCACCTTCGAAGTAAGGTCTGGTAAGCTACTGGGTTTCATCGTTAGTGATAAAGGTATTCAAGTGGATCCTGCAAAGGTGAAGGCTATACAGGAAATGCCAGCTCCTCGAACAGAAAAAGAAGTCAGAGGCTTTTTGGGACATCTGAACTACATTGCCCGATTCATCTCACACCTAACTGCTACTTGTGAGCCAATATTCAAGTTACTGAAGAAAGATCAAGTGGTAAGATGGAACTATGAATGTCAGTCCGCTTTCGAAAGGATCAAGGAATATCTCCAAGAGCTACCTATTCGGATGCCTCCAGTTGAAGGAAGACCTTTGATCTTATACTTGACAGTACTCGACAATTCGATGGGGTGTGTGCTGGGGCAGCATGACGAGTCTGGCCGAAAAGAGCATGCTATTTATTACCTTAGCAAAAAGTTTATCGACTGCGAGACCCGATACTCGTTGCTTGAGAAAACTTGCTGCACTTTGGCATGGGCTGCTCTCCGGCTGAGACAGTATATGCTGACTCACACTACTCTGTTGATATCAAAGATAGATCCAATCAAGTATATCTTCGAAAAACATGCCTTGTCCGTAAGAATAGCAAGATGGCAGATGATTTTGACTGAATATGACATCCAATACACGACCTAAAAGGCAATCAAGGGAAGTGTATTGGCAGATCATTTGGCACATCAGGCAGTGGAAGATTACCAGTCTATGAACTTTGAATTTCCGGAGGAGAACATCATGTTGGTGACTGACTGTGAAACACCTGGACCAGATGAAGGACCTGAGGAAGGATCCCGATGGTATATGTATTTTGATGGAGCTTCAAACGCTTTAGGTAATGGCATTGGCACCGTGATCATATCTCCTGAAGGTTGTCATACGCCGTTCACCGCCTGATTATGTTTTAACTGCACCAACAATATGGCGGAGTATGAAGCATGCATCATGGGTCTTGGAGCAGCAATTGACCTAAGGATTAAGTTCTTAAGTGTGTTCGGAGATTCCTCTCTCGTGATCTGTCAGATCAAAGGCGAGTGGGATACGAAGCACCCAAACCTTATTCTTTACAAAGAGTATGTATTGATGTTGCTTCCGCACTTCGAGGAGATAACCTTTGAACACTTCCCCAGAGAAGAGAATCAGTTGGCGGACGCGCTAGCTACTATGTCTTTTATGTTCAAAGTCAGGTGGGACAATGAGGCTACCCAGATTACCATTGAGAGGTTGGATAAACCCGCACATTGTTGTGACATTGTGACTAAAGAGGTAGCAGATAAACCCTGGTTTCATGAGGTAAAAAGGTATCTTGAGGCTCAGGAATACCCCGAGGGTGCATCTATTAATGACAAGAAGTTTCTGAGGAGGTTCGTGGTGAAGTTCTTCATTAGTAATGGTATCCTTTACAAGCGTAACCATGATTCAACCTTACTGCGTTGTGTGGATAAGAACGAGGCAGAAAGGATTATGGTAGAGTTACATGAAGGTACTTTCGGAACTCATTCCAGTGGGCACACCATGGCAAAGAAAATCCTTCGGGCAGGATATTATTGGTCCACCATGGAAGCCGACTGTTATCAGCATTCTCCAACTTGTCATAAGTTCCAAGTCTATGCTGACAAGGTGCACATACCTCCAGTACCTCTGAACGTCTTGACAGCTCCTTGGCCTTTCGCAATGTGGGGCATCGATATGATTGGTGAGATCAGACCTACTACATCCAACGGGCATCGTTTCATCCTGGTAGTGATTGATTATTTCACGAAGTGGGTTGAAGCAGCTTCCTTTGCTACTGTAACCAAGAACGTCGTGGCACGGCTTATTCGGCACAATTTGATCTGTCGATACGGTGTATCCGAGAGGATCATTACAGACAATGGTACCAATCTCAACAATACAATAATCACCGAACTCTGCAAACAGTTCAAGATACAACATCACAACTCTTCTCCCTACCGACCGAAGAAGAATGGGGTTGTAGAAGCGGCTAATAAGAACATCAAGAAGATTGTGCAGAAGATGACGGTGACATATAAAGACTGGCACGAGATGTTACCATTTGCTCTTCATGGGTATCGTACCTCAACGCGAACGTCAACAGGGGCAACACCCTACTCTTTGGTGTATGGAATGGAAGCAGTCTTGCCCATTGAAGTTCAGATACCCTCTCTTAGGATTATGAAGGATGCAGGTTTGAGCGAAGATGACTGGATTCAGACCCGGCTTGATCAGCTGAACTTAATCGACAAAAAGAGACTTACTGCTATTTGTCATGGTCAAACATATCAAAAATGGATGATCAAGGCATTTAACAAGAAAGTTAAACGACAAGAGTATCAAGTTGGGGATCTAGTGATCAAACGCATCATCATGCCTCAAGGTGATCCCAGAGGAAAATGGACCCCTACGTACGAAGGGCCATTTGTGGTTAAGAACATTTTCTTAGGAGGAGCTATGATTCTAACCACCATGGATGGTGACGACCTTCCTCACCCCGTCAATGCAGACATAGTGAAAAAATACTACGCATAATCAAAGACCCACTAGGTTGACTGGCCTAGGCAAAAATAAGGGCTTCCCGGCGAACCAAAAGGGTTCGGGCAAAAATAAGGGATGAAAATGAAAAAAAACTATACACCCGACAAGTCGAAAACCTGAAAAGGCGGCTTGGGCAAAAAAGGGTATCCCGGTGGACGGAAAATCCGAAAGGGCGGTCCAGGCAAAAATTAGGGATTAAGGCATAACACTATGTCTCGTTGGATCATCTTGCAACCAGAATTTGGCATCGACTATTAGGCTCGAACGGCGCCAAACAATTGGATCCACCTTCAACCAAGTAGCAAAGTGATGAGACGCTCGAGGATATAAAGGCAATAGCAGAGTTGGAACCCAGTGGGATTATTCACATAGATGTTTTTCTTTGTTTTTCACAAATTGTATAAATTCTATTTGTTCGGCGGTGTTCTCTTACTAGGACGTTAGCCTCTTGTACAAAAACGCCTATTTATAGGCTAATTTCAAAGTTAATACAAGTCATTTTCACAAAGAAATTTCAATTGTTTTCTTTTTCTGTTTTGTTTTGCAAGAACGTCCAATGGTTCATTTTTGATATATGCATTTGAAAATAATTGCTGCTCATAAATACTTACATGCGAAACAAAAGGCGATTACTCGTAATATCAGAAACATGGGGCAAATAAGAAATGCCCGAACCATACAATTGCTCTATCCACCAGGTATAGGGACATACCTAGTTAGAGAAAACGATTGAAAGTACATTCACTCCCCGCAGAGTAAGGAAAAGACAGTGATATTAGCGGTCCCGAACAAGATACCACTCTCCCTAGCTGAGGCTCGCAATCGCGAATGAGTCGGCAATATTCTCTCCAAGCAGAGTTTATCTATCATCAACACTAGAAGATAATCCCCACTGGAGTTTGGAGAATTCTCCCCAGTAGAGTCTAAAAGATTATCCCTAGTGAAGTCACCATTGGAAAATCATCCCCAACGGAGTCCATTTCTTTCACAAACAGAAATTCAATCCCCAACAGAGTTTATCATCGCCGGCCATGATGATTCATCCCCAGCCGAGGTTATTTCTCCAAATCAACAGGTCCTCTAACAGAGTTTGTCCTCCCCACGAGTCATTTCCTCATCAGTTTATTCCCCAGTGGAGTTATCCTCTCCTGAAGGTTTATTCTCACAAACATCTTCATCCATTATCCCCAGCGGAAATGAAGAATTTAACTCTTTTCTCCAGCAGCAATCCGGGATTTATTTTCCCCAGCTAAAAACATTGCATGTCCATACATCATGACATGCGCATATGCATCATATAACACAATCTCATTTATTTTGAGAACACCATTGCTTGATACATATCATGCATTACATACAACTAACCTTTACCTTTCAGGAAAGATGCAATCAAATTCTCACAAAATTCAAGCTGTAAAGCCCGGGTACGACTGGATAATAGTTTAATCCCCAGTAATTCGCTGTAAAGCCTGGACCACGACCAGATAGTGGTTCATTCAACTTTCCTATTCAATAGAGATGATTCCTCAGTAGAATACGGATGATCGAAGTTCCTAAAATTCAACAGAGATGTTTCCTCAGTAGAATACAGACGACCGAAGTTCCTAAAATTCAACAGAGATATTTCCTCAGTAGAATACCGACGGTCGGAGTTCCTAAAATTCAACAGAGATGATTCCTCAGTAGAATACGGACGACCGAAGTTCCTAAACTTCAACTGAGATGTATCCTCAGTAGAATACGGACGACCGAAGTTCCTAGAATTCAACAGAGATGATTCCTCAGTAGAATACGGACGACCAAAGTTCCTAAAATTCAACAGAGATGATTCCTCAGTAGAATACAGACGACCAAAGTTCCTAAAATTCAACAGAGATGTTTCCTCAGTAGAATACGGACGACCGAAGTTCCTAAAATTCAACAGAGATGTTTCCTCAGTAGAATACGAACGACCAAAGTTCCTAAAATTCAACAGAGATGATTCCTCAGTCGAATACGGACGACCGAAGTTCCTAAAATTCAACAGAGATGATTCCTCAATCGAATACGGACGACGGAAGTTCCTAAAATTCAACAGAGATGTTTCCTTAGTAGAATACAAACGACTGAAGTTCCTAAAATTCAACAGAGATGATTCCTCAGTCGAATACGGACGACCGAAGTTCCTAAAATTCAACAGATGTTTCCTCAGTAGAATACAGACGACCGAAGTTCCTAAAATTCAAACAGAGACGACTCACCAACAGAATAACGGACGACTGAAGCTCCTAAAATTCTATTTCTCTCAAGACAGAGATCAGCATTCCCCGGCGGAATCTTTCTCAACAACAGGTATACAAGCTCTCGCTAAGGAATCTCTTATGCAATCGAAGCTCCTTCGGGTGGCATCTTTAAGCCCATCCCCTGTCAGCAATTTCCGAATGGCATCTATAAGCCCATTCCCGACATCGCAAGACAGACACCACATCATACGAGTGCAAATTTCTGGGCACTCTAGTGTTCAATCCTCTTCCACCTTCGGATCACGAAAGGCACGAAAGCCAATCTACATACTCAGGTTTAAGAAGATTTAACAGGGGCAGCTGTTGTACCCCAAAATTTTCCCTCTCATGTTTCCCAAGATTTCCCCCTACATGGTTGGTCACAAACCTTTGCCTAAAGAAAAGGAAAATTGGTGAGTGATGTTTCAAAGTTTCCTTCGATTGGCATCTCTAAAATGCCTTTCAATGGGTATCTACATAACTCCCTTCGATTGGCATGGACAAAGGTCCTTCGATTGGCCTGTTAATAAGGCTCTTTGATTGGCAGTTTAACAAGTACCTTTCGACTAGCATTGTATAGTGTCCTTTGATTGGCAGTTTAACAAGTATATTTCGATTGGCATTGTAGCAGTGGCCTTCGACTGGAATTTTAATAAAGGTCCTTCGATTGGTGTGGACAAAGGCCCTTTGATTAGCATTCCAAAAGGTCCTTCGACTGGAACTTCAGAGTTTCCCTCAATCGGAACATCTGAATGAAATGACGTTCGAGTGGCATTTCAGTATAGAGTTTGCCTTAATCTAAGATACTCTGATGAAGGAAGTTCTGAATACTTCGAATCAGAACTTAGACTCATCACAAGGTCAAGAGCTGTTCGAAGTTTCCTAATAGGGAAGTTTCTTCAAAAGGATAGGAGATCGAAGCAGAGGGAGGCAATCGAAGCTGGAGAAATTATAATTGGACTTTGAAGCCATCGAAGAAAGAAAATTCGAAGGGAAGTGGACCTGCAGGGGCAGGTCAGCTTTCAATTTTTATCATGTTGGAGGCCTAAACAGCTCATAACAGGCTGGCAGTAACGCATGAAAGCAGATTGGCACGTGATTGAATCAAAAATAGAAAGTCTTTATGAAGAAATCAAATCAAATTCGTGTAAAGGCATGGTGTGGACAAAAAGATTGAATTAGGCTATTTTTGGAATGATATTCAAAGTGAATCAAATCAAGAATCAAGACAATGATGGAGGAAGATTGAGGCCAGGTTTTCAAACCTAATTCACTCCTCAATACATATAGAAGCAATACAGACCAAAAACTAGGTTAGAAAGAGGCGTGTGGTCAGAAACAAAAACTTGAAAAAAAACAAGAAAAAGTGTAAGCACGGATTCCTGTTTCCAGGCATCCTCAAGGCCTTCTAGCTATCTCAATCGATTCCTGGGATCCTCAGCAAGCCAAAGAAATCCAAAGCAAGCATTTCCAGGCCTTATTTCACACTGTAAGTCACCCACGGCATGGATTTTTTGTTAAAATCGAATAGCATTATTCTTGCACTTATAACATAAAATAACCGTATATTCTTGACCACCATCATGTTTGTAAGCTTCCTGTAATATTTGATTGCATTTTCATGGCTTGTATTGGATTTCACCATAGCTAGGGTTCTAGGGTTCAAATTAGGATCTTCGTTTGCAGGAAAAATTGGGCCATGAAAGGGCCACCTTTGTGTTCAGCAAGGCCATATGAAGCCATCCATGGCCTTCGTTTTTATTTATAACGCTTGTGTTAAGTTTTGAGATTTACAGGGGCTATAGCGATGGACAAACGTCCGTAGGTAAAAGTTCCCAACTTTTACCAATGGAGCAAGGTTAGGGATAACCTGCGTGGCATCTCCCTATTGGAACATTCAAACTCTGGCGCACATATTTTTGTCATCCTCCACTAATTCTTGTTTTTATATATTATTATTATTCATTATATGTACAAACAGAAGCAAATGGCGTAGTGGTAGTGGAGTGGTTGCAAAATGCATCAGGACCTGGGTTCGAATCCCAGGTCCACCAATTTCTCCATATTATTTTCTTTTTCAGGATCACATGCGTATACAAAGCCAAGATCCACCATAAGCCCTCATAATCCAACTTGCCAAGTGGCTTGAGATCCAGATCTGATGGCTAGTAATTGAGGAGCACCATGGAGCCTGGTCAACACAGAAGCAAGTGATTTGGAAGGTCAAACAGACCTCACTGTTTTTGGGCCCAGAATCTGCTTCTCACACCCCCATATTGCAGGCCCAATTTTCTTTTCTTTAATTCTTTTATATTTATTTCATTTATTTATTTTGCTAACCAATTAAATTATTTTCTTTTTTATCAAAAAATCATAAAAATAATAACTTTCACAAATTAGGTTTAGATTTTATTTTTATTAAAAAATTAATTAATTTAATTAGATTTGTTAATTTAGATAACTTTAATTTCTTTTTGTACATAATTAAAATTAACTAGAACAAATAGGTTTTTATTTCCAATTTAATTATATTTATTTTTCCTAAAATAATAAAAACACAAAAATAGGCCATGTAATTATTTTCATTAATTAATTTAATCACTAATTTTTTTTGTATTTAATTTTAAAACCTAATCATTTTTCTTAAAAAATATTAAAAACAACAAAAACACATTTTTCTTTTGATTAGGATAGAATGGTCAAAACCCTAATTTCTTCCCGATCTTGATTTTTGCTCGCGTGCTTTATTTTTATTATTTATCATATTGATGTAACTGCCTACAGTTTGTAATAGTTTAATTAGAATGTTTATTTATTCTTATCGCTTTATTTTCAAAGGGTTTGTTTTTGGCTATGTAAATACCCGAAGCCTTGTAATAGCGTAGTTTAATTTCCGCATTTTAAATTCCGCAAATTATTAACTATTAGATGTATGATAATAGGATGCATGACAAGAATGTATGTCTAATTTTAAAACGGTTAGATAACCCTAAAATGTGCAAAGCTAAATAAACTGAAATTGAATCACTCGCACATGCACACTCCTAGGGTACACTCCCATTTGGTTGCCTTCGGTAAACGGTCATTGAGTATAGGATGCTTTAGTGGTCGTCCTTTTGTCCAAAGATCAAAGTTGCCTCGTAAAGGTTGCCTCAGACATTGTTGCCTCAGATAAATGATCTAAGACATTAAGGTTATTACTAAGACGTCCTAACATTGCTTTAGTGACCGTACGTCCCTTTCAAATTGACCCTCAAAACTCCAACGACGGTGCTACCTACTCACTAATAGTGGGATAGCACTGTCTAAAGGAAACGAATACAGAATGATTCCTTTTTTCGAGTAGGTAGATTAGTTCTTAAGTACTTGCTCAATCAAAACAAACTTTTTCACACTTACACTCCTTTACAAACAATGTTTTCAAAAATAATTCATTACACTCTTGAAGACAGAAGCAAGAGTTACATCGAAGTCAAAACAAAAACTTTTCAAAGCACACAAACACAAAGAAAATAATTTTGAAAATGACGAGCAAGTACCTAAGAGCCCGTAGATAACTACTGATAGAAAGGGTGCTAATACCTTCCCTTTCTATAATCTACCCCCCCGTACTCAGAAATATCTCAAAAAAGGAATTTTTCTATGCTTTTTTCCTTTCCTTGTTGGATAAAATAAAAGTTGGTGGCGACTCTTGCTTACCGCGACATTTTGAGAACACTAACGCAAAATGTACACCAGCAAATTCCTTAAAAAAGAGGGAAACACGTCCCGGTTATGGCCACCGTATCACACTACCATTCTATTAATGAAATTCGAGCTTTTACCAAATTCTTTGTATTTCTTATTTTATTTAGCTTGCAAAGACTCCATTTAGTACTGATAATAATTTTCAAAGCAAAGAGATTAAATAACAAAATTGATTTAAAAAAAAGATTTTTACAATTTACTTTTACTTTGATATTTGTGATGAAACAATGACCACAAAAATGGTGATCCCAGGAATGGACAAACTCCAGTTGATTTGAGAAGTTTTTGTTCCCCCTAGGAAGGTCTACTCAGGTTGTTTTTTCTGTATTGGATTTATGGTTCTGGTATCCTTGGTCAAGTTTGGATTCATTTCTCCTTTCTGTGTTTTCATGATGTGAAGTTTCAATCCGCATTTTTCTCCAGTGAAGTGGATCTGAATTCCCCAGCGAAGTTTGATTATTTCGGTGTCAGTATGCTTTATTTGAGACTGGTCTTGCAATCTCCAGTAGGCATGTTACTTTTGAAGAAACACTGGTTTTCCCAATGAAGCCTGAAGAAGGATGTTCTACCCCGATATCTGTTTGATTTGTCCACCTCCGAATTATGTTTCTCCTCAGTAAAGTTAAAAGCAAGCAGTAGGTTTGGTTTCCGCAGTTGGCCTTTACCTTTATTTGAATGATCATCTTGGTTGAAGTTTAGCCGAGCGTTGTAGTGCCCGAGGCGGTTTTGATTGGTTGTTCTCAATGTTGTGAATCTGTTTTGTCAACATGCACACGATAACACTCATACATTCGTACATGCATCATACATAGCTAAAAGTGACAAATCATTATTCATTGACATTTGTTAATATTTTTGTTAACATATTACCCTGTTTTCTAGAGATACGTTATCCTCTTTTCATTAGAGCATTGGTCTTAAGCAAAAAGCGTACATTCTTTTAATTTACCTACTGAGTCGTCCCTCGTAGAGGATTTTTGCTTTAGCCTTCCTGTACAGTTCCTTGTTTGGATGGATCTTGTTTTCCCTCTTGATTTTATTTCTGAAAGGATGTATTCTGGTTGACTGTTTCATTCCAGTTTATTTCTGGTTTGGATCTTGGGTCCCCCGACAATGTTATTTACTTTGGAATCCTAAAAAACTCCAAGCTTTGGTTGGTGCATTTATTTTGCACAAGAAGACTTTGTACCCTTAGCGAGAATATCCTGGCATATCCCCAGGAAGTCATACCTCTTGCCCAAAAAAGTCATTTCCTTTTACAATCCTCTGTGACCGTAAATAGCAAGTTCTCTTTATTTGAGACAGCTTATGTATTATCCTTTCAAGGCGGAGTGCCTCAATTAAAGAAGAAGTTGAGACCCGTTCTAGGAGAAACACCAGAATCTTTAGGAAACTTGTTATATTTTTTCTATCTTCAGTGAACGTGGATAGTTCATCGTCAGTGAACAACAATGGTATGCTTTTCTCTTTCTACCTTCAGTGAAAGATGGTAGACCATCGGCAGTGAACGCCGGGGTTTGTTATCTTTTTGCTATCTTCAGTGAATGTTGGTAGTTCATTATCAGTGAACAGCGATGATATGATATATTCTCTTTCTACCTTCAGTGAAAGTTGGTAGACCATCGGAAGTGAACGTCGGTGTTTGTTATCTTTCTATCTTCAGTGAACGTTGGTAGTTCATCGTCAGTGAACAACGATGGTATGATTTTCTCTTTTTACCTTCAGTGAAAGTTGGTAGACCATCGGCAGTGAACGTTGGTGTTTGCTATATTTCTATTTTCAGTGAATGTTGGTAGTTCATCGTCAGTGAACGGCAGTGCTATGATATTTTCTCTTTCTACCTTCAGTGAAAGTTGGTAGACCATCGGCAGTGAACGTTGGTGTTTATTATCTTTTTTCTATCTTCAGTGAACGCGGATAGTTCATCGTCAGTGAACGATGATGGTATGATTTTATCTTTCTACCTTCAATGAAAGTTGGTAGACCATCGACAGTGAATGTTGGTGTTTGTTATCTTTTTGCTATCTTCAGTGAACGTGGATAGTTCATCATCAACGAACGACGATGGTATGATTTTCTATTTCTACCTTCAGTGAAAGTTGGTAGGACATCGGCAGTGAACGTCGATGTTTGTTATCTTTCTCTCTGCCTTCAGTAAATGTTGGTAGCTTTGCCTTTGGTAGAAGTTGGTGTGTCCTCTGACCATTTTACCATCCTTTCTGATTCAGATCTTTTGGTCTACCAGTGATTTATTTTCTTGGTGGGGTTGCTCCTTTGTTTCTTTATTATTGTTACATCCCCAGTGGTGCTTTGCGTCTCTTTGGTCCTGTTCATATGCATTCATATGCATAAGCATTTGCATGGCATATTAGGGCCAAAAATAGGGTTTGTTTAATATTTAAGTATCTTCGATCGCGTCGACACAAAGATTTTTAACCTTTGTATCTCCAGATAGAAGAAACTTAAATAAGAGCAGCTGTTGTACCCCAATTTTTGCCCCTAAGATCCCTTCATCATACCATGTTGATTTATTCACAACAAGATCACACTAGGATTCTTGGTTCCCCTCTCTACTTTGAGCTTTGCTCCTTTTGAGGGATTACCAAGCACCTTGACTTATGCTCATTTTTTGATCATGTTATTGTTTTGTTTTCTTCATTTAACTAATAAAATGCAATGTTGTTTTGTCTTGCTTGTTATCCATGTAGGTGAAGGCAATGAGATTTAATAAGCTACCCCATGGGTTCATGAGTTTATTTCCATGCCATAGTCAATAAAGCTTGAGAAGTTCAAACCTCACCACTAGATTGGTTTTTTTGGAGAAATGGCATGGCAAATTTGTTTTGGTTCATCACATTTCAAGGTTATTAAATTTGACTCAAAAGTACAAGGGGTTGATTGGAGAAGTTGTCATGTTTGGACAAGGCTTTGTTCCTATTGGTCACAAGAGCATATTTTTATCAAACTTCAAGATATGGAAGTGGTTTTGGTGGCTATGAGTCCTCATTATAATCCTCAACAACTTCTATTCACAAGGCAAGAATATTGGTACAAGAAGTTTGTTCAAACTTGTCAAAGTTCCTCAAGGCATTTTCTTGATCTAGAAGCTAGGGTTTTGAACTTCAAACGAGTATATCTTGCTCACCTTTTGGTATTTTTGAGTGATTCCAAAGACATCCTTCTCTTTAAAGGGTTATAAACAAATCACTTCAAAAGTTCCAAGGATTTTTCATGTGGAAGAAACTTGGTGAAGAAGAAAGATTACAAGTCATCCAGATGAATCCACAATTTTACATAAGTAACTTCAATTGATCATAACTTGGTCAATTTTCATCACCTTGAGTCCATTCTTTTTCCATAATGATCTTGAAGAGGTGAACATTATGCCTTATTTTATGTGAAAAGTGGGAAAATGGATGGAAGTTGCCTTAAATATTCAAAGGATTATAGGTCATTTCATGATTTTTGGCCAACTTCAACAAGTCATAACTTGCTCATTTTTGTATATTTTGAGTGGTTCAAGTTTCAAAATGTCATTCAAGAGATCAACTTCATTCCATATTTTTTGGTCAAGAGAAAATTTCAAGTGGAAGGCCATGTTTGGATGCAAAAGATTATAGGTCATTTTTGAAGAAGAATTTGAAATATTTCTAAGTATGGAAAGTCAACCCTTTTTCTTCAACTTTGACTCAATGCAACTTTCATCTCAAGCATCCATTTGATTCTATTCTTTTTCTATTGCAAATCTTGTAACCTTATCTTTCTAAAGCATTAAGAATCACGCCATAAGACCCCTTGAGTTGGAAATGCCATGGATTTGAATTTGGTAACTTAAAACTGAATTTTCCACAAAGTCAGAATTTTGAAATCCATAATGGGACTTCTAAACACAAGATTTATGCGTGTTTTAGATTTAAACTTGATTAGACAACTTTCCAGAAGTGATTAGCACCCCAAAACGCAAGATTTGGTTGAGTTTTGACGCAAATGAAGTCACACTTCACTCGTGCTCGACCTTCATTCAATTTCCCTCCAAACTTCCCCGTTTCTTCCAATTTTCATTCCCATTCACTTCCCTATAAATAGAGGGTCATCCCTCCTTCATTTCTTGAAGCTTTGAGAGCCAAAAACACCCTGCCAAAACCTCATACGAACCCATCTTTTTTGAATTCAGTTTCTGAGATTTAAGCTCTCTTTTCCAAAATTCTTTGCGCATTCATCATCCTTGAGCATCATATAAACTCTCCAACACTTAAACCAATCAAAACGAGCCATAATTTAAGCTACAGAAGTCCAGTTTCAGAGCTTCTTCCTTGAACTTCGAAAAGGTAGAATTCTCCACCATTTGGATCCAAATCAAGCACTAATATATTCTACTCCTTCTCCCGATTCTAATGCTGCTTACAATTTTTAAATCCATTGAGAATTGAGAGAGAAATCTCAAATTGAAGGTGCTTGCTATTTTCTGAGTTTTTGATTCATATCTCTCTCCATACCTTATATAAATTTGGCGCGATGGTGGTGTTAGAATCGTCTTGAAGAGACGAGTTCAATCATACTAGCCTGGGATTCTAATTTTTCCATTTGAAGGATCTCATAAAATCCCCATTGCAGGGTGTCTGGAGGTTGAAGACGACGACATGTCTCGTCTCAGCCAATGATAGCGTGGCAAACGTTTTAATTTCATTGGTTGCCCTTTTTCTTATCCTGTGCGTATCTCACTAAGGTCCATATCAAGCACAACGCGTCTGGTCCACTGGATCAGCTTACTAACGCGTTTTGACTATGATCTGATGGTCCATATCTTTTTGGTTTTATTTTATTTTCTGATTTTATATTTTTTATTGATTAAATTTTCAAAAATTCATAAGTCTTTTATTTTTTATCCAGAAATTATGAAAAAAATTCACAAAAATACTTTGAATTATTTCTGATCTCATGACTATTTTTTCACATTTTTATTTTGATATTTGATATTTTTTATTATTTTTTTAATTATTTGCTTTATTTTAATTACTTAAAAAATACTTTCTGACATTTTTTTAATTCTGAAAAAATTCATAAATATTATTTTGCATATTTTTGACTTTCTGAAAATTTTATGGAATTTTAGATTGAGGTTTACTATTTTTGACCTATTTTTTTGTTTGTTTGAGCAATTTTAAATAGTTTAAAAATAGTTTCTGACTTTTAAAAATTACCAAAATTTTTATAAAGATATTTGGATCCATTGCTGGTTTTTCTATGGCCTTACGTTTTCTTTCTTGATTAATTTGAACATAGTTGATATTTTTACCCTCTATTTTAATTTTAAACCTTTTTTTAAACCCTTTTAATGTATGTATTAAATAAAATATTATTTTGTGATTATTTTCTGGCTATCTTGAGTTGATTTTTTGATCATGACTTTATTAACATCATTGGATCTTGGGTGTTGAGTTCAACTCCACCAAAATGGATGAATGATTTTAATAATAGTTTGATTAAAATTTTTGATTCAAAAGTGGTTCATTCATTTTTCCCATCCCCTCTTCATCTCATCCCTTCCTTATTGCACTAGGTGTTATTGGAGCATAATCTCTATATCATGTCTCAAAACAAATGGTGCATAAATTGCTATTGACCGACCTCAAAGTAGGTGCGACTTCTATATAAGTCCACTTACGATTGCTTAACATAGCGCTAAATTTTGTTCCGATTCAAATAAATGATCATTTGTGGCCCAAACTTATGATTGCAAGCCCAAGTATGTTAATTTGATCTCTTTGATCCAATAACCTTGAGATTTATTGTGTGGAGGCTTTGGTTCTACCAATCTTCTAATGGATCTACAACACCTTTGGTCAACACGGATCACTTAAACATCGTTGATCATTAAATGGTACTTATGAGAATTTCAAATGGATGATATACTTGAGAAAAAGCAAATGCAACTTGTTGTGTGGAGGCTTTGGTTCTACCAATCCTCTAATGAGTTCCAAATGCAAGTTTCAAGATGGTCATCCAACTAACAACTAATTATTGACTTGTTTTACCTTATGTTTTTATTCTTTTTTATGCTTTATGTATTATTTACTTTTAGAATTTACATTTCATGCCATTTTCATCTTTGCTCATTTGAGCATTTATTTTCTTGCCATTTTTTACTTTGCTCACTTGGGCTTTTCTTTTCCTTTCTTAAGATACTTAATAATCAACATAAACCCTAAATAATCTTTAATGGTACTTGGACTATTTGGTTACTATCCTTAGCATTATGGAGCATGGGATTTTTTCTTAGACTTAGGATTAGAAACCTTGGCCTATCTTGAAAACCTTATGATCTTATCTCATTATTTTGTCTGGAGCTCTTGAGGTTTACCTCAAGACATTGGGTTGTTTGTTTGTTTTGTGTGCAGGTTTTATGATTACACCCTTTGTTTGTAATCTGGAATTCACCCGTATACAACCGTTACTCTGCCCAATTTTTTATGAAGACTTAATACACTTGAAGTTTGGTTCTCTAAAGAGGTCTAGTATTTTTGCTTGTTTGGTTTAAATCCAAAGAATGGAAACTATATCTTGGCTCATAGTGTCAAGTATTAGCTTCTTGTTGGTTAGATGGTTCTTATCCCTAGCTTTTACCTTATGCTTTAGGATAGCCTCTTCTTCTCCTCCCATCTTCTTTAATTTCAAAAATCTTCTCCCTCCTTTTGAAAACTCTTCTTGTTTTAAACTTGAACCACTTTTATAATAAACTTGGACTTATGTCCATGTATTTTTAAAACATTTTCATAAATAAACTCCAATCAACTTAATAATACTTGACATTTTTTGTGAGAAGACTAAAAGTCAATCAATCTCATTTCAAACCATTTTGCCACTTTGGCTTTTTTATCTTTAAAACTTTTCTTAAAAGATTAAACTCTTGTCAATCCTTGTAGTGATGCAAACAACTATACTTCTACAATATGTAGTGAAGAGAGATATTTTCCACCATGGTGTTGAGTGAGGCATTGTTGATTTTAAAATCCAAGCCATATCCTTGACTTTGAGATGATGCAAATTCTCCTTTCTCATGATTGTGGGTAGTAGGTATGTTTTCCACACGGACAATGATGATGATGTTTTATCTCATAAGATTGACCAACACATTTGGGTTTCAATATTTAAAACAAAAAGAGGAACAACGTGTACCTTGATCCCATATTGCACGAAAGGTGGTACGTAGGCACTAAAGGCTCACAATCGCGGCGGATGCAAAAATCATAAAAAATATATTTCTTTTCTCACCTCCACCATCCATTTTATATACAACAGTTTTTATAGCCAAAATATACAGATTTTACAAAGAGGCTCCTACGGAGTACCGTAGATGTTTAGGGTGCTAATACCTTCCCTTTGCATAACCAACCCTCTTACCTTGAATCTTTCCCCCCTCTTTTGGGTTATTCGCTCTTTTCCCATTCCTTTGGAAACAATAAAGCGCGGTGGAGATTTCTATTTTGATTTGTATAAAGTTTAGTCAATCCAATGGCTTAGTCTTGAACAATTATACCGCTACAATGGCGACCAAAATATCCCAAAAAACCAAACCTCAATGAGTGTAGTATCGAGTATCTACCAACTTCGAACTATACTAAAGTCGGTCATCTCACTATGTCCTAAAGGCCAAGTTGGTCAAGTAAAGGTTCTAAAAGTTCATTAGTGCTTCATGACATCACTCAACGGCCCCGTATTCTCCTTGATTAACTCAAGGGCTACCGATACCTACAAATATGTCGCACTAATGTAGCTATTGCTTAGACTATGTCGGTATACCCCATACAGTTTGCACGACGTATTTCTACTTACCTATAAGGTATCCCAAATCCGGGTAGAGGATTTAAACCCAAACAAAGAACTAAAAAAGTAAAGCAAACAAGTCACACAATGAAAGCAAGTAAATGTGATATAACCCTAAGGTAACCCCACTTTTAGAATTTTCCCCAGCAGAGTCGCCAGTTCTGTGATACGGTGGGAGAACTGACTTGAAGGTTTTGTGTTTGATCGAAAATGTTGCGGTTAGAAAGAGTCGCCACCGGCTTTTCTTTTATCCAAAAGGAAAGGTGAAAAAGCACTGGAAAGACCTTTGAGATTATTTCTTGAGTTCGGGGGGTAGATCATGAAAAGGGAAGGTATTAGCACTCTTTTCATCCATGGTTTTCCATGGGCTCTTAGTTACTTGCTAGATCACTTGCTTTTGTTTGAAATTATGCTTTGTGTAGTTTTTGGAAGTATTTTGTAAAGAGGTCATTGTTTAGGCAAACTTAGTAATGATTCTCGTTCGTAAGAATGTATACAAAGATGTTTGATCTTTTGAAAATGTTTTCAAGTTTGAAAGTGTAGGTGTTTATTTTGAGAATAGCAAGGATGTTTTGTTTTGAAAGTGAGAAAGTAATTAGGAGCATTCTACCTACTTAAAAGTCTTTCTTGTTCATTTTCTTTTCCTTTGACATTGTTATCTTACCATTGATTTGGTAAGTAACCCTATCTTTAGATGTAAACGGGACGGGCGTGGGTCATCGTATAACCATGATTAGCAATGTTGCAAGGTATCTTAGCATTCTCTTTTAGGGACTAAGATCATTTGAAAGGCAACTTAGATATCGTCATCGAGGGACTATGATCTTATATTTTGCTTGTTTTTGCTAAGATACCTCACATGCGTGATATGACCATTTGTAAAGGCAACCAAGTGGATTTACCCTAGGGGTACTTGTGTGCAAGTGTATTGTTTATCATGCTTGATTTTGTATTTGATTTGGGTTTTCTAAGCATTGGTTTTAGTCTTTCCATACAAACCCTAATTACTAGCATTTGTATATAAAGCGATAAATTGCGGAATTTAAAATTACTACGCTATTACAATACTTGTGGGAGGGGGTGTACAAGTTATAAATGGGGATTGCAAGAAAATAAAGCCTAATTTATATATTACAACCATATTGAATTTGTACAAGAATTGAAATAAATAATGTACAAAATGAATAAATATACAAGAGTGTAAATGTGAAGAAAATGGATATTTTTGTTTGGATTTTTTTAGAGAAAAGGGGTTTTGTTTTAACCTAATTAACTAAAAGAAAAATAATTAATTAAAAGTAAAACCTAAATTTACTAGAAAAAAGAAATTAAATAAAACCCTAATCTATTAAATGATTAAAAAGAAATTAAGTTTGTAAGAAGAATATTTTTGGTATTTTTTGTCTTAAAAATAAATTATAGTATTATAAAATATTTTTGGTCTTTTTTGGTTTTAAAATAATATATTTTAATTGGTGTAAAAGAAAATAAATAAAACCCTAGTTTTTTAAATTAAATTTACAAAAACAATTAGTAAAATAAATAAAGTATGATTAAATAAAATAATTTTTGTGTAAAAAAAATAAATAAACTTTATCAAAATATTAATCTAATATTTTTATATTTTTCTGATTTTTTTAATATTAGATAAAATATTTAAGAAAATAAATAAATAAAAATAAGAAAAAAGAAATAAAAATGGGCCAGGGTGTAAATAGCCAACAGGGGGTCAGAAGTGAAAAAACATAAGCCCAAGGAGATGAGGCCCAGGCGCCTGCCAAAAAGAAAGTCAGAATGCAAAAAAAAAGTGAAAAATCTAAAAGGGTACCATTGGGGCTCGAACTCAGGTCCCTCAAGTCACAGGCGCGCGCTTCTACCACTAAGGTGGGTATACATTCATTTATATAATCAAAACAACAAATATATGATAGTAAACAAGTCCATGGCCTGAACTTCATCTTCAACCTCACGCCCAGCCAGAGCCTCTGTATCTTATTCAAATCTCAACAAAAATGAAAACTGTAAACAGGAAACTTGTAGTAAATTTCCTCACAATTTCAGAAATGCAAAGCAATAAAATTATAGATCAAAGATAAGCATGAATTTTAATGGCCCTAATCTGAACCCTAAAAATCTCAGAAACTTCAATCTTAAAATTCTCTAAGGTCAAACAAAATTAATGAAAACTATGGACATGGTTAGCTTTAGGGTAATGCTATCTACATTTTTCATTCACAAATAAACCATTAATGATGCCTGTATGAAAATTTCCAAATTCAGAAAACATACCTTGCAAGAGTGTATCGGGTTTGGAGTTTGAGTACATTTTAATGAGTTCCAATGATTGGATTAGCTTCCTTAAGTTCCCTTTAAGCTAATGGGATGCTTAGCTTGAGCTGAAAGTTCCCGAGGAGTTTTGGAGAAGTCAAGGTGCAAGGTGCTGTTTTTGAAAATGGTGGATGATGATGGAGGTGTTACAGTGGTGGTGCAGGTGTTGGGATTGTTTGTATATGTTGTTTATAAGCTTTTGAAAGTAAAAGGCCGAGAAACGCACGAGCAAATTTGGAGATTGGATTCAAAACTCATAAATGACAAGGTTTAAAGTGTTTTTGGTGATTCTGTGTTCTAGGTGTTTTCAGGGCTTAAGCATGCGTGGGATTTGTGGCAAATAACTTGTGTATGTATAAGCAAAGAGGTTTGAGTGCTTTGGAAAGTCAGAAGTACAAGTTACAAGTTAATTGCTAGGTTACTTGATTTTGAAGAAAAGTGGGAAAACAAGTTTCAAGAGGAGGTACAAGCATGGGCTGGGTGATTTTAAGTGTCTAAACCATTTCTCTTATGTTATGAGACATGTATGATTATAAAAGAACAAGTGCAAGGCTCAACAAGTTTTTTTTGCAAAAAGTCACTTTATCAAATTGGCATGGTGCACTTTCTTCCCAAAATGGATATAAAGCATGGCCTTGCATTGAATGCTTGAAATGAGAGCTCTAACAGTTGTGCAAGCAATTAATTATGGAGTGCCTAAAAAGTTTGAGGCTTGCAAAGTAGAGGTTATGCAGCATAAGTTTGAATTTTGAATTTTTTCATCACAAAATGACTAGTAATTCAAGTGATAAAACCCTAACTTCATCTCTTCGATTCTCCCTACTCAAAAATGATCTCAAGGAGTTCTTAGAAATTTTGGAAAGCTTGTAATGTGCTATAAAACCCATCTTTTAAACACTTTTTAAAATTCCCATTGGAACTATATGAAAAAGTGCCATGAAGTTGGGTCAAAATCCTGACCAAATTAGGGCAAAATTTCACACTGTGTTTTTGTTTCATGACCATGTATTCTTAAAATTATAACTTAAGATTCAAGCACTTTTGGAAGGAGTTGTGTAAATAAAAGTTGTATATTTCATGGAGATCTACAACTTTCATGTTAGAAGTTTCTCTTGAATCATCTTGCATCATGGTGAAAAGTTTGCTTAAAGTTGTGAATAAATAAGAAATTTCCAACACTTAGAAAATTTTTTAAGTTTAGAAATTTTAACTTTTCAAAATGAAATCTTGAATTTTTGATTTCTTGATGAATAAGTTTAATATTTTGACATTATTTTATGAATTGTGATTTTTGGCATTGGATTTTGACCAAAAAGTCAAAGTTTGACTTTTCAGTATACAATTGACTTTTGATCAATTGACTAAAAATTCATCTGTCAATCCATTGGACTTGAGCAATGTTTTGAGCCATTTCATTAGGTCAAAATAATGCAATTGGACTCTTGATATCATTCCTTAAACCAATTGATCATTTGCTAGGTGTTTACCTGGGTATTTGGTAAACAACCGCTGATCCTCCAAATGGTTACTTATTTGGTTACTCGCAGGATCGATCAGATTGATCCTAGGACATAGGTTGATTTTGAAGTTTTGATTAAATTGGATATTAGTTAAATGACAATAAAATAAGGAGGCTTTAAATAAATTGCATGAAGAAAGGACTTGGTAAAATAAATAAGGCTTTAAATGAAAGGGTTCGACAGGAGAGTAAAGAAGAAAGCAAATAAATTTCTGGGAAAGTAAATGACTTTGATTAATAAAGTTGGTGTTTCACACATACATTTCTCAACAATTCTTTCTCACACGCTGGGTACTCGAATCTATATGAGTAACTTTGTATAGAATTGTGAACACACGCGAGAAACTACATGACTACTACTATTTATACTAAAACATCCCAAGTAACCGTCGGGCAGTTACACTGCTTCGAGATGATTCCACTTGGCACGTTCTCAACGTTCGACGCTCCAGATCTTCGCACGTCGCACTTGGTAACCGCTGGAAACCGTTTTCCCTCCAAACGCTTGAATTTCAAACTGCTCCACTCTGAACCATCGAACACCTTCGTCGAGAAGCATCTTCGACGAGAAACTCCCTCGACGTCGAAGGCAACCAACTTCTCCCTTGGAAGAAATCTTTTAAGTACCTTGCCATCTTTCGATGGGCATTTCGACGGACCTAGCTAGTCGAAAACATCCTTCAGCTTTAATGGCTGACATTAATAAAACAAGGGTGTCGAATTTAGGAGCCAACAAATTGCCCCCCAAGAATGCCTTATTTCGACTCTGAAAGAAAAAGGCATTCTTTGAAACGCCATTCGACACCTGTCTTTTCACGCTTAGTCACAAATTAAATTGTGCACTTTTTGTTGTCTTCTACCAACCACTGGCAATCCCAAGAAAATCATCATTTATCCGTACCTAAGACGTCACTTCAGTACGGCGTGCAGTGCCAAACGTCATTTCAGAATTTGTCATTATGACAATTCCCAAAAACGAGGACGCACGCTGCGTCCCTCTATTTCTGCAGAACGGCTAAAACAACAGGGGGATGCCACGTGTCCCACTATCTCCTGCAACATTAAATGGCATTTAATGTCCTCGGTTTTGGGGATTTTCCCCCCACTACTATAAATAACAGTAAGTACCTCATTGTGGGACTTTTTACGCCATCTAGCTTTCAGACTTCTCTATTTTCGCACAAACTTGTCATCTTTGCAAAAACCTTTCCTCCTTCACTTCGTCTTCAACCTCATCATTAACAATGGCATCTGGTTCCAGTGCTCCTAGCGCTACCGTACCATCTGGAAACGTCAAACCTAAGGTTTTCGTCACCGCTCCAGTAGTAACTTCTACGGGCCAACGAAGGGTCCCTGAACCCTTGGACATCGCCGTACGTGATGCTTACTCACACCAACTTATGATCCCGGTTGGATATTCCAACCAGATCTTTGCTATGTCTGGCCCCTTGTATCCAAGTATTGCTGAGGCCATGAAGATCAAGAGTTATTTTCCGGTAGTTGAGAAACTCAAACCGGTTGCATGCGCCAAGAAAGATGCAGAGGATAATGAAGAACCTGCTAAAGAGAAAATCGACCTTCGTTTCTTCAACAAAGGTGTTAGGGCTTTCAGGTCTGGCCCTAGCCTTACTCCTGATTACGTTGCTTGGCTGGAAAAGATGGAGAAACGCCAAGCTTCGATCTGGAAAGATATGGGGATTTTCGACCTGGTGATACTGTCGAAGACAGGTTTGAACTATTCTCCAGAGATGTTGATAGCTTCTCTACTTTTCTGGGACTACTCCCACTTTACTTTCCATCTTCCCTGTGGGATGCTGACTCCTACACTCTTCGATGTGGCCGCTATCACTGGCCTTCGACCCACCGGGGACTACTTCGATCCGGAGGAGATGTCGGAGGATCAAATTGGATTCTCTGCCACCAAACCAACCTATACCACCTTCATCAATCACTACCACGACAGGTCGACAGATGCTGTGTCGGATGTCGAACACATAGCGTTTCTAGCCTTATGGCTGACTCGCTTTGTATTTTGCTCGAAGTCCTTACAGGTGACCAAGAAGATGGTCACTCTCGCCACTCAACTCCATCATGGCCAAAATATCTGTTTGGCAGAATTGATTTTGGCTAGCCTCTATGATTCGATTAGTAATGGGGCAACTCTTCTAAAAATTATCGAGAACAGGGCCAGTTTGCTACTTGCTGGGCCTTTTTGGCTGCTCCAACTGTGGCTCAATGCCACCTTCGAATCTTTCTTGCCTAAGAAGGTTCAAATAAATGAGCAGGCTCCAGAGATAGCGAACAGACGCGTCGAAGGAACCAGACTGGCTCTGTTGACGCCTATGGAAGATGGACTGGAGTTTCAGCAAACTTTCACCAACTTCGTTCTGATGTTTGCTCGAAGGAAAGAGTTTGTTTCGACTATGGCTCTGTTTGCTCGACGGAAGGTAGGCCCGGCATGGTTCACAAGGCCACATCCAAGGACGTCGAGTGGTCCTCAAGTTGACGAACATACAACAATGTGGGAGGCGTTCCTCACACCAAGGATCATGCCTCTTCGATTCAAGAGCTCTAAGACTCACTTGAGTCTGATTGCATACCAACCAAACCTGGTATCTCGCCAGTTTGGTATTATTCAAACCCTACCTTCTCCAATTTTTCCAAGAGAGAAGTCTATGTTGTACTTCTGCAATGATTACACCGAAGAAGCTGCCACTAAACATATCGGAAGATATGCTGGTCGAACAGTTCTCTCGTTGTTTGACTACCAGCTCAACTTTCTTTGCTCACCATCCTTCGAGGAGTGGTGGAAAAGTTATTACGCTGAGGAGTTTTTCGACGAGAAGGACTTCGTGGATGAGCTTCAGAAATCTTTTGTCCTTGTGTTGGACAAAATAAAGAAATGTAAGTTCATCCTTTCACATTACTTTGTCTTTTCTCTTTCGACTGCTAGCCTGTTAACTATTTATTTGATTTCAGTTGTTCGAAAGCCTGTAGCCAAGAAGGCTGCAGAGAGCCAACAGGGAGGAGGCCCCTCAACAAAACCTCCACCGCCGGCGAAGACTACAGCGCCGGCGAAGACCACAACCAACCAACAGGGGGAAGGCCCTTCGAAGAAGCCTTCTGTATCGGTAACCAGACTTTCATTCTTTTCTTTTGGCTTTCGATTTTTGACTTTCGATGCAATTGCTAAATCGAATTCCCATTGGTTTTTTAGGCACCTTCGCCCAAGAAACGACCAGCACTGGTGGTCGAATCTGGGAGCGATGAAGAAGGTGATTCTCCCCCTGCTCCTCTAAAAAGGTGAAAGCTGACGAAGGACGCTCCTGCTCCTGCTCCTGAGGGTCGAACAATTAGAATAAAGGTTGCTGGGAGAAAGCCCAGGCCACCTCCAGTGATCATTGAGGAGCCAACGGAGGAGGAACTAAACGTTCTTCTCAATAAACCTGTCGAAAGCGACAATTCCAGCCCTGGGGCTGAAGCTAATTTACAGGTAATCTCTCAGACCTTTCTGTAACTTAGGTGTAGATACCTACATTCGATTATGTCTTTTTCGATTTCTGAAGATTCTTCCTCTTTCCTTTCTCAGGACACCACTGAAAGCTCACCACTAAGGACCTCTGAAACACTGGAGTCTGCTGAACTCAGCAGGCCACAAGAAAAAGGCTTGGAAAATGACGAAGCCCATACTGAAATAAATGAGGCCAATGCTGAGACGGTAGAAAAACCCACAGAAGATCCTCAAACGGAAGAACAACAGCCAAAAGAGGTTCAGGTGGTGGATCTGTCGGAAGAGAATCGTGACGAAGGGGACCATGGCAATGCCGGCGAAGAAAACCAAGGTGCTGCTGGCGAAGAGAACCAAGGTGACACTGGCGAAGGGCACCAAGGTAACGCTGGCGAAGGGCACCAAGATGACGCTGGTACTGCCCCAGTCCGAGTCGAAGGGAAACAAGTCGAGACACCTAACACTCAACAGCCTCAAACCCAAGACAATGCTGTTGCAAGGGCTGTTACCTCAACGAAGCACAGGTCGAAAGAGGACTTAGAACTCTTGAAACAAACTGACCCTGTTAGCTATCTCAACGCAATCATCGAGAGCAAGAGTTCGTCCGATGCTAGTCAGGAGGTTCCTACCCTGTCGGGGAAGTCCACTGAAACCTCTCCTCTTGATGAAGCTTTAGCGAAGGTTAAGGCCCAGTTTTTCAAGAAGGACTTGATGGAGGCTTTAGAGGGGGACCCCACTGCTCCATCATACTTGAGGGATGTTTTGAATGCTGTCGACTTGTTAGTTGTAGCTCCAGAAGTTTCAGGCTTGATCATGGAGTTACACTCCATTATTGATCAAGTCTCAGCAGATTATAGGCGCCAAAGGGGCTTTAATAGTCAGCTTGAGGTGTTATATGGCAAAAGCTCTTCTGCATGGACTGCTGTTTCGGAGACGAATTCTCGAATTGCGGAGTTGTCGAAGCAAAAAGCATCTATGCAGGAAGAAGTCGATGCCATCGATCGAGAGAATGCTTCCTTCAGGGCACAAATCGAAGAAATAGAGGCTAAGATAAATGCCAACACTAAACGCAAGGAGGAACTTCTTTCGACCGTCCCAGACACCGAGAGTCAAACTGAAATCAAACAGGGCCTGGAATTTGCTGAGAAGGCCCAAGGCTTCGACGATCAGATTGCCAAGCTTGTGCAGGCGAATGCCTGGTGCAAGAAAAGATTGGAGCTGCAGCAAGTCAAATACCTTCGACTCAAGGACTCTGTTCCCTTCTGATTGATTCAGCTTTTGTAACCATATTTTGTAATCTATATTCGACAACATTGCCATCTTGGCTAAAATTATAAAAAATTTCCATTTTGGCTTTTTATGGTTACTTTAGTCTTGTTATTTTATTATTTTATTTTTATCTCTTGGAGTGTAGGTTTGTATTTTTTCAAATATTTACCATTTACTCTCAAGAGCCTTTTATCTTCACCTAACTCTTCGACTTCATAGGCTCCACCAGAAAAAGTTTGGATAACTCTGAATGGTCCTTCCCATTTGGGTGACCATTTCCCCATGCTTCGATCCCTTCGATCCATGGGAAGAATTACCTTCCAAACTAGTTCTTCAGGCAAAAATACCTTAGGTTTTACCTTTTTATTATAAGAGTCTTCTACTCTTTTCTTCTGAAGCCTGAGTAGGTCAAGAGCGCGCAATCTCTCTTCGTCTAAATCCACCAGTTCGTCTAACATCATGTTCTAATAAATTTCAGAGGGAATGTCATAATGCCTCTGAACCCTTGCAGATTGAAGACAAATTTCTGCTGGCAACACTGCATCATGGCCAAAAGTTAGCCTATATGGTGTTGTACCTGTGGCTTCTTTTGGGGACGTTCGACAAGCCCACAGAATCTGGTCTAACGTCTTGTGCCAATTCTTTGGTTTCTTCCCAACATGCTTTTTTATCAAGCCAATCACTACTTTGTTTGCTGCTTCGACTTGACCATTTGCCTGTGCATAATAAGGCGTTGATGTTAGGAGTTTGAAACCTGTTTCCTGAGCAAATTCCTGCATCTTTCGACCAGTGAAAACTGATCCTTGATCAGTTGTTATTGTCTCAGGGATTCCATACCTAAAGATAATGTTCTTTTGAATAAATTCAATGACATTTTCTTGGTCTACATTGACTAAAGGGATAGCTTCGATCCACTTAGTAAAGTAATCAATGCCTACCAGTATGTATTTCTGACTCTTTGATGATGCTGGTCGAATCTCTCCAATGAGGTCCAACGCCCATCCTCTAAAGGGCCAAGGCTTCACTATCGAGTGAAGTTCGCTTGCTGGTACATGTTGGATGCCTGTATGGACTTGACACTCTTGACAACCTTTGGCGAACTCAACACAATCTTTCAGCATAGCGGGCCAATATAGTCCTTGTCGAAACAACAACCATTTCATCTTATGGCCTGCTTGGTGAGCCCCACATGCTCCAGCGTGCATAGTCGAAAGGGCTATGTATGCCTCAGTTTCACTTAAGCATTTTAACAATACCCCTTCAGGCGTTTTCTGGAATAACTCATTACTCATGAGTACATAACTCAACGCCCTGTACTTTGTTTTTCGTTCTGTCAAAGCTCCTGGATTTTGAAGATAGTCCACAATGGGTTTCCTCCAATCTTGCTCTGATAAATTATCTATGAACGAAATTTCGAAGTTACTTTGATCAGCATATCCTAGTCTCGTCGGTTCCAAGTCTGTTGGTGATAGACAAGTTGCTTTTATCTTTTCTCGAACTTCGATTGCTCTTTGCAATCTCGTTTTTGAAATCTTATACCCAGATGCAATCTGTGCCAAGTCGTTGGCTATTTGATTTTCGACTCTGGGTATGTGTCGAATATTAATCGTTTCGAATTTTTTCAATAAACGATTTGCTATCACAAAGTACATAATGAGATTCTCTCTTATGCATTTATATTCCTTTGTGACTTGCTTAATGACTAACTCTGAGTCTCCCATTATTTCGACTCGAGTTGCCCCCAATTCCAACAATATCTCAAGGCCAGTAATTAGAGCTTCATACTCAGCCTCATTGTTCGAACAAGAACCTGATATTTTGTACTTGAATGTTGTTGGAATTTTATCTGGAGAAATAATCAAGACTCCTACCCCTGTTCCATCTTTATGGCTGGAACCATCGAAGTAGAATTTCCAAGGCTCTATCTCCACATAATTAATATCCTCAACTTGAATTGAGTGGTCGACTATGAAGTCTGCAACCACTTGTCCTTTTACTGCCTTAAGAGGCATAAAGGTCAAGGAGTATTCAGTTAATGCTAATGCCCACTTGCCAATTCGACTGTGCAAGATAGGTTTCGACAACATATACTTGAAAACATCAAAATGAGACGAAACATACACATCAACTGGTTTTATATATTGCTTGAGTTTTGTACAAGAGAAATACAGACATAGACACAATTTTTCAACTTCACTATATCTAGTTTCTGCATCGTTCAAAACTCTACTGAGATAGTAAATGGGTCTTTCGACTCCATTCTCATCCTCTTGGGCTAACATGCTTCCCAAATTTTTGTCGGATGCAGCTATGTACAATCTCATACTCCTATTGCTACAAGGAGGCACCAAAATAGGTGGCTTAGTGAGGTACCCTTTGATTTTGTCGAAGGCTTCTTGTTGCTCTTGCCCCCATTCGAACCCTTCTTTATTCAGTCGAAGTAAGGGTGAAAAGGCCTGAGCTTTCCCACTTAGATTAGATATGAATCTCCTTAAGAAATTTATCTTGCCTAACAGAGATTGCAGTTCCTTCTTATTCGATGGCGCTTTCGCTTCCAGAATTGCCTTCGTCTTGTTCTGGTTGATTTCGATTCCTTTCTTGTGGACAACGAAGCCCAAGAAATCTCCAGCTTTCACACAGAATGCAAACTTCAAAGGGTTCATCTTCAGACCATGTTCTCTCATTCTTTCGAATGATTGTCGAAGGTGGTCAATATGATTCTTCCTGGAAACAGACTTTATAACAATGTCATCAATATATACTTGCATAAAAGTGTTAATAAAATCATGGAAGATAGTATTCATTGCTCGCTGGTACGTTGCCCCAGCGTTCTTTAGGCCAAAAGGCATCACTACCCATTCGTAAGTGCCTAAGGCCCCAGGGCATCGAAAAGCTGTTTTCGACACATCCTCTTCAGCAATGAATATTTGATTATATCCTGAATAACCATCGAGCATACTCAGGTATTCATAGCCAGCGGCAGAATCGAATAGCATTTCCGCCACATGCATAGGATATTCATCTCTGGGTGTAGCAGCATTCAAATCTCTGAAATCTATGCACACCCTTAACGTACCATTTTTCTTAATTACTGGCACAATGTTTGCAATCCATTCGACATACCTTGTAACACGTATGAATTTGCATTTCAGCAGTCTTTCGACCTCCGTCTTGATCTTCGACAGTATTTCTGGAGCGAAGCGCCTTGGATTTTGCTTGATTGGCTTCTTCCCAGGTTTGATTGGCAACTGAAGTTCTACCAATCCTCTGTCGAGACCAGGCATTTCGTCATAATCCCATGCAAAACAGTCTTTGAACTCTTTCAGCAATTGGATTACTTCCAACCTAAGTTCTGGATCAATTTTGGCGCTGATGTAAGTTGGCCTTTTCTCTGACCCTTCGCCTAAGTTGATTTCTTCTAAAGGATCTTGCGCTAACATTTTAATGTTGTTCGCCAAGGGGTCCCTTTCGAAGCCCAAAGGCTCATCGTCATAGATGGCGTCGAGCCTCTGTTCCTGCATTTCTTCTGGCATGATATCAGGGGGTTTTGGATCGAAATCCTTTCCTGGACCTGCAGCAGATAACTGTTGATCATTGGCCTGTGTGGCCATGTACTTTACTTCGGCTTCGAGAGCCGTTATCATCTTAGTTTCGGCTACATAATCCGAAATTCGCTTCAAAGATTGTGACTCAGTCATTATCACTGAATTCACTTCCCTAACCAGTTGGTTGGATATCAGTTAACCCACTGAAGTCTATGTGGGACAAGTCTTCTCTGTCCCATTGGAAACCATGCTCAGGATGCAGGTATAGGGAACAAAAAGTGTTTGGCGCTGGCGCCATGTCGAAGTCAGGTGTTGGACATGGCCCTATGTGAGCCAAGTTCTTGTCGAAATCTGCCAACCCCAGGTGATTCACTTCGCCCAGGTAGTAGCTTTGATCTGCCTATATGTTTTCGACCATCCCATCTGGACGCCATAGGAGCAGCCTCTGGTGCATTGATGATGGCACAACTCCAACACCATGAATCCATTCACGGCCCAACAAAAGATTGTAGTTAGGTTTAGCCGATATGACCATAAACATCGTTGGTCGAAGGATAGATCCTACTTTGATATCCAGCTGGATCACTCCCATAGTGGTCCCTATGCCGCCCTCATAGTTCGACAGGACCATGTTGTGAGGCTTAATGTCCTCATCCCTTTTGCCAATTTTCCTTAGCATAGAGTGAGGAATAATGTTGATGGTCGCCCCGCAATCCACCAAAATTTTATTCACAGTAGTTTCTTCGAGTTTAGCCCTTATAAATAAAGGCTTGAGGTGATTTTTCATCGCCTCTGTAGGTGGCTCGAAGAACCCATTTTGTTCCTCAGTGGTGCCATTGTCCATGATGAAATAGCACACTGGCCTGTGTTTGGCCATTTCTTGTTCCACTTCCCAGTCACTTACTTCGACCTCCACCTGTCGGTTGAATTCTCTGGGCAGCACTGAGACTATATTCACCATTATGTCCAAAGTATCATCAGACTCAGAATCGTCTTCGTCTTCGACTTCACTTTGGTTAGGCCAAACTAGCCTGTTGGTTACTGGCTCTCTTTCTAGAGGTTTCCTTTGCTTCCTTTGAGGAACGTTCGAACTGGTTTCTGCCTTTGGTTCGTTGGCAGCCTCCCTTTCAGCTTTTCGTCTCCTTTGGTATCTCCTCCATTGAGATCGAGACATGGGATTTTTACCTTTGTAGTTGCTTGACACTTGTGCAACTTTAGGTGCAGCAACCTGAGGCTCTTTCTTTTGAGTCAAAGAGGAACCCCTTGGCACGTCGAAAGAGTGCCATCTCTCCTCACTTGGCCTTTTTCGACCAGAGGTTTTGTACCAAGTATCTACTGGCACATTTGTGGGAGGCCTAAAAGTCAATGGCCTCTTTTCTTGGTTTGAACCTCTTTGGGAGGCTCTTTTGGGATCATGTCGAAGATCAACATTTTCCCTTCTCTTATTCGCTGCTCTTACGCCTTGAATGTGCTCAGCAGCTTTTTTGTCAAAGATCGAACTGCATCTTGGACACAGCATCACCTCTGATTTCTTTTTCTGGCATCTTTGTAGAAAATCTGCCAAATTTTCATTTTCCCGAGGGAAAGCAGTCTTATTAGCTTGTTCTTGCCTCATGGCCTCTTCTGATGCTTTTGGGTCAGAAAGTTCGACCATGTTGATATTCATTGTATCTTTGTTAGCAAGAGTTAACTGCTTCATTTGTATCTCCAGATTCTCCGTCTGGCCTTGAACGGTGGCCAAGTGGGAACTGGGTTTTGGTCCAGTTTTTTGTGCTTCAGCGGTCTCCAACTTCGGGCTTTCGACCGCTTTCTGAACTGCTTCAATTGTCTTCCTGGATAAATTTCCAGAAAAACTGCCAAAGATTGGCATGTTGATGTGGTCCTTTGAGACTTCGACCATTGTGATTCCTGGCTTCTTCGACTGGCTCCTGGTTGCCTCTATCACGTTCACCTCAGAGGGCTCAGCATAGTGGGCTTCAGCCTGCAATGAATTTGAGTCGACAGCCATGGGGGTTTTGTCAGCAAACTTCAACCTCCCTTCTTCGATAGCGTCTTGCACAAGATTCCTGAAAAGAAAACATTGAGAAGTTTTATGGCCCAAAAAATTATGATATTTGCAAAAACCTCTCTTCTTTCTTTGATCAAGAGGAGGCACTTTTACCCCTGGGGGTACTATCATTTGGCCATCTTTAACAAGCAAGTCGAATATTTCATCACATTTCGTGATGTCAAAACTATAAGTCTTTTTGGGGAACCTATCGTTGGTCTTTTATGGACCAATGGGATTTTTCCCACTTGAGGGGACTAACAGTTTACAAGAGTATGGTGGCCCTTGTTTCAGTTCTGCTAAATCGACTTCTCCTTCTTCGACAGCTAAAGTATCGTCGAAGGATTCCGGATCTTCGTCATCCATCTCAACGTACGCTATCCTCTCTCTCTTGTGAGTTTTCGTTGCCTTTGCTTTTTCAGCTTTGAGGCGTTCTACCTGTCGAACTCTATCGGCCAGTTGGGCCATGTCTCTCAGGTATTGGGTGTCTAGCTTCTTCCTAATGGAATAATCTAAACCGCCTGCGGCTATTTCGACTAACTCATGTTCTGGCACTTGTGTAAAACATCTCGCCTTGAGCAACCTAAACCTATTTAGATATTCGTCTATAGGTTCAGTGAAACGTCTCTTCACACTGGCCAATTCTTTCAGGCTTATCTTGGTTTGCCCCATGTAGAATTGTTCATGGAACAATCTTTCCAACTGGGTCCAATGATGGATCGAATTAGGGGGAAGAGTTGTAAACCAAGTAAAAGCGTTCTTTGTTAAAGAACTCGGGAAGTACTTGATCCTCAGGTTTTCGTTATTCGAAATGTCACCTGCTTCGATCAAGTATCTCGCCACATGCTCGACAGTAGATTCTGTCGTGTCCCCAGAGAAAGTAAATTTGGGGACTTTGCATCTAGGAGGTAAGTCTGTCTGTAACACGTACTCTGACAATGGAGATGTAAAGTTGGGCCTTCGAAAGCCCATGTTCATCCCATTTTGAGTCATGATCCTTTCGATCATGGTTGCCAGATTATTCTCCAAACCCGTATTCTGGTATTGGATATGCTGGACTACTTCGTCAGCGTTTTGGTTTCTGTTAATTAACCTTACCTCTGGGGTTATTACCCTAGGTTCCTCGACGGGTTGCTCCAATCGTGCCCTAAGGTTTTCTTCGACAGGCTGTTGAGCCTGGTTGATGGTGGTTTCTTCCTCTAAGAACATCCCCTGGTTCCCCTTATTTGCGCCCTTTGGGGCTGTCGAACCGGTTGGGGTACTCCAAAGAAATCAGTCAAACGCGTCATTTGCGCTGTCACTTGCTGATTCGATTGAGTAGTGTTTTGTATTAGAGGGTTTAGCACTGTACTCAAAGTTTGTGCCAACATTTGCACCATATCATGGTTGCTTTCGTCCATTTGTTGCCTCAAGACTGCTGTCGAGGCATTTGTAAGGCCATGGGCTACTTGGGACGTTCCTCCTAAGAGTTGGGTCCTATTTCTATTCGCCATGCCTACTCCAGAACCTTGGAGTGGCGAAGAGGCACTCACTAAAGGGTCTGAAAAAGTGGACGCAGCATTCGTCAGGCTAGCCAATTCAGAAGTTGGCATACCATAGAGTGGCATAAATCCTGGTGGCGCAAAAGGCCTTGTGCCTAAATTTCCCCTTGGTGGGGGAGTTCCCAAAGGCATCCTGGGGCCCGTGAACGAAAGTAATGGCCCCGTTGCTGTGACCGTTACTGCTGGTGTCGAACCAACAGTTGTCGCTTCACTTACGGTCGTACTAACCGTTGCTCCCACATTCGTTTGTGGGATTTCGTTATTGTTTGGCGGGTTCGCCATCTCTTCCCTTCTTTTGGCAGTATTGTTATCGTTAGTGTATATTCTACCACTTCTCAATAACATACAACACTCCTCGAAAAGATGAGATTATTTTCAACAATCAACACACGGTCCCACCGGGTGTGCCAATTTGTTTACCTGGGTATTTGGTAAACAACCGCTGATCCTCCAAATGGTTACTTATTTGGTTACTCGCAGGATCGATCAGATTGATCCTAGGACATAGGTTGATTTTGAAGTTTTGATTAAATTGGATATTAGTTAAATGACAATAAAATAAGGAGGCTTTAAATAAATTGCATGAAGAAAGGACTTGGTAAAATAAATAAGTCTTTAAATGAAAGGGTTCGACAGGAGAGTAAAGAAGAAAGCAAATAAATTTCTGGGAAAGTAAATGACTTTGATTAATAAAGTTGGTGTTTCACACATACATTTCTCAACAATTTTTTCTCACACGTTGGGTACTCGAATCTATATGAGTAACTTTGTATAGAATTGTGAACACACGCGAGAAACTACATGACTACTACTATTTATACTAAAACATCCCAAGTAACCGTCGGGCAGTTACACTGCTTCGAGATGATTCCACTTGGCACGTTCTCAACGTTCGACGCTCCAGATCTTCGCACGTCGCACTTGGTAACCGCTGTAAACCGTTTTCCCTCCAAACGCTTGAATTTCAAACTGCTCCACTCTGAACCATCGAACACCTTCGTCGAGAAGCATCTTCGACGAGAAACTCCCTCGACGTCGAAGGCAACCAACTTCTCCCTTGGAAGAAATCTTTTAAGTACCTTGCCATCTTTCGATGGGCATTTCGACGGACCTAGCTAGACGAAAACATCCTTCAGCTTTAATGGCTGACATTAATAAAACAAGGGTGTCGAATTTAGGAGCCAACACTAGGTCAAAAATCAGAAATTGCCCTTTCCCAATCAAAACCCTAATTTTGACCATTTTGCCCTTTTGAAGATTTGATCAAATTTCTTGAGGAATTGTGGTCCAAACTTGATCAAATGATACATATGAGTTTAAAATGTTGATGTGGATAAAAAATTATGAAGTTTGACTGTAAATTGGCCATAGTTGACTTTTTCCCCAATATAGTTGATTTTTAGGTCAACTGCTCAAATGATTGAGCAAAAGTGTGATCCAAAGCTTGAAACTTGACATCAGTAATATTGAGGGTCCATAATGATACATGAAAGTCATATGGGGCATTGGAAGTTCAAATATCCTTGTGCAATCTCAAAACCTAATTTTGGTCATCAGTGCTTAAGGAGGTGTCTTTAGCTGATCAACCCTAGTGCAGTCTTGAGCCAAAGGAGATCTTGTGAGCAAATTCTTGATAAATGAGAGGGAAAATTTTGGGGTACAACACATAGTAACAATAGGTGATTTTGTAGAAGATGTTGGAACAATATTTCAGTTTCTTCAACAATAAAAGTGACCTTTGCTCAAGGATAAACTCAAATTGAAGGAGTTTTTTATGATGAAACCTTTCCCCCTGTAGCCAAACTTGAATCAATCAGACTACTCTTAGGAGTTTCTTGAATTCATAGATTTAAGTTGTTTCAAATGGATTTAAAGAGTGCCTTCTTAAATGGCTATTTGAATGAGGAAGTTTATGTGGAACAACCTAAGGTATTTATTAATCTAAGCTTTCCTAACCATGTGTATAAACTGAAGAAAGCTCTGTACGAGTTAAAGCAGGCTCCAAGAGCTTGGTATGAGAGATTAATAGAATTTCTTAGTGACAATGGATATAGGAAAGACGGCATAGACAAAACTCTTTTTGTCAAGGAAGAAGAAGGGAAGATCATGATTGCACAGATTTATGTGGGATATCAAATGAGATGGTTCAATATTTTGATAAGCAAATACAGTCAGAATTTAAGATGAGCCTTGTTGGTGAATTAACCTACTTTCTTGGTCTGCAAGTTAAACAAATGGAAGATTCCATACTCTTATCTCAGAGCAAATATGCGAAGAATATAGTAAATAAATTTGGGATGAAAAATGCCAGTCACAAGAGAACACCTGCTCCCACACATCTGAAATTGTCTAAAGATGAAAAAAGGGTATGTGCTAGATATCAAGCTGATCCAAAAGTTAGCCATGCCAACCATGTGAAGAGAATACTAAAGTATGTGAATGCGACAAGTGACTATGGTATGTTGTATTCTCATGGATCTAGCTCTACATTAAGTGGATATTGTGATGCTGATTGGGCAGGAAGTGCTGATAATAGAAAAAGTACATCAGGACGATGTTTCTTTCTGGGGAATTATCTCATATCAAGGTTCAGTAAGAAGAAAACTTGTGTGTTCTCCAAAGATGTTTTGGCTGACATGATTGGATGTCATGTCAAAGATTTAGAAAATATTACAGGTGTGAAGAAGAAGGATGTCAGATTAAAGTCCTACCTAGTGTGAGAAGGTAATCTTATCTGATTAACTGATAAGTACTTTGAGAGGAGACTGAGTATTTGTTAGGATTATGCATGAAATTTGACTACAAATACCTTGATGGGAGTTGAGTGTTTTTCTGATGATTGAGTGCAAATATGATTTCTGAACATGTCTTTCAGAAAATATTTGAGAGCTTATGTCTCTTAAATTATGCTCTGATTTGTGATAGATACTGAAGATGAGATCTATTGGGATCCTATTGTGTAGATTGGGAGGTTTGTAAAGGGAATATATGGAAATAAGTCCCTTGGATGGTGATTCCAGAATGAAAGTTGATAGGTTCTGTAGTAAAGTTATTAATGTCCCAAATGATGTTGTAACATCATTGTTGATGATAGTCTGTGGGAGAGACTTGGGACTGTGAATCTTAAATATTCTACCACCTCATTCAGAAGTGGCAGTTCTATCCTTGTTTTAGAATAAGAATATTCTGAGTTTGTTTAGAGAAGCATGCTCAAGTAACACATAACTTCTATCTTGGTTTGAAGAATTTACTAGTGTCAGCAAATACTAGTAATGTGAAGAAGGAGGATTTAATTAGCACATTCGTTAAGGAGTATTCCTTCTATTGGAGAGTCTAAATCTTATTAAAGCTTTTAAGCACACTAAGAAATGGTTGGAAGTTGGTTTCAGACTATGGTTGCATGACATGTTAGCCATCCAAAGAGTCATGACAATATGTGTGGAGGTGCAAGGGAATGAATCATATGTGTCCTTGTTATGTGACTAGTTCAGAGTACTTGGAGTTATTCCCAGTGAACTAATGGGTGTTTAGTGTTGTGTTTTCTCCATAATGAAGTTTTTGATTGTCCATGAAAGGAGGAGTCAGTGGACTAATTAGTTTGTTTGGAGCTTATGATGTTCAAGTGTATAGAGTTATTACCCTCCTATGAGGATGATGTTGGATAACATGCCGAGCCATGTTTCTACAAGATGTATTGTGATCGGTGGGAATAGAACTGACTGTTTTGGAATGCTGGTTCGTGTTTGCGTTTGTTTTCACAAAATGTCGCGGTAAGCAAAAGTCACAACCGTCTTTTATTTTATCCAATAAGGAAAGGACAAAAGCACAGAAAAATTCCTTTTTGAGATATTTCTCGGGTTCGAGAGGTAGATTATAGATTGGAAGGTGTTAGCACCCTTTCTATCAGTGGTTATCCACGGGCTCTTAGGTACTTGCTCATTATATTTTCAAAAGTTTGCTTTTCTTTGTGTTTGGGGGTTTGAAAAGAGTTTTGTTTTTGAAGAGAGTGTAAGTGTGAAAAGTTTTGTTTTGTTTTAAAAGGAGCAAGTACTTAAGAACCATCTACCTACTCAAAAAGGAATTAAGTTGTGCAAATGTCTTTTAGACAATGCTATCCCACTATTGATGAGTAGGTAGCACCGTCGTTGGAGTTTAAGGGTCAATTCAATTAAGGGACGTGTGGTCACTAAAGCAATGTTAGGACGTCTTAGTGGTAACCCTAATGTCTTAGATCATTTTATCTGAGGCAACCGTTTCGAGGCAACTTATGATCTTTGGACAAGAGGGCGACCTCTAAAACCTCCTATACTCAATGACCATGTTCGAGGCAACCAAGTGAGGTGTACCCTAAGAGTGCGCATGTGCGAGTGTATTGTTTTTCAGTTTTTTATCTTTGTACATGTTAATGGTGAGCTACTGTTGATTTTAGGTTACAGATTAATCTTGTCATGCATTTCCTATTTAGTTAATATTATGCGGGAATTAAATTGCGGAAAATAAATCTAAGCTATTACAAGGCGTCGGGTATTTACATCGCCAAAGACAAACCCTTTAAAATTAAATTGCAAAAAGTAAATAAAAGCGATAAATAAATAAATAAAATCCTAAGTTAAAAACTATTACATTCCCGAAGCAGTTACAATATTGAAATATGGATCAAAAATAATTCGCGCGCGAGAAAATTAAATCGAAGTGCTTTTTAGGGTTTTGACCCTTTTTTATTAAATAAAGCATATTTTTTGTTATTTTTTGAATTAAAAATTAGTCTAAATTAATAATTGAATTAATTAATTAAATGAAAATATTTTTGGCTTTTTATTATTTAAGGAAATAAAATAAGAATGGTTAAAAATATTAAAACCCTAATTCTATATTAATTTTAATTTATTGCAAAATATGTTATTGTTAAGCCTATTTAAACTAAATAAATAAATTAATTGTTTATTTACAAAAATAAATAATAAAATTAATGGAATTAATAAAAATATTATTTTTGTTGTTTCTGATTTTTTTATGAAAAAAAGAATTTAATGAGTTAGTAATTAATTAAATAAAATAAGTAAATAAATACAAGATATGGAAATTAAAAGAAATACTCAGGGGGGTGTTGGGCCCAAAAAGAGGTGAATCTGGCAAATTACAAGGTCCAAAAGCGTTGGCCTTCCTTGACTTTTCCACTCCAGTATGCGCTTGTTGACCTGAGTCCATGGTGATCCTTCAACCTTGATCATTGGATCTGCCTGGTGGGCCACTTGGCAATTGAGATCTAGAGGCATATGATGCACCACACTCTAAGCGTTGCACATGAATACCTGAAGAAAAAATCAAATAAAGTTTTGGGGGGACCTGGGATTCGAACCCAGGTCCCAAGGGGTTTTGCAATAGCACGCTCACCAACCAACCAGCTTGTTCAATTGTTATTGGAATAGAGTACAAATATTATATTCAAAACAACTAATTATGCCCTGCAAAAAAAATAAAAACGCGCTAATAATTCAAAAAGGCCAATGGACGCAAGCCACGTTATCATCTTCCTCAGATAACCCTGGTTATTTACCTGCGGATTTTTATCCGCAGGAAGATTCGTAGGGCATCTCCAAAACCTTCTCCAGGCCATGTAAATTAAACCTAAGAGTACCAATGCACTCGTCTCTTCCTCCTGGTCATCCCTGTAACCATTGTTTGGCCAAATTTTCCTTGTAAGTCAAACGCCTAAAAACAACACTTGTAAACCCTAGATTCGGGCATCGTTATACAGGCCATGAAAATCAAATTGGATAATGCCAAAACATTCTAAATCAAATAATAAACACAAATATGCCAAGATTTTAAAGAAAAGATGCAAGAATTGGAGATTGGGATTCCATGTTCATAGCTTGTTTCGTGATGACTTACAGTGAGTTTCAGATGGTCTCAAGGCTGGACTTTGATTGGTATGGCTTCACTGGATGTCAGGGAAGAGAGCTATGTCAAGCTTTTTGATTGAATCGAGCTCCAATGTTATTTTCGATCTCACACTTTTCAAGTTTTTTCACAAACTTGTTCTGGCTGTTTCAGTAGTGCTTTGTGCGTTTTTTTGGTCTGCCTCTCTTGTGTGTACATAAGGGAATGAGTTTAGGTCAAAACTTGGGCCATAATCCTTATGCATTGAAGAATCAAGATTTGATTTGATCACCATTATCAAACTTCCAAAAATAGTTCAAATCTGATTTTTTATGCAAGAATGAGCCTTGATACGAATTGATTTGATGAATCATGCAAATTGAAAGTTGTACCAATCACAAATATACGATTTCATCAATTTTTAGATTTTATTTGATTTAATATTGATTAAAAATGAATTAAATCAATAAAAATTAAATAAAATAGAAAAATAAATGAATGGCCATGAAATTAAAGATGGAACACGTGTGTGGCATGAAAAGACTATATCAAGTGGAAAAAAGTGGGCCCTTTTGTCAAAAATTGGAGTTTTGAGGATAGTTGACTTTTGGCAAATTTGAAAAAATGCCCAACTTCAACAATGCATAACTTCTTCAATTTTGAACTTTTGGAGGTGTTCTTGGACTTTTTAGAAACCTTGAGATGTCCTCTACTAAACCCTTTTGGTATCATCTCATTTTTATGTTCCATTCTCAAGTTATAAGCTTTGGAAAAAGGTGTTTTTGTTGACTTTCAAAAATGACCTATAATGTCCAAATTTGTAACTTTTTGTGAGAGCATTTCTTGATCTTGGGGTGTGAAGATGGATTGTAGGAAATTGAATCCTCTTCAAAATGAGCTTTGTATGGGTCATTTATAATAAAGTATGAGAAAGTTATGCTTGGTCAAAGTTGAGTTGACTTTTCCTACAAATCCCTAATTTAGCAACTTTTGAATCTTGATGGATTTTAAGCAATCCTTGATGAATCATGATCAACCCTTTATCAAATGATGAATTATACTTCAAAATGAGAATGTTGACAAAAAATCTTGAGGTTTGACTGTCTGTAGGTCACAGTTGACTTTTGCCTTAGCACAATCGATTTTTGGACCTCTTGAGCAATTGACTGACCAAACTTCCTCTGCAAGGCTTGAAATTTGACATGGATGAACTTAAGAACATATTAAGACATTGGGAAGCACTTGAGGCTATTTGGATATGAGGGCCTTAATGCAACACAAAACCCTAATTTTGACTTGACTGCCTTAGGAGGTGATTTGATTGTCCAACCCTTGAGCCAATCTTGAGCAACTTGGAGATTATTCTTGACATGTCTTGAGAAATATGGGAGGGAAAATTTTGGGGTACAACATGTATCTATTTATGTCCTTATGAGTCTCTGATGACTCTAGCCAGATGTTTCTAGAGTATAGCATCCTTCTCCAAGAGGATGTGGTGGTTCTGCGAGTTTATTTTTCTCTGCAGTAGTGAATGGGATAAAGAAGACTATCCTGTTGGTTGTTAGGAGATGTCACACTTATTTGATAAGTAATTGATAATCAGGTTTGCAAAGCCATTACTGCAAACCAGGTGAATGTATGGCCTATGAAGAATAAGCCCTCTGTTAGTAAGTTAAGTGTGAAATATGCTATCCTGCATAGAATTGGAGCTGTTAACTTGGTCCCTTACAATTATACCTCAACCATTACAGTGGGTTTAGGAAAATTCATTTATGATGTTGGAAATAAGAAGATGTTTGATTATAGTGCTTACATTTTTCAATAGACTGTAAAGCATGCAGAAACTTATGCAATCAAGATGCCTAGTGCCTTTCCCTTTATTTGTGGCATTATTCTCAACCAACTCCCTGGGTTTCTTTGTGATACTGATGTGGTATGCAAAAGGGAGTCTACTTTATCTCTTCACTTCAAGTTGTTTTCAGGAAAACATGTACCATAAATTTTCTTGACATCTGCAACCTCTGAAAACAAGACTTCAAGCAAGGATGATATGATTTCTGAGTTAATAGATACCTGCAAAGAACTTGATGAGGAAATTAGAGTTAGCTCATCGAGGAAGTTGAAATCTGAAAAGATGGTAAAGGATCTGAAGAGGGATGACAGTGTTGTACCCCAAAATTTGCCCTCTCATTTATCAAGAATTTGCTCACAAGATCTCCTTTGGCTCAAGACTGCACTAGGGTTGATCAGCTCAAGACACCTCCTTAAGCACTGATGACCAAAATTAGGGTTTGAGATTGCACAAGGATATTTGAACTTCCAATTCACCATATGACTTTTATAGATCATTATGGACCCTCAATATTACTCATGTCAAGTTTCAAGCTTTGGATCACACTTTTGCTCAGTCAATTGAGCAGTTGACCTAAAAATCAGCTGTATTTGGGGAAAAGTCAACTATGGCCAATTTATAATCAAACTTCATAATTTTTGATCCACGTCAAAATTTTAAACTTATATGTTTCATTTGATCAAGTTTGGACCATAATTCCTCAAGAAATTTGATCAAATCTTCAAAAGGGCAAAATGGTCAAAATTAGGGTTTTGATTGGGAAAGGGTAATTTCTGATTTTTGACCTAGAAAATGATCAATTGGTTTAAGGCATGATCTCAATAGTCCAATTGCATCATTTTGACCTAATGACATGGCTCAAAATAGTGCTCAAGTCCAATGGATGGAAAGATGAATTTTCAGTCAACTAATCAAAAGTCAACTATATACTGAAAAGTCAAACTTTGACTTTTTGGTGAAAATGAAATGTCAAAGATCAAAATTCATCAAAGCATGCCAAAATATGAAACTTATTCTTCAAGATATCAAAAATTCAAGATTTCATTTTGAAAAGTTAAAATTTCTAAACTTAGAAATTTTTCTAAGTGTTGAAAATTTCTTATTTTTTCACAACTTTAAGAAATTTTTTTACCATGATGCAAGATGATTTAAAAGAAACTTTCAACATGAAAGTTGTATATCTCCATGAAATCTACAAAATTTCTTTACACAACTCCTTCCAAAAGTGCTTGGATCTCAAGTTATAGTTTTAAGAACACATGGTCATGAAACAAAACACTTAGTGAAATTTTGCCCTAATTTGGTAAGGATTTTGACCTAACTTCAAGGCACTTTTTCATATAGTTCCATGGGTAATTTTCAAAATTTATTCAAAGAGGGGTTGTATAGAACATTAAAAGCTTTCCAAAATGTCCAAGAACTCCTTGAGATTATTTTTGAGTAGGGAGAATCGAAGAGATGAAGTTAGGGTTTTCACACTTGAATTACAAGTCATTTTGTGATGAACAAGATTCAAATTTCAAACCTATGCTGCATAATCTCTACTTCACAAACCTCAAACTTGTTCGGAACTCCATAATTAATTACATGCACAACTGTTAGAGGTCTCAATTCAAGCATTCAATGCAAGGCCATGCTTTATATCCATTTTGGGAAGAAAGTGCACAATGCCATTTTGATAAAGTAGCTTTTTGCATAAAACTTGTTCTTGAGCCTTGCACTTGTTCTCTTTTGATCATAAGTGTCTTATAACTCAATAGAAGTTGATCTCAACACTTACAATCACCCAGCCCATGCTTGTACTACACATTGAAACTTGTTTTCCCACTTTTCTTCAAAATCAAGTAACATAGCAATCAACCTATAACTTGTACTTCTGACTCTCTCAAGCAATAAGAGCTTTTGCTTATACATACACAAGTTATTTTCCATAAATCCCATGCATGCTTAAGCCTTGAAAACACCAAGAAAACAGATTTGCATCTCACACTTCCATTGTTGCCGATTCTGGCCAAAAATCCCAAAACCAAAAACTACTCGTGTGTTTCTTGGCTTCTTGCTTCCAAAAGCTTCTAAACATCATTTAGAAGTCATCTCTTCCCCTGTTACAGTTCTGTAACACCATCTTCCTCCATTTCTAAGTTCAAAAATAGAGCACTGTAAGTGGACTTCTCCAGATCATTTCAACCACTCTCCAACCAAGCTAATCATTGCATTAGCTTCCTGGGACCTCAGTGGAGCTATACTAATCATCACAACACCTTGAGGAGTGCTCATTTGCATAACATGATTTCCAGTTTTGAGGTAAGTTATCTCAACTTTGAACTTTTCATACAAGCATCATTAATGGTTTATTTATGAATAAAAAATGTAGATATCACTGCCCTAAAGCTAACCATGTCCATAGTTTTCATTTATATTGGTTGAGCTTATAGAATTTTAAGATTGAAGTTTCTGAAATTTTTAGGATTGAGATTAGGGCCATTAAAATTCATGTTTGTCTTTGATATATAATTTTATTGCTTTACATTTCTGAAATCGTGAGGAAATTTGCCACAAGTTTCCTGTTTACATTTTTCATTTTGGTTGAGAATTGTAAAAGATACAGAGGTTTAGGCTGGGCGTGAGGTTGAAGATGAAGTTGTCTTCAGGAACGGGTTTACCATATATATTTATGGTTTGATATTAATAAACGGATGTATAGCCACCCTAGTGGTAGAAACGCGCGCCTGTGACTATATGGACCTGGGTTCGAGCCCCAGTGGTACCCTTTTACTTGTTTTCTCACTTTTTTTCCATATTTTTGTCATTTGTTTGCAGCGCTGGGCCTCATCCGCTTGGTCCTTATATTTTTTTTACTTTTGACCCCCCTTGTTGGATATTCACACCCCTAGCCCATTTTATTTTCTTTTTCTCAAATTTTTATTGATTTGTTTTCTTAAATATTTGACCTAATACTAAAAATTCAGAAAAAAATATAAAAAAACATAAGATATATATTTTAATATAGTTTATTTATTTTTTACGCAAAAAAATATTTTATTTAATCCTACTTTATTTATTTTACTAATTGATTTGTAAATTTAGTTAGAAACTAGGTTTTTTTAGTTATTTTCTTTTACACAATTAAAATATATTATTTTAATATATGAAAAGATCAAAAATATTTTATAATACTATAAATTATTTTTTAAAGACAAAAATACCAAAAATATTCTTCTTATAAACTTAATTTCTTTTTTAATCAATTAATATATTAGGGTTTTATTTAAATTCTTTCCCTAGTAAATTTAGGTCTACTTTTCACTAATTTAATTAATTATTTTTCTTTTAGTTAATTAGGTTAAAATGGCTATATTACGCATGTGAGGTATCATAGCAAAAACAAGTAAAATATAAGATCATAGTCCCTCGATGACGCTATCTAGGTTGCCTTTAAAATGATCTTAGTCCCTAAAAAAGAATTCTAAGATACCTTGCAACATTTCTAATCATGGTTATACGATGACCCACGCCCGTCCCGTTTACATCCAAAGATAGGGTTACTTACCAAATCAATGGTAAGATAACAATGTCAAAGGAAAGAGGAAATGAACATGAAAGACTTTTGAGTAGGTAGAATGCCCCTAGTTACTTGCTCACTTTCAAAACAAAACATCCTTTCTATTTTCAAAACAAACACCTACACTTTCAAAACATCTTACAAACTTGAAAACATTTTCAAAAGATCAACATCTTTGTATACATTCTTACGAATGAGAATCATTACAAAGTTTTCCTAAACAATGGCCTCTTTACAAAATACTTTCAAAAAACCACACAAAGCACAATTTCAAATAAAAATAATTGACTTAGCAAGTAACTAAGAGCCCATGGAAAACCATGGATGAAAAGGATGCTAATCCCTTCCCTTTTCATAATCTTTCCCCCGAACTCAAGAAATAATCTCAAAGGTCTTTCCTGTGCTTTTTCACCTTTCCTTTTGGATAAAAGAAAAGTTGGTGGCGACTCTTGCTAACCGCAACATTTACAATCAAACGCAGAACACCCAAGTCAATTTTCCCACCGTATCACAGAACTGGCGACTCTATTGGGGATAATTCTAAAAGTGGGGTTACCTTAGGGTTAGATCACATCTATTTTCTTTCATTGTTTTACTTGTATGTTTACATCTTGGTTCTTTGTTTGGGTTTGAATCCTACACCCGGATTTGGAATACCTTATAGGTAAGTAGCAATACATTGTGGAAACTGTGCGGGATATACCGACATGGTCTAAACAATATCTATGTTAGTGCGACATATTTGTGGGTACCGGTAGCCCTTGAGTTAATGAAGGAGAATACGGGGCCGCTGAGTGATGTCATGAAGCACTAATGAACTTTTAGAACCTTTACTTGACCAACTTGGCCATTAGGATGTAGTGAGATGACCGGCTTTGGTGTAGTCCGAAGTTGGTAGATACTTGATACTACACTCATTGAGGTTTGGTTTTTTGGGATATTTCGGTCGCCATTAAAGAGGCTTGTGCTGAAACAATGACCAAAGAAACAAACTGGTGATATTGAGCTCTTTAGAACCCAGTTACTATTACTAGGACAGGTTTGAGCCAACTAAACTTCAAGAGGGTACTTACCTATGAGACTCCATGCAAGCCTAAACCTAAGGACTTGTTTTCTTTGTTTGTGTATATTTACTTGTACATAACATCATGAACATCATAACATCATACTCATACTCACTAACCATTTCAAGGATTTCTGGGATTTATCTTTGTTTCTATTTTGTAGGACATGGATTCTATTCGCAGGAAAACCAGTCAAGTCAATCTCGTAAGGATTCCTCCTTAACTCAAAGAGTTAGCATCAAGGATTCCTGAGAATTCTCCATTCATCGAAAGACATGGTCGTCTCCTAACTTGGTTACTTCCAAAATTGATGAAGATATGATGAAGGTGCTCTTCCAATTCTCTGATCCTCTACACCATTGCTTCACATTTCCCGATTATCAACTTGTGCCAACTTTGGAAGAATTCTCCCAACTCTTGAGGATTCCCATTCTCAATCGACTACCTTTCAACGGTACGGAAAGAGATCCAAAGCCTGAAGAGATTGCTAAAGCTCTACACTTGCAACCATCTGATATCACAACCAATTGGGAAACAAGGAGTGGTGTCAAAGGTTTCTTAGCCAAGTTCTTATTTGAGAAAGCCCAGAACTGATGGAACTCCTTGGACTTGCAAGCCTTTGAAAAAATTATAGCTCTCCTCATCTATGGGATGGTTTTGTTTCCAAATCCTGACCAACTCATAGATGTGAACACCGTCAAAATATTCATATCCCGCAACCCGGTGCCTACTTTGCTAGGGGACATCCTACATTCTTTTCACACTCGCACTATGAGGAAAAGTGGCGTCCTTATGTGTTACACTCCTCTATTGGAAAGATGGTTTATTTCGCATCTTCCCCAATCTGTATTGAAGAACGAGCAAGGTTCAAGGTGGCCACAAAGGTTGATGACGCTCAAAGATTTAGGCATCCATTAGTGTTCCCGATCTATAGAGAATGTTACCATTGTTGTCCGTTGTGGAGAATTCCCTCATGTTCCTTTACTTGGCATTAGGGGAGATATCACCTACAACCCCTGCTTAGCCTTAAGACAATTTGGTTACGCCTGAAGGGATGGCCCACATGAGATGCTCATTCAAAGTTTGGTATTTGACTACGAGAACGACGATCAAGGTCATCGCCAGAGATTTATCCGAGCTTGGAGGATGTTGAACAAGGTAGATAGCAAGACATTGGGGCATAATAATTCCATCCCTCTTGAGCCTTACCTCAAATGGGTACGAGCTCGGGCTCAAAGTCTTATGATGCCTTACCCCTCCATTATCCCGGTAATCATAGAGCCTGTTGAGGAAGGAGATGTTTTATACACTATCTTGCATCCTGGCATGCCCATGTCTCTTGAAGACTTACAAAGGGATTGGATACAACTTAAGGGGGAGCGAGACACTTTCGAGGCCCAGTTCTACGCTAGTGAGAAGAAGAATCTGGAGCTCACCAAACAACTTCATGAGGAGCGGACTCTAAATGCCTACATCGCACCAAAGAGGATGCGCACAACCTTTTTATCTTAGAGTTTTTATTTCTGTGTAAGCCTAAAGAGGCATTGATGTACTCAAGCTTTAATTTATTAATATAACGTGTGTTTCCTTTTTTGTCTAAAACAAATTAGAATCTTTAAAATCCTTGAAATCATTGCATATGCATCTACCATTCATCATAACATAAGCAAGATTCTTGCAACAAGTCTCCTCATTTTTCTACTATTTATTTCAGTAAGATGGATCTCGAGTAGACAGTGAAAGACCTCCAGGCGCAGAATGCTCAGTTCCAACAGATGTTCTTAACTCTAGCCAAAGGACATGAAGAGTTGAAGACCTTGCTGGTAGAAGAGAAGAAAAAGAAAACAAAGAAAATAACCGGAGTTCTAAATATGGGAAGAAAGTTTCATGGACAAGCTAGACGGACCTTAGACTATGCAACGTCATCTGGTGAGAAAGATAATCAAGAAGTGAAAGGCAAGGAAACAGTGGCCCAACCAGATTTAGAAGAGGAAGAAGAAGATTATTATGAAGAACAATATCCTCCGGCCAACGACAAGTATCAGCATCCGGAAGAGCAGTTAAGTGTAATGGAAATTCAAAAAGTGCATGGACTGGACTTTGAGGAGTTGGGTTTATTATCTGGGATTGTCATTCCTCCAAAATTCAAGGCACTGGTGTTCGCAAAATACGACAGAGTTTCATGTCCCAAAATGCTTCTCCGGTCCTACATGAGGAAAATACAGCCTCACACTGCTGACAAGGATTTATGGATACACTTCTTTCAAGACAGTCTGTCCGGAACTCAACTTGATTGGTTTTATCAGCTAGAAAGAGCCAATGTTCATAATTGGGAAGATCTTGCCGCTGCCTTTTACAAACAATACCAATACAACACATCCCTTGCTCCCACCCGTACTCAACTCCAGAGTATGGCCATGGTTTCAAGTGAAGGTTTCAAAGACTACGCTAAAAAATGGAGGGACTTAGCAGGAAGAGTCCAGCCTCCCCTATCTGAAAGAGAGTTAGTAGACATGTTTTTGGGTACCCTGTTCGGTCCTTTCTTTAATCACTTGATTGGGAGTTCCTCGGCAAGTTTTACCGAATTAATATTGACCGGAGAAAGATTGGAAGTCGGGATAAAGAATGGAAAGATTCAGAAGGACACATCCTCTGCTGCTGTAAGAAAACCATTTATTGGAAAAAAAGAAGTTGTTGCTGTATATCCTCAGAGAAATCAAGATAAGACTGAACACCGTCCAATGGTGGGGGCTGTCATGATTCCTAAACCTGCATCTGCTCAGCAAAGAAGCAACCAACCAAGAACAAAAAGACCAGTCAAACAGTTCACCCGAATTAATATGAAACTATCTCAAGTTTTGCCACATTTTTTAAGATCAAATCTAGTGACTTTGAAAGAATATCCAAAGAATCCTAACACAACCTCTCCTCATTATCATCCTAATGCCCGCCGTGCATACCATTCTGAGAGTCTCGGCCATGACACTAGCAACTGTTGGGCTCTGAAAAACAAGGTACAAGACATTCTTGAAGCTAAAGAGATTGAATTCTATACGCCAGAAATTCCCAATGTTATCACTGCCCCTATGCCCAAGCATGGCCGTGATGTCAACACCATTGAGGAAGATATGTTTGTTACTTTGGTTGATGAATTTGTGACCCCACTCCTGACTATCAAAAAGAACTTGTTGAATGCTGGTGTATTTCCAGGCTGTGATGAAAGCTGTCATTTTTGTTTATCCTCACCAACCAACTGTCATTTGTTAAAAGCAGGCGTTCAATGCCTAATAGATGACAAGGAGATTTTGTTCGAGAAGACTTCTATTCCAACTGTTTCTTATAATGATGTTTCCATAGTGACCATTTCCGCCAATTCTTCCAGGGTCTCCACCAAAAGACTCGTTAGAATTACATAAGTTCCTAAAGTAGCTCCGTTGATAATTACAATTCCTGGACCAATCCCGTATTCGTCAGACAAAACCGTCCCATGGAATTATGGAGGTGATGTCTACTATCACGGTATCAAGCAAGATTGGCCAGCTGCTGAAAATTCAAGTTCTGAGAAAGTTGACTCTGATATCAGTAACATAGCAGGGACTAGCAAGATAACCCGAAGTGGAAGGGTATTCTCTCCAAAAATTGCTCCTCCAAAAGCTACTTTTGGACCGGTATTCATTCCTGTTATTATTTCTCCTCCAAAGGCTATTCCCAGTCCTGCAATCATCTCTGCTAATACTCCTATTGACAAAGTTATTGCAGTCCCTGTTATCACCCCTACTGACATTCCTACTGTCGAGTCAACTGAGACTCGAGGCAAAGGTATTCTGGTTGAGCCTGTCCGGATGAAGGCACAATCAGTAGCTATATCTGAGACCTCCCGAAAAGAGATGGAGGAAATTCTAAAGATTATAAAAAGAAGCGACTACAACATAGTCGAACAACTGGGGAAAACTCTATAAAAAATTTCCATGCTGGCTTTATTGTTATGTTCCGAGGCTCATGCAAAGGCCTTGGTAAAATTCCTTAAAACTGCCCATGTACCCCAAGAAACATCTGCTGATCAGTTCCAAGAATGCAAAGCCAGCTTGACCGCAGATAATGGTTTAGGTTTTTTGGATGCTGATTTAACGCCAAGGGGGAGGAAGCATAACGAGGCATTGTATGTCTTAGTCGAATGCAGGGGCACGACTTTGGCTCATGTCTTGGTTGATACCGGTTCGTCTCCGAATGTGTTGCCTAAAAAGTCTCTTGATAGGCTTGGCTATGAAGGATTGACCTTGAAACCTAGCAACATAGTAGTGAGGGTCTTCGACGACTCAAAAAGGATGGTGCATGGGGAAGTGGACATCCCCAGAAGAGTTGGAACCCAAACATTTGATTCAACTTTTTATGTAATGGATATTCGCCCTTCATATTCCTGCTTATTAGGCCGACCGTGGATTCATAATGCTGGTGTCGTTACCTCTATATTGCATCAAATGCTGAAATATCCAACTCATGGGAAAATCATCACTGTTCATGGAGAAGAAGAGTATATGGTCAGTCATCTAAATTCCTTCAGATATATGGAATTAGATGGTGAATTTATTGAAACTCCATTCCAGCACTTTGAAGACGTCCCGCAAATTATGGTAGTAACCAAGGCTGTTTCCCAAGCCCCAAAGATTACAAGGCCTCCGCTCAAGATGTCGTCTTTGAAAGATGCCAAGGTAGTGATCGAAGAAGGTGGGTGCACTATTTGGGGCCAACTCCCAGATATCCCATACAAATCTGACAAATTTGGTTTGGGTTTCACTTCAGAAGCAAATAAAGTTGTATGTCGTGCTCGTGCCGAAGGACCACCCTTGAAGACTAGCAACCACGAAGTCAACACCGTGGAGGATGATGAAGACAACTATAACCTGGAGGATTGGATTTTCCCAACTGTCAATGGAGGGCTCATCAATTGGGAAGCTATAGATTTTGTCCTAATCACTTTTATCCAACAGTAATTTGCCTTTAAATTTTGTCGAATATGTAATATTAAACAATTCAGACTCTTAAAACCTTGTGTCTTACCCGAGGCACAATGGTCCATTTGTAAGGGTTATCATCTCATTTCCATATGACATCAATGAATCATGGGCGTCTTTTCATACAAACTTTGTGCTCATGGTTTTTCTTTTTACATTTTCATTTCTTTCAAAGATAGCTATACTCTTACACACACACACATTGCATATCTACATCCATTCGGGATCCCATGGGTAACGATTCTGCTATGGCCTTCTGTAATTCTGAAAATCTAATCTACCAAGCCGAAGACGAAGGTGAGGAAGATTGTGAATCACCAGGGGAACTCGCCAGGTTACTACAACAAGAAGAGAGGACCATACAACCCCACGAAGAACCAGTGGACACAATTAACTTAGGTACCGAAGAGGACAAGAAAGAAGTCAAGGTGGGTGCCAATCTGGAACCCAGTGTCAAAGAGTGTCTGATTCAGTTGCTACATGATTATGTTGAGGTCTTTTCCTGGTCGTAGGAAGACATGCCAAGACTTGATGCAGATATCGTGGTACATCGTCTACCAACAGAAGAAGACTTCCCACCGGTAAAACAAAAGGTCCGTTGCATGCGACCAGACATGTCAGAGAAGATCAAGGCGGAAGTCATGAAAAAATTCAATGCCGGATTCTTGGTCGTCACCTCCTATCCGCAATGGGTCGCCAATGTTGTTCCCGTGCCTAAAAAGGACGAAAAAGTACGAATGTGCATGGACTACAGAGATTTGAATAGGGCAAGCCCTAAGGATGGTTTCCCACTTCCCCACATTGATATTCTAGTTGACAATACAATACAACATAAAGTGTTTTCCTTCATGGATTGTTTCTCAGGCTACAACCAAATCAAAATGGCGCCCGAGGACATGGAGAAAACAACCTTTGTCACACAGTGGAGCATATTCTGCTATAAGGCTATGCCATTCAGGTTGAAAAACGCTGGGACAACCTATCAGCGTGCCATGGTAGCTCTATTTCACGACATGATACATCATGAAATAGAGGTCTATATGGATGGCATGATAACTAGATCTCAAACAGAAGAAGAGCATCTTGATCATTTATAGAAACTGTTTGAGAGGTTAAACAAGTACAAGCTGAGGTTGAACTCGAATAAATGCACATTTTGGGTAAGGTCTGGTAAAATCCTAGGCTTTGTCGTCAGTGGTAAAGGTATCGAAGTGGATCCTGCCAAAGTGAAAGCAATACAAGAAATTCCTGCTCCTCGTACCTAGAAGGAAGTCAGAGGATTCTTAGGACGGCTAAACTACATTGCCCGATTCATTTCTCACTTAACAGCCACTTGTGAACCAATCTTCAAATTATTGAAGAAAGATCAAGTAGTCAAATGGAACGATGAGTGTCAAATTACCTTCGACAAGATCAAAGAGTACTTACAAGAGCCTCCAATTTTGATGCCACCAGTCGAGGGAAGACCCTTAATCATGTATCTAACTGTTTTGGAAAATTCAATGGGGTGTGTGCTGGGGCAGCATCATGAGTCTGGCCGAAAAGAGCATGCTATTTATTACCTGAGCAAAACGTTTACTGACTGTGAAACCAGATATTCACTACTCGAGAAAACTTGTTGTGCTCTGGCATGGGCTGCTCGCCGGCAAAGACAATATTTGCTGACCCATACTACCTTATTGATATCCAAGATGGATCCAACAAAATACATCTTTGAGAAACCTGCTCTCTCTGGGAGAATAGCAAGATGGAAGATGATCCTGACGGAATATGACATCCAGTATACTACCCAGAAAGCAATAAAGGGCAGTGTACTAGCTGATCATCTTGCCCATCAAGCAGTGGATGACTACAATTCCATGAAGTTCGAATTCCCTGATGAAGACATCATGATGGTAAACAACTATGAAGAATTCAGACCATATGACGGACCTGAACAAGGATCCCGATGGACCCTGGTTTTTGATGGGGGCGTCCAACGCGCCCGGCAATGGTATAGGTGTTGTACTCATATCTCCTGAAGGATGTCATACTCCCTTTATGGCAAGATTCTGCTTCAATTGTACAAATAACATGGCAGAATAAGAAGCGTGCATTTTTGGTCTCAAAGCTGCCATAGATTTGGGGATCAAATCCTTAAATGTATTAGGAGATTCAACTTTGGTCATCAGCCAGATCAAAGGGGAATGGGACACCAAACACCCTAACCTTATCCCCTACAAAGAAAATGTGTTTACATTGATCCCACATTTTGAGAAGATTACCTTCGAGCATTTCCCGCGAGAATAAAATCAGCTAGCAGACGCACTAGCCACAATGTCATCCATGTTTAAACTCAAATGGGATAATGAGGCTCCCCAGATCACCATTGAAAGAATGGATGAACCAACTCACTGTCATGAAATTAATACTGAAGAAGTAGTGGAACGACCTTGTTTTCATGAAGTCAAGAGGTATCTCGAGGCTCAATAATATCCGAAAAGAGCTTCAGTCAATGATAAGAAGTTCTTAAGGAGATTCTATGCTAAGTTATTCCTTAGTAACAACATTCTCTACAAACGCAACCATGACTCTATTTTTCTCCGTTGCATAGACAAGGTTGAGGCAGAAAAGATCATGGCTGATCTACATGAGGGCACTTTTGGCACCCATTCCAGTGGGAATACAATGGCAAAGAAAATCCTAAGGGGAGGTTATTACTGGTCTACCATGGAAACAAATTTCTATCAACATTCTCGAACCTGCCACAAGTATCAAATCTATGCTGACAAGGTGCACGTACCTCCGGTTCTTCTGAATGTCTTGACGGCTCCTTTGCCCTTTGCTATGTGGGGCATCAATATGATTGGGGAAATCAGGCCAACAACCTCTAATGGACACCGCTTCATCTTGGTGGCAATTGACTATTTTACAAAATGGGTTGCGGTGGCCTCTTTCGCTTCAGTTACCAAGAATGTTGTAGCCCAGTTCATTAAACAAAATCTCATCTATCGGTATGGTATCCCGAAGAGGATCATCACAGATAATGGTATAAATCTAAACAATACTATGATCACCGCCCTGTGCAAGCAATTCAAGATCAAGCATCACAATTCTTCCCCTTATCGGCCAAAGATGAATGGTGTTGTCGAAGCCGCAAATAAGAACATCAAAAAGATCATACAGAAAATGATAGTCACGTATAAAGACTGGTATGAGATACTACCATTCTCTCTCCAAGGTTATCGTACCATGGCACGCACATCAACCGTGGCAACACCTTACTCTTTGGTATATAGCATGGAAGTTGTCTTGCCTATTAAGGTCCAAATCCCCTCTATGAGAATCATGAAGGATACAGGTCTGAACGAAGACGATTGGATCCAGACTCGACTTAATCAACTGAACTTGATTGATGAGAAAAGGCTTATTGCTATCTGTCATGGTCAAATGTATCAAAAACGGATGATCAAGGGTTTCAACAAAAAGGTCATACGCCAAGTGTATCATGTCGGGGATCTGGTGATTAAGCGCATCATACTGCCGCAGGGTGATCCCAGGGGAAAATGGACTCCTACATACGAAGGACTGTTTATGATCAAAAGCACATTCTATGGTGGAGCAATGATCTTAACCACTATGGATGGCGACGACCTGCCACACCCTGTTAACGTGGAGATAGTCAAAAGATACTACGTATAAGAGACCCGCTAGGTTGATACACCTATGCAAACAAAGGCATCCCGGAGAACCAAAAAGGTTCGGGCAAAAATTAGGGATAAAACAAAAAATCTGTACACCGGACAAGCTGAAAACCCGAAAGGGCGGCTTGGGCAAAAAAGGGTATCCCGGTGGACTGAAAACCCGAAAAGGTGGTCCAAGAAAAATTTAGGGAATTAAAGTGTATGACTATGTCGTGTTGTGTGATACGGTGGGAGAGAACTGACTGTTTTGGAATGATGGTTCGCGTTTTGCGTTTGTTTTCGCAAAATGTCGCGGTAAGCAAGAGTCGCCACCGTATTTTATTTTATCCAACAAGGAAATAAAAAAAGCACAGAAAAATTCCTTTTTCGAGATGTTTCTCGGGTCCGGGGGGTAGATTATAGAAAGGGAAGGTGTTAGCACCCTTTCTATCCGTGGTTATCCACGGGCTCTTAGGTACTTGCTCAAAGTGTTTTCAAAATTTGCTTTTCTTCGTGTTTGTGGGTTTGAAAGAAGTTTTTGTTTGAAAGGTGTAAGTGCGAAAAGTTTTGTTTTGTTTTGTTTTGAGAGAGCAAGTACTTAAGAACCATCTACCTACTCGAAAAGGAATAAATCTGTACTAATGTCCTTTAGACAATGCTATCCCACTATTGATGAGTAGGTAGCATCGTCGTTGGAGTTTAAGGGTCAATTCGATTAAGGGACGTGTGGTCACTAAAGCAATGTTAGGACGCCTTAGCGGTAACCCTAATGTCTTAGATCATTTTTTCGAGGCAACCGTTTCGAGGCAACTATGATCTTTGGAAAAGAGGGCGACCTCTAAAACTTCCTATACTCAATGACCATGTTACGAAGGCAACCAAGTGAGGTGTATCCTAAGAGTGCGCATGTGCGAGTGTGTTATTTCAGTTAATTTTATCTTTGTACATGTCAATAGTTATCTATGTTGATTTTAGGTTTAAACATTTGATCTTGTCATGCATTCCCTATTACCAAACATCTAACAGTTTATAAGTTGCGGAAATTAAATCTAACTATTACAAGGCAACCCTTGAATTTAAAATGTAGAAAATAAATAAAGTGATAAAAAATAGTAAAGGTCCTACTAAACTATTACATTCCGGGAAACAATTACATCAATATGGTAAAATGGATCGCGTACAGAAAATTAAATTGAATGCGAGTTTTTTTTTTAGGGTTTTGACCCTTTTGAAAGAAAGTGATTTTTTTGGTTATTTTTGGATTAAAAGAAATTAAATTAAGTTAACAATTAAATTAATAAAATAATTAATTAATTAAAATATTTTTTTGGATTTTTGATATTTAAAGAAATAAAATAAATTTGATCATAGTTGGTAAAACCTAATTATCTATATTAATTTTAATTATTGCGAAAGATATTAAAGTTATTTCCTAATTAAACTAGATCAATTAAATTAATTTATTTAACAAAAATAAAAATGCTGGAAATTAATTTTAATAAATAAAATATACTTTTTGGTTTTTGATTTTATGAGGAAAAAGATTAATTGGTTAGTGATTAAATAATAAAAATAGTAATACAAAATAATTAAATAAAAGAAATAGGAAATAGAAATAGAAATACTCAGGGGGTTCTGGGCCCAAAAGGAGGTGAGTATTGCAATTTTCAAGGCCCAATAGTGCAAGCCTGCGCTGACTTTTTTGATCCAGTGGGCGTCTATTGACTCATCCCTATGATGGATATTCAACCTGGGTCATCAGATTTGGCCTGGGGGCCATCTGGCGCTTTGAGATTTGAGGTCCATGGTATGGGGGCCATCTGGCGCTTTGAGATTTGAGGTCCATGGTACATCACATGCTTGAGTTTGTACTGGAATTCCTGAAAGAAAATAATAACAAAGATATTGGGGACCTGGGATTCGAACCCAGGTCCTGTGAGTCATTGGCCAACGTCTCTTCCACTCAGCCAGCGCATTTTGCTTGTATATCTATTGGACAAGAATTATAATATGGAAAAAACAAATAATATGCCAGCAATATAAAAAAAAACGCGCCAGAATTGAATCAGCGAATGGGAGGGGGACGCGTCATCGTCTTCCTCGTTCACCTGGTTATTTTACCTGCGGATTAACATCCGCAGCTAAATGCGCATGGTCATCCTAAAACCTATCCTAGGCCATGAAAATCAATTATAAGACCATAGTCACGATTGTCTAGGCCTCTTGAGCATGTCTATGTCCGTTAATGGTCCCAATTTTTCCTGCAAACAAAACGCCCAAAAACGAAGACCAAGAACCCTAGATTCGAGTATGGCACTACAGGTCATATAAACACAATTAAATAATGCAAACAACTTCTAAATGGAACGATAAGCATGAATATGTAAAGATTTTGCCAAAAAAGTGCAAGAATATGAGGATACGATTTCAACTGAAAAGTGATTTTTTGAGACACTTACAGCGCTTTAGAACGTGTATGGGGATTGGTTTTGAGTTGGCTTCGCTTTAGTGATGGCCCAGCAATAGATTCACGTTGAGTTTTGGCCTTGAAAACACCTCTATGCTCGATTTCAGTTTCAAGCTTTTCCACCTTTTTTCAAGTTTTGATTTTTGTGATTCTGCAGCTTCCAACCTCTAATTTGTGTGCCTTTAGCCTCTATATGTAATGAGCAATGTATTAGGTTAACATTTGTGGACTCAATCTTTGTAAATCAATGTTTGGAGATATGATTTGATTCTCCATTGAAAAGCTTCCAAATTAGTCCAAAATCTAATATTTTTGTACATGAAAAGCCTGATACGGATTTGATTCAATTGATGATGAGGATTAGGTCCTGAAATAGGCAAAAGGAAATCAAATAATCAATGTTTGGATTTTATATGATTTAAATTGATTTAAAATGCAATAATTCATTAAAAAATCAAATTAAATAATAAAATTAATAAATGGTCATGAGGCTGAAGCTAGGACACGTGTGGAGTGTGACAAGATCAAATCAAGTGGAAAAGAATGGGCCCATTTGACAAAATTTGAATTTTTGGGGATAGTTGACTTTTGGCAATTTTGCACAAATGCCCAACTTCAACAATGCATAACTTCTTCAATTTTGAACTTTTGGAAGTGTTCTTTGACTTTTTAGAAAGCTTGAGATGTACTCTAACCAAAACTTTTGATCTCATATCATTTTTATATTCCATGATCAAGTTATAAGTTTTGGCAAAAAAGGTGTTTTTGTTGACTTTCAAAAATGACCTATAATGTCCAATTTTGTAACTTTTTGTGAGTGCATTTATTGATCTTGCGGTGTGAAGATGGATTGTAGGAAATTTCATCCTCTTCAAAATGAGCTTTTGATGGGTCATTTCTCATAAAGTATGAGAAAGTTATGCTTGGTCAAAGTTGAGTTGACTTTTCCTACAAAACCGTAATTTAGCAACTTTTGAGTCTTGATGAATTTTGAGCAATCCTTGATGAATCATGATCAACCCTTGATCAAATGATTAAATATCCTTCAAAATGAGAATGTTGACAAAAAATATTGAAGTTTGACTATTTATAGGCCACAATTGACTTTTGCCCTAGCACAATCGATTTTTGGACCTCTTGAGCAATTGACTGACCAAACTTCCTCTGCAAGGATTGAAATTTGACATGGATGAACTTGAGAACATATTAGGACATTGGGGAGAACTTTAGGTCATTTTTATGCAAGGACCTGGATGCAACACAAAACCCTAATTTGAGATTGACTGCCTTAGGAGATAACTTAACTGTCCAACTCTTGAGCAATCTTGATCCACTTGGAGATAATTCTTGACATGTCTTAAGAAATATGAGAGGGAAATTTTGGGGTACAACAGCTGCCCCTGTTCAATTTTCTTAAACCTGAGGATATAGATTGGCTTTCGGGCCTTTCGTGATCCGAAGGTGGAAGATGATTGAACACTAGAGTGCCCAGAAATTTGCACTCTTATGAAGTGGTATTAGCCTGGTGATGTCTGGAATGGGCTTACATATGCCATTTGGAGATTGTTGATAGGTGGTCTGAACTTCGACTGGAATACGAATCAGGGAGATCTTATCGGCGATCTGACTGAACCAGAGGAGGTCTTGGATTAACTTTGACTCGATCGACATCAGAAAAATCTTTAGGAATCGATTTAACTGGACCAGACAAGGTCTTGGAATAACTTCAACTGGATCGGCATCAGAAAAATCTTTAGGAATCGATTTAACTGGACCAGAGAAGGTCTTAGATGAACTTTGACTGGATCGGCATCAGAAAAATCTTTAGGAATCAATTTAACTGGACCAGACAAGGTCTTGGAATAACTTCAACTGGATCGGCATCAGAAAAATCTTTAGGAATCGATTTAACTGGACCAGAGAAGGTATTGGAATAACTTTGACTGGATCGACATCAGAAAAATCTTTAGGAATCAATTTAACTGGACCAGACAAGGTCTTGGAATAACTTCAACTGGATCAGCATCAGAAAAATCTTTAGGAATCAATTTAACTGGACCAGAGAAGGTCTTGGATGAACTTTGACTGGATCGACATCAGAAAAATCTTTAGGAATCGATTTAACTGGACCAGAGAAGGTCTTGGAATAACTTTGACTGGATCGGCATCAGAAAAATATTTAGGAATCGATTTAACTGTACCAGTAAGGTCTTGGGATAACTTCGACTGGATCGACATCAAAAAATATTTAGGAATCGATTTAACTGGACCAGAGAAGGTCTTGGAATAACTTTGACTGGATCGGCATCTGAAAAATCTTTAGAAATCGATTTAACTGGACCAGAGAAGATCTTGGATGAACTTTGACTGGATCGACATCAGAAAAATCTTTAGGAATCGATTTAACTGGACCAGGCAAGGTATTGGAATAACTTTGACTGGATCGGCATCAGAAAAATCTTTAGGAATCGATTTAACTGGACCAGGCAAGGTCTTGGAATAACTTCAACTGGATCGGCATCAAAAAAATCTTTAGGAATTGATTTAACTGGACCAGAGAAGGTCTTGGAATAAATTTGACTGGATCGGTATCAGAAAAATCTTTTGGAATCAATTTAACTGGACCAGGCAAGGTCTTTGACATATCTGAGAACTTAACTGCATCTTTCCTGAAAGGTAAAGGTCAGTCATATGCAATGCATGAGATGGATCAAGCAATGATGTTCTTAACATAAGTGAGATTGTATGGTATGATGTGTATATGCATGTATCATGATGTATGGAAATGTGATGTTTTAGCTGGGGAAAATAAATCCCGGATAGCTGCTGGAGACAAAGTTGAATTCTTCGTTTCCGATGGGGATGACGAACGAAGGTGATTGCAAGGATAAACCCGCAGGAGAGGATGACTCCGTTGGGGAATAAACTGATGAGGAGATTACTCTGTGGGGAAGAGATGCTCTGCTGAGGACTCCACTGATAAACTCTACTGGGGATGGATTACCATTGCTGGTGATATTGAATCTGTTAAGGATTGAATTCTTGTTTGTGAAAGGAAAGAACTTCGCTGGGGGATGATCTTTCAGTTGTGACTTGCTGGGGATAACCCTGTTAGACTCTTGTGGGGATAATCCTCTGAACTTGACTGGGGAGATTTATTTTGTACTCCGCTGGGGATAAACTTCCAGAGTCTACTGGGGATGATGCTTCAACTCCGTTGGGGAAGCTTTTTCAAACCGTGCTGGGAAAATATTGACTCCACTGGGGGGGGGGGGGTATCCTGTATTCTGTCGGGGAACATTCTTATACTCCGCGGGGAATATTAAGACTGTCGGGGATATCAAGCCTTCTTAGTGCTGATGGTAGATAAACTCTGCTTGGGGAGAGCATTGCTGATTCGTTCATGGTTGCAAGTCTCAGCTGGGGAGAGCTACCGTTACTGTCTTACTCTGCGGGGAGTGAAGGTATCTTTGCCATATTCTTCAGCTGAATTTACCATCGTGCCGGGTGGATAGAGCAACTATATAGTTTGGACACTTCTTATTGCCCCTGTCTCTGCTATTACTAGTAATTCATCTTTTGTTTCGCATGTAAATATTTATGAGCAACAATTAATGTCAAATGCATATATCAAAAATGAACATTGGACGTTCTTTGCAAAACAAAACAAATAAAGGAAAAACAGTTTGAAATTTGTCTGAAAATGAATTGTATTGATTTTGAAGTTTGGCCTGTAAATAGGCATTTTTGTACAAGAGGCTGACGTCCTAGTAAGAGAATGCCGCCGAATAATAGAATTTACACAATTTGTGAAAGACTAAACAAAACAGCTATGTGAACAATCCCACTGGGTTCCAACTCTGCTATTGCCTTTATATCCTCGAGCATCTCATCACTTTGCTACTTGGTTGAAGGTAGATCAGATTGATTAGTGCCGTCCGAGCTTGATAGTCGATACCGAAGTGTGGATGCAAGGTGATCCAATGAGACACAGTGTTACGCTTGGATCCCTAACTTTTTCCTGGACCGCCCTTTCGGGTTTTCAGTCCACCGGGATACCCTTTATTGCCCAAGTCGCCTTTTCAGGTTTTCGACTTGCCGGGTGTACAGATTTTTTCATTTTCATCCCTCATTTTTGCCCGAACCCTTTTGGTTCGCCAGGAAGCCCTTATTTTTGCCTAGGCCAGTCAACCTAGCGGGTCTTTGATTATGCGTAGTATCTTTTCACTATGTCTGCATTGACGGGGTGAGGAAGGTCGTCACCATCCATGGTGGTTAGAATCATAGCTCCTCCTGAGAAAATGTTCTTAACCACAAATGGCCCTTCGTAAGTAGGGGTCCATTTGCCCCTGGGATCACCTTGAGGTAGAATAATGCAATTGATAACTAGGTCCCTAACTTGATACTCTTGTCGTCTGACTTTCTTGTTAAAATCCTTGATCATCTGTTTTTGGTACGTCTGACCATGACAAATAGCAGTAAGTCTCTTTTTGTCAATTAGGTTCAGCTGATCAAGCCGGGTCTGAATCCAGTCATCTTCGCTCAAACCTGCATCCTTCATGATCCGAAGAGAGGGTATATGAACTTCAATAGGCAAGACTGCCTCCATGCCATATACCAAGGAATAAGGTGTTTCCCCTGTCGACGTCCGCGCTGAGGTACGGTACCCATGAAGAGCTAATGGTAACATCTTGTGCCAGTCTTTGTAGGTTACTGTCATCTTCTGCACAATCTTCTTAATGTTCTTATTAGCTGCTTCGACAACCCCATTCATCTTCGGCCGGTAGGGAGAAGAGTTATGATGTTGTATCTTGAATTGCTTGCAGAGTTCGATGATCATCTTGTTGTTGAGATTGGTACCATTGTCCGTAATGATCCTCTCTGGTACACCGTATCGACAAATCAGATTATGCCTAATAAACTGTGCCACGACGTTCTTGGTTACAGTAGCAAAGGAAGCTGCTTCAACCCACTTTGTAAAATAATCAATAGCTACTAGGATGAAATGATGCCCGTTAGATGCCGTAGGTCTGATCTCGCCGATCATATCAATACCCCACATTGCAAAAGGCCAAGGTGCTGTCAAGATGTTCAGAGGAACTGGAGGTATGTGCACCTTATCAGCATAGACTTGGCACTTGTGACATGTCCGAGAATGCTGATAACAGTCAGCTTCCATTGTAGACCAATAATATCCTGCCCGAAGGATTTTCTTTGCCATGGTATGTCCACTGGAATGAGTTCCAAAAGTACTTTCATGTAACTCTGCCATGATCCTTTCTACTTCATTCTTATGCATACAATGCAGTAAGGTCGAATCGTGGTTACGCTTGTAAAGAACGCCATTGCTGATGAAGAACTTCGCCGTGAACCTCCTCAGAAACTTCTTGTCATTAACGGATGCACCCTCTGGGTACTCTTGAGCTTCAAGATACCATTTCACCTCATGATACCAGGGCTTTTCTGTCACCTCTTCAGTCTCAATGTTACAGCAATGTCAGGTTCGTCCAATCTTTCAATGATGATCTGGGGAGCTTCGTTGTCCCAATTGACTTTGAACATAAAAGACATCGTAGCTAGCGCGTCCGCCAATTGATTCTCCTCTCTAGGGAAGTGTTCAAAGGTTATCTCCTCGAAATGGGGAAGAAACGTCAATACATACTCCTTGTAAGGAATAAGGTTCGGGTGTTTCGTATCCCACTCGCCTTTGATCTGACTGATCACGAGAGCGGAATATCCGAAGACACTTAAACTTAATCCTTAGGTCAATTGCTGCTCGAAGACCCATAATGCACGCCTCATACTCCGCCATATTGTTGGTCCAGTTGAAACATAGTCGGGCGGTGAACGGAGATATGATCACGGCGCCAATGCCATTACCCAAAGCATTCGAAGCTCCATCAAAGTACATAGACCATCGGGATCCTTCCTCAGATCCTTCATCTGGTCCAGGTGTCTCACAATTAGTTACCAACATGATATTCCCATCCGGAAATTCAAAGTTCATATACTGGTAATCATCCACTGCCTGATGTGCCAAATGGTCTGCCAACACACTTCCCTTGATTGCCTTTTAGGTCATGTACTAGATGTCATACTCAGTCAAGATCATCTGCCATCTTTCTATTCTTCCGGACAAAGCAGACTTTTCGAAGATATACTTGATTGGATCCATCTTTGATATAAACAGAGTAGTGTGAGTTAGCATATACTGTCTCAGCCGGCGAGCAGCCCATGCCAAAGCGCAACAAGTTTTCTCGAGCAGTGAGTATTGGGTCTCACAGTCGGTAAACTTTTTGCTAAGGTAATAAATAGCATGCTCTTTTCAGCCAGACTCGTCATGTTGAACCAGCACACACCCCATTGAGTTGTCGAGTATTGTCAAGTATAAGATTAAAGGTCTCCCTTCAACTGGTGGCATTAGAATGGGTGGCTCTTGGAGACACTCTTTGATCCTTTCGAAAGCGGCCTGGCATTCATCATTCTAACGTACCACTTGATCTTTCTTCAGCAGCTTGAAGATTGGCTCACAAGTAGCAGTTAGGTGCGAGATGAATCGGGCAATGTAGTTCAGACGTCCTAGAAAGCCTCTGACTTCTTTCTATGTTCTGGGATCTGGAATCTCCTGTATAGCTTTCACCTTTGCAGGATCCACTTGAATACCTTTATCGCTGACGACGAAAGCCAGTAGCTTACTAGACCTCACTCTGAAGGTTCACTTGTTCGGGTTTAACCTCAGCTTGTACAACTTCAACCGGTCAAACAGCTTCTGTAGATGGTCAAGGTGTTCCTCTTCAGTTTGGGACCTTGCAATCATATCGTCGACGTATACTTCAATCTCATGATGGATCATGTCATGAAACAAAGCAACCATGGCACGCTGATACGTTGCCCCAGCATTCTTCAGTCCAAAAGGCATGACCTTGTAGCAAAAGGTACCCCATTGAGTAACAAAAGTTGTCTTCTCCATATCTTCAGGAGCCATTTTAATCTGATTATAACCGGAGAAACCGTCCATGAAGGAGAAGAATTTATGCTGGGCGGTGTTGTCAACCAGAACATCGATATGAGGTAGAGGGAAATCATCCTTGGGGCTCGCCCTGTTCAAATACCTGTAGTTAACACACATTCGAACCTTACCGTCCTTCTTCGGCACTGGAACCACGTTGGCAACCCACAGAGGGTAAGAAGTAACTGCTAGAAAACTGGCGTCAAACTGTTTCATAACTTCAGCCTTGATTTTCTCAGACATCTCTGGGCGCATTCGGCGGACCTTCTGTTTCACTGGAGGACAATCTTCCTTGGTAGGTAGGCGATGAACCACAATATCAGTATCCAACCCAGGCATATCTTCATAAGACCAGACAAAGATCTCAACATAGTCATGCAGCATCTGAATCAACCGTTGTTTCACACTAAGCTCCAGATTTGCATCGATCTTAACTTCCTTCTTATCTATCTCTTTACCCAGATTTACTGATTCCACTGGCTCTTCGTGCGGCTGAATAACCCTCTCTTCCTGAAGTAACAGTCTTGCAAGTTCACCAGGCACTTCGCAATCATCTTCACCTTCGTCTTCGGCTAAGTTGATAGGATTTTCTAAGTCATAACTGGCAGTAGCAGAGTCATTATCAGTGAGATCCAGAGTGGATGTAGACCTGTATATGTGAGTGTGTGTAAAATAGCTGTTTTGCAATATATAATAAAAGAAAACAAGGAGCGCAAAATTTGAAATGCAAGAACGTCCAATGCTTTTATTAATGATATATGAAAATGACACACACAAAGCCCTCACAAATGAAGCCACGGTGCCCCGGGTAAGACATTGGGCCATAAAGTCTAAAACATTGTCTGTTACAAATTCAAAATAAAAAGTCTCATTACTTGGTGATAACATAAATGGGGATGAAGTCCTTTGTTGTCCAGTTGCTTGGTCCACCGTCGGTCGTAGGGTAGATCCAACTGTCGAACTCAGACTCTTCAACATCGTCTTCAATGGCATTCACCCCCGAGTTGCTGATGAACACGGGAGGTCTTCCGATCTGTGCATTCCGAACAGCCCTTTGAGCTTCTGCAGTGAAACCCAAACCAAACTTGTTAGTCTTCTGTGTAAAATCAGGGAGTCGGCCCCAATTTGCATACCCACCTTTCTCAACAACAGCCCGGGCATCCTTGAGGGAAGCCATCTTCATAGGAGAATCTTCAACAACAGTCTCAGCTGACGCCAGCATTTGGGGAACCTCTTCGAAATGATGAAATGGGGTTTCAATGAACTCCCCATCCATCTATACGTATTGGAAAGAGTTGAGGTGGCTCACCATGTACTCTTCCTCCCCTTGTACTGTCACAATCTTCCCTTTTACTGGGTACTTCAGCTTCTGGTGGAGCGTTGAGGTTACGGCCCCAGCTTTGTGGATCCATGGACGACCCAGCAAACAGGAATAAGATGGCCGAATGTCCATAATATAGAATGTAGAATTGAAAACCTGAGAGCCAACCTTAATCGGGATATCAAATTCTCCGTGCACCATCCTCTTAGACCCATCAAAGGCCCTGACGACAATGTTGCTTGGTTTTAACTCCAACCCTTCACAGTCCACCCGGTCTAGAGATTTCTTAGGCAAGACGTTCAATGAGGAACCAATATCCACTAATACATGAGCAAGAGTAGTGCCCCTGCATTCAATGGAGACATGCAGGGAATCATTGTGATTCTTCCCTTTAGCAGTCAAGTCGGCGTCAGAGAAACCCAACCCATTCTCAGCAGTCAAATTGGCCACACAATCTGTAAACTGATCAGTTGATGTCTCTTGTGGTACGTGGGCAGTCTTCAAGAAGGTAATCAGAGCTTTGGCATGGGCTTCTAAGCATAACAATAGTGACAACATAGAGATCTTGGACGGGGCTTTCCCCAGCTGTTCAACTACATTGTAGTCACTCTTTTTGATTATCTTCAGAATCTCTTACATCTCTTGTTTAGAAGCTTCAATAGTAATCGTCTTTGGTGCCTCCGTCTGGGCAGGCTCACTGGTGATCCCTTTGCCCTGAGTGTCAGATGACTCGGCAACAGGGGTAAGAATGGGAATTTGAACGGGAATAGTAGCAGGTACACTGGCAGGTGTAATAACAACAGGTTTTTGGGTAGTTGGTGGAGAGATATCAGGTGAGAAAAGTCTTCCACTGCGGGTGACTTTAGCAGGTACAACAATATTGCTGATGTTAGTATCAACATCCAAATCTTGTTTAACTCCATGAAAATAAACATCATCCCCGTAGTGCCAAGGGACAGCTTTATCAGAGGTATAGGGGATGGGCCCCGAAACAGTGATGATCACAGGTGTGATCCTTGGAACAGATGTAATTCTAACAGGCTTCCTCGAGGGAGCCTTGGAAGAATTGTCGAAAATGGTGATAATGGCAACTTCTTCAGTATGAACTAGAGGAACAACAGTCTTCTCAAACAAAATTTCTTTACTATCCATCAGGCGTTGGACGCCTGATTTCAAAAGATGGCAACCGGTAGGTAGAACAGAACACATACGACAATCTTCGTCACAACCCGGAAATAAACCGGCTAGCAAAAGGTTCTTATTCACAGTCATCAAAGGGGTAACAATGTCATTCACAGAAACCACAAACGAGTCTTCATCTATAGCATTCACTCCATGCTTGGGCATAGGAGCAGTCACAACATTAGGTCTTTCGGGCGCCTCAAACTCAATCTCCTTAGCATCAATTAAGTCTTGTATCTTATTATTCAAAGTCCAACAATCATCTGTATTATGCCCCGGGCTATCAGAGTGATAAGCACAACGGGCATTAGGGTTATACTTCGGTGATGTTGTATTTGGATTCTTCGGGGCTTCCCTTGGAATCACCAGATTGGTCTTCAGCAACTGTGGCAGAATCTGAGATAAGGTCATGTTGAGACAGGTGAATTGCCTTCGAGGTCTCTCTTCCTTTTGTTGATTATTGTACTGAGGAGTACCAGCAGGTTTTGAAATAACCACCGCATTAACAACTTGGCGGCGTTCAGGTCTACTCTGGCTTTTCGAACTGTAGACAACACTGGACTCTTTCTTAAAAGGCTTCTTCTTGGTGCTCGATGAAGCACCCTTCTGTATCTTACCAGCCTTAATACCAGCCTCAATCCTTTCACCGGTCATAATAAGCTCTGTAAACCCAGATGAAGAACTTCCAATCAGGTGGTTGAAAAATGGACCAGACAAGGTCCCCAGAAACATACCCACAAGTTCCCGATCAGCCAAGGGTGGTTATACTCTTCCGACGAGGTCCCTCCACTTCTGAGCATAATATTTGAAACCTTCAACCGTTCCCATTGACATACCCTGGAGTTGGGTACGCGTGGGAGCAAGGTCGGAATTGTACTGATATTGCCTGTAGAAAGCAGTAGCTAAATCTTCCCAACTTCGGATACTGGCTCCGTCCAACTGGTAGAACCACTCAAACTGGGTCCCTAAGAGACTGTCTTGAAAGAAATGGATCCATAGGTTCTTATCAATGGTGTACGGCTGAATCTTCCTCACATATGATCGGAGGTGCAGCTTTGGACAAGTAACCCCGTCATACTTAGCAAAGGCTGGTGCCTTGAATTTGTGGGGAATCACCACTCCAGATGATAGACCTAGATCACCAAAGTCCAGACTAGGCACTTTCTGAACTTCCATAGCACTCAACCGGTCTTCCAGTTGTTTGTATCTATCCTCGGTAGGAGGATACTGGTCTTCATCAAAGTCTGTCTCGTTGTTGGAGACCACAGGGCTAGGAGCCCTCCTTTCTTCCTGACTATCTTTCCCTCCAGATGAGGTGGTCAAATCAACTTCATTTTGAAGCCTGTTTCCAAAACCGTGACCTATGTTAAACAAGATTGTCTTCTTCTTCTTCTTCTTCTTCTTCTCTTTCAGAATCAGGGTCTTCAGATCTTGCTGACCCTTAGCTAGATTCATGAATAACTCTTGGAATTGGGCATTCTGGGCCTGAAGGGCCTTGATGGCTTGCTCAGTTGATGGGTCAGCAAACATGATGAGTGCTGAAATAAACAGCGAAGAAGATAAGAGACCTGTAATGGGTACCTGTTATGAAGTGCATGGGATGAAATTCGTATGACATGATTTCAAAGACAATCAGGAGATTCAAATTCATAAACAAGAAGGAAACACACTTTATTAGATAAACTTTGAAATTCAAATTGTTCAACAAATTGCCCTTAAGGCGTTACAAGAATGGAAATACTGAAAAGTAAATAAAACTGGAAAGGAAATAATCAATGGTCAATCAGTGCTCCCATGGTCTCTTCTTGTCGGTACGGACAGTCATTGAGAATCCCCTCGTTCTCCAGCTGCCTAGTCATCTTCTGGATCTTCTGCTCTTGCTCGTTAAACTTCTCTCGGTAAGCATCTCGTTCTTCTCTCAGCTGCATCCAAGACCTTTTCAGTGCCCCAATGTCAGTGGGCATGTAAGGATGGAGGATGGTAGGAAGAACCCCTCTTCATTAGCTACTTCAACAATGACAGGCCGGACGGCTTCATAGGGCATACCCAGCTTTTGGGCACAGATACGGACCCATCTGAGATATGGCTCCATCAGGAGAGAAGTCTTTGGTCCCAGCTTATGTGGATCAGATCTGTGAACTCTATCCCAAGCCCTTATGAATCTGCGGCGTTGCTCGTCACTATCCCCTTGAAAATCAAAGATGATACTAGGCATTAACAGCTCATGAGGTCCTTCTCTTCTGGCACGCCCAAACTGAAGTAAGGCCGAGCACGGGTTATAAGAAATTCCTCCATTGGTTCCTATCAGTGGGACATTTGGGTACTCCCCACAACGATCAATGACAGCCACCTCGTCCATACCCTTGAGAGTCCAGATGATGTCATTATGAGAGAGAGACATAACCCTATAAGCCCAGCCCATGCCTTCTTTGTTCTTCAGCACTGATTTGGGGAGGTGCGAAATAAACCACCTCGCCAATAAAGGAGCACATCACATCAAGGTTCCCCGCTTTCGGGCGGTACGAGCATAAAGCTGATGAAGGATGTCACCCAAGAGAGTGGGTACAGGATTACGAGAGATGAAGATTTTCACCGCATTCATATCAACAAAGGAGTCATAATTCGGAAACAATACCAAGCCATATACCAGAAGATCCAGAATATCCTCAAATACCTTGAAGTCTAGACTATCCCAGAAGTAATTAGCTTTACCAACCAAAAACTTAGTCAGAAAGCCCTTTGCTCCACTTCTAGTCTCCCAATTAGCCATTACCTCATCTTTGGTCATATGAAGGGCTGCAACAATCTCTTCGTGCCTAAGAATCTTCTCCCAACCAGTAAACGGGGTCTGATCCAGAATAGAGATACTGAGTAGCTCAGAGAATTCTTTTAGGGTGGGGACCAACTGGTAGTTCTGGAAAGTAAAGCAATGGTATAGCGGATCCTAGAACTGGACTAGGACACTCATCATCTGCTCGTCCAATTTGGAGGTGACCAAACTGAGAAGATAACCATGTCTTCTGAGGAAGGAAGTAGTATCAGGCATCTTTGCAATCAAATCTTTAAGCACAATGAGAACTTGGACAAAGTTGATCCGGATGGTATTCCTACGCATGGGCATCATGATGACCTACAAAACAGAACAAAGATGAATCCCTCCTGTCTTTGAAATAGGTTAGTCCAATGCAAGATGTATGCAATGTTTATGATGTCATGATGTCATGATAGATAACACACCACAAGTATCCACAAATAGCAAACATGGTAAAGGCACACAAGTCACACAGAGAGCCCTTAGATTTCAGGCTGGCAAGGAGCTTAGGTACTACCCTCTTTCAGTTCAGTTGGTTTAAACCTATCCTAAAAATAGTAACCGAGTTCTAGAGGATCTCAATATCACTGACTAGCCTCAATTGGTCATAATTCTAGTTTAGCAACCTTTTCTTGCAGCCGGAATCATCGCGAGAGTTTAGTCTCAATGAGTGTAGCATACTGCTACTGTTCTATGGTCAAGTTGGTCAATTTAAAGGTTCTAAGGTCAGTTAGTGCTTAATGACCCCTTAGATGACCCATATTCTCCTCGTTCCAACACAAGGGATATTGGTACAATCTAAAGTGTCACACCAACGTAGCTACTGCTTCAACCGTATCGGCCTACGCCGTACAGTTCCCTCACAGTTTATTGCTACTTACCTAAAGGGTATCCCACAAATCCGGGTTAGGATCTATAGTAACTCCGATACAAGCCCACAAATATAAAGCATACAAAGCGAACAATTGAAAACACAATGATCTAATCCTAAGGTACACCCTACTTATAAGATGTCCCCAGCAGAGTCGCCAGTTCTGTGATACGGTGGAAGAGAACTGACTGTTTTGGAATGCTGGTTCGCGTTTTGCGTTTGTTTTTGCAAAATGTCGCGGTAAGCAAGAGTCGACACCGTCTTTTTTTTATCCAACAAGGAAAGGAAAAAAGAACATAAAAATTCCTTTTTCGAGATGTTTCTCGGGTCTGGGGGGTAGATTATAGAAAGGGAAGGTGTTAGCACCCTTTTTATCTGTGGTTATCCACGGGCTCTTAGGTACTTGCTCAAAGTGTTTTCAAAATTTGCTTTTCTTCGTGTTTGTGGGTTTGAAAGAAGTTTTTGTTTGAAAGGTGTAAGTGCGAAAAGTTTTGTTTTGTTTTGTTTTGAGAGAGCAAGTACTTAAGAACCATCTACCTACTCGAAAAAGGAATCAATCTGTACTAATGTCCTTTAGACAATGCTATCCCACTATTGATGAGTAGGTAGCATCGTCGTTGGAGTTTAAGGATCAATTCGATTAAGGGACGTGTGGTCACTAAAGCAATGTTAGGACGCCTTAGCGGTAACCCTAATGTCTTAGATCATTTTTCCGAGGCAACCGTTTCGAGGCAACTATGATCTTTGGACAAGAGGGCGACCTCTAAAACTTTCTATACTCAATGACCACGTTACGAAGGCAACCAAGTGAGGTGTACCCTAAGAGTGCGCATATGCGAGTGTGTTATTTCGGTTAATTTTATCTTTGTACATGTCAATAGTTATCTATGTTGATTTTAGGTTTAAACATTTGATCTTGTCATGCATTCCCTATTACCAAACATCTAACAGTTTATAAGTTGCGGAAATTAAATAGCGGAAATTAAATCAAACTATTACAAGGCGTCGGGTATTTACATCGCCAAAAGCAACCTTTGAATTTAAAATGCGGAAAATAAATAAAGTGATAAAAAATAGTAAAGGTCCTACTAAACTATTACATTCCGGGAAACAATTACATCAATATGGTAAAATGGATCGCGTGCAGAAAATTAAATCGAATGCGAGTTTTTTTTATAGGGTTTTGACCCTTTTGAAAGAAAGTGATTTTTTTGGTTATTTTTGGATTAAAAGAAATTAAAATAAGTTAAAAATTAAATTAATAAACTAATTAATTAATTAAAATATTTCTTTGGATTTTTTATATTTAAAGAAATAAAATAAATTTGATCGAAGTTGGTAAAACCTAATTATCTAAATTAATTTTAATTATTGTGAAAGATATTAAAGTTATTTCCTAATTAAACTAAATAAATTAAATTTATTTATTTAACAAAAATAAAAATGCTGGAAATTAATTTTAATAAATAAAATATATTTTTTTGGTTTTTGATTTTATGAGGAAAAAGATTAATTGGTTAGTGATTAAATAATAAAAATAATAATACAAAATAATTAAATAAAAGAAATAGGAAATAGAAATAGAAATACTCATGAGGTTCTGGGCCCAAAAGGAGGTGAGAATTGCAATTTTCAAGGCCCAATAGTGCAAGCCTGCACTGACTTTTTTGATCCAGTGGGCGTCCATTGACTCATCCCTATGGTGGATATTCAACCTGGGTCATCAGATTTGGCCTGGGGGCCATCTGGCGCTTTGAGATTTGAGGTCCATGGTACATCACATGCTTGAGTTTGTACTGGAATTCCTGAAAGAAAATAATAACAAAGATATTAGGGACCTGGGATTCGAACCCAGGTCCTGTGAGTCATTGGCCAACGTCTCTTCCACTCAGCCAGCATATTTTGCTTGTATATCTATTGGACAAGAATTATAAATATGGAAAAACAAATAATATGCCAGCAATATAAAAAAAACGATCCAGATTTGAATCAGCGAATGGGAGGGGGACGCGTCATCGTCTTCCTCGTTCACCTGGTTATTTTACCTGCGGATTTACATCCGTAGATGAATGCGCATGGTCATCCTAAAACCTATCCTTGGCCATGAAAATCAATTCTAAGACCATAGTCATGATCGTCTAGGCCTCCTGAGCATGTCTATGTCCGTTAATGGTCCCAATTTTTCCTGGAAAAAAACGCCCAAAAACGAAGACTAAGAACCCTAGATTCGGGTATGGCACTACAGGTCATATAAACATAATTAAATAATGCAAACAACTTCTAAATGGAACGATAAGCATGAATATGTAAAGATTTTTCCAAAAAGTGCAAGAATATGAGGATACGATTTCAACTGAAAAGTGATTTTTTGAGACACTTACAGCGCTTTAGAACGTGTATGGGGATTGGTTTTGAGTTGGCTTCGCTTTAGTGGTGGCCCAGCAATAGATTCACGTTGAGTTTTGGCCTGGAAAACACCTCTATGCTCGATTTCAGTTTCAAGCTTTTCCACCTTTTTTCAAGTTTTGATTTTTGTGATTCTGCAACATCCAACCTCTAATTTATGTGCCTTTAGCCTCTATATGTAATGAGCAATGTATTAGGTTAACATTTGTAGACTCAATCTTTGTAAATCAATGTTTGGAGATATGATTTGATTCTCCATTGAAAAGCTTCCAAATTGGTCCAAAATCCAATATTTTTGTACATGAAAAGCTTGATACGGATTTGATTCAATTGATGATGAGGATTAGGTCCTGAAATAGGCAAAAGGAAATCAAATAATCAATGTTTGGATTTTATATGATTTAAATTGATTTAAAATGCAATAATTCATTAAAAAATCAAATTAAATAATAAAATTGATAAATGGTAATGAGGCTGAAGCTAGGACACGTGTGGTGTGTGAAAAGATCAAATCAAGTGGAAAAGAATGGGCCCATTTGACAAAATCTGAAGTTTTGGGGATAGTTGACTTTTGGCAATTTTGCACAAATGTCCAACTTCAACAATGCATAACTTCTTCAATTTTGCACCTTTGGAAGTGTTCTTGGACTTTTTAGAAAGCTTGAGATGTACTCTAACCAAACCTTTTTATCTCATATCATTTTGATATTCCATTCTCAAGTTATAAGTTTTGGAAAAAAAGGTGTTTTTGTTGACTTTCAAAAATGACCTATAATGTCCAATTTCGTAACTTTTTGTGAGTGCATTTATTGATCTTGGGGTGTGAAGATGGATTGTAGAAAATTGAATCCTCTTCAAAATGAGCTTTGTATGGGTCATTTCTAATAAAGTATGAGAAAGTTATGCTTGGTCAAAGTTGAGTTGACTTTTCCTACAAAACCCTAATTTAGCAACTTTTGAGTCTTGATGAATCATGATCAACCCTTGATAAAATTATGAAATATCGTTCAAAATGAGAATGTTGACAAAAAATCTTGAAGTTTGACTATTTATAGGCCACAGTTGACTTTTGCCCTAGCACAGTCGATTTTTGGACCTCTTGAGCAATTGACTGACCAAACTTCCTCTGCAAGGCTTGAAATTTGACATGGATGAACTTGAGAACATATTAGGACATTGGGGAGCACTTGAGGTCATTTGGATGCAAGGACCTTGATGCAACACAAAACCCTAATTTGAGATTGACTGCCTTAGGAGATAGCTTGACTGTCCAACTCTTGAGCAATCTTGATCCACTTGGAGATTATTCTTGACATGTCTTGAGAAATATGAGAGGGAAAATTTTGGGGTACAACATGTTGGATCACCTTACGGACAACCTTTGGCTTCAACTGACAAACTCAACGGTTCTGATCAATTCAATCAGCTTCAGATAAGGTGACAAATAGATAAAATGCTCAGAGATACGAAGGCTATAGCAGAATGGGAACCCCATGGGATTATTTCACATAGCTATCTTTTCTTTGTATCAAATTTTCATTTTTTACAATGGCATTCTCTTACTAGAATGTTTGTCTCATTGTACAAAAATACTTACTCAAAGGCAATACAAAAATATCCCTTTGAAAGTGCCAAACTATCTGTTTTTCTTTACTCTTGTGTTTTGTTTATGAAAACGTCCATTGATTTATTTTTGAACATATGCATTTGAACGTAACTACCATTCACAAATGAACAAAATATAAAGACAATCACTAATGGCTTTAAGAAATAGGGAAATCTCTCTAAGCTATTTCCATAAAATCCCCCGCAGTATGCAGTTTAATCCCAAGCGGAACAAAACTTCCAGTTATCACTCCCCGGTAGAAGTCGCCAAATTTCTCAGGATTTCCCAATAGGATTATACAAGCAGCACACAACATTTCCCTTACAACAAAGTTTATTTCTCTAAGTGGAAATTCATCAACACTTCAAAACATGAAGACTTGCACTCCGTATCCTCAGCAGCAGTCAGGGATTTATTTTCCCTAATCCAACAAGCACTACAGCAGATTAGCTCACATACGCATACATCGCATCCATATATCATAAACATCGATAACACGAACGCATGTATCACAATCTCATTATACCATGCATTTCATACAACATGACATTGCATATTAGCTAAGATTTTACCCTTTTCAGGATAAGGTTAATCAACAGCTACCATTAACAATGTCAAAGGATTTTCAGATACAGTTCAGATACGCTCCAGACACGGATGCCATCCTGATACTCATTCAGATTCAGCTCTCAGATACAGTTCAGATATGATCCAGATACGGATGCCATCCTGATACTCATTCAGATTCAACTTTCAGATACAGTTCAGATACGCTCCAGATACGGATTCCATCCTGATACTCATTCAGATTCAACTTTCAAATACGCTCCAGATACGGATGCCATCCTGATACTCATTCAGATTCAACTTTCAGATACAATTCAGATATGCTCTAGACCAGGATGCCATCCTGATACTCATTCAGATTCAACTTTTAGATACAGTTCAGATACGCTCCAGATACCGATGCCATCCTGATACCCATTCAGATTTAGCTCTCAGATATAGTTCAGATAAGCTCCAAATACAGATGCAATCCTGATACTCATTCAGATTCAACTTTCATATACAGTTCTGATACACTCCAGATACGGATGCCATCTTGATACTCATTCAGATTCAACTTTCAGATACAGTTCAGATACGCTACAGACACATATGCCATCCTGATACTCATTCAGATTCGTCTCTCAGCAAACATTTTTGAATGGCAACTTTAAGCCCATTCCCTATACCATTAACCATCCCATCACCGAGTGTAAATTTTTGGGCACTTTAATGTCAAATCATCTTCCACCTTCGAGTCACGAATGGAAAAACTCGCCAATCTAACTCTTTAGGCTTAACAAGATTGAACAGGGGAAGATGTTGTAATCAAAATTGTTCCCTCTCATTTATCAAGAATTTTCTCACAAGATCTCCTTTGGCTCAAGACTGCACTAGGGTTGATCAGCTCAAGACACCTCCTTAAGCACTCATGACCAAAATTAGGGTTTGAGATTGCACAAGGATATTTGAACTTCCAATGCCCCATATGACTTTCATAGATCATTATGGACCCTCAATATTACTCATGTCAAGTTTCAAGCTTTGGATCACACTTTTGCTCAGTCAATTGAGCAGTTGACCTAAAAATCAGTTGTATTTGAGGAAAAGTCAACTGTGGCCAATTTACAGTAAAACTTCATAATTTTTAATCCGCATCAACATTTTAAACTTATATGTATCATTTGATCAAGTTTGGACCATAATTCCTCAAGAAATTTGATAAAATCTTCAAAAGGGCAAAATGGTCAAAATTAGGGTTTTGACTGGGAAAGGGCAATTTCTGATTTTTGACCTAGCAAATGATCAATTCGTTTAAGGCATGATATCAAGAGTCCAATTGAATAATTTTGATCTAATGACATGGCTCAAAACATTGCTCAAGTCCAATGGATTGACAGATGAATTTTCAGTCAACTGATCAAAAGTCAACTGTATACTAAAAAGTCAAACTTTGACTTTTTGGTCAAAATCAAATGTCAAAGATCACAATTCATCAAATCATGCCAAAATATGAAACTTATTCATCAAGAAATCAAAAATTCAAGATTTCATTTTGAAAAGATAAAATTTCTAAACTTCGAAATTTTTCTAAGTGTTGAAAATTTCTTATTTTTTCACAACTTTGAGCAAAATTTTCACCATGATACAAGATGATTCAAAAGAAACTTTCAATAGGAAAGTTGTAGATCTCCATGAAATCTACAACATTGATTTACACAACTCCTTCCAAAAGTGCTTGGATCTCAAGTTATAATTTTAAGAACACATGGTCATGAAACAAAACACTTAGTGAAATTTTGCCCTAATTTGGTCAGGATTTTGATCTAACTTCATGGCACTTTTTCATATAGTTCCAAGGGGAATTTTCAAAAGTGATTCAAAGAGGGGTTGTAGAGAACATTACAAGCTTTCCAAAATGTCCAAGAACTCATTGAGATCATTTTTGAGTAGGGAGAATCGAAGAGATAAAGTTAGGGTTTTCACACATACAAGTGATTTTGTGATGAACAGAATTCAAATTTCAAACCTATGCTGCATAATCTCTACCTTACAGGGCTCAAACTTGTTAGGCACTCCATAATTAATTGCTTGCACAGCTGTTAGAGGTCTCAATTCAAGCATTCAATGCAAGGCCATGCTTTATATCCATTTTGGGAAGAAAGTGCACAATGCCATTTTGATAAAGTAGCTTTTTGCATAAAACTTGTTCTTGAGCCTTGAACTTGTTCTCTTCTGATCATACATGTCTTATAACTCAAGATAAGTTGATCTCAACACTTACAATCACCCAGCCCATGCTTGTACTACGCATTGAAACTTGTTTTCCCACTTTTCTTCAAAATCAAGTAACATAGCAATTAGCCTATAACTTGTACTTCTGACTCTCTCAAGCACTAAGACCTTTTGCTTATACATACACAAGTTATTTTACACAAATCCCGCGCACGCTTAAGCCCTGAAAACACCAAGAATACAAATTTGCATCTCACACTTCCATTGTTGCAGATTCTGGCCAAAAATCCCAAAACCAAAAAATACTCATGCGTTTCTTGGATTCTTGCTTCCAAAAGCTTCTAAACATAATTTAGAAGTCATACCTTCCCCTGTTACAGTTCTGTAACACCATCTTCCTCCATTTCCAAGTTAAAAAACAGAGCACTGTAAGTGGACTTCTCCAGATCATTTCAACCACTCTCCAACCAAGCTAATCATTGCATTAGCTTCCTGGGACCTCAGTTGAGCTATACTGATCATCACAACACCTTGAGGAGTGCTCATTTGCAGAACACGATTTCCAGTTTTGAGCTAAGTTATATCAACTTTGAACTTTTCATACAAGCATCATTAATGGTTTATTTGTGAATGAAAAATGTAGATATTATTTCCCTAAAGCTAACCATGTCCATAGTTTTCATTTATATTGCTTGAGCTTAGAGAATTTTAAGATTGAAGTTTCTGAAATTTTTAGGGTTCAGATTAGGGCCATTAAAATTCATGTTTGTCTTTGATTTATAATTTTATTGCTTTGCATTTCTGAAATCGTGAGGAAATTTTCCACAAGTTTCTTGTTTACATTTTTCATTTTGGTTGAGAATTGAAAAATATACAAAGGTTCAGGCTGGGCGTGAGGTTGAAGATGAAGTTGTCTTCAGGAATGGGTTTACCATATATATTTATTGTTTGATATTAATAAACAAATGTATAGCCACCCCAGTGGCAGAAGCGCGCGCCTGTGACTATAGGGACCTGGGTTCGAGCCCCAGTGGTACCCTTTTACTTATTTTCTCTCTTTTTCTTCTTCCTATTTTTATCATATGTTTGCAGCGCTGGGCCTCATCCCCTTGGGTCTTATATTTTTTACTTCTGACCCCTCTTGCTGGCTATTCACACCCCTAGCCCATTTTATTTTATTTTTCTCAAATTTTTATTTATTTGTTTTCTTAAATATTTTATCTAATACTAAAAAATCAGAAAAAAAATATAAAAAAACGTTAGATTTATATTTTGATATAGTTTATTTATTTTTTACACAAAAAATTATTTTATTTAATCCTACTTTATTTATTTTACTAATTGATTTGTAAATTTAATTAGAAACTAGGTTTTTTTAGTTATTTTCTTTTACACAATTAAAATATATTATTTTAATATATGAAAAGATCAAAAATATTTTATAATACTATAAATTATTTTTTAAAGACAAAAATACCAAAAATATTCTTCCTATAAACTTAATTTCTTTTTTAATCAATTAATATATTAGGGTTTTATTTAAATTCTTTCCCTAGTAAATTTAGGTCTACTTTTCACTAATTTAATTAATTATTTTTCTTTTAGTTAATTAGGTTAAAACAAAACCCCTTTTTCCTAAAAAATCCAAATAAAAGTCCATTTTCTTTCCATTTTACATTCTTGTATATTTATTCATTTTTGTACATTATTTATATAAATTCAATATGGTGGTAATAGATAATAGGTTTATTTTCTAGCAATCCCCATTTGTAATTTGTACTCCCCCTCCCACAAGTATTGTAATAGTGTAGTAATTTTAAATTCCGCAATTTATCGCTTTATATACAAACGCTACTAATTACGGTTTGTATGGAAAGACTAAAACCAATCAATTAGAAAACCCTAATCAAAGACAAAACCAAGCATGAAAAGCAGTACACTTGCACACAAGCACCCTTAGGGTAAAATCCACTTGGTTGCCTTACCAAAATGGCCATATTACGCATGTGAGGTATCATAGCAAAAACAAGTAAAATATAAGATCATAGTCCCTCGATGACGCTATCTAGGTTGCCTTTCAAATGATCTTAGTCCATAAAAAAGAATGCTAAGATACCTTGCAACATTGCTAATCTTGGTTATACGATGACCCACGCCCGTCCCGTTTACATCCAAAGATAGGGTTACTTACCAAATCAATGGTAAGATAACAATCTCAAAGGAAAGAGGAAATGAACATGAAATACTTTTGAGTAGGTAGAATGCCCCTAGTTACTTGCTCACTTTCAAAATAAAACATCCTTGCTATTTTCAAAACAAACACCTACAATTTCAAAACATCTTACAAACTTGAAAACATTTTCAAAAGACCAACATCTTTGTATACATTCTTACGAACGACAATCATTACAAAGTTTTCCTAAACAATGGCCTCTTTACAAAATACTTTCAAAAAACCATACAAAGCACAATTTCAAACAAAAATAATTGATCTAGCAAGTAACTAAGAGCCCATGGAAAACCATGGATGAAAAGGATGCTAATACCTTTCCTTTTCATAATCTACCCCCGAACTCAAGAAATAATCTCAAAGGTCTTTCCTGTGCTTTTTCACCTTTCCTTTTGGATAAAAGAAAATTCGGTGGCGACTCTTGCTAATCGCAACATTTGCGATTGTGATCGGTGGATCTGGAACTGACTGTTTAACGCTGGTTTGCGAAATGTCGCAGAAGCAAGAGCCGCCACCGTCTTTTATTTTCTCCAAATGGAAAGGACAAAAGCACAGAAAAATTCCTTATAGAGATTGCTCTCGGTTCGGGAGGTAGATTATAGAAAGGGAAGGTGTTAGCACCCTTTCTATCCATGGTTATCCATGGGCTCTTCGATACTTGCTCATTGTGTTTTCAAAAATGGTTTATTTGCTTTTCAATTGTGGGTTTTAAAAAGTTTTCTTTGAAAATTCCAGTCCGACTCTTGTATCAGTCCTCAAGAGTGTTTGAAAAATTGCTTTCGAAAGCTTTTTGAAAAGGTGTCGGTGTGAAAAGTATTTTGATTTGTCTTTGAAATTAGAGCAAGTACCTAGAATCGTCTACCTACCCTAAGGAATTCGTCTGTGTAAATGTCCTTTAAAGTAGTGCCATCCCACCATTGAGAGGTAGGTAGCACCACTACTGGAGTTGTTCGGGTCAATTCGAGGTTCGGGACATGGTGATCACCAGAGCAATGGGAAGATACCTTAGAAGCTACCCTCATGCCAGGTTCCCGGATCATGAGGACTTACTAAGACATCCTCTACTCGACGATCACCTTTCGAGGCAAGGCAACAGTGAGGCGTACCCTAGGGGTGGTGTGTGATTCGTGTGTCAGATTCGTTTATTTTTGTCTTGTCATGTTATAGTGATCTACGCTTTTGTTTTTATTTTTGTCATTCATTCTTGCATGCCATTATTAACAATTAAAAAAGTGCGAGAAATGTAAAGTTCTAAACTATTACAAAGGCGCGGGTCCACATCGCCAAAATTTAATCCAGGACCCGATTTGACAAAAAGTAAATAAATAAAGTAAAGTGCGAGAAATCAAGTTTACACGGCTTTGGGATAATTACATAAATATTATACGAAAAGAAAATAAATGCGCGAATTGGAATTAAGATCGAAAGCGAGGGCGTTGAACCCTTTTTTAATTAAATTATTATTAACAAATTAATTAAAATTAAAATGAAAGGAAATTATTTTTGGAGTTTTTTGTATTTATGATTTTTTATGTGAATTAAATGAAATTAAAATATTAATTAACCCTAATTCTAGTTTCTTTTTTTTATTTATTAAGAAAACATATTAAAATTAAACCTGAAATTAATCTAATTATTTACATGCAATTTGATCATAAAAATAATATTTAATAATTAATTATTGTGAAAGAAAAGAAAAAAGGATAAAAATACTTAAAAACCCTAATTCTACAAATTTTAAGTTAATTAAGAAAAATATTTGCATTAAACCTAATTTAACAAGCTAAAATTAATTAATGATATTTATTTACAAAATATTAAAATGTAATATATTTTTAATTTTGTCTTTTTCTGATTTTTATATTGTTGTTATATTTTTATGAAAATAATTAAATTAGAGAAATTAATTAAAAAAGAGAAATAATTGAATCAAATAAAAATGAAAAAACATAAAAGAAATTGCAAACCTTGGGGGGTCTGTCCCCAAATTGGGAGATAGAGTCCAGTATTTCAGGCCCATTAAGCCTTTGGCCTTGTTGACTCTGACGCTAGCATGTGGCATCTTTGACTTGTGTCCATGATGATCTTCAAACCATGCCCCTTGGATTGGTCTTAGCATGTGCGTGGCGAGCTGGATGGTAAGTTGCATGGTGGACTCCTTGTGTTGAAACTGCATAGGATGACAATTAGAGGAAAAATATAAGGAAAGGGAGGGGGACCTGGGATCGAACCTAGGTCCTGTTGATTACCAAGTTCCTTCTCCACCACTATGCCATTCACGCGCCTTTGAATATATAATAACTAATAATTAATATAAGAGAAAACCATGGTTAGTGGGAAAGTTAGCGCGAAATTTCAAATAACCCAATCATTGCTGGACACTTCATCATATTCTTCGTTTTGCCTTTTTCCCTGAAAATAAAAGAAGGTTAGCGGGGGTTTTGAACCCCCCTAGAACATGCAATTTTTAATAATAACGACTAGGCCATATGCCCATATAAATTAGGCGCGATGGGTGTTTTGTTTTCGTCCAAACACGCTGATTTCGACCATGGCCTTAAAGTTCTCTAATTTTACAGTATTAAGGAATGCCCAATTTGAAAGCTTGGTAACCCTAGCCTGTATCAATGGTGAAATCGCATATGGTGTATGAAAACTTAATTGAACAACATAGTTAGCTTCAGAATGATGAGAGCAACACAAAACAAGTGTTAGAATTCAAAAAAATGCCATGAATGATAAGATACGATTTATGCAAAAAAGTGAAAAAGCTTGAGTTCTATTCACCAATTCTGGGCGTTAGGGACGTGGAAAGCGATTCAAAAACGTTTCTTGATGTCTCAGGAAGGTGATGAGATAACTATTTTTGCTTGAATCGCCTTAGAACTTAGTTTTCAGTATTGGAGTTTTCTTGAAAAAAATTCAAGTTTGCTTAGGGATTTCTGCGCAGCTTTTGTGGTCTCCTGGAATAGGGTTAGCTTTGCACTTATGTATGGAATGATTAGGGTTGAGAATTTGATCAAAAAATCCATGAATTGATGAAGAGATATTTGATTTTTTATGGCATAAGTTTTCAAATCTTTTTCATGCAAATTTGGTTCCAATCATGGCCAATTAACAAGATTCTTTCCAAATCTGATTATACACAAAATCTTGAGACTATTTCATGCACAAAAAGATTTAGAAAGTTAGGCTTAGTATTTTCCACATATTTATTTTAATTAAATGAATTATTAATAATTAAAAATCCAAATAAATAAATAAAAATGATAAAAAACTTCCCTTTGGACCAAATGGTCGTGCACATGCCTTGGATGATGAATTGTGGAAGAAAAAGAGGCCCATTAGCATTTTTAAGACATTTGAAGCAATGTTGACTTTTCAAAATATCCAAAAATTTCCCAACTTCCACAAGGCATAACTTGCTCAATTTTTAAGCTTTGCTCATGTTCTTGGACATTTTAGAAAGGGCTTTGAGTCCTCTAACCAATGCCTTTGGCCCCATGTCATTTTGATTTACCAATCTCAAGTTATGGCCTTTGACTTAAAGTCCCTTTTTGTTGACTTTTGAAAATGACCTATAATGTTGAAATTGATAACTTTTTGTGAGAGCATTTCTTGGACTTGAAGTATGAAAAGGAGTTGCAGGAAATGTCTTTCTCTTCAAAATTAGCTTTGGATGGAATTTTTCTGATAATCCATCTGGAAGTTATGCCTTGGTCAAGTTACAGTTGACTTTTTCAACTGTCCAAATATGGAAACTTTTGTATCTTGAGACTTTTTGAGCCAAGATTTGAGAATCATGATCAAGCATTGATCAAATGATGTTTGTGGCTTCAAAATGAGATGTTGACCAAAAATTTGAACTTTTGACTGTCAAATGACCATTTTGCCCCTACAGTTGACTGTAGTGCAATTAAGGTTTTTGACTGTGCAATTTTGTGCTGTAAGTCTTGAAACTTGGAATGAGGATGCTTGACCATATTTATAGGCATGTGGGACTTGATTGGACCCTTGGAAACTTCATTTTCTTTGTCAGAATCAAAACCCTAGTTTTGTCTGTTAGGAAGCCCTTGAACTGTGCAACCCTTGGGGAATTCTTTGAAGCTTTGACTTGGCAAATTTTGAAGAATATGGGAGGGAAAATTTTGGGGTACAACAGTTTCCCCTGTTCAATCTTCTTAGACCTGAGGATGCAGATTGGTTGACGTGCCTTTCGTAATCCGAAGGTGGAAGATGATTGAACACTAGAGTGCCCAGAAATTTGCGCTCACATAGTAGTGTGATGATGGGGAGTGGGCTTATAGATGCCATTTGGAGATTGATGAATAGGATGATGGGCTTATAGATGCCATGCTAAGAGATGATGGAAGGTGGATGGGCTTATAGATGCCATCTGGATGTTGATCGCGTAAGAGATTCCTTAGCGAGAACTTGTGTACCTGCAAAAGAAAAGAATTACCTGGCCTGTTACAGGAACTGGTCTTCAAATTCTTTACATGGATGTATCCTGACTGGTTACAGAAGCTGGATCTGGAGCTTCAAACGGTGATGAATGAACTAGGGATGGTTACTACCTCAACAGGAACAGTGAGAGAACCTTGGACGACTTCAACCTCAACAATAATCATTGAGAGAATCTGGGGACGATTACTACCTCCGCAGTAACGGGGAGAGAACCACAGGCGACTACAACCTCAACAGTAATCATTGAGAGAATCTTGGATATCTTCTACTTCAACAGTAACGCTGAGCGAATCTGAGGATGATTACTACCTCCGCAGTATCGGGGAGAGAACCACAGGCGACTACAACCTCAACAGTAATCATTGAGAGAATCTTGGACGACTTCAACTTCAACAGTAACGCTGAGCGAATCTGGGGATGATTACTACCTCCGCAGTAACAGGGAGAGAACCACAGGCGACTACAACCTCAACAGTATCATTGAGAGAATCTTGGACGACTTCACTTCAACAGTAACGCTGAGCGAATCTGGGGATGATTACTACCTCCGCAGTATCGGGGAGAGAACCACAGGCGACTACAACCTCAACAGTAATCATTGAGAGAATCTTGGATAACTTCATCTTCAACAGTAACGCTGAGAGAATCTTGGGGCGATTACTACCTCCGCAGTAACGGGGAGAGAACCACAAGCGACTACAACCTCAACAGTAATCATTGAGAGAATCTTGGATAACTTCTGCTGAGTCTTTATCAGGAAAATCTGTTAGGGGTCGATTTAGCTGGACTAGAGAAGGCCTTAGACTAGATAAGAAACAGAAAATCTTAGGGTCGATTAACTGAACCGGTCTAGGTCTTGAAATGTCATCAACTGGATAAGAAACAGGGAGATCTTAGGGTCGATCTGACTGAACCAGAGAAGGCCTTTGACTGGATAAGAAACAGAGAAATCTTTGGAGTCGATTTAACTGAACCGGTCTAGGTCTTGAAATGTCTTCAACTGGATAAGAAACAGGGAGATCTTAGGGTCGATCTGATTGAACCAGAGAAGATCTTGAATATAGCTGAGAACTTAACTGGATCTTTCCTGAAAGGTAAAGGTCAGTCATATGCAATGCATGATATGGATCAAGCAATGATGTTCTCAATATAAATGAGATTTGTAAAATATGATGCGTATATGCATGCTATAATGTATGGAAATGTGATGTTTATGACTGTATGTTTTTCATCTAGGAAAGTAAATTCTTGACGGGTGCCGGGAAGTCGCTCCCGGGCTGATGTTGAAGAATAGATTTTTGCTTCCTCTGGGGATGAGAGTTGCAAGAATACCGGTAGGAGAAGGTGACTCCGTTGGGGAATAAACTTGGCGAATGGATAACTCTGCAGGGAGAAAAGTACTCTAACGATCATGCTGGGGAGCAATACTCTGTGGGGAGAGAGATACTTTGTTGAGTTGTTGATAATAACTTCGCTGGGGATACCATTGATATGTTGGAAGTGTTAATAGACTTCGCTGGGGATAAGAAGACTTCGTCGAGAACGATCTTTCCGTGGCTTTTGGCTGAGGATAACCCAGTTATATCCTGGTAGGGAAATAACTCTTTGAATAAAGCCGGGAGACGCGTTCGTGCTCTGCGAGGATAAGCCTCCAGAATCTACTGGGGATAAGCTTACTGTTCGGGGAGATGGATTCCAACTTTCCTGGGGAAACTGGATTGGACTCTCTTGGGGAAGTTTTGAATTGTATCGGGGGGAATGACTCCATTGAATGTTGGATATACCTCCGGGGAACAATCTTTAGGTCAAGACTGCCGGGGATGCTTGTTAAGAGTGCATATATACTGCTGGGGAATGTTGAGATCTTGCAGGAGGATACCCAACTTCTTTAAGTTTGATAATAACTTTGCTTGGGGAGAGTGCGCTGACTTGCTGGCTCACTCTCTGGGGAATTAGGATATCTGGTTAGGTTCTTCAGCTGAACTTACCTCGGTACCTTGGAGGACAGAACAATTAGATTGCTTGGACAACTCTTTATTGCCCCTGTTTCTAATGTTACCTGTAATTAATCCTTTGTTTCGTATGCCAATATTCATGAGTTAGCAAATTATTGTCAATGCATATATCACAATTTGAACCTTGGACGTTCTTCGCAAAACAAAACAGAAAAGAAAAAACAAATGGCAATTTTAACTGAAAAGTGTATTTTGTATTGATTTTTGAATTGCCTGTAAATAGGCGTTTATGTACAAGAGGCTGACGTCCTAGTAAGAGAACGCCGCCGAACAAACAGAGTTTACACAAATTTGTACAAGAGAAAATAAAATAGCTGTGTGAAATGAATGATCCCACTGGGTTTCAACTCTGCTATTGCCTTTATAACTCCGAGCGTCTCATCACTTGATGACCTTGGTTGAAAGTGAAGCTGACTGATCGATGCCGTCTGAACTTGATGTAGATACCGGATTCTGGATGCAAGGTGACCAATGAGACATAGTATTACGCTTTATCCCTAACTTTTGCCTGGACCGCCCTTTCGGGTTTTCAGTCCACCGGGATACCCATTTTTGCCAAAGCCGCCTTTTCAGGTTTTCGACTTGCCGGATGTACAGATTTTTTTACATTTCATCCCTTCATTTTGCCCGAACCCTTTTGGTTCGCCGGGAAGCCCTAATTTTTGCCTAGGCATGTCAGCCTAACGGGTCTTTTTCATGCGTAGTATCTTTTTACTATGTCTGCATTGGCAGGGTGAGGAAGGTCGTCACCATCCATGTTGGTTAAAATCATGGCTCCTCCGGAGAACACATGTTTAACCACAAATGGCCCTTCGTACGTAGGGGTCCATTTGCCCCTTGGATCACTCTGAGGAAGGATGATTCGCTTGATTACTAGATCCCCAACTTGATATTCCTGTGGTCTGACCTTTTTGTTAAATTCCCTGATCATCCGTTTCTGATACGTCTGACCATGACAGATAGCAGCAAGTCTCTTTTCATCAATGAGGTTTAACTGATCAAGTCGTGTCTGGATCCAATCATCTTCGTTCAGATTTGCATCCTTCATTATCCGGAGAGAGGGTATTTGCACTTCGATCGGTAAGACTGCCTCCATACCGTAGACCAAGGAGAAAGGAGTTGCCCCGGTTGACGTCCTGGCTGAAGTACGGTACCCATGTAGAGCGAACGGTAACATCTCGTGTTAATCTTTATAAGTCACTGTCATCTTCTGCACGATTTTCTTAATGTTTTTATTTGCTGCTTCTACAGCCTCATTCATCTTCGGTCTGTAAGGAGAAGAGTTGTGGTGCTGTATTTTGAACTGCTCGCAGAGCTCAGGGATCATCTTGTTATTGAGATTGGTACCGTTGTCTGTAATGATCCTTTCTGGGACGCCGTATCGACAGATCAGGTTGTGCCGAATGAACCGTGCCACAACAGTCTTGGTTACCGTAGCATAGGATGCTGCCTCAACCCACTTCGTGAAATAATCAATCGCTACCAGGATGCAGCGATGCCCATTAGACGTTGTAGGTTTAATCTCACCGATCATGTCTATGCCCCACATTGCAAACAGCCAAGGCGCAGTCAGAACATTCAGAGGAACTGGAGGAACATGCACCTTGTCTGCATATATCTGGCATTTATGGCATGTCCGAGAGTGTTGGTAGCAGTCCGCTTCCATGGTGGACCAGAAATACCCTGCCCGAAGGATCTTCTTTGCCATAGTGTGCCCACTGGAATGTGTGCCAAAGGTCCCTTCATGTAGCTCTTCCATGATCCTTTCTGCTTCTGTCTTATCCACACAACGCAGTAAGGTCGAATCATGGTTTCGCTTGTACAAGATGCCGTTGCTAAGGAAGAACTTTGCTGCGAACCTTCTCAGAAACTTCTTATCATTGACAGAGGCACCTTCAGGGTATTCCTGAGCTTCCAAATATCTTTTTACCTCATGGTACCAAGGCTTCTCAGTCACCAATTCAGTCTCGAGATCACAACAGTATGCCGGTTCGTCCAGTTTCCAGATGATGATCCGGGGAGCCTCATTGTCCCATTTGACCTTGAACATAGAAGACATTGTAGCTAACGCGTCCGCCAGCTGATTCTCCTCTCTCGGAAAGTGTTCAAAGGTTATCTTTGTGAAGTGGGGAATCAATGTCAACACACATTCTCTGTAAGGAATAAGATTCAGATGTTTCGTATCCCACTCTCCTTTGATCTGATTGATCACGAGAGCGGAATCTCCGAAGACACTCAGAAACTTGATCCTTAGGTCAATTGCAGCTTGAAGACCCATAATGCATGCCTCATACTCTGCCATGTTGTTGGTGCAGTTGAAACATAGCCGGGCAGTAAGTGGAGTATGAGTGCCTTTTGGGGATATGATCACAGCTCCAATACCGTTACCCAAAGCGTTTGAGGCTCCGTCAAAGTGCATAGACCATCGGGATCCTTCCTCAGGTCCTTCATCCGGTCCCGGTATTTCACAATCAGTCACTACCATGATATCCTCGTCTGGAAACTCAAAGTTCATGGACTGATAGTCATCTACGGCCTGATGTGCCAAGTGGTCTGCCAATACACATCCCTTGATGGCCTTCTGGGTCGTGTACTGAATGTCGTATTCCGTCAAGATCATCTGCCATCTTGCTATTCTCCCAGACAGAGCAGGCTTTTCAAATATGTACTTTATAGGATCCATCTTTGAGATCAACAAAGTAGTGTGAGTCAGCATATACTGTCTCAGCCGGCGAGCAGCCCATACCAAAGCGCAGCAAGTTTTCTCAAGCAGTGAGTATCGGGTCTCACAGTCGTAAACTTTTTGCTAAGGTAATAAATGGCATGCTCTTTTCGGCCAGACTCGTCATGCTGCCCCAGCACACACCCCATTGAGTTGTCAAGTACTGTCAGGTATAGTATCAGAGGTCTCCCTTCAACCGGTGGCATAAGGATGGGTGGTTCTTGGAGATACTCCTTGATTCTGTCAAAAGCAGCCTGACATTCATCATTCCAACGTACTACCTGATCTTTCTTCAGCAGCTTGAAGATTGGCTCATAGGTAGCAGTCAAGTGCGAGATGAATCGAGCAATGTAATTCAGGCGTCCTAAAAAGCCTCTGACCTCTTTCTCTGTCTTAGGAACTGGCATCTCTTGAATAGCTTTAACCTTGGAAGGATCCACTTGAATACCTTTATCACTTACGACGAAGCCTAGCAACTTTCCAGATCTTACCCCGAAGGTGCACTTGTTCGGGTTCAATCTCAGCTTATACAGTTTCAGACGGTCAAACAATTTCTGCAGATGATCTAGGTGCTCTTCCTCAGTTTGGGACCTTGCGATCATGTCGTCAACATACACTTCTATCTCATGATGGATCATGTCATGAAATAAAGCAACCATGGCACGATGGTAGGTTGCCCCAACGTTCTTCAGTCCAAAAGGCATGACCTTGTAGCAGAAAGTGCCCCACTGAGTAACAAATGTAGTCTTTTCCATGTCTTCAAGTGCCATCTTGATCTGATTGTAACCTGAAAAACCATCCATGAAAGAGAACACCTTATGCTGAGCTGTATTGTCAACAAGGACATCAATGTGAGGTAAAGGGAAGTCATCTTTGGGGCTAGCCCTATTCAGATCCCTATAATCGACACACATTCTGACCTTACCGTCCTTCTTTGGTACCGATACCACATTAGCAACCCACTGAGGGTAAGAAGTCACTGCAAGAAACCCAACGTCAAACTGTTTCATAACCTCGGCTTTGATCTTCTCAGACATCTCTGGACGCATACGGCGGACCTTTTGCTTAACTGGAGGACAGTCTTCCTTAGTAGGCAAGTGATGGACCACAATATCGGTATCCAACCCGGGCATGTCTTCGTAGGACCAAGAAAATATTTCCATATAATCATGTAGCATCTTAGTCAACCTTTGCTTCACGCTGAGCTCTAGGTTGGCACCAATTTTTACCTCCTTTCTGTCTGCTTCAGTACCCAAGTTTATCGTTTCCACTGGCTCTTCATGTGGTTGAATTGCCCTCTCTTCCTGGAGTAACAGTCTTGCAAGCTCGCCAGGCACTTCGCAATCATCTTCACCTTCGTCTTCGACTAAGTTGATCGGATTTTCGAAGTCATAACTGGCAGTAGCAGAGTCGTTACCAGTGAGATCCAGAGTGGATTGAAACCTGTATGAGTGAGTGTGTGTAAATACAGCTGTTTTGAAATATATTAAGGAAGGAAAGAAAGAAAAGGAGCATAAGATTTGAAATGCGAGAAAACGTCCAAGATTTTTATTCATGATATATGAAATGACAATTTATATGCCCTCACAAATGAAACCACGGTGCCTCGGGTAAGACACCGGGCCATAGAGTTTTAATTGTTTATTACAAATAACCTAAACAAAGAAGTTTATTACTGCATAACAAAAGTAACAGGAGTATGGTCCTTCGCAATCCAATTAGTCAATCCGCCATCAGTTGTCGGGTAGATCCAGCTATTGAACTCAGCCTCATCCACTTCGTTATCTTCCCCAACAACATTCACTCCTGGATTTGTAATGAGCACAGGAGGTCTTCTGGTCTTTGCCTTCCGCATAGCTTTCTGTCCCTCTGCAGTAAAACCCAGCCCAAACTTGTCAGTTTTCTGTGTAAAGTCGGGAAGCCTGCCCCAGTTAGTACATTCACCTTTCTGAACCACAGCCCGGGCATCCTTCAGGGAAGCCATCTTCAAAGGAACATCCTCTTCGACCGCTGTTTCTGCTGCTGCTGAAATTGGAAGTACCTCTTCGAAATGCTGAAAGGGGGTTTCAATAAACTCCCCGTCCATCTCAATGTACCTGAAGGAATTCAAATGGCTCACCATATACTCCTCCTCTCCCTGCATAGTGACAATCTTCCCTCTGACAGGGTACTTCAGCTTCTGGTGCAAGGTAGAGGTTACTGCCCCAGCTTTGTGGATCCAAGGTCGACCCAGTAGACAAGAATACGACGGACGAATATCCATCACGTAGAAAGTGGAGTCGAACACCTGAGAGCCCACACGAATAGGAATGTCCACCTCTCCATGAACCATCCTCTTGGAACCGTCGAAGACTCTGACGATGATATTGCTAGGTTTCAGTTCCAGGCCTTCACAATCCAAACGGTCCAAGGCTTTCTTGGGTAGCACATTCAAGGAAGAGCCAGTGTCCACCAACACGTGTGCCAGAGTAGTGCCCCTGCATTCAATAGAGACATGCAAGGCATCATTATGGTCCCTTCCCTTTGCAGTCAGGTCAGCATCCGAGAAACCCAAGCCATTGTCGGCTGTCAGATTTGCTACACAATCAGTGAACTGTACTGCAGATGTCTCCTGTGGCACATGGGCCGTCTTGAGAAATGAAATCAAGGCCTTAGCATGGGCCTCTGAGCACAGTAGCAAGGAGAGCATTGAGATCTTGGAGGGCGTGTGCCCCAGCTGCTCGACAACGTTAAAGTCACTCTTCTTTATTATTTTCAGAATTTCCTCCATCTCTTGTTGGGAGGCCTCAGCATTTATAGGTATTGGTGCCTCCATCCGGACAGGCTCGTCTTCAATCCCTTTGCCCCGAGCATTGGATAACTCGGCAGCAGGGGAAACAACTTGATCAGAAACAGGAACAAGTACACTTGTAGGTGTTATAAGGAGGGGTCTTCGAGCAGCGGGTGGTGCAATGTCAGGCGAGAAGAGCCTGCCACTACGGGTAACCTTGGCTGGACCAGTGATATCGCAGATACTGGCGCCAGTGTTGAACTCTTGTTTGATTCCATTCACATACACATCTGCCCCATAGTGCCAGGGGACAGCCTTATCAGATACGTAGGGGAGAGGCCCCAGAACAGTAATAACAACAGGTGCAACAGTCATGATTTGGACGGGCTTCCTTGGGAGAGCCTTGATTGGATTATTGAAGATAGTGACCACAGAAACTTCTTCTACCGGAACCAACTGAACAGCAGACTTCTTAAACAGAATCTCCTTGCTATCCATTAGGCTTTGGATGCCCAACTTCAGCAGAGGACAACCAGATAGGGAAACAACACAGAACAGGCAACCCTCACTGCAACCCGGAAATAAACCGGCCAGCAGTAGGTTCCTCTTGACAGTCTTCAAAGGAGTAGCTACATCATCCACAGAAACAGCGTACACATCTTCATTAACAGCATTTACTCCATGCTGGGGCATGGGAGCAGTCACCACATTCGGCCTCTCAGGCGCTTCGAACTGTATCTCTTTTGCATCAATAAGGTCTTGCACCTTATTCCTTAATGCCCAACAATCTTCAGTGGAATGCCCCGGGCTATCGGAGTGATAAGCACAGCGGGCATTTGGATTGTATTTGGGGGAGGCAGTGTTTACAACCTTCGGGGCCTCTCTGACAGTCACTAGGTTGGTAGATAGAAACTGCGGCAAGATCTGCGATAGAGTCATGCTCAAACAGGTGAACTCTCTCCGGGGTCTTTCAGCCCTTGGTGGATTGGTTTGCCGAGGAGCGGCAGCAGACTTGGCGATCATTACCGCACTGACAGATTGGTGGCGCTCAGATTTCTCTTGTCTCCTGGCCCCGTACACAGCACTAGCATCCTTTTTGAAGGGTTTCTTCTCAGAACTTGTAGATGCACCCTTCGGAATCTTACCAGACTTCAACCCAGCCTCAATTCTCTCTCCAGTCAGAATAAGATCAGTAAACCCTACAGACGAGTTACCAATAAGATGGTTGAAAAATGGCCCAGATAGGGTCCCCAAGAACATGTCTACCAACTCCCGATCAGTCAACGGAGGCTGCACCCTGCCAGCCAGATCCCTCCACTTCTGAGTGTACTCTTTAAAACCTTCACTTGAACCTAACGACATACCCTGGAGTTGGGTACGCGTAGGGGCAAGGTCGGCATTATATTGATACTGCTTATAGAAAGCAGTAGCCAACTCCTCCCAGTTACGAACCTTGGTCCCATCCAGCTGATAGAACCATTCGAGATGAGTCCCTGAAAGACTCTCCTGGAAGAAGTGGATCCACAAGTTCTTATCCACTGAGTACGGCTGAATCTTCCGCACATAAGACCTGAGGTGTAGCTTGGGACAAGACGCCCCGTCGTACTTGGTAAAGGATGGTGCTTTGAACTTATGAGGAATGATCACACCAGTAGACAAACCCAAATCTCCAAAATCCAGCCCAGGCACCTGTTGGATCTCCATAGCATTCAGTCTGTCCTCCAACTGCTTATATCTGTCTTCTGCAGGAGGATATTGTTCCTCATCAAAATCAGTCTCGTTGTCAGAGACTACCGGACTAGGACCTTTTTCCCCTTGAGGAGTACTCTTGCCAATAGAAGAACCAACCTCTTCATTTTGCAGAGTGTTGCCAAACCTTCGGCCCGAGTTGAACATAACAGTTCTTCTCTTCTTCTTCTTCTCCTTCTTCAGAAGCAGAGCCTTCAGCTCTTCTTGGCCCTGAGCCAAACCCATGATTAATTCCTGAAATTGCACATTCTGCGCCTGAAGTGCTTTGATGGACATCTCAGTTGATGATGAGTCAGGATTCATGATGCTGAAATAAACAGCGAAGAACGGTAAGCAACCTGAAAAGAAGAAAACCTGCTATGCACATGATGAATGATATGTGTTTATGCAATGCATTCAAGGGTTCGAAAGTTCAAATTTGTTGTAGACAAAAAGGAACACACGTTATCAATAAGGAAACAATTGTTCAGTACATCAAAGCCTCATGGGCAAAACAAATACAAAAGCAAATCAATCCCAAAAGACATTACGCATCCTCTTTGGAGCTATGTAGGTGTTGAGATTCCTTTCCTCATGCAATAGGCGGGTGAGCTCCAAGACTTTCTTTTCACTAGCATGTAGACTGGTCTCAAGAGAATTTCGTTCTTCCTTAAGCTGGATCCAGCTCTTCTGCATCTCTTCCCAGGATGTGGGCATGTCAGGATGCTGAATGATGTAGGACACTTCTCCTTCCAAGACTGGCTCTTTGATTACTGGGCGCATATGAGGATAAGGCATCACTAACTTCTGGGAGCGGGCGCGTACCCACTTGAGATAAGGTTCCAATGGGATGGAATTCCTGTGCCCCAGTGTCTTGCTGTCTATCCTACTTGGCATCCTCCAAGCTCTGATAAATCTCTGGCGAAGTCCTTGCGCATCGTTGTCGAAGTCAAAAACTATGTCAGGAATTAACATGTCATGAGGACCATCCTTTCGAGCATAACCAAACTATCTCCAAGCCAGGCATGGGTTATAAGTAATACCTCCTCTGATTCCAAGTAAAGGAACATTAGGGTACTCCCCGCAACGATCAATGATAGTGACATCCTCTCTGGACCGAGGGCACCAATGTATATCTGCATGTGTAAGAGTCATCAACCATTGTGACCATCTCAAACCCCGCTCGTTCTTCAAAACTGATTGTGGAAGGTGCGAAATAAACCACCTTCCCAGGAGAGGAGTGCAACACATAAGGACACCTCTTTTTCTCATGGTTCGAGTGTAACATGAGTGAAGGATGTCCCCCAGCAACGTAGGTATAGGATTACTGGACATGAAGATCTGGACAGCACTGATATCAATAAGCTGATCTGGGTTAGGGAACAACACCAAACCATAGACAAGGAGGGCCACAACTTCTTCAAAAGCTTGTAAGTCAAGGGAGTTCCAACATTCATGGGCCTTTTCAAACAGAAACCTGGCTAAGAACCCCTTGATACCACTTCTAACTTCCCAATGTCCCTTGAGGTCAGATGTTCGTAGGTGTAAGGCTTTAGCAATCTCTTCAAGCTTTGGTTCCTTTTCCGTACCGTTGTAGGGTAGTTGATCAAGGATAGGAATCTTCAGGAGCCGGGAGAACTCCTCCAATGTAGGTACCAGCTGATAATCCAAGAAGGTGAAACAGTGATGCAGAGGGTCAAAGAACTGGAACAGGACCTTTATCATATCTTCCTCAATGTTGGTATTGACCAAGCTGATGAGTCTTCCATGTCTCTCACTGAATGAAGAGCTCCCGGGAATCCTGGATATAAGCTCCTTAAGCTGAGGAGGGACCCTTACAAGACTGATTTGAATTGTCTTTCTGCGAACAGTTTCCATGTCCTACAAAACAAGAACAAAGATGAAGATTCGAACCCCTGAAATGGTTAGTCAATGCATATGATGCTGGATGATGTCATGATGCTATGATTAAACACACCACAAATATTTACAAAGAAAAACATGTAAGGCACACAAGGCACACAAGACAAGCCCTTAGGGTTTAAGGCCTGCATGGGGTCTGGGTAGTACCCTCTTGAGGTTGGTGGGTTCAACCTGTCCTATTAGAAGTAACCGGGTTCTAAGGGTCCCAATATCACGGGATTGCTTTCATTGTTCATCGTTTCGATTTAGCCACTGAACTGGCGACCGAAATATTCCAGGAAAGCAACCCTCAATTGAGTGTAGTATCGAGTATCAACCAACCTCGGACTGCACCAAAGTCAGTTATCTCACTACCCTAAAGAGGCCAAGATAGTTCAATTAAGGTTCCTAAGGTCTGTTGATGCTTCATGACACCACGCGGAGGCCCCGTACTCTCCTTGACTGAACTCAAGGGTTACCGGTACACACCAAAGTGCCACATCAACGTAGCAGACTGTTTCAACCATGTCGGCATACCCCGCACAGTTCCCTCACAACCTTGTTGCTACTTTCTAAGAAGGTATCCCCCAGATCCGGGTTAGGATCTATAGAACTCCCGAGGCAGTCCCATAATTTAAAGCAAGCAAAGAAAGCAATTGAAAACACAGTTATGAACTATCCCTAAGGTACACCTCACTTTAAAAAGATATCCCCAGTAGAGTCGCCAGTTCTGTGATCGGTGGATCTGGAACTGACTGTTTAACGCTGGTTCGCGAAATGTCGCGAAAGCAAGAGTCGCCACCGTCTTTTATTTTCTCCAAATGGAAAGGACAAAAGCACAGAAAAATTCCTTATAGAGATTGCTCTCGGTTCGGGAGGTAGATTATAGAAAGGGAAGGTGTTAGCACCCTTTCTATCCATGGTTATCCATGGGCTCTTAGATACTTTCTCATTGTGTTTTCAAAAATGGTTTATTTGCTTTTCAATTGTGGGTTTTAAAAAGGTTTCTTTGAAAATTCCAGTTCGACTCTTGTATCAGTCCTCAAGAGTGTTTGAAAAATTACTTTCGAAAGCTTTTTGAAAAGGTGTCGGTGTGAAAAGTATTTTGATTTGTCTTTGAAATTAGAGAAAGTACCTAGAGTCGTCTACCTACCCTAAGGAATTCGTCTGTGTAAATGTCCTTTAAAGTAGTGCCATCCCACCATTGAGAGGTAGGTAGCACCACTACTAGAGTTGTTCGGGTCAATTCGAGGTTCGGGACATGGTGATCACCAGAGCAATGGGAAGATACCTTAGAAGCTACCCTCATGCCAGGTTCCCGATCATGAGGACTTACTAAGACATCCTCTACTCGACGATCACCTTTCGAGGCAAGGCAACAGTGAGGCGTACCCTAGGGGTGGTGTGTGATTCGTGTGTCAGATTCGTTTATTTTTGTCTTGTCATGTTATAGTGATCTACGCTTTTGTTTTTATTTTTGTCATTCATTCTTGCATGCCATTATTAACAATTAAAAAAGTGCGAGAAATGTAAAGTTCTAAACTATTACAAAGGCGCGGGTCCAAATCGCCAAAATTTAATCCAGGACCCGATTTGACAAAAAGTAAATAAATAAAGTAAAGTGCGAGAAATCAAGTTTACACGGCTTTGGGAGAATTACATAAATATTATACGAAAAGAAAATAAATGCGCGAATTGGAATTAAGATCGAAAGCGAGGGCGTTGGACCCTTTTTTAATTAAATTATTATTAACAAATTAATTAAAATTAAAATGAAAGGAAATTATTTTTGGAGTTTTTTGTATTTATGATTTTTTATGTGAATTAAATGAAATTAAAATATTAATTAACCCTAATTCTAGTTTCTTTTTTTTATTTATTAAGAAAACATATTAAAATTAAACCTGAAATTAATCTAATTATTTACATGCAATTTGATCATAAAAATAATATTTAATAATTAATTATTGTGAAAGAAAAGAAAAAAGGATAAAAATACTTAAAAACCCTAATTCTACAAATTTTAAGTTAATTAAGAAAAATATTTGCATTAAACCTAATTTAACAAGCTAAAATTAATTAATGATATTTATTTACAAAATATTAAAATGTAATATATTTTTAATTTTGTCTTTTTCTGATTTTTATATTGTTGTTATATTTTTATGAAAATAATTAAATTAGAGAAATTAATTAAAAAAGAGAAATAATTGAATCAAATAAAAATGAAAAAACATAAAAGAAATTGCAAACCTTGGGGGGTCTGTCCCCAAATTGGGAGATAGAGTCCAGTATTTCAGGCCCATTAAGCCTTTGGCCTTGTTGACTCTGACGCTAGCATGTGGCATCTTTGACTTGTGTCCATGATGATCTTCAAACCATGCCCCTTGGATTGGTCTTAGCATGTGCGTGGCGAGCTGGATGGTAAGTTGCATGGTGGACTCCTTGTGTTGAAACTGCATAGGATGACAATTAGAGGAAAAATATAAGGAAAGGGAGGGGGACCTGGGATCGAACCTAGGTCCTGTTGATTACCAAGTTCCTTCTCCACCACTATTCCATTCACGCGCCTTTGAATATATAATAACTAATAATTAATATAAGAGAAAACCATGGTTAGTGGGAAAGTTAGCGCGAAATTTCAAATAACCCAATCATTGCTGGACACTTCATCATATTCTTCGTTTTGCCTTTTTCCCTGAAAATAAAAGAAGGTTAGCGGGGGTTTTGAACCCCCCTAGAACATGCAATTTTTAATAATAACGACTAGGCCATATGCCCATATAAATTAGGCGCGATGGGTGTTTTGTTTTCGTCCAAACACGCTGATTTCGACCATGGCCTTAAAGTTCTCTAATTTTACAGTATTAAGGAATGCCCAATTTGAAAGCTTGGTAACCCTAGCCTGTATCAATGGTGAAATCGCATATGGTGTATGAAAACTTAATTAAACAACATAGTTAGCTTCAGAATGATGAGAGCAACACAAAACAAGTGTTAGAATTCAAAAAAATGCCATGAATGATAAGATACGATTTATGCAAAAAAGTGAAAAAGCTTGAGTTCTATTCACCAATTCTGGGCGTTAGGGACGTGGAAAGCGATTCAAAAACGTTTCTTGATGTCTCAGGAAGGTGATGAGATAACTATTTTTGCTTGAATCGCCTTAGAACTTAGTTTTCAGTATTGGAGTTTTCTTGAAAAAAATTCAAGTTTGCTTAGGGATTTCTGCGCAGCTTTTGTGGTCTCCTGGAATAGGGTTAGCTTTGCACTTATGTATGGAATGATTAGGGTTGAGAATTTGATCAAAAAATCCATGAATTGATGAAGAGATATTTGATTTTTTATGGCATAAGTTTTCAAATCTTTTTCATGCAAATTTGGTTCCAATCATGGCCAATTAACAAGATTCTTTCCAAATCTGATTATACACAAAATCTTGAGACTATTTCATGCACAAAAAGATTTAGAAAGTTAGGCTTAGTATTTTCCACATATTTATTTTAATTAAATGAATTATTAATAATTAAAAATCCAAATAAATAAATAAAAATGATAAAAAACTTCCCTTTGGGCCAAATGGTCGTGCACATGCCTTGGATGATGAATTGTGGAAGAAAAAGAGGCCCATTAGCATTTTTAAGACATTTGAAGCAATGTTGACTTTTCAAAATATCCAAAAATTTCCCAACTTCCACAAGGCATAACTTGCTCAATTTTAAATCTTTGATCATGTTCTTGGACATTTTGGAAAGGTCTTTGAGTCCTCTAACCAATGCCTTTCGCCCCATGTCATTTTGATTTACCAATCTCAAGTTATGGCCTTTGACTTAAAGTCCCTTTTTGTTGACTTTTGAAAATGACCTATAATGTTGAAATTGATAACTTTTTGTGAGAGCATTTCTTGGACTTGAAGTATGAAAAGGAGTTGTAGGAAATGTCTTTCTCTTCAAAATGAGCTTTGGATGGAATTTTTTTGATAATCCATCTGGAAGTTATGCCTTGGTCAAGTTACAGTTGACTTTTTCAACTGTCCAAATATGGAAACTTTTGTATCTTGAGACTTTTTGAGCCAAGCTTTGAGAATCATGATCAAGCATTGATCAAATGATGTTTGTGGCTTCAAAATGAGATGTTGACCAAAAATTTGAACTTTTGACTGTCAAATGACCATTTTGCCCCTACAGTTGACTGTAGTGCAATTAGGGTTTTTGACTGTGCAATTTTGTGCTGTAAGTCTTGAAACTTGGCATGAGGATGCTTGACCATATTTATAGGCATGTGGGACTTTATTGGACCCTTGGAAACTTCATTTTCTTTGTCAGAATCAAAACCCTAGTTTTGTCTGTTAGGAAGCCCTTGAACTGTGCAACCCTTGAGGAATTCTTTGAAGCTTTGACTTGGCAAATTTTGAAGAATATGGGAGGACAAATTTTGGGATACAACAGCGATCAAACGCAAAACACCCAAGTCAGTTCTCATACCGTATCACAAACATCCTTGGTGAAAAAGTGGGTACTGAATGAGTAGATTCTGATAATGAAGGAAAGTCCTCAAGATTTGAACTTCTTCTCGACATGTGCTTTAGCCAAAGAAAATGAAGTTAAACTATGGCATCAAAAATTGGGGCACTTGCATCTGAAAGGAATGAAAAGAATCATATATATAGAAGCCGTGAGAGGGATTCCTAAGCTCAAGATAAAAGAAAGAAGAATATATGGTGAATGCCATATTGGAAGGAAAATAAGATGTCACATCAGAAGATCCAACTTCTCACCACATCAAAAGTTTTGGAACTTTTTCACATGGACTTGATGGGACCTATGTAGGTTGAAAGTCTTGGTGGAAAGAAGTATGAATATGTTGTTGTAGATGACTTCTCTAAGTACACATGAATATGTTTTATCAGAGAAAAATCAAAAACTCTTGAAGTCTTTAAAGATCTCTGTCAAAAACTTCAAAGAGAAAATCATAGTCATGTCATTAGAATCAGAAGTGATCATGGAAAGGAATTTGAGAATAATAAACTTGCTGATTTTTGTTCTTCTAAAGGAATCAGTCATGAATTTTCCTCTCCATTACTCCTCAACAAAATGAGATTGTGGAACGCAAAAATAGAACTCTTCAAGAATATGCCATAGCTATGATTCATGCTAAGAAGTTACCCTACCACTTTTGGACTGAAGCTATGAATACTGCATGTTATATCCATAACAAAGTCACTCTAAGAAAAGTCACCTCAGCCACCTTATATGAAATATGGAAGGGAAGAAAACCTACTGTCAAATACTTTCATGTTTTTGGAAGTAAATGTTACATCTTAGCTGATCGTGAACAGAGAAGGAAGATAAATCCCAAGAATGATGAGGGAATATTCTTGGGTTACTCTACAAATAGCAGAGCTTACAGAGTCTTTAACTCTAGAACTAAGGGGGAGAATCTGAATGGTGAGGTTGAGGGGAAGCTTAATAGGTTGAGGGGAATCTTAATGTCCCAGAAGATGTTCTAACATCTTCTTTTTGGAGATGATTTTTTCTGTCATTTTGTGTTGTGTGAAAGGAATGCACTTGGAGAATTCAGATGAAGGCATTATGGTCATGCCTCTGACCATATGAAGAAGTCTGGGAAACATCCTTGACTAAATTGCTAAAGGTTTATTTGCTTTAAGTTGGAGACAATGTATGATAGGATGTCTAAACATTGTTCAGGACAAGTTTCTGTAAAGCCCAACTAAAGAATATTCTAGACTGTGCATCCAGACTCGTGTAAGAAGGAAGTCTAGAAAGTGTTGTTGACCACGAATGTGCATCTATTGGGACTGGTTCTTTCATCAGAAACTGTATAGAGATATTAAAGGTGTTCAAAGTCAGGTTGGACCGTGCATATTGATTCGTGCAATAGTTTTTCCATCATCAATTATCACTTATTTGACCAAGAATTAAAGATTATTAATTTCTAAGATTCTTCTCTGCTATTTATAGAGGCTTCAGATATCCTCTAAATACCAAGTGAATGTTGTTCTCATCACCATACTGGGTTTTGTTCAGGTCTAGGTAAGTTGTGCCTGAGTCCGGTTCTGTGAAGGCCCCTGCTGTCAAATTTTGACCAAAAAGGGGGAGAAAGGTTTTGCTTAGATTGGAGATAGTGTCCAAACATGTAGAATCAAATGTTCTATCATGTATTTGTTTGGATATGTCCTTTGTGACATATGATTTTATTAAGAGTTCTCTTATTCCACCATTGGTCTTCTATGTTTAGAAGATCTTCTTGAATTGAGGGGGAGTGCAAGTTGTCTTATGCTATCTTCTTCCCCGTGTGCATCAACCAAACTTCAGGACTTTCCTTCCTTTTATCCTGAAGCTTCTATTTGTTGGTGCTGATGCAATTGAGTTCTTCGGAGTGCTGCAAAGAAGATGTCGAACAAGATGTTGAGACATTATTTTCAACTGAAGATCTATTGTTGTATGTAGTAGCTTCTGAACACTATTACCAAGGGTTATATTTTTGTATTGCTGAAATCTCCTAGATGGCAATTGTTTTTAGATTTTTTTTTAGCCAAAATTTGCCAAAGGGGGAGATTGTTAGTTCTCTTGTTTTAGGATTGTCTTAATTTTTGTAAAACAAATAATAGCAGCAATCATGTAATGTAGAATAGGATGTACAAATATGCTAAGAAGAACAGGTACAACAAGAAATCCTATTACAATGTCAGAACATGTTATGTTGAACGTTTTCAACAACTAGAACAACATGTCGAAGAAGATTTCTTTGACATTGTGCCCCCTGAGCTGGATTAATGAGATTCAATTTATTCTTAAAGTAGGCAGAATATTCAGGAGAATATTATGCATCCTATGTGGCGCATATTTAAAGGTCTAGAAAATTCAACCAGAAATCAAGGAGAATGAAGACTTTCTAAATAAGGAGATTATTTAGGAAACTAAAGATTGAAGACCTTTCTTGGGGTAGAAGTTTTTGCAGTTTGTTACATCTGACTTGCTGTTATTGAAGGCCCAAAACCAGTTGGGTAACAGGTTATAAATAGAAGGGTTTGTAACCTAGAAAAAACACGGCTCAATATGTAGAAGTCTAGGGTTTTGTCAAGGTAAAACTCCCGGGTTGTGGGAAGGTTACCATGTTCACCTCGAAGCCTGTAGGTAAGAGGTGTATCATTCTTGGAGGAAGCATTGAAGAAACTCCAGGATGTGTTAGGAGAAAAGATAAAGAACAATGGAGTTTGGCTTGTAGACTTAGCTAGGTTGCTATGGAAGTGTGTCTTCCAAACTGTCTATCTGTGTGATCAGAATCTTGGTGAAGGGTCGTCGATACAGTGACTTAGGTGTTAACTTCTATACATCATTGCGATGATTGGAAGTGGGATAAGGATATTCCATATCTAGGGAGGACCTAGGTAGAAGGGTCATTGGCTAGTAACTAAGTGTGTAGATCGTCAACGGGTGTGTTGGCTATAGGGTCTGCAAATTGATATTATTGATAGTGGACTTCATTCCTGGCTTGGTAGCCCCCAAATTAGGTGTTCTTGTACACCGGACTGGGTAAACAGTTATGGTGTGTTCTTCATCTTTTCGGTACTGTTTTATCTTGCCTGTGTGTTTGTGCCAGATCTGATGTCTCGACATCCTTATATGACATTGTAGCAGTAGAAATGTTTAAGACTAAGCCATTGGATTGACTAGACTTATACAGATCAAAATAAAAATCACCACAGTGCTTTATTGTTTCCAAAGGAATGGGAAAAGAGCGAGTAACCCAAAAATAAGGGGAATGATTCAAGGTGAGGGGGTTGGTTATGCAAAGGGAATGTATTAGCACCCTAAACATCTTAGGTACTCCGCAGGAACCTCTTTGTAAAATCTGTATATTTTGGCTATAAAATGTTGTATGTAAAATAGATGGTGGAGATGAGAAAAGAAATATATTTTTATGATTTTTGCACCTGCCGCGGTTGCAAACCTTTAGTGCCTACGTACCACCTTTCATGAAATAGGGGATCAGGGTACACGCAGTTCCTCTTTAAAATTTTTAAAACACAAGTGTGTTGGTTAATTTTATAAGATAAGACATCATCATTATCCGTGTGGAAAACATACTTACTACCCACAATCATGAGAAATGAGAATTTGCATCATCTCAAAGTGGAGGATATGGCTTGGATTTTAAAATCAACAATGCCTCACTCAACACCCAAGTGGAAAATATCTCTCTTCACTACATATTGTAGAAGTATAGTTGTTTGCATCACTACAAGGATTGACAAGAGTCTAATCTTTTAAGAAAGGTTTTAAATAGAAAGCCAAAGTGGCAAAATGGTTTGAAATGAGATTGATTGATTTTTAGTCTTCTCATAAAAAATGTCAAGGTATTATTAAATTGATTGAAGTTTATTTGTGAAAACATTTTGAAAATGCATGGACGTAAGTCCAAATTTATTATGAAAGTGGTTCAAGTTTGAAAAAAACAAGAAGAGTTTTCAAAAGGAGGAAGAGGATTTTTGAAAATAAAGAATATGGGAGGAGAAGAAGAGACTATCCTAAAGCATAAGGTAAAAGCTAGGGATAAGAACCATCTAACCAACAAGAAGCCAATACTTGACATTATGAGTCAAGATAGAATTCTCATTCCTTGGATTGAAACCAAACAAGCAAAGATACTAGACCTCTTGAGAACCAAAATTCAAATGTATTAAGTCTTCACAAAAATTGGGCAGAGTAACGGCTGTATACGGGTGAATTCTAGATTATAAGCAAAGAATGTAATCACAAATACCTGCACACAAAACAAACAAACAACCCAATGTCTTAAGATAAACCTCAAGAACTCCAGACAAAATATTAATTAAGGCCACAAGGTCTCCAACATAGGTCAAGGTTTCTAATCCTAAGTCCAAGAAGTCCAATGCTCCATAATGCCAAGGATAGTAACCAAATAGTCCAAGTATCATTAAAGCTTTTTATGGTTTATGTTGATTATTAGGTATCTTCAAAAAGAAAAGAAAAGCTCAAGTGAGCAAAATAAAAATGACATAAAAGTAAATGCTCAAGTGAGCAAAGATGAAAATAGCATGAAATGTAAATGCTAAAGTAAATAGTAAATAAAGTAAAAGCATAAAAATAAAAGCATAAGGTAAAATCAATTGTTAATAATTAGTGGTTAGTTGGATGACCATCTTGAAACTTGCATTTGGAACTCATTAGAGGATTGGTAGAACCAAAGCCTCTCAACAACAAGTTACATTTGTTTTTTGTCAAGTATATCATCCATTTGAAATCCTCAAAAGTACCATTCAATGATCAACGATGTTTAAGTGATCCGCGTTGACCAAAAGTGTTATAGATCCATTAGAGGATTGGTAGAACCAAAGCCTCCATACAATGAATCTCAAGGTTATTTGATCAAAGAGATCAAATTAACATACTTGGGCTTGCAAACATAGGTTTGGGCCACGAATGATCATTTATTCGAATCGAGACAAAATTTAGCGCTATGTTAAGCAATCATAAGTTGACTTATATAGAAGTCGCACCTATTTTGAGGCCGGTCAATAGCAATATATGCACCATTTATTTTGAGGCATGATATAGAGATCATGCTCCAATAACACTTAGTTCAATAAGAAAGGGATAAGATGATGAAGGATGGGAAAGAATATACAAACTACATTTGAATTAAAATTTAATCAAACTATTATTAAAATCATTCATCCATTTTTATGGAGTTAGACTCGACATCATGGATCCAATGATGTTAATAAAGTTCATGATAAAAAATTCAACCCAAGATCATCCAGAAAATAATCACAAAATAATATTGCATTTAATATATACATATTAAAAAGCGTTTTAAAATGTTTTAAAATAGAAATAAGGGATAAAAATATCAAATATGTTCAAATTAATAAAGAAATATGAAGTAAGACCAAAGAAAAATCAGAAATGAACTCAAATATTTTTATAAACTTTTTGGTAATTTTTTAAAGTCAGAAACTATTTTTAAAATTAAGAGAAATGAGTAAAATAAACCAAAAATGATAAAAATAACAAAGTCATAAATAAAAAATAAATGAGGTCACCAATATTTGTCACAATATCATTGGATCATTCTATATTTTTTTTTAGAATTAAAAAATGCATAAAAGTATTTTTAAACATTTAAAACAATTCAAATAATGTGAAAATCTATAAAAAAATATCAAAACACAAAATAAAATTGTGGAAAAATAAAAATCAGAAAGAGAAAAGTAAAAATAAATTTTCATAATTTTTTCAGATTTCTTTGGACTAAAAATGAATTTTCTATGATTTTTTGAAATTTAAAACAATTAAAATAAAAATCAGAAAATAAAATATCAAAAAAAAAAGGGCCATCTGATTAATGTCAAAACGCGTTAGTAAACAGATCAAGTGGACCTGGCGCGCTGTGCATGTTATAGACTTTAGTGAATAAAGCACTGAATCCTTAATTAAATCAAATTAAAAAAAAATAGATGGCACGCCATCATTGGTTGGAAGATGACACGTTGGTCATCTTCAACCTCCAGCCAGTTCCAAAACTAGGTTGCTCAATCTGTAAAATTAGAGCACGAGACCTATGCCATCCGCTTCGTCTCTTCAAGACGAAGACAACCACACCTTCGCGACAAATTTATATAAATTGTAGCTCAAGCAATTTGGAAGAGAAGTTTTGAAAGGGGATTTAAAAATTCATGGCCAAAACGTGTTTCCAGATAAAAGCAAGTGTTGCGACTAGAACCATGGAAATGAGAGCTTCACAATGATATCAAAGTTTTGAAGAATTGATGGAGAAATCTACCTATTGAAGTTGAGTTGTAGAGATCTGAAACTGGACTTCTATGGATAAATATAGGTCACGATTCTTTAAGGTAATTGTATGTTTAGCTTCAAGGAAGATCAAGGAAGGTGAATTGATAGAAAAATTGGATTGAAAAAGGCTTGAACACTAATTTCAAAGTTGTAGAAAAATGAGTTATGGAGCAAGTTTGGCAGGGTGATTTTGGCTGTTCAAGCTTGAGCAAAGGAATGAGGGATGACCCTCTATTTATAGGGAATCCAATGGAATTTTCAAGCATGTGAAATGATGAAGTTTGGAGGGAAATCGTGTGAAGTTGAAAACAAGAAAAGTGTGACTTCTATATTGATAAAAACTCATCCAAAACGCGCGTTTAGCTATGCTAATCACATCTGGAAGTTCAATAAACATGTTTAGAGGCAAAAGAGCGCAGAAACAAAGTGTTTAGAAGCTAAATCAAGGATTTCAATTTCTGACTTTTGAAGAAACTTAAGTTTCAAGTTACCAAGTTCAAATCAATCGCATTCTCAACTCAAGGGGTATTAGGGCATGATTCTTGATGCTTTAGAAAGATGAGGTTACACGCTTTGCAATGGGAAAAGAATGGAATCAAATGGATGTTTGAGCTGAAAGTTGCAATGAGTCAAAGTTGGGAAAAAGAAGTTGACTTTCCATACTTATAAATATTTCAAGCTTTTCTTCAAAAGTGACCTATAATCTTTTGCATCCAAACATGGCCTTCCACTTGGAATTTTCTCTTGACCAAAAAAGATGGCATGAAATAGACCTCTTGAATGACATTTTGAGACTTGAACCATTCAAAATATCCAAAAATTGAGAGAGTTATGGATTGTTGAAGTTGGAAAACAAATCATGTAATGACCTATAATCTTTTGTATCTTTAGGGCATCTTCCATCCATTTTCTCACTTTGAACATAAAATAAGGAATAAAGTTCATATCCTCAAGATCATTATGGAAAAAGAGTGGGCTCAAGGTGATAAAAAATTACAAAATTATGATCATTTGAAGTCACACATGGGAAATTGGGGGTTTATATAGAGGACTTGTAATCTGTCTTCATCATCAAGTTTCTTCCACATAAAAAATCCTTGAAACTTTTGAAGTAATTTGTTAATAATCCTTTTAAGAGAATGATGTCTTTGGAATCACTAAAAAATACCAAAATATGAGCAAGATATAATTCTTTGAAGTTCAAAACCCTAGCTCCTAGATCAAGAAAATGCTTTGAGGAACTTTGACAATTTTGAACAACCTTCTTGTACCAACACTCTTGATTTGTAAATATAAGTTGTTAAGGATGATAATTAGAACTCATAGAAACCACAACCACGTCCATATCTTGATAATTGAGAGAAATATGCACTTGTGACCAATGGGAACAAGGCCTTGTCCAACCATAACAACTTCTTCTATCAACCCCTTGTACTTTTGAATCAATCTTGATAACTTTGAAGTGGTGAAATAAAATAACCTTGTCATTCCATTTCTTCTGAAACAACTTCAATGGTGAGGTTTGAATTTCTCAAGCTTTATTAAATAGGGCATGGAAATAAACTCATGAACCCCTGGATCATCTTGCTAAGCCACATTGCCTTTACCTACATTATTAACAAGTAAGAAAAAACAACATTGCATTTTATTAATTAAAAGGAAATTCAAAACAAAACATGAATGATCACAAAAGAAAAACAAGTCAAGGTGCTTGGTGATTCCTCAAAGAGAAAAGCTAAAGATAGGAAGGAGAACCAAGAGCCCTAATGTGATCTTGTTGTGATTGAACCAATATGGCAAGATGAAGGGATCTTAGGGGAAAAAATTGGGGTACAACAACTTCCCTGATTTAAGTTTTTTTATATCCTGAGATACGAAGGTTAAAAATCTTTGTGTCGACGTGATCGAAGATACTTAAATATATATAAAAAAACCCTATTTTTGGCCCTAAGATGCAATGCAATGCTTATGAGTATGAATGCATATGAACAACTTCAAAAGGACGCAAAACACCACTGGGGATATAGCGAAGGAAATAAGAATCTAAAGAGAAACCCAACCAGGAAAATAAGTCACTAGTGAATCAAAAAGACGCGACTCACAGAGGATGGTAAAAGGTCAAAGGATACACCAACTTTTACTAAAGGTGAAACTACTAACAGTCACTGAAGGTAGAAAGAGAAAAGAAAAACAACACCAACGTTCACTAAATGTGAGCTACCAACATTCACTGAAGGTAGAGAGAAAAAATCATCGACGTTCACTGATGATGAACTACCAACTTTCACTGATGGTAGAAAGGAAAGAAATATCATAGCACCGTCGTTCACTGAAGATGAACTACCAACATTCACTGAGGGTAGCAAAAAGATAACAATCACCAACTTTCACTGATGGTGACCTACCAACTTTCACTGAAGGTAGAAGGAAAATATATCATAGCATCGCCGTTCACTGACGATGAACTACCAACATTCACTAAGGGTAGCAAAAAGATAATAATCACCAACTTTTACTGATGGTTACTGTTGTACCCCAAAACTTGCCCTCCCATTTTCACACAAAAACATACTCCTAGAGGTCCTCAATTGCTCAAGTTGACTAAGGATTGACAAGACAAATCCTACTCCTAAGACAATGAGCCTCAAACTAGGGTTTCACTCCTCATCAATATGTTTGAGTTCCAAGGGTCCTAAATGGTTTCCATTGCCCTAATATGTCCTCAACATCATCCATGCCAAGTTTCATTCCTTGCACAAGAAGTTTGCTCAGTCAACTACTCAAATGCCTAAAAATTAACTATACTAGGGCAAAAGTCAACTGTGACCCACATACGGTCAAACTTCAAGATTTTTGGTCAACATAAACATTTTGAAGTGATATCAATCATTTGATCAAGGGTTGATCATGATTCTTCAATGAATGCTCCTAATTCATCAAAACTCAAAAGTTGCTAAATTAGGGTTTCTATAGAAAAAGTCAACCAAACTTTGACCAGGCATAACTTTCTCATACTTTATCAGAAATTCCTCATCCAAGGCTCATTTTGAAGAGAATCCAATTCCCTATAATTCATATTCATCCCTCAAGTTCAAGAAATTCACTCATGAAAATATATGAATTCAGACATTATAGGTCATTTTCAAAAGTCAACAAAAACACCTTTTGGGTCAAAGCTTCTTACATGATCATGGAAGATCCAATTAAAGTGAAACCAAAAGGGTTGTTTATAGGACATCCTAAACTTTATAAAAAGTCAAAGAACACCCTCTTAGGGTCAAAATTGAGAGAGCTATGCATTGTCAAAGTTGGCCATTTTTGGAAATTTGCCCAAAGTCAACAATGCTCAAAATTGCATTTTTTCCACATGGCCCCATCTTTTCGAGATTGAATCTCAGTCCTAGCATGGTCCACGACCTATGGGACCCTCCATGCCTTATTCACTCATTTATTTAATTTATTTTGATTTTTATTCATTTAAAAATCAAATAAAATCAAATAAATCCAAATAAATCATATAATTTGTTTTAGGAATGATTTTTGCATTGAATGGAGATCTTATATGTTGTCAAATAGCCAGGGAATCGTGCAAGGCCAAATAGGACAAAAAATCTTCACAAGCGCGAGAACAGTCAAGGTTTGTCTTTGTTTTCAAACTCGATTCCACTGATTTGCTCATCATGAATCTGTTTTAGTCATATATCCATGCTTGCTATCACCTTTGCAATGTTTTTGAATGGTTTAATTAGAGTTTAAGCGCAGGTACAACCCTTCGCCATTGTTAGGGTTTCGAAGCTCCAAATTGGGGAACCCTAGCTAGAGGCAAAATTAGATAAAATTAGGGGTGATATTGAATTCATGAGGTCATGAGCAATTGATTCATGTCTTTGGTTCTGATTAATATTGCTTGCATTGCATTTTGAGATGTTGCAGGGTTATAGCTATGGAAAAAAACTGTCACTATAGCTTTTAGTGACAATTTTGTCCGTAGGTAAAGGTTTAGTATCAAAAACGACAGTTCTGGAAAGACGACAAGAGGTGGAAGCATACCACTTGCCCATTTGAATTTAGCGCGTTTTCCTGGGCATACTACTTTATTTACCTTATATTTTATTTATTTATCATATTAACAAACAAGCGCTCCAACGCAGATGGAAAAGGACAAGGCATTTGAGGGGGAAGACCTGGGTTCGAGATCAGGTCTCAACATTTTCCTATTTTCTAAGTTGTTTATTGCAGATTCCATGTGCCTCACTATCCAGCGTCCACCACACGCCCCTGATCTCCAGCCTTTAGATCATCACGTGGCCCAGATCCAAGCGTTTAGCAAAACAGCGTATGGTAGACCCTCCAAGGGTGATCCCCACTGGATCAGGCACAAGAATTGGGCCAACTATTTTGGTCCTGGAGAATTTCAACCATACACCCCCCAGAATTGCTTCCAACATCAGGCCCATCTCATTTTTTTTGTTTTAAATTTCTTTAACTTTTTTGTTTTATTTATTTTTAATTGCTTTAAAAATCTTTTTTAATTAAATCTCAAAATCATAAAAACACAAAAGAATGGAATTAGGTTTTTTTCATAAAATATTTAATTCCATTAATTAATTAGGTTAATTAGGATAACTTAAATTTTTTTTCATAATTAAAATTAAATTAGAAATTAGGTTAATTTGCAAAATTAATTTCTTTCTCAAAAATCCAAAAAAACATTCTTTCTTTATTCACTAATTAAATGCCTTTATAATTTAATTGCTAATTCCCCGTATTTAATTTTGTCGCGCGTATTATTTTTCCATTATTTTTTTTAAATTAATGTAATTGCTCCGAGTTTGTAATAGTTAATTAGGTTTATTACTATTTTCATTTACTGTTTTCCACAAAGTTTTTGATTATGTAATCCCCCTCCCCAAAGCCTTGTAATAGCTAGGTTTAAACTTCTCGCACTTTTGCTTTTCGTCATTATAAACTGTTAGATGATTGATAATAGGATTGTATGCAAAAGATCAATAACTTAAAACAGTAGAAAACCCTAACTCTACAAAGATAATTGACAAAAAAACAAACACTTGCACATGCTCACTTCTAGGGTTTTCACCACTTCGATTGCCTTCGGTAAACGGTCATGAAGTATAGGGAGTTTTAGTGGTTGCCCTCTAGTCCCAAAAGATAAAAAATGACCCATTCGAATGTTGCCTCAGAAAGATCTTTAGGACTCTAGGGTAACTACTAAGGTTTCCTAACCATTGCTTTAGTGATTGTAATTGTCCCTTTCGATTGTCCCTCAAACTCCAACGATGAAGCTACCTACTCCTTAATAGTAGGATAGCGCTGTCTAAAGGAAATAAGAAAATGAACAGTCTTTTTCGAGTAGGTAGAAGCTCTTAAGTACTTGCTCAAAATAACTTTTTTACACCATACACTTTCAAAACGAACCTTTTCAAACTAAAGTTTTCAAAAAGAAAAATACTTTATCACACCCTTGAGGACTGATACAAGGGTTACCATGAAGTGAAACGCTGCACTAAGACAATTTCAAAACTGTTTAAAGCACACAAACACACAAAAGCAATTTAAGAATGAGAAAGTACCTAAGAGCCCATGGAAAACCATGGATAGAAAGGGTGTTAATACCTTCCCTTTCTATAATTTACCCCCTGTACTCAGAAACATCTCGAAAAAGGTTTTTCTGTTCTTTTTCCCTTTTCCTTTGTTGGATGAAATAAAAGACGGTGGCGACTCTTGCTTACCGTACATTTGTGAACAAAAATGCAAAACCAGTAGTAATTTAATTATCGGTTCTGCCACCGTATCACAGAATCGACGACTTTGCGGGGGAGGTTGAATAAAGTGGGGTTTACATTAGGATCTAGGTCATTTTTAAATTGCTTTCTTGTTTGTTTTGCCTGCTTTATCTTTAAGGGTTTTTGCTTGGGTATTGTTGAAGATCCTACACCCGGATCTGGGGACACTTTTTTAGGTAAACAACAATAGATCGTGGAGACTATACGGCATAGACCGATATGGTTTGAGCGGTGGCTGCGTTGGTGTGACACTTTGGTTGATACCGGTATCCTTCGTGTTGAAACGAGATGAATACAGGGCTGCCACATGGTGTCGTGAAGCAATAACGGACCTTAGAACCTTAGTTGAACAAACTTGGCCATTAGAAAGTAGTGAGATAGTCGGCCTCGGTATAAAGCTGAGGATTGGTTGATACTCGATGCTACACTCATTGAGATCAGACTTTCAGGATATTTCGGCCGTAAGAAAAGATTGCCTGAGCTGAAATAATGCCCGATAAAGGATGATCAGTGATATTGAGAATCCTTAGAACTCGATTACTTTTCTAAGACAGGTTTGAAACCAACTAAACTTCAAGAGGGTACTTACCTTTAACCTCATGCAAGCCTTTGAACCTAAGGTCTATTGTGTGCTTTGCTTGTGTGTGATTTACTCTGTTTGAACATAACATCATGCATCATAACATAGCATCCATTCTTATTACACTAACCATTTCAAGGACCGAGGGAATTTATCTATGTTCTGTTTTACAGATCATGGCTTCCGCTCACAGAAACACTATCTGAATTAGCTTTGTGAGAATACCTCTCCAACTCAAGGAGCTAGTATCAAGGGTTCCTGAAACTTCTTCGTTCACTAAGAGATATGGTCGACTTCTCAACCTGGTTACTTCCAGCTTTGATGAAAAGATGATGGGTGTACTTTTTCAGTTCTTTGATCCCAAGCACCACTGCTTCACCTTTCTAGACTATCAGTTGGTGCCTACCATGGAAGAGTTTTCTCAGTTATTAGATCTACCTATTCTTGACTAGATGCCTTTCACAGGTTTAAAAGAATTTCCCAATCCAGAAGTCATTGCCTCAGGTTTGCATCTGAAACGGGCCGACATGATATCCAATTGGTAAATAAGAAGCGGAGTCAAGGGTTTTCTAGCCAAGTTCCTAATAGAGAAGGCCCGACTGTTTTAGGATGATTTGGACTTTCAGGCTTTTGAGGAGATTTTGGCTCTTCTAATTAATGGGTTAGTACTGTTCCCTAATCCAGACTTACTCATAGATGTGAATGCTATCAAGATCTTCCTCTCCCGCAACCCTGTGCCTACTTTGCTCGGAGATATCTTGCATGCTCTCCACACTCGTACCATGAAGAGAAGAGGGGTTCTTATGTGCTGCATGCCATTATCGTTGAGGTGGTTTATTTCTCACCTCCCTAAGTCAGTGCTAAAGAATGAAGAAGGTTTGCGTTGGTCGCAAAGGATAATGTCACTTTCTCATGCGGATATTCTCTGGTATTTCCGATTTATGGGAGATATTTCTATTATTGACCGCTGCGGGGAGTTCCCTAATATCCCACTACTTGGCATTAGGGGAGGCATAACTTACAATCCTTGTTTGGCTCTACGATAATTTGGTTACGCTCGAAGGGATGGTCCTCATGAGATGCTTATCCAGGGCATTATGTTTACCTATGAGGATGATGTTCAAGGGTATCTGTGATGCAGTGGGAGAACTAACTTGAGGTTTTGCGTTTGTGTTCGCAAATGTTGCGGTTTAGCAAGAGTTGCCACCGACTTTTATTTTATCCAAAAGGAAAGATAAAAAAGCACCGGAAAGACCTTTGAGATTGTTTTTGGGTTCGGGGGGTAGATTATGAAAAGGGAAAGTGCTAGCACCCTTTTCATCCATGGTTTTCCATGGGCTCTTAGTTACTTGTTTTAGATCACTTGCTTTTGCTTTTCAATTGTTTGAAATGGTGCTTTTGTGTGTGGTTTTGAAAGTATTTTGAAAAGAGGTCTTTGTTTAGGCAACCTTTATAATAATTCTTGTTTGAATATATAAAAAGGTGTTTGTCTTTTGAAAAATGTTTCAATGTTTGAAAGTTTGTTTGGAAAATGTTTTGAAATTGTGCGTGTTTGTTTGAAAACAGCAAGGATGATTTGTGTTGTACCCCAAAATTTGCCCTCCCATATTTCTCAAAACATTTCAAGAAATATTCACAAGTCCAACTCGGTACGTCATATTCAGGTGTTCTTTCTCTAAGATATCTCTGATAACGTATTCTCAAATTCAGGTTCGGCTCAAGAGTCAATTCTTTAAAGAAGGTATCCGAATGTGTGAGTTTTCTCGAAGAAATATGGTGAAAAAGTATGCTGAAAGTGCAGTTTTTACGCGCTAAAAAATTCATAACTTGAAGATCGTGGCTTGTTTTGAACCCATTCCGGTGGCCAAAATTCCGTCTTGACATTATCTAGGTTTTCATCTCTCACGGCGGGAAGCCAATTTCGATCAGGAGGTCTTCAAAAATGTGGATTTATCAAGTATTTTCGTACATAAAATTTGTGACAGAAGTTTATTTGCGTCATGTTCAGAAAATCATAACTTGGTCGATTTTCATCGTATCGAGCTGGTTCCAGTGCCAAAATTTCACAAATTGAGTCGGCTATGTTTTGACAGAAGGTATTGAGTTCGAACGGTATACAAAAGGTCTTTGTTTTTTTCTCAGAGTACGTGTGACGCGCCGAAAATCCTGAATGCTGAATATTATTTTATCTGGGTCGAAACTTCGAAAATTCATAACTCGGTCAATTTTTATCGGATTGGGTTCATATTTTTACACAAGGTCATTGACTCAGATGTCTATAACTTTTCTTCAAAATTCGAGACCGAATTATGCTCCGATCAATACCAGTTTTTTATTGAAGAACGTGTCGTAGTCGATAATGGAGCCCAAAATAAGTTTGTCTGAGCTGAAACTTCAAAAATTCATAACTAATTCACCGTTTATCCGATTGAGCCGATTTTCGGACAAGAGTTAGTTCTCGATGTCGACTACATTTTGTTTTCACATTTTAACTTCAAAAATTGCACTTAAGCCCCTGCGGTTTAGCCTGCAACGTGACAAACTCAAGTGAATATTAGAGGCCCAATTGCACATTCAAAGGCCATTTTCTTTGCTCTAATTTACATTATATAAATCTCATTCTTTTCACACCAACGAGAAGAAAAAAAAACCCTTGCCACAACGCTATCAGAATATCAAATTCTTTCAAGAACCCTAAAACTTTGAAATCCTTATTACAAATCCCTCTCTCACTACAAACAAGCCATCCCGGTTACAAACCAACATCTCACTACAAACAAGCCATCCCGGTTACAAACCAACATCTCATTACTTCTCTAGTAAGGGTAAGGCTGGTTTGATCTCCATGATCAAAAGGGCATAAAAGCATTCATATCATTACTTCTCCAGTAAGGGTAAGGCTGATTTGATCTCCATGATCAAAAGGGTATAATCATTCATACATGCCATATTGGCCTAAACATTAAATTTCTTCATATATTGGTTTTATTTGTATTTTATGATATATAGTAATTTATTTAATGTGTTCATGAGATTCAGCACGGTAGATTTAGACAGGATCCCATGCAGGTTCATTAAAGAACGTTGAGGCCAAAACACAAATGGCCAAAAGCCAAAACACAAATGTCCAAACGTCAAAACACAAATGGCCAAAAGCCAAAACATAAATGGCCAAAACAGAACAGCTTACACATGACACCAATACATGGCGAGGCAGACATCCTGAGAAGGTTAAGGAACGTTGAGGCCAGAACACAAATGGCCAAAAGCCAAAACACAAATGGTCAAAACAAAACAGCTTACACATGACACCAACAGCCGTTGCACCCTAAAATCAGGTCCATTTCTCACCCTTTATTTCCTTTTTCTATTTTTATTTTTACTAACAGTTAATTAATTATTTTTTTATCAAAAATATTTTTATGTCCAAATAAACTTAGAATTTTATTTTTTATCAATAAATATTAATTAATTTAACTAGGTTAATTTTAGATAACTTTCATTTATTTTGTAAATAATTTAAAATTAATTAGAATAAATAGGTTTTATTACTAACTTAATTATTTTATTTCTTTCCTAAAATAACAAAAACCCAAAAATATGTCATTTAATTATTTTCATTAATTAATTTAATAACCAATCAATTTTGCATTTAATTTAAAAATCTAATTTCTTTTCTTAAAAAAATAATAAAAACAACGAAAAAATCTTTCTTTAATAATCAAAGGGTCAAAACCCTAAAAAATTCGCCCAATTTAATTTCTCGCACGCGATCCATTTTTATTCAATATTGTATCTATTTCCGGAATGTGATAGCTTAATAGGGCTTTTAAACTATTTTTACCGCTTTATTTTATTTTCCGCATTTTAATTTCAAGGGTTGTTTTTGGCGATGTAAATACCAGACGCCTTGTAATAGTTAGATTTAATTTCCGCAACTTATAAACTGTTAGATGTTTGGTAAATAGGGAATGCATGACAAGATCGAATGTATGAACTTAAAACCAACATAGATAACCATTGACATGTACAAAGACGAAATTAACTGAAAATAACACACTCGCACATGCGCACTCTTAGGGTACACCTCACTTGGTTGCCTTCGAACGTGGTCATTGAGTATAGGAAGTTTTAGTGGTCGCCCTCTTGTACAAAGATCATAGTTGCCTCGAAACGGTTGCCTCGGAAAAATGATCTAAGACATTAGGGTTACCATTAAGGCGTCCTAACATTGCTTTAATGAAAACACGTCCCTTAATCAAATTGACCCTTAAAACTCCAACGAAGATGCTACCTACTCATCCATAGTGGGATAGCATTGCCTAAAGGACATTAGCACATATTGATTCCCTTTTCGAGTAGGTAGATGGTTATTAAGTACTTGCTCTTTCAAAACAAAATAAAACTTTTCGCACTTACACTTTTCAAACAAAAACTCCTTTCAAACCCACAAACACAAAGAAAAGCAAATTTTGAAAACACTTTGAGCAAGTACCTAAGAGCCCGTGGATAACCACAGATAGAAAGAGTGCTAACACCTTCCCTTTCCATAATCTACCCCCCGGACCCGAGAAACATCTCGAAAAAGGAATTTTTCTGTGCTTTTTTCCTTTCCTTGTTGGATAAAATAAAAGTCGGTGGCGACTCTTGCTTACCACGACATTTTGAGAATACAAACGCAAAACGCGAACCAACATTCAAAAACAGTCAGTTCTCTCCCACCGTATCACATAAATGGCGACTTTGCTGGGGATCTTAATAAGTGGGGTGCACCTTAAGATTAGATCATTGTGCTTTCAATTGTTTGCTTTGTATGCTTTATATTTGTGGGTTTGTATCAGAGTTACTATAGATCCTAACCCGGATTTGGGGGATACCCTTTAGGTAAGTAGCAATAAACTGTGAGGGAACTGTACAGCGTAGACCGATATGGTTGAAGCAGTAGCTATGTTGGTGTGGCACTTTAGTATGTACTGATATCCCTTGTGGCGTAACGAGGAGAATATGAGTCTGCTAAGGGGTCATTAAGCACCAACTGACCTTAGAACCTTTAAATTGACCAACTTGGCCATAGAACAGTAGCAGTATGCTACAATCATTGAGACTAAACTCTCGCGATGATTCCGGCCGCAAGAAAAGGTTGCTAAACTGGAATTATGACCGATCAAGGGTAGTCAGTGATATTGAGATCCTCTAGAACCCAGTTACTATTTTTAGGACAAGTTTAAACCAACTAAACTGAAAGAGGGTAGTACCTAAGCTCCTTACTAGCCTAAAAATCTAAGGGCTCTCTGTGTGACTTGTGTGCCTTTAACATGTTTTCCATTTGTGGATACTTGTGGTGTGCTTACTATCATGACATCATGATATCATAACATTGCATACATCTTGCATTGGACTAACCTATTTCAAAGACAGGAGGGATTCATCTTTGTTCTGTTTTGTAGGTCATCATGATGCCCATGCGTAGGAATACTATCCGGATCAACTTTGTCCAGGTTCCCACTGTGCTTAAGGAATTGATTGCAAAGATGCCTGATACTACTTCCTTCCTCAGAAGACATGGTTATCTTCTCAGTTTGGTCACCTCTAAATTGGACGAGCAGATGATGAGTGTCCTGGTTCAATTCTATGATCCGCTGTACCATTGCTTTACTTTCCAGGACTACCAGCTGGTTCCCACCTTAGAGGAATTCTCTGATCTGCTCGGTATCTCTATTCTGGAGCAGACCCCGTTTACTGGTTGGGAGAAGATTCTTAGGCCCGAAGAGATTGTTGCAGCCCTTCATTTGACCAAGGAGGAGGTAATGGCTAATTGGGAGACTAGAAGTGGAGCAAAGGGCTTTCTGACTAAGTTCTTGGTTGGTAAGGCTAATTATTTCTGGGATAGTCTAGACTTCAAGGCATTCGAGGATATTTTAGCTCTTCTGATATATGGCTTGGTATTGTTTCTGAACTCTGACTCCTTTGTTGATGTTAATGCGGTAAAAATCTTCATCTCTCGCAATCCTGTACCCACTCTCTTGGGTGACATCCTTCATCAGCTTTATGCTCGTACTGCCCGAAAGCGGGGGACCTTGATGTGATATGTTCCGTTATTGGCGAGGTGGTTTATTTTGCACCTCCCCAAGTCAGTACTGAAGAACAAAGAAGGCATGGGCTGGGCCTATAGGGTTATGTCTCTCTCTCATAATGACATTATCTGGACTCTCAAGGGTATGGATGAGGAGGCTATCATTGATCGCTGTGGGGAATATCCCAATGTTCCACTGTTAAGAACCCATGGAGGAATTTCTTACAATCCGTGCTTGGCCTTACGTCAGTTTGGGAGAGCTAGAAGAGAAGGACCTCATGAAATGCTAATAACTAGTATCATCTTTGATTTTCAAGGGGATAGCGACGAACAATGTCCCAGATTCATAAAGGCTTGGGATAGAGTTCATAGATCTGATCCACATGAGTTGGGTCCAAAGACTTCACTTCTAATGGAGCCATATCTCAGATGGGTCTGTATCCGTGCCAAAAAGCTGGGTATGCCATATGAAGCCGTTCGGCCTATCATTGGTGAAGTTTCTAATGAAGAGGGGGTTCTTCCTACCATCCTCCACCCTTACATGCCCACTGACATTGGGGCACTGAAGAGATCTTGGATGCAGCTGAGAGAGGAACGGGATGCTTACCGAGAGAAGTTCAACGAGAAAGAGCAGAAGATCCAGAGGTTGACTAGGCAGTTGGAGAACGAGTGGATTCTCAATGACTATTTCCGCACCGACAAGAAGAGACCATGGGAGCACTGATTGACCTTTGATTGTTTCTTTTCCAGTTTTCATTTACTTTTCAGTATTTCCATTCTTGTAACGCCTTAAGGGCAATTTTTTGAACAATTTGAATTCCAAAGTTTATCTAATAAAGTGTGTTTTCTTTCCGGTTTACAAATTTGAATCTCTCAATTGTCTTTGAAATCATAATCATACGCATTTCATCCCATGAACTCCATAACAGGTACCCATTACAGGTCTCTTATCTTCTTTGCTGTTTATTTCAGCACTCATCATGTCTGCTGAACCATCAACTGAGCAAGCCATCAAGGCCCTCCAGGCCCAGAATGCCCAATTCCAAGAGCTGTTCATGAATCTAGCTAAGGGTCAGCAAGATCTGAAGACCCTGATTCTGAAAGAGAAGAAGAAGAAAAAGAAGAGGACAATCCTGTTCAACACTGGTCCTAGGTTTGGAAACAGGCTTCGGGATGAAGTTGATTTGACCACCTCATATGGAGGGAAAGACAATCAGGAGGAAAGGAGGGCTCCTAGCCCTGTGGTCTCCGACAACGAAACAAACTTCGATGAAGACCAGTATCCTCCTACTGAGGATAGATACAAACAACTGGAAGACCGGTTGAGTTCTATGGAGGTTCAAAAAGTGCCTGGTCTGGACTTTGGTGATCTAGGTCTATCATCTGGGGTAGTGATTCCCCACAAATTCAAGGCACCAGCCTTTGCTAAGTATGACGGAGTCTCTTGTCCGAAGCTGCACCTCCGGTCATATGTGAGGAAGATTCAGCCGTACACCGCTGATAAAAACCTATGGATCCATTTCTTTCAAGACAGTCTCTCAGGGACTCAGCTTAAGTGGTTCTACCAGTTGGACAGAGCCAGTATTCGCAGTTGGGAAGATTTGGCTACTGCATTCTACAGGCAGTATCAATACAACTCCGACCTCGCTCCTACGCGTACCCAACTCCAGGGTATGTCAATGGGAACGGGTGAAGGATTCAAAGATTATGCTCAGAAGTGGAGGGACCTCGCCGGTAGAGTGCAACCACCCTTGGCTGATCGGGAGCTTGTGGATATGTTTCTGGGGACCCTGTCTGGTCCATTTTTCAACCACCTGATTGGAAGCTCTTCATCTGGGTTTACAAAGCTTATTTTGACCGGTGAGAGGATTGAGGCTGGTATTAAGGCATGTAAGATACAAAAGGGTGCTTCATCGAGCACCGAGAAGAAGCCGTTTAAGAAAGAGTCCAGTGCTGTCTACAGTTCGAAAAGACAGAATAGACCTGAACAGCACAAAGTTGTTAATACGGTTGTTATTTCAAAACCTACTGGTGCTCCTCAGTACAACAATCAACAAAAGGACGAGAGACCTCGAAGGCAATTCACCCGTCTCAACATGACCTTATCTCAGATCCTGCCACAATTACTGAAGACCAACCTGGTGATTCTAAAGGAGGCCCCAAAGAATCCAAATACAACGTCACCAAAGTATAACCCTAATGCCCGCTGTGCTTATCACTCTGATATCCCGTGGCATAATACAGATGATTATTGGACTTTGAAGAATAAGATACAGGACTTAATTGATGCGAAGGAGATCGAGTTCGAAGCGTCCGAAAGACCTAATGTTGTGACTGCTCCTATGCCCAAACATGGAGTAAATGCTATAGATGAAGACTCGTTCGTGGTTTTTGTGAACGATATTGTTACCCCTTTGAAGACTGTGAAGAAGAACCTTTTGCTAGCCAGTTTATTTCCAGGCTGTGACGAAGGTTGCCGTTTGTGTTCTACCCTACCTACCGGTTGCCCACTTTTGAAATCAGGTGTCCAATGCCTGATGGATAGTAAAGAAATTCTGTTTGAGAAGACTGTTGTTCCTATAGTCCATACTGAAGAAGTTGCCATCATTACCATTTTCGACAATTCTTTCAAGGCTCCCTCGAGGAAGCCTGTTAGAATTACATTTGTTCCAAAGATCGCACCTGTGATCATCACTGTTCCGGAGCCCATCCCCTATACCCCTGATAAATCTGTCCCTTGGCATTATGGGGATGATGTTTATTTTCATGGAGTTAAGCAAGAGTTGGATGCTGATACTGACGTCAACAATATTGTGGGACCTGCTAAAGTCACCCGCAAAGGACGACTTTTCTCACCTGATATCTCTCCGCCAACTGTCCGAAAACCTGTTGTTATTACACCTGCCAGTGTACCTGCTACTATTCTTGTTCAAGTTCCTATCCTTACCCCTGTCGCCGAGTCCTCTGACACTCGGGGCAAAGGGATCACCACTGATGTGCCTGCCCAGACGGAGGCACCAAAGATGATTACTGTTGAAGCTTCTAAACAAGAGATGGAAGAGATTCTGAAGATCATCAAGAAGAGTGACTACAATGTGGTTAAACAGCTGGGGAAAACCCCGTCCAAGATTTCTATGTTCTCACTATTGCTATGCTCAGAAGCCCATGCCAAGGCTCTGATTACCTTCTTGAAGACTGCCCACGTACCTCAAGAGACATCAGCTGATCAGTTTACAGATTGTGTGGCAAATTTGACTACTGATAATGGGTTGGGTTTCTCGGACGCCGACTTGACTGCTAAAGGGAAGAATCACAACGATGCCTTTCATGTCTCCATTGAATGCAAGGGAACTACTCTTGCACATGTATTAGTGGATACTGGTTCCTCGTTGAGCGTTCTGCCTAAGAAAGCTCTAGACCGGTTGGACTGTGAAGGGTTAGAGTTGAAACCAAGCAACATTGTCGTCAGGGCCTTTGATGGGGCTAAAAGAATGGTGCATGGAGAAGTTGATATTCTGATTAAGGTTGGTTCTCAGGTTTTCAATTCTACATTCTATGTGATGGACATTCAGCCATCTTATTCTTGTTTGCTGGGTCGTCCATGGATCCACAAAGCTGGGGCCGTAACCTCAACGCTCCATCAGAAGCTGAAGTACTCGGTCAAAGGGAAGATTGTGACCGTGCAAGGAGAGGAAGAGTACATGGTTAGCCACCTCAACTCTTTCCGATACGTAGAAATGGATGGGGAGTTCATTGAGACCCCATTTAAGCATTTCGAAGAGGTTCCCCAGACACTGGCGTCAGTTGAGACTGTTGTTGAAGATTCTCCTATGAAGATGGCTTCCCTCAAGGATGCCCGAGCCATTATCGAGAAAGGTGGGTGTGCAAATTGGGGACGACTCCCTGATTTTACACCGAATACTAACAAGTTTGGTTTGGGTTTCACTGCAGAAGCTCAAAGGGCTGTTCGGAATGCATGGATCGAAAGACCTCCCGTGTTCATCAGCAACTCGGGAGTGAATTCCATTGAAGACGGTGTGGAAGAGTCTGAATTCGACAGCTGGATCTATCCTACGACCGACGGTGGATAATGCAACTGGACAGCAAAGGACTTCATCCCTATAACTTTTGTTACCTAGTAATGAAACTTTTGTTTTGAATCTGTAACAGACAATGTTTTAAAAACTTTATGGCCCGATATCTTACCCGGGGCACTGTGGCTTCATTTGTGAGGGCTTTATGTGTGTCATTTTCATATATCATTAATAAAAGCATTGGACGTTCTTGCATTTCAAATTTTGTGCTCCTTGTTTTTCTTTATTATATATTGCAAAACAGCTATTTTACACACACTCACATATACAGGTCTACATCCACTCTGGATCTCACTGGTAACGACTCTGCTACTGCCAGTTATGACTTCGAAAATCTGATCAACTTAGCCGAAGACGAATGTGAAGATGATTGTGAAGTGCCTGGTGAACTTGCAAGACTGTTACTTCAAGAAGAGAGGGTCATTCTGCCACATGAAGAGCCAGTGGAAACAGTGAATCTAGGTACCGAGATAGACAAGAAAGAGGTCAAGATCGGTGAAAATCTGGAGCTTAGTATGAAACAATGGCTGATTCAAATGCTGCGTGACTATGTTGAAATCTTTGCCTGGTCTTATGAAGATATACCTGGGTTGGATACCGATATTGTGGTTCATCGCCTACCTACCAAGGAAGACTGTCCTCCAGTAAAACAGAAGGTTCGTCGAATGCGCCCAAAGATGTCTGAGAAAATCAAGGCGGAAGTTATGAAACAGTTCGACGCTGGTTTTCTAGCAGTTACTTCTTACCCTCAATGGGTGGCCAATGTAGTTCCTGTACCAAAGAAGGATGGTAAGGTTCGAATGTGTGTTGACTACAGGGATTTGAACAGGGCGAGCCCTAAGGATGACTTCCCTCTACCTCATATTGAAGTTCTGGTTGACAACACTGCTCAGCATAAAGTCTTCTCCTTCGTGGATGGTTTCTCCGGTTATAATCAGATCAACATGGCTCCTAAAGACATGGAGAAGACAACCTTTGTTACTCAGTGGGGTACCTTTTGCTACAAGGTCATGCCTTTTGGACTGAAGAATGCTGGGGAAACGTATCAGCGTGCCATGGTTGCCATGTTTCATGACATGGTCCATCATGAGATTGAATTATACATCGACGATATGATTTCCAGGTCCCAGACTGAGGAAGAACACCTTGACCATTGGTAGAAGCTGTTTGACAGGCTGAAGTTGTACAAACTGAGATTAAACCCGAACAAGTGCACCTTCGGGGTAAGATCTGGTAAGCTGATGGGTTTCGCCGTAAGCGACAAAGGTATTCAAGTGGATCCGGAAAAGGTGAAAGCTATACAGGAGATGCCAGCTCCCACAACAGAGAAAGAAGTCAGAGGCTTTCTGGGACGTCTGAACTACATTGCCCGATTCATCTCACACCTGACTGCTACTTGTGAACCAATCTTCAAGCTACTGAAGAAAGATCAAGTAGTACGTTGGAACGATGAATGCCAAGCCGCTTTCGAAAGGATTAAAGATTATCTCCAAGAACCACCTATTCTTATGCCACCAGTTGAAGGGAGACCTCTGATCTTATACTTGACAGTACTCGACAACTCAATGGGGTGCGTGCTGGGTCAGCATGACGAGTCTGGCCGAAAAGAGCATGCTATTTATTACCTTAGCAAAAAGTTTACCGACTGTGAGACCCGATACTCATTGCTCGAGAAAACTTGATGCGCTTTGGCATGGGCTGCTCGCCGGCTGAGACAGTATATGTTGACTCACACTACTCTGTTGATATCAAAGATGGATCCAATCATGTATATCTTCGAAAAGCCCGCCTTGTCCAGAAGAATAGCAAGATGGCAGATGATCTTGACTGAGTAAAACATCCAGTATACGACCCAAAAGGCAATCAAGGGAAGTGTGTTGGCAGACCATTTGGCACATCAAGCAGTGGATGATTACCAGTCTATGAACTTTGAATTCTCGGACGAGAATATCATGTTGGTAACTGATTGTGAGACACCTGGACCGGATGAAGGACCTGAGGAAGGATCCTGATGGTCTATGTACTTTGACGGAGCTTCGAACGCTTTGGGTAATGGCATTGGCGCCGTGATCATATCTCCTAAAGGCTCTCATACTCCATTCACCGCCCGACTATGTTTCAACTGCACCAACAACATGGCGGAGTATGAAGCGTGTATCATGGGTCTTCGAGCAGCAATTGACCTAAGGATTAAGTTTCTAAGTGTCTTCGGAGATTCCGCTCTCGTGATCAGTCAGATCAAAGGCGAGTGGGATACGAAACACCCAAATCTTATTCCTTACAAGGAGTATGTATTGACATTGCTTCCCCACTTCGAAGAAATAACCTTTGAACACTTCCCTAGAGAGGAGAATCAGTTGGCGGACGCGTTGGCTACAATGTCTTCTATGTTCAAAGTCAATTGGGACAACGAGGCTCCCCGGATCATCATTGAAAGATTGGACGAACCTGCACATTGCTGTGAGATTGAGACTAAAGGGATAGCGGATAAACCTTGGTTTCATGAGGTGAAGAGGTATCTGGAAGCTCAAGAATACCCCAAGGGTGCATCTGTTAATGATAAGAAGTTTCTGAGGAGGTTCGCGGCAAAGTTCTTCATCAGCAACAACATCCTTTACAAACGTAACCATGATTTAATCTTACTGCGTTGTGTGGATAAGAATGAAGCAGAAAGGATCATGGCGGATTTACATGAAGGTACTTTTGGAACTCACTCCAGTGGACACACCATGGCAAAGAAAATCCTTCGGGCAGGATATTATTGGTCCATAATAGAAGCTGATTGTTATCAGCATTCTCGGACGTGTCACAAGTGCCAAGTCTATGCTGATAAGGTGAACATACCTCCAGTCCCTCTAAACGTCTTATCGGCACCTTGGCCTTTTGCAATGTGGGGCATTGATATGATCGGCGAGATCAGACCTACAGCATCCAACGAGCATCGTTTCATCCTGGTAGCTATCGATTACTTTACGAAATGGGTTGAAGCAGCTTCCTTTGCTACTGTAACCAAGAACGTCGTGGCACGGTTTATTCGGCACAATCTGATCTGTCGATATGGTGTACCAGAGAGGATCATTACGGACAATGGTACCAATCTCAATAACAAAATGATCACTGAGCTCTGCGAACAATTCAAGATACAACATCATAACTCTTCTCCCTACCGACTGAAGATGAATGGGGTTGTCGAAGCAGCTAATAAGAACATTAAGAATATTGTGCAGAAGATGACAGTGACATACAAAGACTGACACGAGATGTTACCATTTGCTCTTCATGGGTATCGTACGTCAGCGCGGACATCAACAAGGGCAACACCCTATTCCTTCGTATATGGTATGGAGGCAGTCTTTCCCATTGAAGTGCATATACCCTCTCTTCGGATCATGAAGGATGCAGGTTTGAGCGAAGATGACTGGATTCAGACCCGGCTTGATCAGCTGAACTTAATCGACAAAAGAGACTTACTGCTATTTGTCATGGTCAGACGTATCAAAAACGGATGATCAAGGCATTTAACAAGAAAGTCAGATGACAAGAGTATCAAGTTGGGTATCTAGTAATCAAGCACATTATTCTACCTCAAGGTGATCCCAGGGGCAAATGGATCCCTACTTACGAAGGGCCATTTGTGGTTAAGAATATTTTCTCAGGAGGAGCCATGATTCTAACCACCATGGATGGTGACGACCTTCCTCACCCCGTCAATGCAGACATAGTGAAAAGATACTACGCATAATCAAAGATCCGCTAGGTTGACTGGCCTAGGCAAAAATAAGGGCTTCCCGGCGAACCAAAAGGGTTCGGGCAAAAATAAGGGATGAAAATGAAAAAATCTGTACACCCGGCAAGTCGAAAACCTGGAAAGGCGACTTGGGCAAAAAAGGGTATCACGGTGGACTGAAAACCCGAAAGGGTGGTCCAGGAAAAAATTAGGGATCAAAGTGTAACACTATGTCTCATTGGATCACCTCGCATCCAGACTTCAGTATCAACTATCAAGCTCAGACGACACTAATCAATCTGATTCATCTTCAACCAGTAGCAAAGTGATGAGATGCTCGAGGACATAAGGGCAATAACAGAGTTGGAACCCAGTGGGATTATTCACATAGCTGTTTTGTTTTCTTTTCACAAATTGTAAATTCTATTATTCGGCGGCGTTCTCTTACTAGGACGTCAACCTCTTGTACAAAAACGCCTATTTACAGGCCAAACTTCAAAATCAATACAAATTCATTTTCAGAAAAATTTCAAACTGTTTTGCCTTTATCTGTTTTGTTTTGCAAAGAACGTCCAATGTTCATTTTTGATATATGCATTTGACATTAATTGCTACTCATGAATATTTACATGCGAGACAAAAGATGAATTACTGGTAATAGCAGAAACATGGGCAATAAGAATTGTCCAAGCTGTATAGTTGCTCTGTCCACCAGGTACAAAGGTATATTCAGCTGAAGAATATGGCTAAGATACCTTCACTCCCCGCAGAGTAAGACAGTAATGATAGCTCTCCCAGCTGAGACTTGCAACTATGAACAAACCAACAATGCTCTCCCCAAGCAGTGTTGATCTACCATCAACACTAGAAAAGGTTTGATATCCCCGACAGTCTTAATATTCCCCAACGGAGTATAAGAATGTTCCCCGGCAGATTACAGGATACCCCCATTGGAGTCTACATTTCCCCAGCACGGTCTGAAAAAGCTTCCCCAACGGAGTTGAATCATCATCCCCAGTAGAATCTGGAAGTTTATCCCTAGTGGAGTACAAAAATAACTCTCCCCAGCCAAGTTCAAAGGATCATTCCCATCAGAATTCAAAGGTTTATCCCCGCAAAAGTCTAAAAGGGTTATCCCTAGAAATTCGCAACTAAAAGATCATCCCCCAGCGAATTTCTTTCCTTTCACGAGCAGGAATTCAATCCTCAACAGATTCAATATCCCCAGCAACGGTAGTCCATCCCCAGCGGAATTTATCAGTGGAATCCTCAGTAGAGCATCTCCACCCCACAGAGTAATCTCCTCATCAGTTTATTCCCCAACGGAGTTATCTTCTCCTGCAGGTTTATTCTCACAATCACCTTCGTTCACCATCCCCAGCGGAAGCGAAGAATTCAACTCTATTCTCCAACAACTATCTAGGATTTATTTCCCCCAGCTAAAACATCACATTTCCATACATCATGAGACACACATATACGCATCATATAATACAATCTCATTTATGTTGAGAGCATCATTGCTTGATCCATATCATGCATTGCATATGGCTGACCTTTACCTTTCAGGAAAGATGCAGTTAAGTTCTCAGCTATGTCAAAGACCTTCTCTGGTCCAGTTAAATCGATTCCTAAAGATTTTTCTGATGCAGTTGAAGTTAATCCAAGACCTTCTCTGGTTCAGTTAAATCGATTGCTAAAGATTTTTCTGATGCAGTTGAAGTTATCCCAAGACCTTGTCTGGTCCAGTTAAATCGATTCCTAAAGATTTTTCTGATGCCGATCCATTCGAAGGCGCCAAGACCTCCTCTGGTCCAGTTAAATCGATTCCTAAAGATTTTAATGATGTCGATCCAGTTTAAGTTATCCCAAGACCTTGTCTGGTCCAGTTAAATCGATTCCTAAAGATTTTTTTGATGCCGATCCAGTTGAAGGCGCCAAGACCTCCTCTGGTCCAGTTAAATCGATTCCTAAAGATTTTACTAATGCCGATCCAGTTGAAGTTATCCCAAGACCTTGTCTGGTCCAGTTAAATCGATTCCTAAAGATTTTTCTGATGCCAATCCACTCAAAGGCCTTCTCTGGTCCAGTCAAATTGATTCCTAAATATTTTACTGATGCCGATCCAGTTGAAGTTATTCCAAGACCTTGTCTGGTCCAGTTTAATCGATTCCTAAAGATTTTTCTGATACCGATCCAGTCAAAGGCCTTCTCTGGTCCAGTCAAATCGATTCCTAAAGATTTTACTGATGCCGATCTAGTTGAAGTTATTCCAAGACCTTGCCTGGTCCAGTTAAATCGATTCCTAAAGATTTTTCTGATGCCAATCCATTGAAATGCCTTCTCTGGTCCAGTCAAATTGATTCCTAAATATTTTCCTGATGCCGATCCAGTTGAAGTTATTTCAAGACCTTGTCTGGTCCAGTTAAATTGATTCCTAAAGATTTTTCGGATGCCGATCCAGTCAAAGGCCTTCTTTGGTCCAGTAAAATCAATTCCTAAAGATTTTACTGATGCCGATCCAGTTGAAGTTATTCCAAGACCTTGCCTGGTCCAGTTAAATTGATTCCTAAAGATTTTTCTGATGTCGATCCAGTCAAAGTTAGTCTAAGACCTCCCCTAGTTCAGTCAGATCACCGATAAGATCTCCCTGATTCGTATTCCAGTCAAAGTTCAGACCATCTATCAACAGTCTCCAAATGGCATCTGTAAGCCCATTCCCGACATCACAAGGCTGATACCACTTCATGCGAGTGCAAATTTCTGGGCACTCTAGTGTTCAATCATCTTCCACCTTCGGATCATGAAAGGCTCGAAAGCCAATCTATATCCTCAGGTTTAGGAAGATTGAACATGGGCAGCTGTTGTACCCCAAAATTTTCCCTCCCATATTTCTCAAGACATTGCAAGAATAATCTCCAAGTTGCTCAAGATTGCTCAAGAGTTGGACAGTCAAATCATCTCCTAAGGCAGTCAACCTCAAATTAGGGTTTTGTGTTTCATCAAGGTCCTTGCATACAAATGACTTCAAGTTCTCCCCAATATCCTAATATGTTCTCAAGTTCATCCATGTCAAATTTCAAGCCTTGCAGAGAAAGTTTGGTCAGTCAATTGCTCAAGAAGTCCAAAAATCGACTGTGCTAGGGCAAAAGTCAACTGTGCCCCAAATATAGTCAAACCTCAAACAAATTTGTCAAAATTCTCATTTTGAAGGATAATTCATCATTTTATAAAGGGTTGATCATGATTCATCAAGGATTGCTCAAAATTCATCAAGATTCAAAAGTTGCTAAATTAGGGTTTTGTAGGAAAAGTCAACTCAACTTTGACCAAGCATAACTTTCTCATACTTTATGAGAAATGACCCATCCGAAGCTCATTTTTAAGAGGCTGAAATTTCCTACAATCCATATTCATACCCCAAGATTAAGAAATGCACTCACAAAAAGTTACAAATTTGGACATTATAGGTCATTTTTGAAGGTCAACAAAAACACCTTTTTTGCTAAAGCTTATAACTTGAGCATGGAATATCAAAATCCGATGAGACCAAAAAGGTCGGTTGGAGGACATCTCAAGATTTCTAAAAAGTCCAAGAACACATCCAAAAGTTCAAAATTGAAGAAGTTATGCATTGTTGAAGTTGGATATTTTTCCAAAATTGCCAAAAGTCAACTATCCCCAAAACTTCAAATTTTGTCAAATGGGCCCACTTTTTCCCACTTGATTTGATCTTGTCACACTACACACGTGTACTATCTTCAGTCTTGTGTCCATTCATTAATTTTTCTATTTTATTTGATTTTTATTGAATTAATTCATTTTAAATCAATTTAAATCCAAATAAAATCCAAATATTAATCACTTGGTATCTTTTTGATTGATACATGCCTTAATTGTCATCATGGACATGATCAAACTCGAATCAAGCCATATCATGAACAAAAAGATGGTTTTTGGACAAATTTGGAAGCTTTTTCATGGAAGATCAAATCATATCTCCAAGCATTGATTTGCAAAGATTCAAGTCCAAATATTTGACCTAATCCAATGCTCATTACTTATACAAGCTAGAGACACACGAATCAGGGCTAGAGGCTGCTAAATCACAAGAACAAAACTTGGAAAAATTGCAAAAAAAGCTTGAAACTGAAATCTGTCTTAGAGGTGTTTTCAACACAAAATCTCAACACTATTCTCTTACTGGACATCCACTGAGTGAGAAGCAACCCTTAACAAGCTCTGATACCCCTTCAATCGCACTGTAAGCTTCGTGTTTTACCGCCCTGTAGACAAATTCATAACTCCACATTCTTGCGTTTTTTTGACAAATCATTGGCATGTTCATGATCCTTGTGTGATTTCTGAACTTTCTACATTATTTTATTGTATTTATATGACCTGTAGTGCCATACCGGAATCTAGGGTTTTTGGTTCTTGTTTTTGGGCATTTTAGTTTCAGGCAAAATCAATGCAAGCAATGGGCATATACATGATCAGTGGAAGGAGACGAGCACAACCATGTGTTTTGAATTAATTTCCATGGCCTAAAGAAGATTTTAGGAGGGACATACAGATTTAGCTGCGGATAAGAATCCGCAGGTAAATAACCAGGGGCCAGCGAAGAAGATGAAGACGTGTCCCTTTCCAGTTGGCCCATTCATAATTCGCACGTTTTTTTGTTTTATTTCTGGCATTTGTTTTGTTTTCCCATATAATAATTGCTACCTAATATGTTAAGAAATAAAACACGCTGGTGCAGTGGTAGACGCGTTGCTCATTGACTCACAGAACCTGGGTTCGAATCCCAGGTCCCCCACATATTTGCTATTATTTTCTTTCAGGTATTCTAGCGCATCTCATGCCTTGCAGTGCACCATGGTCTCTCATCTAATCGCTTGCCAGATGGCCCCAAGCCAGATCTGGTGGTCCAAAGGAGATGCTCACCATACTCCCAAGTCAACAGGCACACGTGGAATTGCCAAAGTCAGCCAGGCTTGCATACAAATGGACCTTGAAATTGCTATCCAAAACCTCCAATTGGGCCCAAACCCCCCTGAGTTTTTTTTTCTATTTTCTTTCTTTATTTGTTTTATTATTTAATTGTTATTATTTTCATTATTTAACTAACCAATTAATCTTTTTCTTAATAAAATCAAAAAAACTAAAAATATATTTTATTTATTAAAATTAAATTCAGCCCTTTATTTTTGTAAATAAATATTAATTCAATTAATTTAGTTTTAATTAGGTATAACTTTTAATATTTTTGCAATAATTAAAATTAATTTAGATAATTAGGTTTTACTAACTTTGACCAAATTTATTTTATTTCTTTAAATATCCAAAAATCCAAAAATATCTTTTTTTTAATTAATTAATTTATTTAATTAACTTAGTTTATTTTCTTTTAATCCAAAAATAACAAAAAAATCACTTTCTTCAAAAAGGGTCAAAACCCTAAAAAAGTGCATTCGATTTAATTTTTCGCACGCGATCCAGTTTACTATATAGATGTAATTATTTCCCGGAATGTAATAGTTAAATTAGGACTTTAATACTTTTATCGCTTTATTTTATTTTCCGCATTTTAATTTCAAGGATTGTTTTTGGCGATGTAAATACCCGACGCCTTGTAATAGTTAGATTTAATTTCCGCAATTTAATTTCTGCAACTTATAAACTGTTAGATGTTTTGTAAATAGGGAATGCATGACAAGATCGAATGTATGAACTTAAAACCAACATAGATAACCATTGACATGTACAAAGACGAAATTAACTGAAAATAACACACTCGCACATGCGCACTCTTAGGGTACACCTCACTTGGTTTCCTTCGAACGTGGTCATTGAGTATAGGAAGTTTTAGAGGTCGCCCTCTTGTCCAAAGATCATAGTTGCCACGAAACGGTTTCCTCGGAAAAATGATCTAAGACATTAGGGTTATCACTAAGGCGTCCTAACATTGCTTTAGTGACCACACGTCCCTTAATCGAATTGACCCTTAAAACTCCAACGACGATGCTACCTACTCATCCATAGTGGGATAGCATTGTCTAAAGGACATTAGCACAGATTGATTCCCTTTTCGAGTAGGTAGATTGTTCTTAAGTACTTGCTCTTTCAAAATAAAATAAAACTTTTCGCACTTACACTTTTCAAACAAAAACTCCTTTCAAACCCACAAACACAAAGAAAAGCAAATTTTGAAAACACTTTGAGCAAGTACCTAAGAGCCCGTGGATAACCACGGATAGAAAGGGTGCTAACACCTTCCCTTTCTATAATCTACCCCCGGACCCGAGAAACATCTCGAAAAAGGAATTTTTCTATGCTTTTTTCCTTTCCTTGTTGGATAAAATAAAAGTCGGTGGCGACTCTTGCTTACTGCGACATTTTGCGAATACAAATGCAAAACGCGAACCAGAATTCAAAAACAGTCAGTTCTCTCCCACTGTATCACAATTTGCAAGTTTGATCAAGTAACTAGGAGTTGTCTACCCTACTCAAAGATCTTTCCTACACATTTTTATTCCTTTGACATTATTGTTTTACCATTGCATTTGGTAAACAATCCTATCTTTGGATGTTAAATCGGACGGGCGTGGGTCATCGTATGACCATGATAACAATATTGCCAAGTATCTTAGCAAGTTTTTTGAGGGACTAGATCATTTTTGTATAGGCAACCAAGATAGCGTCATCGAGGGACTATGATCTTTTTGTTTTGATTGATTTTGCCAAGATACCTAGCATGCATACCATGGCCATGTTTTTAAGGCAAAAAGTGGATGAAACCCTAGGGGTGCTTGTGTGCATTGTGTTGTTATTTTTCATGCATTTTTGTCTTGTGTTTAGTCATGCTATTTGTTTGATTTTGGTCTTTGTATACAAAATCCTAATTTACTATCATGGCATTTGAAAGCGATAAAATGCGTAAAAGTAAATCTAAGACTATTACAACATTATTATGGGGAGGGGGATACAAGTTTGAATAGGGGGATATTGTTCAAAATAAAACCCTAAAACTATTACAACCAAATTGAATTTATTGTACAAATAAATAAATAAGCAATTATTTAAATATACAATAAAATGTAAATATGCACAAATGTTTTTGTATTTATTTTATGTATGTAAAATAAATTTATTTATATCTTAAAAATAAGAAAATAAAAATGATTATTTTTGGAAAGGGGTGAAAACCCTAATTTTGTTTTAAAAGAAAATATATATATCTTATTATTATTTATGTACAAGATAATAAATAAAAATATATACAAAGATGTTAAAAAATAAAACATGTGAGAAACTAATATTTTAAGTGTATAATATAATAAAATAAAAATATGTAAGTATTTTGATATTATTTACAAATTTATTTAAGAAAATAAAAGTATTTAACCTAATAAACTATTTTTTGTCATAAAAAATAATAAAAATAATAAAATAAAAATGTAAAAAATTAAGAAATTATTTTTGGTGATTTTTAATATTTAGAAAAAAAAAAGTCAGAAATCACAAAAGAAATGAAAAATAATAAAAAATAATAATAAATGGGCCAAGGGGGATGCAAAAAGTAAGCAGGGGGTGTCAATAGTCAAGCAAGCCAGGCCCAGCCCAACTCACTTCGTCCCTGTCCTTCAAACCAACAAAATGCGCGCTTCATGTACAAACTTGTAACTCCTGCATACGTGCTTAAAAACAAAATCTTGCAACATGAAAGTTATAGCTCATCATCACACGATTCTAATGATATAAAAAACTTGATCTAACTCTCAAAGACCAGAGAGAATTTTATCACCCCCAATTTCTGACCAAAAAATTTCAGCATGTTCATCATCTAAATTCTCCTAGCTCAGTTGATATAAATAAGAACTATGCATATGTACAACTTAAGGACATTAAGGGCTACATTTTTGCTTCACAAACCTAAGCCTAAGGATGTCTAAATAAGGAGATAGAAAGTTTGAAATTACCTTGTTACGTCAAGTTCGAATATGGCAATGCAACAACTTTGAATGAGGCATGAAGGATTTTTGAGCTTGCTTGATGTTCCCTTGACCTTTCCCAATGCTTAGCTTGCTTTGAAATGGCCTAAACCTCCTTGTAGAACTCAAACTGCAAAGCTTCAAAATGAAAATGGTGTAGTGTGAAAATGGAGTTACAGTTGTTGGACAGGTGCTTGGATAGTTCAGGTATGATGTTTAGAATGTGTTTGAAATGATTCCAAGCAAAATGCACGAGGGAATCTGGATTTGGCCAAGGTTCTGCAGTGGTTGCCCTGTTTGGGCAGAAAATGGGGTTTTTTGTGCTTAAGGGTGTTTGAGATGCTACGAGCTCGTGTTTTAGGCTTGGTATATTGTGTTGAGATTGTTTGAAATGATACCAAACTTTGTTCTTATCAGATGGAAGAGTTATGTTCACTTTTGCAAGGTTTCTTGTTTTTGAAGCAAAAGGTGAGTTGACAAAAGCCAAGGTTGTACAAGCTAGCTTGAGGCCTGCTGACAGTTGGTGACCTTTGCCTGATATTCATGGAATTTGGTTGCTGCAAGAGATTGGGTTCAAGGCTCAAGGAAATCAAAATTTCATAAAGTGTGCTTTATCAAAGTAGCAATGTCACCTTTTTGCCATTTTTGGAATAGTTCTTTGTGTAATGCTCCATAGCTCAGAATAAGACAAATGTCCAATGTATTTGCATTAAATTAAGGAGTGTGGAAAGGTTTAAGGCCTGTAAAACAAGTACAAGAATGATCCAAACTGATTTTCAACTTGTATCAATGTGTAAAATGCCATGGACAAAAGTGAGAAATGGCCATTTTCATTCCTTCGATTCTCCCTAACCACAAATGATTTTGGAGAGTTCTTGGACATTTTGGAAAGCTTGTAACATGCTCTACAATCCATATTTGAAATGAATTGTGAGATTCCACTTGGAACTATGTGAAAAATTTCAATGAAGATAGGTCAAAATCCTGCCTAAACTAGGGCAAAATTTCACTAAGTTAGAAAGTTTTTGGACCCCTATTCACAAAATCATAACTTGAGATCCAAGAATCTTTTGGGAAAAATTTGTGAATAAAATTTGTATATTTTGTGGAGTGCTACAACTTTCATGTTGGAAGTTTTCTTTGAATCTAATTGCATCATGGTGAAAATGTTGGCAAAAGTTGAAAAGAAATAAGAAATTTTCATAACTTAGAAAATTTCTAAGTTATGAAAATTTTCAATCTTAAACCCTAATTTCCAAAATTAGGTTTCTTGGTGAACAAGTTTCATGTTTTGACACATCTTGATAAAAAATGACCCTTGGCACTTGATTTTGACAAAAAGTCAAAGTTTGACTTTTCAGTGTACAGTTGATTTTTGATCAGTTGATTGGAAAATTCATCTATCAATCCAATGCATTTGAGATCTTTTGAACCTTGTGATTAGGTCAATATGATGCCATTGAGTCCTTGAAACCATTATTGAACCCAATTTGCCTTTGGTTAGGTGAAAAATCAGAAATTGCCCTTCTACAGTCAAAACCCTAAAAATGACCATTTTACCCTTTTGAAGATCAGATCAAATTTCTTAAGGAGTTGTGGTCCAAACTTGATCAAATGGTTCATATGAGTCTATAATGTTGATGTGGATTAAAAATTATGAGGTTTGAGTGTAAATTGGCCACAATTGACTTTTTCCCCAATACAGCTGATTTTTAGGTCAACTGTCCAATTGACTGGGTAAAAATTTGACTCAAGGCTTGAAACTTGGTATGAGAAATCTTATAGGTACAAAATGAAGTATGAAAGTCACATGAGGCATTGGAAGTCCAAAAATCCCTGTGCAAACTCAAACCCTAATTTCAGGTCAACAGTGCAAGGAGATGTCTTAAGCTGAGCAAACCCTAACCTGATCTTGAATCCAAAGAGTCTTGTGAGGAAAATCTTGATAAAATGAGAGGGCAAATTTTGGGGTACAACAGCTGCCCCTGTTCAATCTTCTTGAATCTGAAGAGTTAGATTGGCGAGTTTTCCGTTCGTGACTCAAAGGTAAAAGATGATTGGACACTAGAGTGCCCGTAAATTTGCACTCATCAAAGTATAGTTGAGGGAATGAGCTTAAAGATGCCATTTGGATATGTGATAGAACCTTGTTGGAGATGGGCTTAAAGATTCCATCCAAGGATGTTTGTTGAATTGTATGTTGTAAGTCAGAGGAATAAGTATTAAAATGGTGTCTGTGTTTGGAACGTATCTGAACTGTATCTGGAGACTGAGTCTGTATGAGTTATGGAATGGCGCCCGTGTCTGGAGCGTATCCGAGCTGTAACTGCATTTGAATCTTGAATGAATGACAGAATGACTTCCGTGTCTGGAGTGTATCTGAACTAGGGAACATCAGCATGAGTGATCAGCATGGCTACTGCGTCTGGAGCGTATCTGGACTGTATCTGAATGTTGAAAACTTGAATGAGTATCAGAAATGACTTATGTGTCGGGAGTGTATCTGAACTAGGGAACATCAGCATGAGTGATCAGAATGGCTACCGTGTTTGGAGCGTATCTGGACTGTATCTGAATGTTGAAAACTTGAATGAGTATCAGAAATAACTTCCGTGTCTGGAGTGTATCTGAACTAGGGAACATCAACATGAGTGATCAGCATGGCTACCGTGTCTGGAGAGTATCTGGACTGTATCTGAATGTTGAAAACTTGAATGAGTATCAGAAATGACTTCCGTGTCTGGAGTGTATCTGAACTAGGGAACATCAGCATGAGTGATCAGCATGGCTACTGTGTCTGGAGCGTATCTGGACTGTATCTGAATGCTGAAAACTTGAATGAGTATCAGAAATGACTTCCGTGTCTGGAGTGTATCTGAACTAGGGAACATCAGCATGAGTGATCAGCATGGCTACCGTGTTTGGAGCGTATCTGGACTGTATCTAAATGTTGAAAACTTGAATGAGTATCAGAAATGACTTCCGTGTCTGGAGTGTATCTGAACTAGGGAACATCAGCATGAGTGATCAGCATGGCTACCGTGTCTAGAGCGTATCTGGACTGTACCTGAACATTGAAAACTTGAATGAGTATCAGAAATGACTTCCGTGTCTGGAGTGTATCTGTACTGTATCTGAAATCTTTGAATATTTGTTAAAGATAGCTGTTAATCTTATCCTGAAAAGGGGAAAATGTTAGCTGAAACACAAAGTTATGTTGCATGAAATGTATGGTGCAATAAATGTGTTTTATCAATGTTTATGATATATGAATGTAATGTATGCGCATGTAAGCTGATTTGCTGTCTTGCTGAGGAGAATAAATCCTTGATAGCTGGAGATAATAAAAACTTTGACTGCTGCCGGGGAAAATAAATCTCTGACCGCTGCTGGAGATTCAAAACCTTTGACCACTTCTGTGGGGATGTGAGAATATTTCACGACTTTCCTGCTTGGGGAATACAGAGAACTTTGATGACTATGGCTTGGGATTACACAATGGGAATCCTTACTCGGCTGGGGAATAAGGAAACTCTGGTTGTCTCTACCGGGGATCGAATAAAGGAAAACCTTGATCTACTAGAGAATAAGGAAAACTCCGATGGCTTATGCAGGGAACTAAGAATGAGAATCTTCAATCTCCTAAGGGAATTTGAATCCTTGGGAACTTCAAACTGGGGAGTCAAGAACGAGAATCTTCAATCTGCAGGGAATTGAGAAATTCTGATAAATTCATGATGGGGAGTAATGAAGACTCTGGCAACTTCACTGGGGAATCAAGAATGAGAATCTTCATTCTGTTGGGGAGTGAAAAACTCTGTGGGGAAGAAGGCTTCCTGTTGGAGAGTAAATTCAGGACTCTGGGGGAAAAAGCTTATTCCTGTTTGGAAAAAATTTCGGAGTTTGGGTCGTATGCCAATTCTACTGGGGAATTATCCTAGGTTGGGGATAAAAGTTAACTGTTATCTGGTTAATTTCTAGGCTTCAAGACAACTTGCTGGGGAATTTGGGGAAGACTGAATGGTTCCCGCTGGGGATTGATAGTCTTGACTTGACTGGGGAAGAAGGTTTCATCTCCGCTGAGGGTCTGTAGTTCAAAGTTTTTACTCCACTGGGGATGGGGAGTTTGAAGTTTAACTCTGACGGGAATTAAGTATTTGAAATTGTAATTCCGGTGGGGATATGTATTTCAAGGTTTTAGCTCCGCTGGGGATCTAGATGATGTGCTGCAGGGGATTTCTCTTGGAATAGCCTAAAGACGTTTTCCTATCCTTTCAACCTGTCAGTAATTATTCTTTCACGTTTCGTTTATTTGTAAACAGTGATTATATTCAAATGCATATGCTTATTAATAAATCATTGGACGTTTTCAAATAAAACACAAGTGTAAAAAGAAAAAGACAAATAGTTTTCTGCACTTTGAAGTATCTTTGTATTAACTTTGTGTAAGTATTTTGTACAAAATAGACAGACATCCTAGTAAGAGAACGTTGTCATAAAAATGAGAAAAATTTATACAAAGAAAGATGGCTATGTGTGAAAATTCCATGGGGTTCCCATTCTGCTATAGCCTTCGTAACTTTGAATATCTTGTCCATTCGCTGCTTCATCTGAAGATGATTGAATTGATCGGAAGCCCGAAGCTTGTTTGTAAAGAGATTGTCCTTAAAGTGATCCGACGAGACATAGTCATACGCTTTAATTCCCTAACTTTTGCCTGGACCGCCCTTTCGGGTTTTCGATCCACCGGGAAACCCTTTTTTGCCCAAGTCGCCCTTTCGGGTTTTCAACTTGCCGGATGTACAATTTTTTTTTGGTTTTATCCCTAATTTTTGCCTAAACCGTCCTTTCGGGTTTTCGATTCACCAGGATGCCCTTTTTTTTCCTAGGTGTGTCAACCTAGCGGGTCATTTATGCGTAGTATCTTTTGACTATGTCTGCGTTCGCAGGGTGCGGCAGGTCGTCACCGTCCATGGTGGTTAAGATCATTTCCCCACTAGAAAAGATGTTTTTGATCACAAATGGTCCCTCGTAGGTAGGAGTCCATTTGCCCCTGGGATCACTTTGCGGCAAGATGATCCTCTTGATTACAAGATCCCCGACTTGATATACCTGGCGCCTGACCTTCTTGTTGAATGCCTTGATCATCTGTTTTTGATACGTCTAACCATGATAAACAACAGTAAGTCGTTTTACGTCAATCAAGTTAAGTTGATCAAGCTGGGTCTGAATCCAATCGTCTTCACTCAAACTAGCATCCTTCATGATTCTCAAGGAGGGAATCTAAACCTCGATAGATAGAACAGATTCAATGCCGTATACCAAATAATAGGGTGTTACCCCAGTTGAAGTGCGTGTCGTGGTACGGTACCCGTGCAGAGCAAACGATAACATTTCATGCCAGTCCTTGTAGGTGACTGTCATCTTTTGAATGATCTTCTTGATATTTTTGTTCGCAGCTTCGACAACACCGTTCATCTTTGGCCGATAGGGAGATGAATTGTGATGTTGAATCTGGAACTGCTTGCACAAGGCGGTGATCATAGTATTGTTAAGTTTTGTACCATTGTCAGTGATGATCCTTTCGGGGATACCGTACCGACAAATGAGGTTCTGCTTGATGAAGCGGGCAACAACATTCTTTGTGACGGATGCGAAGGACGCTTCTTCGACCCACTTGGTAAAGTAACCAATGGCCACTAGGATAAAGCGGTGTCCATTGGATGATGTAGGCTTGATCTCCCCAATCATGTCGATTCCCTACATTGTGAATGGCCAAGGAGCTGTTAAGACATTGAGAGGAACTGGAGGTATATGTACCTTGTCTGCATAAATTTGACATTTATGACAAGTACGGGAATGTTGATAGCAGTCAGCTTCCATGGTAGACCAGTATTAGCCTGCCCGTAGAATTTTCTTAGCCATCGTATGTCCGCTAGAGTGAGTGCCAAAGGTACCATTGTGCAGTTCAGCCATGATCTGTTCAACTTCAATCTTGTCCACACAACGGAGCAGAATGCAATCATGATTACGCTTGTATAGTATACCATTGATCAGGAAGAACTTGGCAGAGAATCTTCTTAAGAACTTTTTGTCGTTGACTGAGGCTCCTTTGGGATATTCTTGAGCCTCGAGATACCTTTGACTTCATGAAACCAAGATTGGTCCACTACTTCTTCGGTATTAATCTCGTGACAATGTGCAGGTTCGTCCATCCGTTCAATGGTGATTTGGGGAGCCTCATTATCCCACCTAAGTTTAAACATGGAGGACATTGTAGCTAGAGCATCTGCTAGCTTATTTTCTTCTCGTGGGAAGTGCTCGAAGGTAATCTGCTCGAAATGTGGTAACAATGTCAAGATATGTTCTTTGTAAGGGATGAGGTTTGGATGTTTAGTATCCCACTCTCCTTTGATCTGACTGATGACCAAAGCGGAGTCCCCAAACACATCTAAGGATTTGATTCCCAAGTCTATGGCAGCCTTGAGTCCAAAGATGCAAGCTTCATACTCAGCCAGGTTGTTGGTGTTGTTAAAGCAAAGTATGGCTGTGAAAGGTGTATGGCAACCTTTTGGAGAGATAAGTACTGCGCTGATACCGTTGCCAAGTGCATTGGACGTACCATCAAAGTAAGGGTCCATCGGGATCCTTGTTCAGGTCCGTCATATGGTCTGAAATCTTTAACGTTGTCCAATGTCATAATGTCCTCGTCGGGGAAGTCGAACCTCATGGATTGGTAATCTTCGACAGCTTGATGAGCCAGATGATCTGCTAGCACACTCCCCTTTATAGATTTTTGGGTTGTGTACTGTATATCGTATTCAGTTAGGATCATATGCCATCTAGCGATTCTTCCAGATAAAGCAGGATTTTCAAAGATGTACTTGATCGGATCCATCTTAGAGATCAGCAAAGTGGTATGAGTCAACATATACTGCCTTAGCCGGCGAGCAGCCCATACCAAAGTGCAGCAAGTTTTCTCAAGCAGTGAGTATCAGGTCTCACAGTCGGTAAACTTTTTGTTAAGGTAATAAATGGCATGCTCTTTTTGGCCAGACTCGTCATGTTAGCCCAATACGCACCCCATTGAATTCTCTAAGACAGTCAGATACATGATTAGCGGTCTTCCTTCGACGAGTGGCATCAAGATAGGAGGATCTAGCAAATACTCCTTGATTTTATCGAAAGAAATTTGACAGTCATCATTCCATTTAACCACCTGATCTTTCTTCAACAACTTGAAGATTGGTTCACAAGTAGATGTTAGGTGAGAAATGAACCTTGCAATGTAGTTTAGGCGTCCCAAGAAACCTCTGACCTTCTTCTCAGTGCGAGGAGCAGGCATTTCTTGTATAGCTTTGACTTTGGCAGGATCAACCTTGATGCCCTTGTTGCTGACAATGAATCCCAAGAGTTTACCGGACCTGACTCCGAAAGTGCACTTGTTAGGGTTCAATCTGAGCTTGTATTCTTTCAACCTGACAAACAACTTTTGCAGATGGTCGAGGTGTTCTTCTTCATTTTGTGAACGGGATATCATGTCATCTACGTAGACCTCTATCTCATGATGTATCATATCATGAAACAAAGCTACGATGGCGCGTTGATAGGTTGCCCCAACATTCTTCAGTATGAATGGCATCACTTTCTAGCAGAATGTACCCTACTGTGTAACAAAAGTAGTTTTCTCCATGTCCTCGGGTGCCATTTTGATTTGGTTATAGCCCGAGAATCCGTCCATGAAAGAAAATACCTTGTGCTGAGCTGTGTTGTCAACCAAGATGTCAATGTGCGGTAGTGGAAAGTCATCTTTAGGGCTGGCCCTGTTTAAGTCTCTGTAATCCATGCACATTCTCACTTTTCCGTCCTTCTTAGGCACAGGCACAATGTTAGCAACCCACTGTGGATAGGAAGTAATAGCAAGAAATCTAGTATTAAACTGCTTCATAACTTATGCTTTGATCTTTTCAGACATGTCGGGCCTCATGCGGTGAACTTTCTATTTAACTGGTGGATAGTCTTCTCTTGTGGGTAGACGGTGTACCACAATATTTGTATCAAGTCCCGGCATGTCTTCGTATGACCAGGTGAAGATCTCAACATATTCATTCAGCAGCTGAATTAAGCGCTCTTTGTTTAACACCGTGGTAAAAGATCTCTCCCCCATAGTTCCACGATATTGATTTGTTGGACTTGTACGGGATGGGCCCCGACATGGTTATCTTCAAAGGTATAATCTTCGGATCGGATGTAATCTTAACAGGTCTTTTGGAGACCTTGGAAAGATTGGAGGATATGGTAATTATTGAAATATCATTGATAGGAGTCAGTGTAACAGGAGTCTTTTCAAAAAGAATTTCTTGGTTATCCATTAGGCGTTGGATGCCTAACTTCAACAATGGACAGTTGGTTGGTAAGGATGAACAAAGGCAGCAATCTTCTTCACAGCCTGGGAAAATCCCATCCTTCAACAAATTCAACTTGATTATTGGTAGCGGAGTCATCAAATCATCAACAGTAGCAACAAAAAGATCTTCTTCACAGCATGCGCATTGTGGCCATGCTTTGGCATTGGAGCAGAGATCACATTCGGCTTTTCGGGGGCGTCGAATTCAACTTCTTTAGCATCTATCAAATCCTGAATCTTATTCTTAAGGGCCCAACAATTGTTGGTGTGGTGCCCCAGGCTGTCTGAATGATAAGCACACTTGGCATTCGCATGGTAGAACGGAGAAGATGTATTCGGATTCTTCGGGGCTTCTTTCAAACATGCAAGGTTTAACTTCAAGAGATGGGGGAGAACCTGAGCAGGAGTCATGTTGATCCGGGTGTATTTCCGTGCAGGCCTTTCCACCCTTGTTTGGTTGGTTCTAGGTTGATTGTTTCTGGGCTGATCAGCTGCAGATTTCTGAATCATTACGGCCCCCACCGCTGGCTGGCGCTCAACTCTTCCTTGATATCTTTGGGAGTAGACATCTGAGACTTCTTTCTTTGCTGGAAAAGTATTTTTGATGGCAGCGGAAGCAGATGTATCTTTTTGAATTTTCATGCTCTTAATGTCGGCTTCAACTCTTTCACCAGTTAGAATTAGTTCGGTGAACCCCACAGACGAACTTCCAATCAGGTGATTGAAAAAGGGGCCTGACAGTGTACCCAAGAACATATCTACTAACTCCCTCTCAGATAGAGGTGGTTGTACTCGTCCCACCAAGTCTCTCTATTTCTGGGCATACTCTTTGAAACCTTCATTTGAGACCATGCCCATACTCTGTAATTGAGTACGGGTTGGTGCCAAGTTCGCATTATATTGATACTTCTTGTAAAAGGCGGCTGCCAAATCCTCCCAATTATGCACATCAGACCTCTCTAGCTGGTAAAACTAATCCAATTACGTCCCCGATAAACTGTCCTGGAAGAAATGAACCCACAGGTCTTTGTCAGAAAAACGCAGTTGGATTTTCCTGACGTAAGATCGCAGGTGCATCTTAGGACAAGACAACCCATCGTACTTAGCAAATATAGGCACCTTAAACTTGGGGGGAATTACAATGCCATAAACCAGCCCTAACTCTTCAAAGTCCAGCCCAGGTACCCTCTGTATCTCCATGGCTGCTAGACGCTCTTCCAGATTCTTATACTTGTCATCTGCAGGAGGGTACTGCTGCTCAGAATAGTCTTCATCCTCTTCTTCTACTTCTCCCTCAGAGTCAGATGGCACTATAGTCTCTTTACCCTTTCTCACCCCTTCATCAGATGTTGAGGGGAAATCCAGGACCCTTCTAGCTTGACCTTCAAATCTTCTACCCATGGTAGCCATACCAGCCCTCTTCTTTTTCTTTTTCTCTTTTTCCTTTTCCAGCAAGTTTTTGAGCTCCTCCTGCCCCTTTGCCAAGGTCAGAAGTAGCTATTGAAACTATTAATTTTGCACTTGTAAGTCTTTGACCGTCTACTCAATATCCATCTTGCTGAAATAAATAGCAGAGAGATAAGGAAACCTGGTGTGAAGACCTGCTTATGCATATGATGAATGATATGTATTCATGTAATGCATTCAAGGATTCAGAAATTCAAATTTGTTTTAAACAAAAAGGAACACACATCATATTAATAAGATAGAATTTGTTAGTACATCAATGCCCCATGGGCAAAATAATACAAAATTCTAAGTTAAAAAGATGTTGCGCATCCTTTTTGGTGCAATGTAGGTGTTGAGAGTCTGCTCTTCGTGAAGTTGACGAGTAAGTTCCAAAACCTTCTTCTCACTTGCGTAGAATTGGGATTCAAAAGTATCGCTCTCTCCCTTGAGGTTGCATCCAACTACTTTGTAAATCCTTGAGTGATGTTGGCATGTCAGGATGTAGGAGGGTGTATGGAACTTCTCCTTCCATAACAGGCTCTTTGATCACAGGGAGAATGTAGGGTAAGGCATCATAAGACTTTGGGCGCAGGTTCGTACCCACTTGAGGTAAGGCTCAAGGGGGATGGAATTCTTGTGTCCCAAGGTCTTACTATCAACCTTGTTGGGCATTCTCTAAGCTCGAATGAACCTTTGTCGAAGTCCTTGATCGTCGTTGTCGAAGTCAAAAACCAAGTCTGGAATCAGCATGTCATGTGGGCCATCCCTTCAGGCATTCCCAAACTGTCTCAGAGCCAAACAAGGGTTGTAGGTAATGCCTCCCTTAATGCCAAGTATAGGGACATTAGGAAATTCCCCACAACGATCAATGATGATAACATTTTCTCTGGATCGAGAACACCAATGAACATCTGAATGTGTAAGAGTCATCAATCGTTGTGACCACATCAAACCTTGCTCATTCTTCAAAACTGATTGGGGAAGATGAGAAATAAACCATCTTGCTAGTAGAGGAGTAAATCACATGAGAACACCTCTTTTCCTCATTGTTCGAGTGTGAAACGAGTGGAGGATATCCCCAAGTAATGTAGGCACCGGGTTGCGAGCCATGAATATTTTGACAGCACTCATATCTATAAGTTGGTCAGGGTTAGGGAACAATACCATCCCATAGATGAGAAGAGCTACAATCTCCTCAAAATCTTGTAAGTCCAATGAATTCCAGAAGCTTTGGGCCTTCTCAAACAGAATCTTTGACAAGAAGCCTTTGACACCACTTCTAGTTTCCCAATGGCCTAAGATATCAGATGGTTGCAAGTGTAGGGCTTGAGCAACATCTTCAGGCTTTGGATCTCTTTCCGTACCGTTGAAGGGTAGTTGATTGAGAATAGGAATCCTCAAGAGTTGATAAAATTCCTCCAAAGTAGGCACAAGTTGGTAATCAGGAAATGTGAAGCAGTGGTGTAGGGGGTCAAAGAACTGGAAGAGAACCTTCAACATATCTTCCTCAGTGTTGGTGTTGACTAAGTTGAGAAGACGACCATGCCTCTCGGTGAATGGAGAATTCTAAGGAATCCTTGAAGCTAGCTCCTTGAGTTGAGGAGGAATTCTTACAAGGTTGACTTGGATAGTTTTCCTGCGAAGTGAATCCATTACCTACAAAACAGGAACAAAGATGAAAATACAAATCCTTGAAATGGTTAGTGGATGCATATGATGCTTCATGATGTCCATGATGTTATGCACAAGTATATATGTACAAACAAGTCACACAAGTTCCTAGTTTCAGGCTTGCATGGGGTTTCATAGGTAAGTACCCTCTCGAAGTTTAGTTGGCCCAACCTGTCCTATAAATAGTAATCGGGTTCTAAGGAGTTCAATATCACTGGATTATTTTCTGTGTTCATTATTTTAGTTTAGCCACTTTACTGGCGACTGAAATATTCCAAGAAAACAACCCTCAATGAGTGTAGTATCGAGTATCTACCAACTTTGGAATGCACCAAAGCCGGTCATCTCACTACTGCTTAAAAAACCTAGTTGGTCAAGTAAAGGTTTTAAAAGTCCATTAGTGCTTCATTACATCACTCAGCGGCCCCGTATTCTCTTTGATTAACTCGAAGGTTACCGGTACCCACAAATATGTCGCACTAATATAGCTATTGCTTCAACCATGTCGGTATACCCCGCACAATTTCCATAACGTATTGCTATTTACCTATGAATGTTTCCCAAATCCGTGTAGAGGATTCAAACCCAAACAATAGAACCAAATGTAAAGCAATCAAGTCAAGCAAGATAAGCATGTAAAGGTGATATAAAACCCTAAGGTAACCCCACTTTTAAAATTTATCCCCAACAGAGTCGCCAGTTCTGTGATGCGGTTGGAGAACTGACTTGAGGTTTTGCATTTGTGTTTGCAAATATTGGAATTTAGCAAGAGTCGCCACCTACTTTTATTTTATCCAAAAGGAAAGGTAAAAAAGCACAGGAAAGACCTTTGAGATTGTTTTTGGATTCGGGGGGTAGATTATGAAAAGGGAAGGTGTTAGCACCCTTTTCATCCATGGTTTTCCATGGGCTCTTAGTTACTTGTTTTAGATCACTTGCTTTTGCTTTTCAATTGTTTGAAATGGTGCTTTTGTGTGTGGTTTTGAAATTATTTTGAAAAGAGGCCTTTGTTTAGGCAACCTTTGTAATGATTCTTGTTTGAATATGTACAAAGGTGTTTGTCTTTTGAAAAATGTTTCAATGTTTGAAAGTTTGTTTGGAAAATGTTTTGAAATTGTCCGTGTTTGTTTGAAAATAGCAAGGATGGTTTGCAAGTTTGATCAAGTAACTAGGAGTTGTCTACCCTACTCAAAGATCTTTCCTACACATTTTTATTCCTTTGACATTGTTGTTTTACCGTTGTATTTGGTAAACAACCCTATCTTTTGATGTTAAACGGGACGGGCGTGGGTCATCGTATGACCATGATAACAATATTGCCAAGTATCTTAGCAAGTTTTTTGAGGGACTAGATCATTTTTGTATAGGCAACCAATATAACGTCATCGAGGGACTATGATCTTTTTGTTTTGATTGATTTTGCCAAGATACCTAGCATGTATACCATGGCCATGTTTTTAAGGCAACGAGTGGGTGAAACCCTAGGGGTGTTTGTGTGCATTGTGTTGTCATTTTTCATGAATTTTTGTCTTGTGTTTAGTCATGCTATTTGTTTGATTTTGGTCTTTGCATACAAAATCCTAATTTACTATCATGGCATTTGAAAGCGATAAAATGCGTAAAAGTAAATCTAAGACTATTACAATATTATTATGGGGAGGGGGATACAAGTTTGAATAGGGGGATATTGTTCAAAATAAAACCCTAAAACTATTACAACCAAATTGAATTTATTGTACAAATAAATAAATAAGCAATTATTTAAATATACAATAAAATGTAAATATGCACAAATGTTTTTGTATTTATTTTATGTATGTAAAATAAATTTATTTATATCTTAAAAATAAGAAAATAAAAATGATTATTTTTGGAAAGGGGTGAAAACCCTAATTTTGTTTTAAAAGAAAATATATATATCCTATTATTATTTATGTACAAGATAATAAATAAAAATATATACAAAGATGTTAAAAAATAAAACATGTGAGAAAATAAAATTTTAAGTGTATAATATAATAAAATAAAAATATGTAAGTATTTTGATATTATTTACAAATTTATTTAAGAAAATAAAAGTATTTAACCTAATAAACTATTTTTTGTCATAAAAAATAATAAAAATAATAAAATAAAAATGTAAAAAACTAAGAAAATATCTTTGGTGATTTTTAATATTTAGAAAAAAAAATAATAAAGTCAGAAATCACAAAAGAAATGAAAAATAATACAAAATATAATAAATGGGCCAAGGGGGGTGCAAAAAGTAAGCAGGGGGTGTCAATAGTCAAGTAAGCCAGGCCCAACCCAACTCACTTTGTCCCTGTCCTTCAAACCAGCAAAACGCGCGCTTTATGTACAAACTTGTAACTCCTGCATACGTGCTTAAAAACAAAATCTTGCAACATGAAAGTTATAGCTCATCATCACACGATTCTAATGATATAAAAACTTGATCTAACTCTCAAAGACCAGAGAGAATTTTATCACCCCCAATTTCTTACCTAAAAATTTCAGCATGTTCATCATCTAAATTCTCCTAGCTCAGTTGATATAAATAAGAACTATGCATATGTACAACTCAAGGACATTAAAGGCTACATTTTTGCTTCACAAACCTAAGCCTAAGGATGTCTAAATAAGGAGATAGAAAGTTGGAAATTACCTTGTTCAGTCAAGTTCGAATATGGAAATGCAACAACTTTGAATGAGGCCTGAAGGACTTTTGAGCTTGCTTGATGTTCCCTTGACCTTTCCCAATGCTTAGCTTGCTTTGAAATGGCTTGAACCTCATTGTAGAACTCAAACTGCAAAGCTTCAAAATTAAAATGGTGAAGTGTGAAAATGGATTTACAGTTGCTAGACAGGTGCTTGGATAGTTCAGGTATGATGTTTAGAATGTGTTTGAAATGATTCCAAGCAAAATGCACGAGGGAATATGGATTTGGCCAAGGTTCCGCAGTGGTTGCCCTGTTTGGGCAGAAAATGGGTTTTTTTGTGCTTAAGGGTGTTTGAGATGCTATGAGCTCGTGTTTTAGGCTTGGTATATTGTGCTGAGATTGTTTGAAATGATACAAAACTTTGTTCTTATCAGATGGAAGAGTTATGTTCACTTTTGTAAGGTTTCTTGTTTTTGAAGCAAAAGGTGAGTTGACAAAAGCCAAAGTTGTACAAGCTAGCTTGAGGCCTGCTGAGAGTTGGTGACCTTTGCTTGATATTCATGGACTTTGTTTGCTGCAAGAGATTGGGTTCAAGGCGCAAGGAAAACAAAATTGCATAAAGTGTCCTTTATCAAAGTAACAATGTCACCTTTTTGCCATTTTTGGAATAATTCTTTGTGTAATGCTCCATAGCTCAGAATAAGACCAATGTCCAATGTATTTGCATTAAATTAAGGAGTTTGGAAAGGTTTAAGGCTTGTAAAACAATTACAAGCATGATCCAAACTGATTTGCAACTTGTATCAATGTGTAAAATGCCATGGACAAAAGTGAGAAATGACCATTTTCATTCCTTCGATTCTCCCTAACCACAAATGATTTTAGAGAGTTCTTGGACATTTTGGAAAGCTTGTAACAGGCTCTAAAATCCATATTTGAAATGAATTTAGAGATTCCACTTAGAACTATGTGAAAAATTTCCATGAAGATAGGTCAAAATCCTGCCTAAACTAGGGCAAAATTTCACTAAGTTAGAAAGTTTTTGGACCCCTATTCACAAAATCATAACTTGAGATCCAAGCATCATTTGGGAAAACTTTGTGAATAAAATTTGTAGATTTTGTGGAGGACTACAACTTTCATGTTGGAAGTTTTCTTTGAATCCAATTTCATCATGGTGAAAAAGTTGGGAAAAGTTGAAAAAAAATAAGAAATTTTCATAACTTAGAAAATTTCTAAGTTATGAAATTTTTCAATCTTAAACCCTAATTTCCATAATTAGGTTTCTTGGTGAACAAGTTTCATGTTTTGACACATGATAAAAAATGACCCTTGGCACTTGATTTTGACCAAAAAGTCAAAGTTTGACTTTTCAATGTACAGTTGATTTTTGATCAGTTGACTGGAAAATTCATCTGTCAATCTAATGCATTTGAGATCTTTTGAACCTTGTGATTAGGTCAAGATGACGCCATTGAGTCCTTGAAACCATTCTTGAACCCAATTTACTATTGGTTAGGTGAAAAATCAGAAATTGCCCTTCTACAGTCAAAACCCTAAAAATGACCATTTTGCCCTTTTGAAGATCTGATCAAATTTCTTGAGGAGTTGTGGTCCAAACTTGATTAAATGGTTCATATGAGTCTATAATGTTGATATGGATTAAAAATTATGAGGTTTGACTGTAAATTGGCCACAATTGACTTTTTCCCCAATACAACTGATTTTTAGGTCAACTGTCCAATTGACTGGGTAAAAATTTGATTCAAGGCTTGAAACTTGGTATGAGCAATCTTATAGGTCCAACATGAAGTATGAAAGTCACATGAGGCATTGGAAGTCCAAAAATCCCTGTGCAAACTCAAACCCTAATTTCAGGTCAATAGTGCAAGGAGATGTCTTGAGCTGAGCAAACCCTAATCTGATCTTGAATCCAAAGAGTCTTGTGAGGAAAATATTGATAAAATGAGAGGGAAAATTTTGGGGAACAACAGTATCGCTAGAGGTTCATACGAGCCTGGGGCATGGTAAACAGATATGACGTCAAGACTTTGGGGCCAAATACTTCTATTCCTATGGAACCTTATCTCCAATGGGCACGAGCTTGTGCTCAGAAACTTATGATGCCATACATAGTTATCTTACCAATGATTGTGGAGCCCATTAATGAAGGGGATATTCCCTACACGGTTCTTCATCCTGATATGCCCACCGATCTTGAATAATTACAGAGGTTCTGGATTCAGTTGAAGAAGGAGCGGGATACTTATAGGGACCAATTCTATGCCAGGAAAAGAAAGTTTTAGAGCTCACAAAGCAGCTTCATGAGGAAAGAAGCCTCAATGTCTATCTCGGCACGAATAGGAAGCATCCATGGGAAACTTGATTTTGTTTTAGTTTTTAGAATTTTCAATTGAAACGCCTAAAAGGCAATTGTATTTTGAATTCTACTAATAAAATCTTTGTTTCATTTTGGTTCGCAAATTTAAATTTCACAAAGTCCTTGAAATCATTGCATACGCATATCATCCATGATATTGCATAAATAGGTTTCATAATAGGTTTCTCATCTTCTTCGCTGTTTATTTCAACAATAATGACTTCTGAACAAAGTATCAAGGATCTTCATGCAAAAAATGCCCAATTTCAGCAAATGTTTGTAGCTTTAGCTAAAGGGCAGGAAGATCTGAAGGCCCTTATTCTGAAAGATAGAAAGAAGAAGACAAAGATGACCGCTGGTGTCCTGAATCTGGGCAGAAGATTCAGGGGTCCGTTGAAGCAACCGGTTGATCTGACCTCTTCATCCAAAGAAGGGGAGAATCAAGAGCGTGAGACAAGGGAGGAAGACCCTAGTCCAAGGGTTTATGAGGATGAATCTGATTACAATGATGAACAGTATCCTCCGGCTGATGAAAGGTACAAACAATTAGAGGATTGTCTAAGCGCAATGGAGATCCAAAGGGTACCAGGGATGGATTTTTGAGAGCTGGGTTTGGTATCTGGGGTTGTCATCCCACTGAAGTTCAAGGCTCCGGTATTTGCAAAGTATGATGGGGTGTCTTGTCCCAAGCTTCATCTCTGTTCCTATGTGAGGAAAATTAAGCCTCACATTGCTGATATGAACTTGTGGGTCCATTTCTTTCAAGGCAGTCTGTCTGGGACTCAAATTGAGTGGTTCTATCAGCTAGAGGGAATCAATGTCTGCAACTGGGAAGATCTGACCGCTGCTTTTTAGAAGCAGTATCAATATAACATTGACCTTGCTCCTACCCGTACTCAACTCCAGAGTATGTCCATGGGTGCAAGCGAAGGTTTTAAAGACTACGCACAGAAATGGAGAGATTTGGCAGGGAGAGTGCAACCTCCTTTGTCTGATAGGGAGTTGGTGGACATGTTTCTTGGTACGCTGTTAGGTCCATTCTTTAATCATTTGATTAGTAGCTCCTCAACTGGTTTTACTGAACTGATATTGACTGGGGAAAGAGTAGAAGCTAGGATCCGAAGTGGCAAGATCCATAAAGACACCTCTTCAAGTACAGTGAAGAAGCCATTCATGGGTAAAAATGAGGTCAATGTTATTTATAATCTAAAGTTCAGAGCAGAACCGAGTGTTGTCCAAAGGTAGGGGATGTGATGATACATAGGCTTGCGGATACTTAATAATGAAACAATCAGCCAAGGGTAGAAAGACCTCAAAGGCAGTTCACTCGGATCAATATGACATTGTCTAAGGTTTTACCACATATGTTAAAATCTAACTTGGAAACCTTAAAGGAGGCTCCCAAGAATCCCAACACCACATCTCCTCGTTACAATCCAAACGCTTGGTGTGCTTACCATTCTGAGAGTCCAGACCACGATACAAACAGTTGTTGGGCTCTGAGGAATAAGATACATGATCTGATCGAAGCAAAGGAGATTGAGTTTGATGCTCCTGAGATGCCAAATGTCATAACTGCTCCCATTCCTAAGCACAACTGTGGTGTTAATTCCGTTGATACTGATCTATTTGTCACCTCTGTTGATGAAGTTTCTACTCCTCTCATGACCGTCAAGAAGAATTTGTTGCTAGCCGGTTTATTTCCGAGATGTGGTGAAGGTTGCCACATGTGTTTATCTTTTCCTTCTGGTTGTTATTTGCTGAAAGCAGGTGTTCAACGCCTAATGGATAACAAAGAGATTTTGTTCGAAAAGACTTTGTTTCCAACTATTCTACATGAAGATGTTGCTATCATAACCATTTCCACCAATCCTTCCAATGTCTCCTCCAAAAGACCTGTTAGGATTACACCTGCTCCAAGAATTGCTCCATTAATAATCACTTTTCCTGGTCCTGTACCATACTCCTCGGACAAAGTTATTCCTTGGAATTATGGTGCTGACGTTTACTACCATGGCGTCAAGCGAAATGTTTTAACCACTAAAGACAGAGAAGCTGAAAAGGCTGATCCCGATATCAGTAACATTGTCGGGACCAGCAAAATTACTCGAAGTGGAAGGGTTTTCTCTCCCGAGATCTCCCTGAAGACTGTTGATAGGCCTGTTGTTATTCCATCTATTGTTCCTGCTAGTACTTCTGCTACTACTCCCATCCTTACTCCAGTTGTTACCCCTACCTATGAGTCATCTGGGACTCGGGGAAAAGAAATTGTAGCCGAGCCTGCCCGGACGGAGGAACCTAGAAAAGTTGTTTTGGAATCCTCTAAAAAAGAAATGGAGGAGATTTTAAAAATAATCAAGAAAAGTGACTACAATGTGGTCGAACAGCTGGGGTAGACCCCTTCAAAGATATCAATGCTGGCTCTGCTATTATGTTTCGAGGCCCATGCAAAGGCTTTTATTACATTCCTCAATACTGCACATGTGCCGCAAGAAACCTCCGCTGACCAATTCAAGGACTATGTGGCCAGTTTGACTGCTGATAATGGGTTGGGTTTTTCTGATGTTGATCTGACACCCAAATGGAGAAAGCATAATGATGCTCTGCATGTCTCGATCGAATGCAGGGGCACTACTATGGCCCATGTGCTAGTGGACACTGGATCGTCACTAAATGTTCTTCCCAAGAAGGCTCTTGATAGGCTAGATTGTGAAGGCTTGACCTTAAAGCCCAGTAACATTGTGGTGAGTGCTTTTGACGGTTCAAAAAGAATGGTGCACGGGGAGGTTGACATCCCTTTCAAAGTAGGTTCCTAGACCTTTGAATCCACCTTCTACGTGATGGACATTAGACCATCTTATTCTTGTTTGTTGGGCCATCCTTGGATCCATGAAGTTGGATTCGTTACTTCTACGCTGCACCGAATGCTTAAGTATCCAGTAAAGGGAAAGATTGTCATCGTACATGGTGAAGAGGAGTATATGGTGAGCCATATGAACTCCTTCAAGTATATGGAGATGGACAGCGAGTTCATACAGACCCCTTGTCAAAATTTTGAAGAGGTTCCCCAGATTATGGCATCAACCGAGATTATCACCAGTGCGTCGAAGATCACCAAACCTACTTTGAAGATGGCTTCTCTCAAGGACGGCAGAGAAGTAGTTGAAGAAGGTGGGTGTACCATTTGGGGAAAGATCCCTGATTTTCCTCATAAAACTGACAAATTTGGTTTGGGCTTTACTTCAGGAGCTCAAAGGGTTGTTCGACGTGCTCGGGCTGGAGGACCTCCCCTACGCATCAGCAATCGTGGGGTCAATGCTATAGAAGACAATGATGAGGATTCTGATATCGACATCTGGATCTACCCTACTACCAACGGTGGACCTAGTAACTAGACGGCCAAAGATTTTGTGCTGATTACTTTTGTTAAGGCGTAATTGTCTTACTTGATTTTAGAATATGTAATAAACAATATAAACTCTATGGCCTTGTGTCTTACCCGAGGCATAATGGTTTATTTGTGAGGGTTATTATATGTCATTATCATATGTCATCAATAAAACATTGGACATTCTTGCATACAACTTTTGCGCTCTCTATTTTTCTTTTCTGCTTTTCACTTTATCAATACAGCTATGCTCTTACACACACTCACATATCAAACTGCAAATCCATATCCACTCTGGATCCCATTGATAAAATTTCTTCTATTTCCAGTTGTTATGCGGTAGGAGAACTGACTTGAGGTTTTGCGTTTGTGTTCGCAAATGTTTCGGTTTAGCAAGAGTCGCCACCGACTTTTATTTTATCCAAAAGGAAAGTTAAAAACACACAGGAAAGACCTTTGAGATTGTTTTTGGGTTCGGGGGGTAGATTATGAAAAGGGAAGGTGCTAGCACCCTTTTCATCCATGGTTTTCCATGGGCTCTTAGTTACTTGTTTTAGATCACTTGCTTTTGCTTTTCAATTGTTTGAAATTGTGCTTTTGTGTTTGGTTTTGAAAGTATTTTGAAAAGAGGCCTTTGTCTAGGCAACCTTTGTAATGATTCTTGTTTGAATGTATACAAAGGTGTTTGTCTTTTGAAAAAATGTTTCAATGTTTGAAAGTTTGTTTTGGGAAATATTTTGAAATTGTGTTGTGTGTTTTTGAAAATAGCAAGGATGTTTGCAAGTTTGATCAAGTAACTAGGAGTTGTCTACCCTACTCAAAGATATTTCCTACACATTTTTAACCCTTTGACATTGTTGTTTTACCATTGTATTTGGTAAACAACCTTGTGTTTGGATGTTTAAACGGGATGGGCGTGGGTCATCGTATGACCATGATAACAATGTTTTCAAGTATCTTAGCAAGTTTTTTTGAGGGACTAGATCATTTTTGTATAGGCAACCAAGATAGCGCCATCGAGGGACTATGATCTTTTGTTTTATTTTTGTTTTGCCAAGATACCTAGCATGCATACCATGGCCATTTTTAAGGCAACAAGTGGATGAAACCCTAGGGGTGCTTGTGTGCATTGTGTTGTCATTTTTCATGCCTTTTTGTCTTGTTTTTAGTCATGCTATTTGTTTTGATTTTGGTCTTTGCATTCAAAACCCTAATTTACTAATCATGCATATAAAAGCAATAAATGCGTAAAAGTAAATCTAAGACTATTACAACATGATTATGGGGAGGGGGATACGAGTTTGAATAGGGGGATATTGCTCAAAAATAATGCCCCAAAACTATTACAACCATATTGAATTTATTTGTACAAATAAATAAATAGACAATTATTTAAATATTTAATTAAATATAAATATGCAAACTGTTTTTTTGTATTTTATTTTAAGTATGTAAAATAAATTATTCATGTCTCAAAAATAAGAAAAATAAAAAATGACTATTTTTGAAAGGGTAGAAACCCTAGTTTTTGTTTTAAGAAAATATATATTCTATATTATTTATTTATGTACAAGAAAATAAATAAATATATATATATATAAAAATGTTAAAAAATAATATTTGTGAGAAAATAATATTTTAAGTGTATAATATAATAAAATAAAAATATGTAAGTATTTTAATTTTATTTACCAATTTATTTAAGAAAATAAAAGTATTTAACCTAATAAACTATTTTTTGTCATAAAAATAATAAAAATAATAAAATAAAAATGTGAGAATTTAAGAAAATATTTTTGGTGATTTTTAATATTTAGAAAAAATAAATAAAAGTCATAAATGTAAAAGAAATAAAAAATATGCAAAAATAAAGAAATGGGCCAAGGGGGTGCAAAAAGCAGGATGGGGGTGTCAAAAGCAAGGCAGGCCAGTCCCAACCCAGACTCCACTTCGTCCCTGTCCTCTTGTCAAACGCGCGCGCCTGCAACTTCAAATCTGTTCTCTCTATTCTTTGCTTGAAATTAAAAACTCATAACATGAAAATTATAGAGCTTTAAACCACGATTTCAATGATATAAAAAAGTTGATCTAACTCTCAAAGACCAGAGAGAATTTCCTTGGCCCTAAATTCTAACCTAGTTTTTTCAGTAAGTTCAACTATCAAATACTTCTAGCTCAGTTAACATAAATGAATTATATGCATATGTACAACTCAAGGACAATGAGGACTACATTTTTGCTTCACAAACCTAAGCTTAATGATGCCTAAATAAGGAGATAGAAAGTTGGAAAATACTTGTTTCAGTCAAGCTCGAGTATGGCAATGTAGCAACTTTTAGTGAGGCCTGAAGGACTTTTGAGCTTGCTTGATGTTCCCTTGACCTTTCCCAATGCTTAGCTTGCTTTGAAATAGCCTGAATGTCCCTATAGAACTCAACCTGCAAACTCAGAATTTGAAAATGGTGAAGCTTGAAAATGAAGTTACAGTTGCTTGAGAAGGGCTGGGATAGTTCAGATGGAATGTATAGAATGTGTCTGAAGTGGTTTGGGACAAAACGCACGAGGCAATGTGAAGATGGCATGAGTTCTGCAGGGCTTGCCCTATTTTGACAAGAACTTGGTGTTTTGATGTATTTGGGTGTTTTTGATGCTAAGAGCTCGTGTTTCTGGCTTGAGATAATGTGTTTAACTTGTTTGAAATGTTCACAAGACATGCTCTTATCAGATTACAAAGTTATCTGGACTTTTGCAAGTTACTTGCTTTTGAAGCAAAAGTTGATTTTGACAATGCCAAGGCCTGTACAGGCCTGCTCCTTAGCTGCACATAGTTGGTGTAATTTTCCCCAAGTTTGTGGACTTTGTTTGCTGCAAGATATTGGGTTCAAGACTCACGGGAAAAAAATTGCATAAAGCAAGCTTTATCAAAGTAGCAATGTTGCCTTTTTGCCAAAAATGGATTAATTCAATGTGTAATGTTCTAAAGCTCAGAACAAAGCCTCTAACCAATGTATTTGCATTTAATTTTTGAGTGTAGAAGAGATTAGAACCTGTAAACCAAGTACAAGCGAGGTTTGGACAAATTTGCAAGTTGTAGCAATGTGCAAAATGCCTTGGCCAAAAGTGATAATTTGCCATTTTTTAAACTTTCGATTCTCCCTAACCATGAATGATCTTGGAGAGTCCTTTGACATTTTGGAAAGCTTGTAACATTCTTTACAATCCATATTTGAAATGAATTTTGATATTCCACTTGGAACTAGGTTAAAAATTGCCATGAAGATAGGTCAAAATCCTGCCTAAACTAGGGCAAAATTTCACTAAGTTAAAAGATTCATGGACCCTTGTTCACAAAATCATAACTTGAGATCCAAGCATCTTTTTGAAAAACTTTGTGAATCAAAGTTGTAGATTTTGTGTAGGAATACAACTTTCATGTTGGAAGTTTTGTTTGAATCCAATTTCATCATGGTGAAAGAGTTGGGAAAATTTGGGAAAAAATAAGAAATTTTCATAACTTCGAAAATTTCTGTTATGAAAATTTTCCATTTTAAACCCTAATTTTCAAAATTAGGTTTCTTGGTGAACAAGTTTCATATTTTGACACATCTTGATGAAAAATGACCCTTGGCACTTGATTTTGACCAAAAAGTCAAAGTTTGACTTTTCAGTGTACAGTTGATTTTTTGATCAATTGATTGGAAAATTCATTTGTCAATCCAATGCATTTGAGATCTTTTGAACCTTGTGATTATGTCAAGGTGATTCCATTGAGTCCTTGAAACCATGCTTGAACCCAATTTGCCATTGGCTAGGTGAAAAATCAGAAATTTCCCTTCTGTAGTCAAAACCCTAAAAATGACCATTTTGCCCTTTTGATGATCTGATCAAATTTCTTGAGGAGTTGTGGTCCAAACTTGATCAAATGGTTCATATGAGTCTATAATGTTTTTGTGGATAAAAAATTATGAGGTTTTACTGTAAATTGGCCACAGTTGACTTTTTCCCCAATACAGTTGATTTTCAGGTCAATTGTCCAATTGACTGGGAAAAATTGATTCAAAGCTTAAAACTTGGTATGAGCAATCTTAGGAGTCCAATATGAAGTATGAATGTCAAATGAGGCATTGTAAATCCAAAAATCCTTGTGCAAACTCAAACCCTAATTTTAGGTTAACAGTGCAAGGAGATGTCTTGAGCTGAGCAAACCTTAATCCTGTCTGGAGTCCAAAGAGTCTTGTGAGGGGAAACCTTGATAAAATGAAAGGGAAAATTTTGGGGTACAACAACTGCCCCTTGTTGTACTCCAAAATTTTCCCTCCCATTTCCTCAACATTTTCTCACCACAAGACCCTTGAAGTTCAAGATCTAACTAGGGTTTCCTCTGCTCAAGACTTCTACTTGCACTGTTGACCCAAATTAGGGTTTGTGTTTGCACAAAGATGTTTTGACCTAAAATGCCTAAGATGACTTTCATGCTTCATATTGGACTCCTAAGTTTATCCCTACCAAGTTTCAAGCCTTGATTCCAATCTTTGCCCAGTCAATTGGACAGTTGACCTAGAAATCAGCTGTATTGGGGAAAAAGTCAACTGTGGCCAATTGACAGTCAAATCTCATGATTTTTGACCCACGTCAACATTATGAACTCATATGAACCATTTGGTCAAGTTTGGATCACAATTCCACAAGAAATTTGATCAGATCACCAAAAGGGCAAAATGGTCATTTTTAGGGTTTTGACTGCACAAAGGCAATTTTTGACTGTTTGACCTAGCCAATGGCAAACCAAGCTCACATATGGACTCAAGGACCCCATGGATTTGTCTTGATATGTTCAAAAAGTCCAAAAGATCCCAAATGCACAAGATTGACAGATGAATTTTCCAGTCAATTGATCAATTTTTAACTGAATACTGAAAAGTCAAACTTTGACTTTTTGGTCAAAATCAGTGTCAAGATTCATTTTTCATCAAAACATGTCAAAACATGAAACTTGTTCATCAAGAAATCAAAAATTGCAAATTAGGGTTTAAAATGAAGAATTTTGCATAACTTAGAATTTTTCTAAGTTATGAAAATCCCTAATTTTTTCCTAACTTTGTCCCATTTTTTCATCAAGATGCATTTGGATTCAAACAAAAGTCAAAACATTAAAGTTGTAGTCCATTGAAAAATCTACCACTTTGATTTACAAAGTTTCCTCAAAAGAAGCTTGTAGCTCAAGTTATGATTTTTGGAACAAGGGTGCAAAACATTCTTAACTTAGAAAATTTTTGACCTATTCTAGGCAGGATTTTTGCCTAACTTCATGGCCACTTTCCACATGCTTCCACTTGGAATTTCAATTTGCATTACAAAGATGGATTGTAGTACACATTCCAAGCTTTCCAAAATGTCCAAGAACTCATCAAACAACCTTGTGGTTGGGGAGAATCGAATCTGGCAATATAGGCAAAACTCACTTTGCTCATGGCCAATTTTCATGTTCATACACTTAGGCATTTTTGAACTCAGCTTGCACTCCTAGATTACAGGCCTCAAATCTTATTTACACTCATAAATTCAATTCTAATCCATTGTGCCAAGACATTATTTTGCTCATTTGGTCATTACATGGAAGTTTAAGCCATAAATGGAAAAAGCATTTTATCTATTCTTGAAAAGATTAACTTTATGTCAAATTTGCAATCCAAGTAGTACAAGGCAAATCTCTTTGGCACAAGTTTTTGAGCTAATTCCACTGATCAAGGGCAAGTTTAGCAGCACATTAGAGGGGCCTAGAGGAGCCTGTACCAACACTTGGCATTTTGACTTACATTACAAGAAACTTGGCATTTTGTAACACCAACTCACATTGCTGCAGCAACAAGCTTAGACAAACTTCTTGAGCATCTTCCAAACATCCAACCTGACCTGAAACACGAGCCTATCACCTTCAATATCTCCCCATTCACAGAAACACCATAAAACTGCAAAAACAGGGCATAAGCTGCAGTTTGAATCCCATAGCTTAATCCACTCGTGCATTTTCATCCAAACCAGTTCAAACACATTCCCTACCATCCATACAAATTGTCCCAAGCATTGGAAGCAGACTGTAACACCTCTAACCAGTTTTGCCATTTTCACTTTTCTCTCTTGCAGGTTGACTTCTGCAGCTTGATATAGCAAGATTCAAAGCACACCAAGCATTGGAATAGCATCCCTGGACATCAAGCAAGCTATACAAATCCTTACCTTTCCTTGAAAGTACCTCCATTGCCAAGCACGATCCAAGCTGAACAGGTAAGTTCATGGATCTCTATCTCTCAATCTAGGAAGAGTTAGGCTTAGATTTATGAATAAAAAATGTCATGCTCATGGCCCTGAAACTATACATATCTTCACTTTCCATTTATATTGCATATGCTGAGAGTATTTTGAATCTGAACATTGATAAAAACTTAGGTCAAGAATTAGGGATGGAGAAATTCTCTCTCATTTCTGAGAGTTAGGTTAAGTTTTTTATATGTCTGGATTCGTAGTTCAATGCTTGACATTTTTCATGTTATGAGTTTGTGCTGAAAATCAAAGAATCAAGAGATAGCAAGCAGGGAAGAAAAGGCGCGTTTTTTCAAATGTTGTTGTCTGAAGGTTGAAGAGAATCTTTCATGGGCTGGGCCTGTGATTTTTCTTCTTTTTACACCACATTCTCACATATGCACCCCCTTGGCCCATTGCATTTTATTTTTATTATTTTTGACTTTTGATTTTTGTTTCTGATTCATTTATTTTATTTAAGCTTGAAAAAATATTAAAATTATTTTTCTCACATTTTTACATTTTTATTTGATATTTATTTGATTTTATTTAGTTTTGTACATAAAATAAACATAATACTTTTATTTAAAATACAAAGAAATAATACAAAACACTTTTATTTTTCTGATTTTTATTTTATTTTACCTTTGAAAACATTTTCTAAAAAAATATACCTTTTTTTTGTAAATATTAAATATTTCATTTTTATACATAATTAATATATTTAGTAAATAATATTAATATTTATATATTTATTAGTATATTTAGGTTAAAAACATGAAAAAATAATACATTTTTATTTTTTACTAATATTTAACTTAAAAATCTTTTTTTGACAATATACCTTCTTTTTATTTATTTTTTTACACATAATTAACAAATATTGTATATAATACTTAATAAATAATTAATACCTCTTATTTAGCAAAATTAGGGTTTTTGCCCTAAACATAAAAATATTCAAAAATTAACTTTTCTTTTATTTATTTTTTTTTATTTGTGAATAAAAATATACACTTACACAAAAATACCTTCACATATACATTGTTCTATTCTTATACATCTTTACATTTATATTTGCGCAATTCAATTTGGTTGTAAATATTGGGTACTATCCTCCTATGAAGTCTCATCCCCATTTGAATATTTTGTACCCCCACTCCCATGATCATTGTGTAATAACTTAGGACCTTTTAAATTTCGCACTTTAAATGCTTTCTAAATATGCCATGTTAGAATTAGGGTTTTATATGCAAATCAAAAACAACAAATAGTTTTACCTAAATTCAAGATAAACAAGCATGAAAATGAACAAACACCAATCACACTTGCACCCCCTAGGTTATTCCACTTGTTGCCTTCAATAATGGGCCATATTGCATGTTGAGTATCTTTGGCAAAACAAAACAATTCAAACGATCATAGTCCCTCGATGACGCTTTCGAAAGTTGCCTAAAAATGATCAAGTCCCTTAAAGGAAAAATTGCCCAAAGATACTTGGCACCATTGCAATCATGGTCTAAACGATGACCCGCGCCCGTCCCGTTCACATCCTAACACAAGATTGTCCACCAAATACAATGGTGGAACAAAATTGTTAAAAGGGTTAAAAACATAGCAATGATCTTTGAGTAAATTTAGGAGTAGACAACTCTTGGTTACTTGCCAACTTGCCAACTTGCCAAAACAAAAACACTTGCCTTTTTTCAAAACACACATCACAACACTTTCAAAACAACTTCCAAAAACATTGAAAACCTTTTAAAAAGACATACACCTTTGTATACATCCCAACATGGATCATTACAAGGGTTGCCACCACATTGGCCTTTTTTCAAGACATTTTTAAAACCCACACACACAAAGCACCATTTCAAACAATTGAAAATCAAGGCAAGTTGATCTAAGCAAGTAACTAAGAGCCCATGGATAACCATGGATAGAAAGGGTGCTAATACCTTCCCTTTCTATAATCTACTCCCCGAACCCAAGAAAACATCTCAAAGGTTTTTGCTGTGCTTTTTAAATCTTTCCTTAGGATAAAATAAAAAGTCAGTGGCGACTCTTGCTCAACCGAAACATTTGCAAAAACAAACGCAAACCTCAAGTCAGTTCTCCCACCGTATCACAGAACTGGCGACTCTGCTGGGGACTTCCTTAAAAGTGGAGTAACCTTAGGGTTTATATCACCTTTGTTTTCAATTGTTTGCTTTGTTTGCTTTTATATTTGTGGGCTTTGCATCGGAGTTTCATAGATCCTAACCCGGATCTGGGGAATACCCTTTTAGGTAGCATAATCTGTGAGGGACCTGTCCAGCGTAGACCGACATGGGTGAAGCAGTGGCTACATTGGTGTGGCACCTTAGTCTGTACCGATATCCCTTGTGTTGCAACGAGGGGAATATGGGTCTTCTAAGGAGTCATTAAACACCAACCGACCTTAGAACCCTAAATTGACCGAACTTGGCCATAGAACAGTAGCAGTACACTCATTGAGGCTAAACTCTCGCGATGGTTCTGGCCGCAAGAAAAGATTGTGATGCTGGAGTTATGACCGATTGAGGGCAGTCAATGATTTGATATCCTCTAGAACCCGGTTACTTTTGATAGGACAGGTTTTAACCAACGAAACTAAAAGAGGGTAATACCTAAACTTCATGCTGGCCTAAAACCTAAGGGTTGTCTTGTATGACTTGTGTGCCTTATCATGCTTTCCTTTGTGAATACTTGTGGTGTGCTTCATCATAGCATCATACCATTATACCATTGCATGCATCTTGTATAAGGACTTACCCATTTCAAAGACAAAAAGGTTTCATCTTTGCTCTGTTTTGTAGGACATCATGATGCCCGTGCGTAGGAATACTATCCGGCTCAACTTTGTTCAACCACCAACTTTGCTCAAGGAATTGGTTGGTAGGATTCCAAACACTACTTCCTTCATCAAGAGGCATGGTTCTCTCCTTGGTTTGATCACTTCAAAGTGGGACCAACAACTGATAAGTGTCCTGACCCAGTTTTATGATCCCCTGTATCATTGCTTCACCTTTCAAGACTTCCAGCTGGTCCCTACCCTGGAAGAATTCTCTGATTTGCTTGGTATCCCTGTTTTGGAGCAAACCCCATTCACTGGTTGGGAGAAGACTCTTAGGCCTGAAGAGATTGCTGCAGTCCTTCCCTTGACTAAAGAAGAGGTAATGACTAACTGGGAAACTAGAAGTGGAGTTAATGGCTTTTTGGTTAAGTTTCTGGTTGGCAAAGCTAATGGTTTCTGGAATGACTTAGACTTCAAGGCATACGAAGACATTCTGGCTCTTTTAATCTATGGTTTGGTATTGTTTCCAAATCCCGACACCTTTATCAATATCTATGCCATAAGGATCTTCATGTCTCGGAACCCTGTACCCACTCTTTTGGGTGATATCCTACAACAACTCTATGCTCGTACTGCCTGAAGACAGGGAACTCCATGGTGTTGTGCTCCTTTGCTAGTGAGGTGGTTTATTTCGCACCTTCCTAAGTTCGTGCTGAAGAATGAAGAAGGAAAGGGTTGGGCTCATAGGTTAATGTCTCTCACTGATAATGACATCACTTGGACTCTCAGAGGTTTAGATGAGGTAGCTGTTATTGATCGTTGCGGAGAATACCCTAATGTTCCATTGATCGGCACCCAAGGAGGAATCTCTTATAATCCATGTTTAGCTCTCCGTCAGTTTGGAAGAGCCAGAAGAGTAGGGCCTCATGAGATGTTAGTTCCTCACTTCCATTTTGAATTTCAGGTAGGCAGTGACAAACTACGCCATGGACTCATTAAGGCTTGGGACAGAATTCACAAAGCTGACCCACATGAGTTGGGACCGAAGACTTCTCTACCAATGGAACCCTATTGCAGATGGGTCCGCCTCCGTGCTCAGAAGTTAGGAATGCCATACTAAGCTGTCAGACCTATCATGCTTGAATCTCCCGATGAAGACGGGGTTCCTCCAACTATCCTCCCTCCTCAGATACCCACTGATGTTGATACACTAAAGAGATCTTGGGCGCAGCTACAGGAAGAACGGGATTTTTATCGGGAAAGGTTCAACGAACAGGAACGGAAGATCCAGAAGCTGACTAAGCAATTGGAGGAAGAGCGGATCCTGAACGACTATATCCGTATTGAGAAGAGGAGGCCATGGGAGCACTGATGAGCTTTGGATGTTTCCTTTTACAACTTTTATTTCCTTTTCAGTATTTTCATTCCTGTGATGCCTAAGGGAAAGTTGTTGAACAATTTAAAGTTTGAATCTAATGAAGTGTGTTTCCCTTTTGTCTACAAAGTTGAATCTCGTTTGTCTTTGAAAACATAAATCATACGCATCTCATTGCATCATATGCATAACAGGTACCCTTTTTCCACAGGTTGCTTAATCTTCTTCGCTGTTTATTTGAACAGTCATCATGAATCCTGAATCATCCAACGAACAAGCTATCAAGGCCCTCCAGGCCCAGAACGCCCAGTTTCAAGAGCTGGTCATGAGCTTAGCCCAAGGCCAACAAGAGTTGAAGACTCTACTCTTGAAGAAGAAGAAGAAGAAGAAGAGGACTGCGTTGTTCAACACTGGACGCATGTTTGGGAATACACTCCATAATGAGGCTGATCAAGCTACTTCCTCTGCAGAGAAAGATAGTTCCCAAGGGGGAAGGGCTCCTAGTCCTGCAGTCTCCGACAACGAGACGGATTACAATGACGAACAATACCCTCCTGCTGCAGACGGATACAAGCAACTAGAGGACCGTTTAAGTACCATGGAGATTCAAAATGTGCCGGGGTTGGATTTCGGAGATTTAGGTTTATCTTTTCGGGTGGTGATCCCACACAAGTTCAAGGCGCCTGCCTTTGCAAAGTACGACGGGGCTTCCTGTCCTAAGCTGCATCTCAGATCATATGTATGGAAGATCCAACCTTACACTGCAGACAAGAACCTATGGGTCCATTTCTTTCAGGATAACCTTTCGGGGTCTCAACTCGAATGGTTCTATCAGTTAGATAGAGCCAGTATCCGAAACTGGGAGGACTTGGCTACTACATTTTATAGACAGTATCAGTACAATTCTGACCTCGCTCCCACACGTACCCAACTTCAGGGTATGTCACTGGGAACGGGCGAAGGATTCAAGGAATATGCGCAAAAATGGAGAGACCTGGCTGGCAGGGTGCAGCCACCGCTGACTGACTGTGAACTTGTTGACATGTTCCTAGGGACCCTGTCTGGTCCATTCTTCAATCATCTAATTGGTAATTCTTCTGCTGGGTTTACAGATTTGATCTTGACTGGTGAGAGGATAGAAGCTGGTATCAAGTCGGGAAAGATACAGAAAGGTGCCGCTGCGAGTACTGAGAAGAAGCCTTTCAAAAAGGAAGCTACTGCGGTTTATGGTCCTAGGAGACAGATTAAGCCGGAACGCCACCAAGCTGTCAATGCATTGGTAATTTCTAAGCCTGCTGTTGCTCCTCAGCAATATAATCAACAAAGGGGTGAGAGGCCCAAAAGACAATACACTCGGCTTAGTATGACCTTGTCTCAGATATTGCCGCAACTGCTGTCAACCAACCTGGTAACTGTCAAGGAAGCTCCGAAGGTGGTGAACACAGCTTCTCCAAAATACAACCCCAACGCCCGTTGCGCTTATCACTCTGATAACCCCCGGGCATACTACGGACGATTGCTGGGCTCTGAGGAATAAGGTTCAAGACCTTATTGATGCTAAGGAAATACAGTTTGAGGCGCCTGAAAGGCCCAATGTTGTGACTGCTCTCATGCCCCAGCATGGAGTGAGTGTTGTGGAAGAAGACCGATATGTAGCCTCCGTGGAAGAGATTGTTACTCCATTATCGACTGTTAAAAGGAATCTGTTACTAGCCGGTTTATTTCCGGGATGTGATGAAGATTGCCTTCTATGTGCTGTTTCGCCTTTTGGTTGTCCTTTGCTGAAATCAGGTATCCAAAGCCTGATGGATAGCAAGGAAATCTTGTTTGAGAAGATTGTCGTTCCTGCTGTCCCTACCGAAGAAGTTTCTATTGTCACTATTTTCAACAAACCTCCCAAGGCTACTTCAAAGAAGCCTGTCAAAATTATGTCCACTCAGAAAGTTGCTCCCATCATCATTACAGTTCCGGGGCCTCTCCCTTATACATCCGACAAAGCTGTCCCATGGCACTATGGGGCAGATGTTTATGTGCTTAGAGTGAAGCAAGAGTTTGATACAAGTACTGGTGTTAGCAACATCACCGGGCCTGCCAAGATTACTCGCAGTGGTAGGTTGTTTTCACCAGATATTTTGCCGCCAGTTATTCAGAAGCCTCTTATCATCACACCCGCAAGTGTGCATGTTTCCCTTCCAAATCAAGTTCCTGTTTCTACCCCTGCCGGCGAGTCCTCTAATGCTCGGGGCAAAGGGGTTGCTGCTGATTTGCCTGCCTTGACGGAGGCGCCGAAGACAACCGCTGTTGAAGCCTCCCAGCAAGAGATGGAGGAGATCCTCAAGATTATCAAGAAAAGTGATTTCAATGTTGTTGAGCAGTTGGGGCACACCCCCTCTAAAATTTCTATGCTATCACTGTTATTGTGTTCAGAGGCCCACGCCAAGGCCCTAATCTCCTTCCTGAAAACGGCTCATGTGCCACAAGAAACATCTGCTGATCAATTTACTGATTGTGTGGCTAACTTGACTGCTGATAATGGGTTGGGCTTTTCTGACGCCGATCTGACTGCTAAAGGAAAGAACCATAATGATGCCCTGCATGTCTCTATTGAATGCAAGGGCACTACTCTGGCCCATGTGTTGGTGGACACCGGTTCTTCATTGAATGTATTGCCCAAGAAGGTCCTAGACAGATTGGATTGTGAGGGTCTGGAACTCAAGCCCAGTAACATTGTTGTCCGAGCCTTTGACGGTTCAAAGAGAATGGTACATGGCGAAGTTGACATTCCAATCAGGGTTGGTTCTCAAGTTTTTGATTCTACTTTCTATGTGATGGATATCCATCCATCCTATTCCTATTTGTTGGGTCGTCCATGGATCCATAAGGCTGGAGCGGTGACCTCCACACTACATCAAAAACTTAAGTACCCAGTCAGAGGAAAGATTGTTACAGTCAAAGGGGAAGAAGAGTATATGGTCAGCCACTTGAACTCGTTCCGATACATAGAAATGGATGGGGAATTCATTGAAATCCACTTTCAACACTTTGAAGAGGTGCCTCAGACGTTGGCGTCGGCTGAAACTGTGATTGGAGACCCTCCTTTGAAGATGGCTTCCTTGAAGGATGCACGGGCTGTGATTGAGAAGGGCGAGTGCACAAACTGGGGCCGACTCCCTGACTTCACTTCGAAGACTGACAAGTTTGGGCTGGGATTTACTGCAGAGGCTCAGAGGGCTGTTCGCAAAGCGAGAATTGGAGGACCTCCTGTATTCATCACCAACCCAGGAGTGAATGCTATTGAGGACGACGTGGAGGAAGTGGAATTTGACAGCTGGATCTACCCAACAACCGACAATGGACCAAGCAACTGGACTGCCAAAGACTTTACGCCTATTACTTTTGTCACTCAGTAATGAACTCTTTTGTCTTCAATTTGTAACAAACAATATGTTGAAACTTTTATGGCCCGGTGTCCTACCCGGGGCACCGTGGCTCCATTTGTGAGGGCTTTTGTATGACATTTTCATATATCATTAATCAAAACATTGGACGTTTGTTGCATTTCAAATCTTGTGCTCCTTTTCTTTCTTTATTTATATATCGCAAAACATCTATATTTACACACACTCACTTATACAGGTTCTAATCCACTCTGGATCTCACTGGTAACGACTCTGCTACTGCCAGTTATGACTTCGAGAATCCGATCAACTTAGCCGAGGACGAAGGTGAAGATGATTGCGAAGTGCCTGGTGAACTTGCAAGACTGATACTCCAGGAAGAGAGGGCCATTCAGCCACATGAAGAGCCAGTGGAAATGGTAAATCTGGGTACTGAGACAGACAGAAAGGAAGTAAAGATTGGTGCCAATCTAGAGCTTAGTGTGAAACAACGGTTGATTCAGATGTTGCATGACTACATGGAAATCTTTGCTTGGTCTTACGAAGACATGCCTGGTTTGGATGCCGACATTGTGGTTCATCACCTGCCTACCAAGGAAGACTGCCCTCGGTAAAATAGAAGGTCCGCCGTATGCGTCCAGAGATGTCTGAGAAAATTAAAGCTGAGGTTATGAAACAATTTGATGCCAGGTTTCTAGCTGTAACTTCTTACCCTCAGTGGATTGCCAATGTGGTTCCAGTGCCGAAGAAAGATGGTAAGGTTCGAATGTGTGTTGATTACAGGGATTTGAACAGGGCCAGCCCTAAGGATGATTTCCCTCTGCCTCATATCGACGTTCTGGTTGATAATACTGCTCAGCATAAAGTTTTCTCCTTCATGAACGGCTTCTCCGGTTATAATCAGATCAAGATGGCTCCTGAAGACATGGAGAAGACCACTTTCGTTACTCAGTGGGGCACCTTTTGCTACAAGGTCATGCCATTTGGGTTGAATAATGCTGGGGCAACTTACCAGCGTGCCATGGTTGCTTTATTTCATGATATGATCCATCATGAGATAGAAGTGTACGTCGACGATATGATTGCAAGGTCCCAAACTGAGGAGGAACACCTTGACCATCTACGGAAGTTGTTTGACCGTCTGAAGTTGTACAAGCTGAGGTTGAATCCAAATAAATGCACCTTCGGGGTAAGATCAGGAAAATTGTTAGGCTTCATCGTAAGCGACAAAGGTATTCAAGTGGACCCTGCCAAGGTGAAAGCCATACAAGAGATGCCAACTCCCAAGACAGAGAAGGAAGTCAGAGGCTTTCTAGGTCGGTTGAACTACATTGCCCGATTCATCTCACATCTAACTGCTACCTGTGAACCAATCTTCAAACTGTTGAAGAAAGATCAAGTAGTACGTTGGAATGATGAATGTCATGCCGCTTTCGAAAAGATCAAAGACTATCTCCAAGAACCACCCATTCTTATGCCACCGGTTGAAGGGAGACCTCTAATCTTATACTTGACCGTACTTGACAACTCAATGGGGTGTGTGCTGGGGCAGCATGACGAGTCTGGCCGAAAAGAGCACGCCATTTATTACTTGAGCAAAAAGTTTACCGACTGTGAGACTCGGTACTCACTGCTCGAGAAAACTTGCTGCGCTCTGGTATGGGTTGCTCGCCGGCTGAGACAGTATATGTTGACTCACACTACTCTGTTGATTTCAAAAATGGATCCAATCAAGTACATATTCGAAAAGCCTACTCTGTCCGGAAGAATAGCAAGATGGAAAATGATCTTGACGGAATATGACATCCAGTACACGACTCAAAAGGAAATCAAAGGAAGTGTATTGGCAGACCATTTGGCACACCAACCTGTGGACAATTACCAGTCGTTGAACTTTGAATTTCCAGACGAAGATATCATGGTAGTAACTGATTGTGAAGTACCTGGACCGGATGAAGGACCTGAGGAAGGATCCCAATGGTCTATGAATTTCGACGGAGCCTTAAACGCTTTGGGTAATGGTATCGGCGCTGTGATCATATCCCCTAAAGGCACTCATACTCCACTCATCGCTCGGCTATGTTTCAACTGCACCAACAACATGGCGGAGTATGAGGCATGTATCATGGGTCTTCAAGCTGCAATCGACTTAAGGATCAAGTTTCTGAGTGTATTCGGATATTCCGCTCTCGTGATCAATCAGGTCAAAGGCGAGTGGGATACGAAACACCTGAATCTTATTCCTTACAAGGAGTATGTATTGGCATTGCTTCCCCACTTCGAAGAGATAACTTTTGAACACTTCCCGAGAGAGGAGAATCAGTTGGCAGACGCGTTGGCTACAATGTATTCTATGTTCAAAGTCAAATGGGATAACGAGGCTCCTCGGATCATTATCTGGAAATTGGACGAACCTGCATATTGCTGTGATCTTGAGGCCGAAGAGGTAACTGAGAAACCTTGGTATCATGAAGTAAATAGGTACTTGGAAGCTAAAGAATACCCCGAAGGCGCATCGGTTAATGACAATAAGTTCCTGAGAAGATTTGCGGCAAAGTTCTTTCTCAGCAATGACATTCTCTACAAGCGAAACCATGATTCGACTTTACTGCGTTGTGTGGATAAGACTGAAGCAGAAAAGATCATGGCGAAGCTACATGAAGGTACCTTCGGAACACATTCCAGTGGACATACCATGGCAAAGAAAATCCTTCGGGCAGGATATTTCTGGTCCACAATGGAAGCCGACTGTTACCAACATTCTCGGACGTGTCACAAATGCCAGATCTATGCTGACAAGGTGCACATTCCTCCGGTTCCTCTGAACGTCCTGACGACACCTTGGCCTTTTGCAATGTGGGGCATTGATATGATCGGCGAAATCAGACCAACGGCATCCAACGGGCATCGTTTCATCTTGGTAGCGATTGATTACTTCACGAAATGGGTTGAGGCAGCTTCCTACGCCACCGTAACCAAGAGCGTCGTGGCACGGTTCATTCGGCACAACCTGATCTGTCGATACGGTGTACCTGAGAGGATTCATTACGGATAATGGTACCAATCTTAACAACAAGATGATCACTGAGCTCTGCGAACAATTCAAGATACAGCACCACAACTCTTCACTTTACCGGCCGAAGATTAATGGGGTTGTAGAAGCAGCAAATAAGAATATCAAGAAGATTGTGCAGAAGATGACAGTGACCTAGAAAGATTGGCACGAAATGTTACCGTTTTCTCTTCATGGGTACCGTACCTCAGCACAGACGTCAACAGGGGCAACTCCCTTTTCCTTGGTCTACGGCATGGAGGCAGTCTTGCCTATTGAAGTCCAGATACCCTCTCTCCGGATAATGAAGGATGCAGACTTGAGAGAAGATGACTGGATCTAGACTCGGCTTGATCAATTAAATCTAATTGACGAAAAGAGGCTCACTGCTATTTGTCATGGTCAGACGTACCAAAAACGGATGATCAGGGCATTTAACAAGAAAGTCAGACGACAAGAGTATCAAGTCGGAGACCTGGTGATCAAGCGCATCATCCTTCCTCAAAGTGATCCCAGGGGAAAATGGACCCCTACCTACGAAGGGCCATTTGTAGTTAAGCATATCTTCTCAGGAGGAGCTATGATTCTAACTACCATGGATGGTGACGACCTTCCTCACCCCGCCAATGCAGACATAGTAAAAAGATACTACGCGTGAACTAAGGACCCGCTAGGTTAACACACCTAGGCAAAAATAAGGGCTTCCTGGCGAACCAAAAGGGTTCGGGCAAAAATAAGGGATGAAATGAAAAAAATATGTACACCCGGCAAGTCGAAAACCTGAAAGGGCGGCTTGGGCAAAAATGGGTATCCCGGTGGACTGAAAACCCGAAAGGGCGGTCCAGGCAAAAGTTAGGGATGAAGCATAATACTATGTCTCATTGGATCACCTTGCATCCGGAATTCGGCATCAACTATCAAGGCTCAGACTTCGGCATCGATCTATCAGCTTCATCTTCAACTAAGCGGCAAAATGATGAGACGCTTGAAGACATAAAGGCGATAGCAGAGTTGGAACCCAGTGGGATTAGTTTTCACATAGCTGTTTTGTTTCCTTTTCAAAATTGTATAAACTCTATGTTATTCGGCGACGTTCTCTTACTAGGACATCAGCCTCCTGTACATAAACGCCTATTTACAGGCAAAATTCAAAATCAATACAAATTCAATTTTTCAGACAAATTATCCATTGTTTTTCCTTTTTTTCTGTTTTGTTTTGCAAAGAACGTCCAATGCTCATTTTTGATATACGCATTTGACATTAAATTTCTAGATCATAAATATTTACATACGAAACAAAGGATTAATGACAGGTGACATCAGAAACAGGGGCAATTTTGAAGTGACCAAGAGGTCTAGTTTCTTTGTCCGCCAAGGTATCAAGGTAGGTTCAACTGAAGAACATGACCAAGCTACCTCAACAATCCCCATCGGAGTATAGAAATCCCTCAACAAGCACCCCAGTACAGTCTCAAAAAAAATTTATCCCCAGCAGGTCTTGGAAGCTTATCCCCAGTAGATTCTGGAAGCTTATCCCCTACAGAGTACGAACGACTCTCCCCGACTTTATTCAGAAGTTACTTCCCATCAGGGCTTATAACTGGGTTATCCTCAGCTAATTACCACGGAAAGTCCATCCTCGGCGAAGCTCTTCCTACCCCCAGCGGAGTTCATCAAATTCTCCAACATAACTTATCAGCAGAATCCCAACGAAGCCCTCATCAAAGCCTCAGCGAACTGTCTCTTCCCACAGAGTTTATTCCCCTCAGAGTAATCTCTCCAACAAGTTTATGCCCCAACGGAGTCATCTTCTCCTATCGGTTTATTCTTGTAACCATAATCCCTAGCGGAAACGAAGAACTCTTCTCCTCAACATCAGCCCAGGATTTGATTCTCCAGCCAGTCGTCAAGGATTTATTTTCCTAGACGAAAATACATTCATAGACATTTCATATTTCATACATCATGTTTACATACATGACAAAGTGCATACAACACTAACTCATTTTGAGCATCATGACATCATGTATCTCATACATCATGAGATTGCATACAACTGATATTTTGCCTTTTCAGGAAAAAGATCAATCCAAAAGATGATTACTATCAAATATCACAAATCCAGATTCGATTCTTGTATCTAGCCAGGGCACATCTGTGAGTGATTGATTGTAGATTCGATACCTGTATCTAGCCAGGGCATATCTGCATGAACGGTTTGAAGATCAACCCCTGTAACAGGCCAGGAAGTTATCTTTCATTCTCAGGTTAGAGGACGACACCTGTATCCAGCCAGGAAAGCTATCTCTACCAACTTTTTGCAAATCCAGATTCGATTCCTGTATCTAGCCAGGGCACATCTGTGAGCAACTAATTCCAGATTCGATACCTGTATCCAGCCAGGGCACATCTGAAGACGACCAATTCCAGATTCGATACTTGTATCCAGCCAGGGCACATCTGAAGACGACCAATTCCAGATTCGATACCTGTATCCAGCCAGGGCACATCTGAAGACGACCAATTCCAGATTCGATACCTGTATCCCGCCAGGGCACATCTGTCGACAACATTTTCCAGATTCAATTCCTGTATCCAGCCAGGGCACATCTGTGAGCAACCAATTGTAGATTCGATACCTGTATCCAGCCAGGGCATATCTGCATGAAGAGACTGAAGATCAACACCTGTAACAAGCCAGGAAACATCTTCCTTTCTCAAAGTACGCAAGTTCTCGCTAAGGAATCTCCTACGCGATCAACACTTCCAAATGGCATCTATAAGCCCATTCCCGACAAGGTTCTGTCACGTCTCTAAATGGCATCTATAAGCCCATTCCCGCCATCACATTGCTGATACTCCAGCATGCGAGTGCAAATTTTAGGGCACTCTAGTGTCCAATCTCCTCTTACCCTCGAGTCATGAAAGGCGAACTTGCCAATCTAACTCTTCAGGTCTAAGAAGATTGAACAGGGGCAACTATTGTACCCCAAAATTTTCCCTCCCATTTCCTCAACATTTTCTCACCACAAGACCCTTGAAGTTCAAGATCCAACTAGGGTTTCCTCTACTCAAGACTTCTCCTTGCACTGTTGACCCAAATTAGGGTTTGTGTTTGCACAAAGATGTTTTGACCTAAAATGCCTAAGATTACTTTCATGCTTCATGTTGGACTCCTAAGTTTATCCCTACCAAGTTTCAAGCCTTGATTCCAATCTTTGCCCAGTCAATTGGACAATTGACCTAGAAATCAGTTGTATTGGGGAAAAAGTCAACTGTGGCCAATTGACAATCAAATCTCATGATTTTTGACCCACATCAACATTATGAACTCATATGAACCATTTGGTCAAGTTTGGATCACAATTCCACAAGAAATTTGATCAGATCACCAAAAGGGCAAAATGGTCATTTTTAGGGTTTTGACTGCACAAAGGCAATTTTTGACTGTTTGACCTAGCCAATGGCAAACCAAGCTCACATATGGACTCAAGGACCCCATGGAATTGTCTTGACATGTTCAAAAAGTTCAAAAGATCCCAAATGCACAAGATTGACAGATGAATTTTCTAGTCAATTGATCAATTTTTAACTGTATACTGAAAAGTCAAACTTTGACTTTTTGGTCAAAATCAGTGTCAAGATTCATTTTTCATCAAAACATGTCAAAACATGAAACTTGTTCATCAAGAAATCAAAAATTGCAAATTAGGGTTTAAAATGAAGAATTTTCATAACTTAGAATTTTTCTAAGTTATGAAAATCCCTAATTTTTTCCTAACTTTGTTCCATTTTTTCATCAAGATGCATTTGGATTCAAACAAAAGTCAAAACATGAAAGTTGTAGTCCATTGCAAAATATACCACTTTGATTCACAAAGTTTCCTCAAAAGAAGCTTGTAGCTCAAGTTGTGATTTTTGGAACAAGGGTGCAAAACATTCTTAACTTAGAAAATTTTTGACCTATTCTAGGCAGGATTTTTGCCTAACTTCATGGCCACTTTCCACATGCTTCCGCTTGGAATTTCAATTTTCATTACAAAGATGGATTTTAGTACACATTCCACGCTTTCCAAAATGTCCAAGAACTCATCAAATAACCTTGTGGTTGGGGAGAATCGAATCTGGCAATATAGGCAAAACTCACTTTGCTCATGGCCAATTTTCATGTTCATACACTTAGGCATTTTTGAACTCAGCTTGCACTCCTAGATTACAGGCCTCAAATATCATTTACACTCATAAATTCAATGCTAATCCATTGTTCCAAGACATTATTTTGCTCATTTGGTCATTACATGGAAGTTTAAGCCATAAATGGAAAAAGCATTTTATCTATTCTTGAAAAGATTAACTTTATGTCAATTTTGCAATCCAAGTAGTACAAGGCAAATCTCTTTGGCACAAGTTTTTGAGCTAATTCCACTGATCAAGGGCAAGTTTAGCAGCACATTAGAGGGGCCTAGAGGATCCTGTACCAGCACTTGGCATTTTGACTTACATTACAAGAAACTTGGCATTTTGTAACACCAACTCACATTGCTGCAGCAACAAGCTTAGACAAACTTCTTGAGCATCTTCCAAACATCTAACCTGACCTGAAACACGAGCCTATCACCTTCAATATCTCCCCATTCACAGAAACACCATAAAACTGCAAAAACAGGGCATAAGCTGCAGTTTGAATCCCATAGCTCAATCCACTCGTGCATTTTCACCCAAACCAGTTCAATCACATTCCCTACCATCCATACAAACTGTCCCAAGCATTGGAAGCAAACTGTAACACCTCTAACCAGTTTTGCCATTTTCACTTTTCTCTCTTGCAGGTTGACTTCTGCAGCTTGATATAGCAAGATTCAAAGCACACCAAGCATTGGAATAGCATCCCTGGACATCAAGCAAGTTATACAAATCCTTACCTTGCCTTGAAAGTACCTCCATTGCCAAGCACGATCCAAGCTGAACAGGTAAGTTCATGGATCTCTATCGCTCAATCTAGGAAGAGTTAGGCTTAGATTTATGAATGAAAAATGTCATGCTCATGGCCCTGAAACTATACATATCTTCACTTTCCATTTATATTGCATATGCTGAGAGTATTTTGAATCTGAACATTGATAAAAACTTAGGTCAAGAATTAGGGATGGAGAAATTCTCTCTCATTTCTGAGAGTTAGGTTAATTTTTTTATATGTCTGGATTCGTAGTTCAATGCTTGACATTTTTCATGTTATGAGTTTGTGCTGAAAATCAAAGAATCAAGAGATAGCAAGCAGGGAAGAAAAGGCGCGTTTTTTCAAATGTTGTTGTCTGAAGGTTGAAGACAACCTTTCATGGGCTGGGCCTGTGATTTTTCTTCTTTTTACACCACATTCTCACATATGCACCCCCTTGGCCCATTGCATTTTATTTTTATTATTTTTTACTTTTGATTTTTGTTTCTGATTCATTTATTTTATTTAAGCTTGAAAAAATATTAAAATTATTTTTCTCACATTTTTACATTTTTATTTGATATTTATTTGATTTTATTTAGTTTTGTACATAAAATAAACATAATACTTTTATTTAAAATACAAAGAAATAATACAAAACACTTTTATTTTTCTGATTTTTATTTTATTTTACCTTTGAAAACATTTTCTAAAAAAATATACCTTTTTTTTGTAAATATTAAATATTTCATTTTTATACATAATTAATATATTTAGTAAATAATATTTATATTTATATTTTTATTAGTATATTTAGGTTAAAAATATGAAAAAATAATACATTTTTATTTTTTACTAATATTTAACTTAAAAATCTTTTTTTGACAATATACCTTCTTTTTATTTATTTTTTTACACATAATTAACAAATATTGTATATAATACTTAATAAATAATTAATACCTCTTATTTAGCAAAATTAGGGTTTTTGCCCTAAACATAAAAATATTCAAAAATTAACTTTTCTTTTATTTATTTTTATTTTATTTGTGAATAAAAATATACACTTACACAAAAATACCTTCACATATACATTGTTCTATTCTTATACATCTTTACATTTATATTTGCGCAATTCAATTTGGTTGTAAATATTGGGTACTATCCTCCTATGAAGTCTCATCCCCATTTGAATATTTTGTACCCCCACTCCCATGATCATTGTGTAATAACTTAGGACCTTTTAAATTTCTCACTTTAAATGCTTTCTAAATATGCCATGTTAGAATTAGGGTTTTGTATGCAAATCAAAAACAACAAATAGTTTGACCTAAATTCAAGATAAACAAGCATGAAAATGAACAAACACCAATCACACTTGCACCCCCTAGGGTATTCCACTTGTTGCCTTCAATAATGGGCCATATTGCATGTTGAGTATCTTTGGCAAAACAAAACAATTCAAACGATCATAGTCCCTCGATGACGCTTTCAAAAGTTTCCTAAAAATGATCAAGTCCCTTAAAGGAAAAATTGCCCAAAGATACTTGGCACCATTGCAATCATGGTCTAAACGATGACCCGCGCCCGTCCCGTTCACATCCTAACACAAGATTGTCCACCAAATACAATGGTGGAACAAAATTGTTAAAAGGGTTAAAAACATAGCAAAGATCTTTGAGTAAATTTAGGAGTAGACAACTCTTGGTTACTTGCCAACTTGCCAACTTGCCAAAACAAAAACACTTGCCTTTTTTCAAAACACACATCACAACACTTTCAAAACAACTTCAAAAAAACATTGAAAACCTTTTAAAAAGACATACACCTTCGTATACATCCCAACATGGATCATTACAAGGGTTGCCACCACATTGGCCTCTTTTCAAGACATTTTTAAAACCCACACACACAAAGCACCATTTCAAACAATTGAAAATCAAGGCAAGTTGATCTAAGCAAGTAACTAAGAGCCCATGGATAACCATGGATAGAAAGGGTTCTAATACCTTCCCTTTCTATAATCTACTCCCCGAACCCAAGAAAACATCTCAAAGGTTTTTGCTGTGCTTTTTAAACATTTCCTTAGGATAAAATAAAAAGTCGGTGGTGACTCTTGCTCAACCGAAACATTTGCGAAAACAAACGCAAACCTCAAGTCAGTTCTCCCACCGTATCACACCCCTGTTCAATCTTCTTGAACCTAAAGAGTTAGATTGGCGAGTTTGTCGTTCGTGACTTGAAGGTAAAAGATGATTGGACACTAGAGTGCCCGTAAATTTGCACTCGTCAGAATGTAGTTGAGGGAATGGGCTTAAAGATGCCATTTGGAAAAGGTGACAAAATCTTGTTGGAGATGGGCTGAAAGATGACATCCAAGAATGTTTTTTGAATTACATGTTGTAAGTCAAAAAGATGAGTATCAGAATGGTATCCGCGTCTGGAACATATATGAACTGTATCTGGAGACTGAATTGGTATGAGCAATGGAATGGCGTCCATGTCTGGAGCGTATCCGAGCCGTAACTGTATTTGATTCTTGAATGAATAGTAGAATGAATTTCGTGTCTGGAGTGTATCTGTATTGTATCTGAGTCTGAAATTTGAGTAAGCGACAAACTGGAATTCGTGTATGGAGCGTCTCTGGGCTGGGGAAAAGGTTTGAATGAGTGACATAATGGCTACCATGTCTGGAGCATATCTGGACTGTATCTTGAAGTTGAGATCTGTATGAGTAGCAGAATGACTTCTGTGTCTGGAGTGTATCCGTACTGTAACTGGGATCCGAATAAGTGACAGAATGACTTCCGTGTCTGGAGTGTATCTGAACTTGAAATTGATAGTTAAATCTGAATGAGAAATAGAATGGCTTCAGTGTCTGGAGCGTATCTATTCTGTATCTGATTGTTGAAGCCTGAATGAGTGACAGAATGTTATCCGTGTTTGGAGCGTATCTGTATTGTATCTTAACTTTGAATTTTGAATGAGTAATAAAATGACCTCAGTGTCTGGGGTGTATCCATGTTGTATCTGAATAAGAGATCTGGATGAGTAATAGAATGACTTCCATGTCTTGGAGTGTATCCGTACTGTATCATGAAATCTTTGAATATTTGTTAAAGATAGCTTTTAATCTTATCCTGAAAAGGGTAAAATGTTAGCTGAAACACATAGTTATGTTGCACGAAATGTATGATGCAATAAAATGTGTTTTATCAATGTTTATGATATACGAATGTAATGTATGCGCATGTAAGCTGATTTGCTATCTTGCTAAGGAAAATAAATCCTTGATAGTTGGAGATGATAAAATCCTTGACTGCTGCCGGGGAAAATAAATCCTTGGCCGCTGCTGGAGATTAAAAATCCTTGATTGCTGAGGATGAGAAATCCTTGGACCACTGTTGGGGATAGAAAATCCTTGGCAACTCGCGGGGATTATCAAAAACTTTGACAACTTCTATGGGGATGTGAGAATCCTTCATGACTTTCCTGGGGATATAGGGATCCTTCAAGTCTTTGGAGTTGGAGGATGATAAATATTCTGTTGTGAGAATAATGCCAAGTGTTGTTTGAGAAACCTGCTTGGGGAATCCCGAGAACTATGATGACTATGGCTGGAGATCACATAATGCGAAACCTTACTTGGTTGGGGAATAAGGAAACTCTGATGATCTCTACCGGGGATCAAACAAAGGAAAACCTTGATCTGCTGGAGAATAAGGAAGACTATGATGGCTTCCGCAGGGATTAAGAATGAGAAACTTCGATCTCTTGGGGAAATTGAACCCTTGGGGGGCTTCACTGGAGAAGTGATAATGAAAATCTTCGATTTGCAGGGGATTAAAAATTCTGACAAATTCATGCTGGGAAGTAATGAAAAATTTGGCAACTTAACTGGGGAATCAAGAATGAGAATCTTCAATCTGCTAGGAGAATTTGAATCCTTGGGGACTTCAAGCTGGGGAGTTAAGAATGAGAATCTTCATTCTGTTGGGGAGTAAAAACTCTGTGGGGAATAACTAAACTTCTGGGGAGTAGCTATCCTGCTGGAAAGTAAGTTCAAGACTCTCTGGGGGAAAAAGCTTATTCCTGTTTGGAAAAAGTTTAGGAGTTTGGGTTGTATGCCAATCTACTGGGGAATTATCCGGAGGTTAGGGATAAAAGTTAACTGTTATCTGGTTAACTCCCGGACTTTAAGACAACTTGCTAGGGAATCTAGAGAAATTGGATGGTTTCTGCTGGGGACTGGTAGTTTGACTCGACTAGGGAAGAAGGTTTCATCTCTGCTGAGGGTCTACAGTTCAAAATTTTGCTCCGCTGAGGATTGGGAGTTTTGAAGTTTAACTCTGATGATGGATTAAGGGTTTGAAATATAACTCCGCCGGGGATTGGGAGTTTAAAGTTTAACTCTGGCAGGGATCTTGAAATTAAATTCCGCGGGGGATGTGTATTTCAATGGTTTTAGATCCGCTGAGGATCTAGACGATGTACTGCAGGGGATTTCTCTTGGAATAGCCTAAAGACGTTTTCCTATGCTTTTAACCTGTCAGTAATTATTCTTTCACATTTCGTTTATTTGTAAACAATGATTATATTCAAATGCATATGCTTATTTAATAAACCATTAGACGTTTTCAAATAAAACACAAGTGTAAAAAGGAAAAAGACAAATGGTTTTCTGCACTTTGAAGTATCTTTGTATTAACTTTGTATAAGTATTTTGTACAAAGGAGACAAACATCTTAGTAAGAGAATGTTGTCATAAAAAATGAGAAAATTTTATACAAAGAAAGATGGCTATGTGTAAAAATTCCATGGGGTTCCCATTCTGCTATAGCCTTCGTAACTCTGAATATCTTGTCCACTCGTTGCTTCGTCCGAAGATGATTGAATTGATCAGAAACCCGGAGCTTGTATGTGAAGAGATTGTCCTTAAAGTGATCCGACGAGACATAGTCATACACTTTAATTCCCTAACTTTTGCCTGGACCGCCCTTTCTGGTTTTCGATCCACCGGGAAACCCTTTTTTGCCCAAGTCGCCCTTTCGGGTTTTCAACTTGCCGGGTGTACAGATTTTTTTTATTTATCCCTAATTTTTGCCTGAACCGCCCTTTCGGGTTTTCGATTCACCGGGATGCCCATTTTTTCCCAAGTCGCCCTTTCGGGTTTTCAACTTGTCGGGTCATTTATGTGTAGTATATTTTGACTATGTCTGTGTTCACAGGGTGCGACAGGTCGTCGCCGTCCATGGTGGTCAGGATCATTGCTCCACCAGAAAAGATGTTTTTGATCACAAATGGTCCTTCGTAAGTAGGAGTCCATTTTCCCCTGGGATCACTTTGTGGCAAGATGATCCGCTTGATTACAAGGTCTCCGACTTGATATACCTGGCGCCTGACCTTCTTGTTGAATTCCTTGATCATCCGTTTTTGATACGTCTGACCATGAAAAACAGCAGTAAGTCTCTCTTCATCAATCAAGTTAAGTTGATCAAGTCGGGTCTGAATCGAATCGTCTTCACTCAAACCAGCATCTTTCATGATTCTCAAGGAGGGAATCTGAATCTCGATAGGTAAAACAGCTTCCATGTCGTATACCAAAGAATAAGGTGTTGCCCCAGTCGATGTTCACGCCGTGGTACGGTACCCGTGAAGAGAAAACGGTAACATCTCATGCCTGTCCTTGTAGGTTACTGAAATCTTTTGTATGGTCTTCTTGATATTTTTGTTCGCAGCTTCGACAACACCGTCCATCTTTGACCGATATGGAGATGAATTGTGATGTTAAATCTAGAACTGCTTTCACAAGGCGGTGATCATAGTATTGTTAAGGTTTGTACATTTGTTAGTAATGATCCTTTCGGGGATGCCGTACCGGAAAATGAGGTCCTGCTTGATAAAGCGGGCAACAACATTCTTTGTGACGGATGCGAAGGAAGCTGCTTCGACCCACTTGGTGAAGTAATCAATGGCCACCAGGATGAAGTAGTGTCCATTGGATGCTGTAGGCTTGATCTCCCCAATCATGTCGATTCCCCACATAGCGAACGACCAAGGAGCTGTTAAGACATTGAGAGGAATTGGAGGTATGTGTACCTTGTTCGCATAGATTTGACATTTGTGACAAGTTCTGGAATGTTAATGCCAATCAGCTTCCATGGTAGACCAGTAATAGCCTGCCCGTAGAATCTTCTTAGCCATCGTATGTCCGCTAGAGTGGGTGCCAAAGGTACCATTGTGCAGTTCAGCAATGATCTGCTCATCTTCAACCTTGTCCATACAACGGAGCAGAATGCAATCATGATTGCGCTTGTATATGATACCATTGCTCAGGAAGAACTTGGCAGAGAATCTCGTTAAGAACTTTTTGTCGTTGACGGAAGCTCCTTCAGGGTATTCTTGTGCTTTGAGATACCTTTTGACTTCATGAAACCAAGGTCGGTCCACTACTTCTTCGGTATTAATCTCGTGACAATGTGAAGGTTCTCCCATCCGTTCAATGGTGATTTGGGGAGCCTCATTATCCCAGTTAAGTTTAAACATGGATGACATTGTAGCTAGAGCATCTACTAGCTGATTTTCTTCTAGCGGAAAGTGCTCGAAGGTAATCTGCTCGAAATGAGGTAACAATGTCAAGACGTGTTCTTTGTAAGGAATGGGGTTTGGATGTTTAGTATCCCACTCCCCTTTGATTTGACTGATAACCAAAGTTGAATCCCCAAATACAATCAAAGATTTGATTCCCAAGTCAATGGCAGCCTTGAGACCAAAGATACAAGCTTCATACTTGGCCATGTTGTTGGTGCAACTTAAGCAGAGTCTGGCAGTGAAATGTGTATGGAAACCTTCTAGAGAGATTAGTACCGCGCTGATACCGTTGCCAAGTGCATTGGAGGCACCATCAAAGTACAGGGTCCATCGGGATCCTTATTCAGGTCTGTCATATGGTCTGAAATCTTTAACGTTGTCCAATGTCATGATATCCTCGTCAGGGAAGTTGAACCTCATGGATTGGTAATCTTCGACAGCTTGATGGGCCAGATGATCGGCTGGCACACTCCCCTTTATAGCTTTTTGGGTCGTGTACTGTATATCGTACTCTATTAGGATCATCTGCCATCTAGCGATTCTTCCAGATAGAGAAGGGTTATCAAAGATGTACTTGATCGGATCCATCTTAGAGATCAGCAAAGTGGTATGAGTCAACATATACAGCCTTAGCCGGCGAGCAGCCCATACCAAAGTGCAGCAAGTTTTCTCGAGCAGTGAGTATCGGGTCTCACAATCGGTAAACTTTTTGCTAAGGTAATAAATGACATGCTCTTTTCGGCCAGACTCGTCATGTTGGCCCAGTACGCACCCCATTGAATTCTCCAGGACGGTCAGATACATGATTAGCGGTCTTCCTTCGACGGGAGGCATCAAGGTAGGAGGTTCTAGCAAATACTCCTTGATTTTATCGAAAGCAACTTGACAGTCATCATTCCATTTAACCACCTGATCTTTCTTCACTAACTTGAAGATTTGCTCACAGGTAGATGTTAGGTGAGAAATGAATCTTGCAATGTAGTTTAGACGTCCCAAGAAACCTCTGACCTCCTTCTCAGTGCGAGGGGTAGGCATTTCTTGTATAGCTTTGACTTTGGCAGGATCAACCTCGATGCCTTTGTTACTGACGATGAATCCCAAGAGTTTACCGGACCTGACTCCGAAAGTGCACTTGTTAGGGTTCAGTCTGACTTTGTACTCCTTCAACCTGACAAACAATTTTTACAGATGGTCGAGGTGTTCTTCTTCAGTTTGTGATCGGGCTATCATGTCGTCTACGTAGACCTCTATCTTATGATGTATCATATCATGAAACAAAGCCACCATGGCGCGTTGATAGGTTGCCCCAACATTCTTCAGTCTGAATGGCATCACTTTGTAACAGAACGTACCCCAATGTATAACAAAAGTAGTTTTCTCCATGTCTTCAGGGGCCATTTTGATCTGGTTGTAACTTGAAAATCCGTCCATGAAAGAAAATACCTTGTGTTGAGCTGTATTGTCAACCAAGATGTCAATGTGCGGTAGTGGAAAGTCATCTTTAGGGTTAGCCCTGTTTAAGTCTCTGTAATCCATGCACATTCTTACTTTTCCGTCCTTCTTAGGCACGGGCAAAATGTTAGCAACCCATTGTCGATAGAAAGTAACGGCAATAAATCCAACATTGAACTGCTTCATAACATCAGCTTTGATCTTTTCAGACATGTCGGGCCTCATGCGGCGAACTTTCTGTTTAACTGGTGGACAGTCTTCTCTTGTGGGTAGATAGTGTACCACAATATCTGTATCAAGTCCCGACATGTCTTCGTATGACCAGGCGAAGATCTCAACATATTCATTCAGCAGCTGAATTAAGCACTCTTTGACACTTGGCTCTAGGTTGGCACCCACTCTGACTTCTTTTCTGTCTTCCTCAGTACCCAGGTTGATTGTCTCTAACAGCTCTTCGTGAGGTAAAATAGCCCTTTCTTCCTGTTGTAGCAGTCTAGCCAATTCTCCAGGCACTTCACAGTCTTCCTCACCTTCGTATTCGGCATGGTAGACCAGATCTTCAGAGTCACTGAAGGTCATAACAGAGTTTTTACCCATGGAATCCGGAATGGATGGGTACCTGCATTTGTGAGTGTGAGTGTGTGTAAGGGATAGCCACCTTTAAACAAATAAAATGTAAAAAGAAAGACAATGAACACAAAATTTTATATGTGAAAACGTCCATGATTCATTAAAATGGCATATGAAGATGAAAAATCAAACCCTTAAAAATGGACCTATATGCCTCGGGTAAGGCACAAGGTTAAAAGTGTACGAATTGTTTAAGAATTCTTACAAACCAACATAAATGTTTGAAAGATAAATTACTGATTGATGAAAGTAATGGAAATAAAGTCCTTTTCCTCCCAATTGCACAATCCTCCGTCCACAGTACGGAAAATCCAGTCTTCTAGGTGGCTCTCCTCTTCACCATCCTCCAAAGCATTGACTCCATGATGAGTGATCTTCACTGGTGGCCCTCCATCCCGGGAGCGACGCACATCCTTTTGAGCAGAAGCAGTGAAACCCAAGCCAAATTTATCAGATTTAAAAGGAAAGTCTGGAAGTTGCCCCCAGATTGTGCTTCCTCCTTCTTCAATCACAGCCCTTGCATCTTTGAGAGACGACATATGAGGCGGAGGTCTGGTAATCATGGGTATCGAAGGCACTGTCTTGGTTGCTACAATCTCCTGAGTTACCTCTTCAAAATGCTGAAAGGGGGTTTCGATGAATTCACCATCCAATTCCACATGGCGGAAAGAATTTAGATGGCTTATCATGTATTCCACTTCGCCGTGAACAGTTACAATTTTCCCTTGGACAGGGTACTTGAGCTTCTGATGCAGAGTAGAAGTGACGGCTAAAGCATGATGAATCCAGGGTCTTCCCAACAAGCAAGAATAGGAGGGACGGATGTCCATGACATATAATGTGGAGTTGAAGGTTTCAGTTCCCACTTTAATCGAGATGTCCACCTCCCCGTGGACCATCCTTTTAGAACCATCAAAGGCTCTGACAATGATGTTGCTGGGCTTCAAAGTTAAACCTTCACAATCTAGCCTATCCAATGCTTTCTTTGGTAAGACGTTCAACGATGAACTAGTGTCTACCAAAATGTGTGCTAGAGTAGTCCCTCTGCATTCCACCGAGACATGCAAAGCGTCATTATGTTTTCTCCCTTTGATTGTTAGATCAGCATCGGAGAATCCTAAACCGTTGTCAGCTGTTAGGCTAGCTACACATTCCTGGAATTGATCAGCGGAGGTTTCCTGTGGCACGTGGGCCGTCTTCAAGAATCTGATCAAAGCTTTGGCATGAGCTTTTGAACAAAGCAGTAAGGCCAGCATAGAGATTTTTGAGGGGGTTTTCCCCAGTTGCTCAACAAAATTATAATCGCTTTTCTTGATTATTTTCAAAATCTCTCCCATTTCTTTTTGAGAGGTTTCAGGGATGATCAACGGCTGAGCCCTCGTCCTGACGGGCTCTTCTTGGATCCCTTTCCCTCTATTATCAGCAGCAGCAGAGGGAACAACCATAGGAGTCACAACTTCTTTAATAACTGGAGTTATTGCAGATATGTTGACCGGCACATGGGTAACCTTAGGAGCAGCTGAGGGTCCGAAGATTGCCTTTGGAGGAGCAATCTCCAGAGATAAAATTCTTCCATTGCGGGTGATTTTACTCGTTCCGGCAATGTTTCCAATGTCGGAAGTCTCTTCATCAGAACTCTCTTCAGTTGATTCAATTTGTTTAACACTGTGGTAGAAGATCTCTCCCCCATAGTTCCACGGTATTGATTTGTTGGACTTGTACGGGATAGGCCCCGACATGGTTATCTTTAAAGGTACAATCTTCGGATCGGATATAATCTTAACAGGTCTTTTTGAGACCTTGGAAAGATTGGCGGATATGGTAATTATCGAAACATCATTGACAGGAGTCAGTGTAACAGGAGTCTTTTCAAAAAGGATCTCTTGGTTATCCATTAGGCGTTGGATGCCTAACTTCAACAACAGACAGCCGGTTGGTAAGGAGGAACAAATGCAACAATCTTCTTTACAACCTGGGAAAATCCCATCCTTCAGCAAATTCAACTTGATTATCGGTAGCGGAGTCATCAAATCATCAACAGTAGCAACAAAAAGATCTTCTTCAACAGTATGGGCATTGTGGCCATGCTTTGGCATTGGAGAAGAGATTACGTTAGGATTTTCAGGGGCGTCGAATTTAACTTCTTTAGCGTCTATCAAATCCTGAATATTATTCTTAAGGGCCCAATAATTGGTGGTGTCGTGCCCCAGGCTGTCTGAATGATAAGCACACTTGGCATTTGCATGGTAGTAAGGAGAAGTTGTATTCGGATTCTTTGGGGCCTCTCTCAGACTGGTAAGGTTTAACTTCAGGAGATGAGGGAGAACCTAGGAAGGAGTCATATTTATCCGGGTGAATTTCCGTGTAGGCCTTTCCACCCTTGCTTGGTTGGTTATGGGTTGATTGTTTCTAGGCTGATCAGTTGCAGTCTTCTGAATCATTACGGCCCCCACCGCTGGCCTGCACTCAACTCTTCCTTGACCTCTTTGGGAGTAGACATCTGAGACTTCCTTATTTGCTGGAAAAGTCTTTTTGATGGCAGTGGAAGCAGACGTATCCTTTTGAATTTTCCCGCTCTTTATGCTGGCTTCAACTCTCTCACCCGTTAGAATTAACTCGGTGAACCCCGCAGACGAACATTCAATCAGGTGATTGAAAAAGGGGCTTGGCAGTGTACCCAAGAACATATCTACCAGCTCCCTCTCAGATAGAGGTGGTTGCACTCGTCCCGCCAAGTCTCTCCATTTCTGGGCATACTCTTTAAAACCTTCATTTGAGACCATGCCCATACTCTGTAATTGAGTACGGGTTGGTGCTAAATCCACATTATATTGATATTGTCTGTAGAAGGCAGCCGCCAAATCTTCCCAATTATGCACATCAGACCTCTCTAGCTGGTAGAACCAATCTAACTGCGTCCCCGAAAGACTGTCCTGGAAGAAATGGACCCACAGATCCTTGTTAAAAGAATGTGGTTAGATTTTTCTGACGTAAGATCGCAGATGCATCTTTGGACAAGACAAACCATCGTACTTAGCAAATATAGGCACTTTAAACTTAGGGGGAATGAAAACCCCAACAACCAACCCTAGCTCTTCAAAGTCCAGCCCAGGCACTCTTTGTACCTCCATGGAAGCCAGACGCTCTTCCAGATTCTTGTACTTGTCATCTGCAGGAGGGTACTGTTGTTCGGAATAGTCTTCATCCTCTTCTTCTTCTTCTTCCTCAGACTCAGATTGCACTGTAGTTCCCTTACCTTTTCCTACCCCTTCATCATATGTTGAGGGGAAATCCAGGACCCTTCTAGCTTGTCCTTCAAATCTTCTACCCATGGTAGCCATACCAACCCTCTTCTTTTTCTTTTTCTCCTTTTCCTTTTCTAGCAAGGTTTTGAGCTCCTGCTGACCCTTAGACAAGGTCATGAGTAGTTGTTGGAACTGTGAATTCTGCGCTTCTAAGTCTTTGACCGTCTGCTCTATATCCATCTTGCTGAAATAAATAGCAGAGAGATAAGGAAACTTGGTCTGAAGACCTGCTTATGCATATGATGAATGATATGTATTCATGTAATGCATTTAAGGATTCATAAATTCAAATTTGTTTTAAACAAAAAGGAACACACGTCATATTAATAAGATAGAATTTGTTAGTACATCAATGCCCCATGGGAAAAATAATACAAAATTCTAATGTAAAAAGATGTTGCGCATCCTCTTTGGTGCGATGTAGGTGTTGAGAGTCTGCTCTTCGTGAAGTTGACGAGGTATTTCCAAAACCTTCTTCTCACTGGCGTAGAATTGGGCTTCTAACGTATCGTGCTCTCCCTTGAGTTATATCCAACTCCTTTGCAAATCTACGAGTGATGTTGGCATGTCAGGATGTAGGAGGGTGTATGGAAACTCTCCTTCCATAACAGGCTCTTTGATCACAGGTAGAATGTAGGGGTAAGGCATCATAAGACTTTGGGCGCGGGTTCGTACCCACTTGAGGTAAGGCTCAAGGGGGATGGAATTCTTGTGTCCCAAGGTCTTACTGTCCACCTTGTTGGGCATCCTCCATGCTCGGATAAACCTTTGTCGAAGTCCTTGATCGTCGTTGTCGAAGTCAAAAACCAAGTCTGGAATCAACATGTCATGTGGGCCATCCCTTCGGGCATACCCAAACTATCTCAGAGCCAAGCAAGGGTTGTTGGTAATGCCTCCCCTAATGACAAGTAGAGGGACATTAGGGAATTATCCACAACGATCAATGATGATAAAATTTTCTCTGGATCAAGAACACTAATGAACATCTGAATGTGTAAGAGTCATCAACTGTTGTGACCACCTCAAGCCTTGCTCATTCTTCAAGACTGATTGGGGAAAATGAGAAATAAACCATCTTGCTAGTAGAGGAGTACAGCACATGAGAACACCTCTTTTCCTCATTGTTCGTGTGTGAAATGAGTGGAGGATATCCCCAAGCAATGTAGGCACCGGGTTGCAAGCCATGAAGATTTTGACAGCATTGACATCTATAAGCTGGTCAGGGTTTGGGAACAAGACCATCCCATAGATGAGAAGAGCTACAATCTCCTCAAAAGCTTGTAGGTCCAATGAATTCCAGCAGCTTTGGGCCTTCTCAAACAGAAACTTTGACAAGAAGCCTTTGACACCACTTCTAGTTTCCCAATGGCCTATGATATCAGATGGTTGCAAGTGTAAGGCTTGAGCAACATCTTCAGGCTTTGGATCTCTTTTCGTACCGTTGTAGGGTAGTTGATGGAGAATAGGAATCCTCAAGAGTTGAGAAAATTCCTCCAAAGTAGGCACAAGCTGGTAATCAGGAAATATGAAGCAGTGGTGTAGGGGGTCAAAGAACAGGAAGAGAACTTTCACCATGTCTTCCTCAATGTTGGTGTTGACTAAGTTGAGAAGACGACCATGCCTCTCGGTGAATGGAGAATTCTCAGGAATCCTTGAATCTAGCTCCTTGAGTTGAGGAGGAATTCTTACAAGGTTGACTTGAATGGTTTTCCTGCGATGTGATTCCATTACCTACAAAACAGGAACAAAGATGAAGATCCAAATCCTTGAAATCATTAGTGGATGCATATGATGCTTCATGATGTTCATGATGTTATGCACAAGTATATATGTACAAACAAATCACACAAGTTCCTAGTTTCAGGCTTGCATGGGGTTTCATAGGTAAGTACCCTCTTGAAGTTTAGTTGGCTCAACCTGTCCTATAAATAGTAACCGGGTTCTAAGGAGCTCAATATCACTGGATTATTTTCTGTGTTCATTGTTTCAGTTTAGACACTTTACTGGCGACCGAAATATTCCAAGAAAACAACCCTCAATGAGTGTAGTATCAAGTATCTACCAACTTCGAACTGCACCAAAGCCGATCATCTCACTACCCCTAAAAAGGCCAAGTTGGTCAAGTAAAGGTTCTAAAAGTCCATTAGTGCTTCATGACATCACTCAACGGCCCCGTATTCTTTTTGATTAACTCAAAGGCTACCGGTACCCACAAATATGTCGCACTAATATAGCTATTGCTTCAACCATGTCGGTATACCCCGCACAGTTTCCACAATGTATTGCTATTTACCTATGAATGTTTCCTAATTCCGGGTAGAGGATTCAAACCCAAACAATAGAACCAAATGTAAAGCAATAAAGTCAAGCAAGATAAGCATGTAAAGGTGATCTAAAACCCTAAAGTAACCCCACTTTTAGATTTATCCCCAGCAGAGTCGCCAGTTCTGTGATGCGGTGGGAGAACTGACTTGAGGTTTTGCGTTTGTGTTTGCAAATGTTTCGATTTAGCAAGATTCGCCACCGACTTTTATTTTATCCAAAAGGAAAGGTAAAAAAGCACAGGAAAGACCTTTGAGATTGTTTTTGGGTTCGGGGGGTAGATTATGAAAAGGGAAGGTGCTAGCACCATTTTCATCCATGGTTTTCCATGGGTTCTTAGTTACTTGTTTTAGATCACTTGCCTTTGCTTTTCAATTGTTTGAAATGGTGCTTTTGTGTTTGGTTTTGAAAGTATTTTGAAAAGAGGCCTTTGTCTAGGCAACCTTTGTAATGATTCTTGTTTGAATGTATACAAAGGTGTTTGTCTTTTGAAAAAATGTTTCAATGTTTGAAAGTTTATTTTGGGAAATGTTTTGAAATTGTGTTGTGTGTTTTTGAATGTTTAAACGGGACGGGCGTGGGTCATTGTATGACCATGATAACAATGTTGCCAAGTATCTTAGCAAGTTTTTTTGAGGGTCTAGATCATTTTTGTATAGGCAACCAAGATAGCATCATCGAGGGACTATGACCTTTTGTTTTATTTTTGTTTTGCCAAGATACCTAGCATGCATACCATGGCCATTTTTAAGGCAACAAGTGGATGAAACCCTAGGGGTGCTTGTGTGTATTGTGTTGTCATTTTTCATGCATTTTTGTCTTATTTTTAGTCATGCTATTTGTTTTGATTTTGGTCTTTGCATTCAAAACCCTAATTTACTAATCATGCATATAAAAGCAATAAATGCGTAAAAGTAAATCTAAGACTATTACAACATGATTATGGGGAGGGGGATACAAGTTTGAATAGGGGGATATTGCTCAAAAATAAAGCCCTAAAACTATTACAACCATATTTAATTTATTTGTACAAATAAATAAATAGACAATTATTTAAATATGCAATTAAATATAAATATGCAAAATGTTTTTTTGTATTTTATTTTATGTATGTAAAATAAATTATTCATGTCTCCAAAATAAGAAAAATAAAAAATGACTATTTTTGAAAGGGTAGAAACCCTAGTTTTTGTTTTAAGAAAATATATATTCAGTATTATTTATTTATGTACAAGAAAATAAATAAAAATATATATAAAAATGTTAAAAAATAATATTTGTGAGAAAATAATATTTTAAGTGTATAATATAATAAAATAAAAATATGTAAGTATTTTTATTTTATTTACCAATTTATTTAAGAAAATAAAAGTATTTAACCTAATAAACTATTTTTTGTCATAAAAAATAATAACAATAATAAAATAAAAATTTGAGAATTTAAGAAAATATTTTTGGTGATTTTTAATATTTAGAAAAAATAAATAAAAGTCAGAAATGTAAAAGAAATAAAAAATATGCAAAAATAAAGAAATGGGCCAAGGGGGTGCAAAAAGCAGGATGGGGGGTGTCAAAAGCGAGGCAGGCCAGGCCCAGCCCAGACTCCACTTCGTCCCTGTCCTCTTGTCAAACGCGCACGCCTGCAACTTCAAATCTGTTCTCTCTATTCTTTGCTTGAAATCAAAAACTCATAACATGAAAATTATAGAGCTTTAAACCACGATTTCAATGATATAAAAAACTTGATCTAACTCTCAAAGACCAGAGAGAATTTCCTTGGTCCTAAATTCTAAACTAGTTTTTTCAGTAAGTTCAACTATCAAATACTTCTAGCTCAGTTAACATAAATGAATTCTATGCATATGTACAACTCAAGGACAATGAGGACTACATTTTTGCTTCACAAACCAAAGCTTAATGATGCCTAAATAAGGAGATAGAAAGTTGGAAAATACCTGTTTCAGTCAAGCTCGAGTATGGTAATGTAGCAACTTTTAGTGAGGCCTGAAGGACTTTTGAGCTTGCTTGATGTTCCCTTGACCTTTCCCAATGCTTAGCTTGCTTTGAAATGGCCTGAATGTCCCTATAGAACTCAACCTGCAAACTCAGAATTTGAAAATGGTGAAGCTTGAAAATGAAGTTACAGTTGCTTAAGAAGGGTTAGGATAGTTCAGATGGAATGTATAGAATGTGTTTGAAGTGGTTTGGGACAAAACGCACGAGGCAATGTGAAGATGGCTTGAGTTCTGCATGGCATGCCCTGTTTTGACAAGAACTTGGTGTTTTGATGTATTTGGGTGTTTTTGATGCTAAGAGCTCGTGTTTCTGGATTGAGATAATGTGTTTAACTTGTTTGAAATGTTCACAAGACTTGCTCTTATCAGATTACAAAGTTATGTGGACTTTTGCAAGTTACTTGCTTTTGAAGCAAAAGTTTATTTTGACAATGCCAAGGCATATACAGGCCTGCTCCTTAGCTGCACATAGTTGGTGTACTTTGCCCCAAGTTTGTGGACTTTTTTTGCTGCAAGATATTGGGTTCAAAGCTCAAGGGAAACAAAATTGCATAAAGCAAGCTTTATCAAAGTAGTAATGTTGCCTTTTTGCCAAAAATGGATTAATTCAATGTGTAATGTTCTAAAGCTCTGAACAAAGCCTCTAACCAATGTATTTGCATTTAATTTTTGAGTGTATAAGAGATTAGAACCTGTAAACCAAGTACAAGCAAGGTTTGGACAGATTTGCAAGTTGTAGCAATGTGCAAAATGCCTTGGCCAAAAGTGATAATTTTCCATTTTCAAACTTTTGATTCTCCCTAACCATGAATGATCTTGGAGAGTCCTTGGACATTTTGGAAAGCTTGTAACATGATTTACAATCCATACTTGAAATGAATTTTGAGATTCCACTTGGAACTAGGTGAAAAATTGCCATGAAGATAAGTCAAAATCCTGCCTAAACTAGGGCAAAATTTCATTAAGTTAAAAGATTCATGGACCCTTGTTCACAAAATCATAACTTGAGATCCAAGAATCTTTTGGGAAAACTTTGTGAATAAAAGTTATAGATTTTTTGGAGGACTACAACTTTCATGTTGTAAGTTTTGTTTGAATCCAATTGCATCATGGTGAAAAAGTTGGGAATAGTTGGGAAAAAATAAGAAATTTTCATAACTTAGAAAATTTCGAAGTTATGAAAATTTTCCATTTTAAACCCTAATTTTCTAAATTAGGTTTCTTGGTAAACAAGTTTCATATTTTGACACATCTTGATGAAAAATGACCCTTGGCACTTGATTTTGACCAAAAAGTCAAAGTTTGACTTTTCAGGGTACATTTGATTTTTTGATCAGTTGACTGGAAAATTCATTTGTCAATCCAATGCATTTGAGATCTTCTGAACCTTGTGATTAGGTAAAGGTGATTCCATTGAGTCCTTGAAACCATGCTTGAACCCAATTTGCCATTGGCTAGGTGAAAAATCAGAAATTGCCCTTCTGCACTCAAAACCCTAAAAATGACCATTTTGCCCTTTTGATGATCTGATCAAATTTCTTGAGGAGTTGTGGTCCAAACTTGATCAAATGGTTCATATGAGTCTATAATGTTGTTGTGGATAAAAAATTATGAGGTTTGACTGTAAATTTTCTATATTTGACTTTTTCCCCAATACAGCTGATTTTTAGGTCAATTGTCCAATTGACTAGGCAAAATTGATTCAAAGCTTGAAAATTGGTATGAGAAATCTTAGGAGTCCAATATGAAGTATGAAAGTCAAATGAGGCATTGGAAGTCCAAAAATCCTTGTGCAAACTCAAACCCTAATTTTTGGTTAACAGTGCAAGGAGATGTCTTGAGCTGAGCAAACCTTAATCCTCTCTGGAGTCCAAAGAGTCTTGTGAGGGGAAATCTTGATAAAATGAGAGAGCAAATTTTGGGGTACAACACCAGTTATAAATTCGAAAATCCAATCAACCAAGCCGAGGACGAAGGTGAGGAAGATTGTGAGGTACCTGGAGAACTTGCTACACTGTTACAAGAGGAAGAGAGGGCTATACAGCCTCATGAAGAGCCAGTTGAGATGATAAACTTGGGCACAAAGGTAGACAGAAAGGAAGTCAATATTGGCACAAATCTGGAGATTAATGTCAATTAGCAGTTGGTACAGATGTTGCACGATTATATTGAGATCTTTGCCTGGTCATATAAAGACATGTCGGGACTAGACACAGATATAGTGGTTCATCGTCTTCCGACTAAAGAAGATTTCCCTTCAGTAAAGCAAAAGGTCCTCCGTATGCGCCCTGAAATGTCAGAAAAGATCAAAGCAGAGGTTATGAAATAGTTCAATGTTGGGTTCCTAGTTGTCACCTCATATCTGCAATGGGTTGCTAATATGGTCCCGGTACCTAAGAAAGACGGCAAGGTACGGATGTCTGTGGACTACAGAGACCTGAACAGGGTAAGCCCCAAGGATGACTTCCCGCTTCCCCACATCGATGTTCTAGTTGACAACACCGCACAACATAAGATCTTTTCCTTCATGGACGATTTCTCTGGGGACAATCAGATCAAGATGGCTCCCAAAGACATGGAGAAGAAAACCTTCGTCACATAGTGGGGCACATTCTGTTACAAGGTGATGCCTTTTGGGTTGAAGAATACTGGGGCAACTTATCAGCGAGCCATGGTAGCTTTGTTCCACGATATGATTCACCATGAGATAGAGGTTTATGTTGATGACATGATAGCCATGTCTCAAACCGAGGAAGAACACCTTGATCATCTACAAAAGTTATTTAACAGGTTTAAGACGTACAAGTTGAGACTGAATCCGAACAAGTGCACCTTCGGGGTAAGGTCTGGTAAACTTCTGGTGTTCATCGTCAGTGACAAGGGTATTCAGGTAGACCCTGCAAAGGTAAAGGCCATACCAGAGATGCCGACTCCCCGTACTGAGAAGGAAGTTAGAGGTTTCTTGGGACGCCTAAATTATATCGCCAGGTTCATTTCACATCTGACTGCTACTTGTGAGCCAATCTTCAAACTTCTTAAGAAAGATCAAGTAGTAAAATGGAATGACGAATGCCAGACTACTTTCGAAAGAATCAAGGAATACCTTCAAGAATCGCCAATTCTGATGCCTCCGATTGAAGGAAGACCTTTGTGTGATACGGTGGCAGAACCGACTGTTTGATGCTGGTTTGTGTTTTGCGTTTTGTGTTTGCAAAATGTCACAGTAAGCAAGAGTCGCCACCGACTTTTATTTCATCCAACTGGAAAGGAAAAAAGTACAGAAAAATCCTTTTTCGAGATATTCTGAGTACGGGGGGGTAGATTATAGAAAGGGAAGGTGTTAGCACCCTTTCTATCCATGGTTTTCCATGGGCTCTTAGGTACTTGCTCATCTTTTTAAAATTGCTTGTGTATGTTCTTTGTTTTTTGAAAAGTTTGACTTCGTGATAACCCTTGTATCAGTCCTCAAAGGTGTGACGAAGTTGTCTTGAAAATTGTTTTGAAATCCGTAAGTGTGAAAAGTTTTGATTTGAGCAAGTACCTACTAGCATCTACCTACTCGAAAAAAGATTGTTTATATTCTCGTTTCCTTTGGAAAACGTTATCCCACTATTGAGAAATAGGTAGCAACGTTGTTGGAGTTGTAAGGGTCAATTCGAAAGGGACGCACGATCAATAAAGCAATATTAGGATACCTTAGTAATAACCCTAGAGTCTTAAGATCATATTCGAGGCAACATTTCTGAGGCAACATATCTGAGGCAACATTTTCGAGGCAACATTCGAATGGGACATTTGATCTTTTTAGACAGGAGGGCAACCACTAAGACACCCTATGCTTAATGATTGTTTACCGAAGGCAACCGAAGTGAGAATATACCCTAAGAGTGATATGTGCGAGTGATTTGTTTTCAGTTATTTATCTTTGCACATTAGGGTTTTCTAACTGTATTAATTTGTCATGCATTCTTGTCATACAATCCTATTAACATACATCTAGACAGTTAAATATTTGTGGGAATTAAAAACAATGCGAGAAAGTAAATCTATGTTATTACAAGGCTTCGGGGAGGGGGATTAATTATATAGCCAAAAAACCCGGGGAAATGTGATAAGTAAAAGCCCTAAATTAAACTATTACAAACCATGAACAGTTACAACAATATTGGCAAAAATAACAAACGCGCGATGAATCAAATACGAAACAACTAGGGTTTTGACCCCTGACTAAACCTATTGACGATTGATTAAAAATTTTTTTTGTCATGTTTTGTTATTCAAGAAACTAAAGAAGCAATTAAATTAAAAAGAAAATCCTAATTCTAATTAATTTTAAATTAAGAAAAATAAATTAATTCAATCTAAAAACTTATTTTTGTGTTTTTTATTTATTTGAGAAAAAATAAAAACATTAGACCAAGAATTTAACCTAATTTGCTAATTAGTTTTAATTATATAAAAAAAAGTTAAAATTGCCCTAAGTTAAACTAAATTAACAAAATTAATTTTGATAAAAAAAAGTCTAATTCTATTTTTTTTTATGAAATTTTGATTTTATGATTTTATTAAAAAAGAATGATTAATTTGTTAATTAGAATAAATAAAAGAAAAAATTAAAAGAATAAAATAAAATAGAGAAAAGAAATAAGAAAAGAAGTAAATGGGCCTGGTGGTATTGCTGAAGGAGGGGTGCCAATATGATTTCTGAACCCAACAAATCCAGGCCCTTTTGACTTCGTTTGATCCAGTACGCGCATTGACTTGAGGAGCATCGTAGGCCTCTTTCTACATGAACGTTGGATCCACCTGGCTGATGAATCTGATGGTGGAACACAAGGGTGTATGGTAGGCGCGTGGAATTGTGAAGCGTTGGATCTGCAAGTGTAATGTGAGAAAATAAAGAAATTGGTTGGGACCTGGGATCGAACCCAGGTCCTCTCACTTGCCAAGGGATGCCTTTGCCAGCTGGGCCATGCTCACTAGTTCTTAATGGAAAGAGGACAATGCATAATATGTAAACAATTCCCCTAAGGCTAAACAAAAAAAAAAGCGCGCGCTATATTCAAACCAGCCAATGGGGTGATGACAAGTCACCTTCTTCCTCCTTCAGCCTGTCGTCTTAGGTATATAACCTATACCTACAGATAACGTCCGTCGCTACAACCTGCGTGCCTCAAACATAAAAAATATGCATGATAAATAGATTTAAATACCAGGGATCCATTGGTCTTGATGCCACAATCGTCCCAGTATCCAATTGTTGGTCTAATTTTGCCTATATCAAGAAACCCTAAAATACAACCTCAAACCCTAACAATGGCAACTGTCATATATGCACTCAAACATCAATTAAACCAGATCAATATGTTGCAAACATGATAACAAACACATACATACCCTTAAAACATGTTTATAATGCAAGAATCGTGATAATCAAATTTTAAAAGTGAAGCAAACCGTGACGGTCGTGCAGTGTGTTTCTGGACTCATGGAGGCTTGGTGATGCTTGCAATCGCTTCAGAGGATGTCCAAGAGTTGATTGGTGGCTTTGAATCTCCTTGAGTCGTCCTCTAAGTTGAAAATCAATCCACAATTTTTCTTCAAAAATGTGTTGCTTGGTGACTTTCACGACCTTCAATCCTCTCTCTCTTGCCTTGGCTATGTTCTGTATATGTAATGCAACACATTAGGTCAATAAAACGAGCTGAATCTTGGTCCATTATGAAGACTTGATTTGGTCTTTATCTTTGTATGATATCTTTCTATATCAAGCCAAATCATGCCAATTTTGGTTCAATTTGTTTTGCACGTTTTGGATATGATTTGCCAGCGTAATTGGATTTCATTCCACCCAAAATCGGATCACAAAACAAATCTTTAATATTTTTTGTTATTTATTTGATTTAATTTGACTTTTAAATGATAAAAATCAAAATAAAGTAAATAAATAAAGCAAAAGGTGTGTGGGTGCTGATTTGGATCGTGGACCATGTCATAAGCAAGATTCAATCATGAAAAACTAGGCCCATTTGACAAAAAATGCAAATTTGAGCACATTTTTCTTTTGACAATTTTGCAAAAGAAGGTCAACTTGGCCAATGCATAACTCTCTCGATTTTGACCCTAGAGAGGTGTTCTTGGACTTTTTAGAAATCTTAGGATGTCCCCTAAGCAACCCTTTTAGTCTCATCTCAATTGAGTATTCCATGTTCATGTATGAAGCTTTGACCCAAAAGGTGTTTTGTTGACTTTTCAAAATGACCTTTAATGTCAAAATTCATATCTTTATGTGAGTCTGTATTTTGAACTTGGAAGATGAAGATGAAATGTATTGAATTTCATCCTCTTCAAAATGAGATTTGGATGGGTCATTTCTGATAAAGTATGAGAAAGTTATGCTTGGTCAAAGTTGAGTTAACTTTTCCTGCAAAACCCTAATTTGGCAACTTTTGGGTTTTGATGAATTGTGAGCAGTCCTTGAGGAATCATGATCAACCCTTGATAAAATGATGGATAATACTTCAAAATGAGGATTTTGACCAAAAATTTTGAAGTTTGACTGTATGTGGGCCACAATTGACTTTTGACCTAGCACAGTTGATTTTCAAGCATTTGGGCAATTGACTGAGTAAACTTCCTCTACAAGGCTTGAAACTTGGCATGGATGATCTTGAGAACATATTAAGACAATGGTGAGCATTTGATTCCTTTCTGGTTCATATATCCTGATGAAAAATTAAACCCTAATTTGAGGTAGACTGCCTTAGGAGAGAGTTTGTCTGGTAACTCTTGAACTTCCTTGAGCAATTTGGGGACCTCACATGACATTTGTTGAGAAATATGGGAGGGAAAATTTTAGGGTACAACAGCTGCCCCTGTTCAATCTTCTTAAACTTGAGGATGTAGATTGGCTCGTCTGCCTTTCGTGATCTGAAGGTGGAAGATGATTGAACACTAGGGTGCCCAGAAATTTGCACTCGCATGAAGTGATACTTGACTTGCGATATCGGGAATGGGCTTATAGATACCATTTGAAAGTTGATGACGGAAGATGGGCTTAAAGATGCCATCCGAAGAGGTGTCTATCGCATAAGAGATTCCTTTGCGAGATCGTGTATACCTGTTGTTGAGGAGGACTTCGTCGAGGAATGTTGGTCTCTGTCTTGAGAGAAATAGAGTTTTAGGAGCTCCAGTTGTCCGTTACTCTACTGGGGAATAATTCCGGTTTGGGAAGCGGAAGTGAACTGTGTGTTTGGTCAGGGTATATGCTTAACCACGACTTACTAGGGAAATGCGAAACCAATCGTGTTTTATCGGGTCCCAGTCTTACAGTGTTGTGGACTACTGTCTGGGGATAAAAGAGGCAGAACCCGGATAGTAAGGTTATGAGAAGGAACCTGGATAGTAGGGTTACTTCGACATGAAAGCCTGGATAGTAGGGATGCACGAAGGAACCTGGATAGCATGTTTACTTCGACATGAAATCCTGGATAGTAGGGTTGTGAGAAGGAACCTGGATAGTAGGGTTACTTCGACATGAAATCCTTGATAGTAGGGCCTGAGAAGGAACCTAGATAGTAGGGTTACTTCGACATGAAAGCCTGGATAGTAGGGCTGTGAGAAGGAACCTGGATATTAGGGTTACTTCGATATGAAAACCTAGATAGTAGGGCTTGAGAAGGAACCTGGATAGTAGGGTTACTTCGACATGAAAGCCTGAATAGTAGGGCTTAAGAAGGAACCTGGATAGTAGGGTTATTTCGACATGAAAAAGCCTATATAGTAGGGCTGCGAGAAGGAACCTGGATAGTAGGGTTACTTCGAAATGAAAAATCCTGGATAGTAGGGCTGCGAGAAGGAACCTGGATAGTAGGGTTACTTCGACATGAAAGCCTGGATAGTAGGGTTGTGAGAAGGAACCTGGATAGTAGGGTTACTTCGACATGAAAGCCTGGATAGTAGGGCTATGAGAAGGAACCTGGATAATTGGGTTACTTCGATATGAAAGCCTGGATAGTAGGGCTGCTTCGGAATGAGTTGGGGTAAAACTGCAGAGGGAACCTGGGTAAGGTTGTTCTTGTCGCGCCCATGATTACTCTGTTTAGCTTCGAGTGTTGATCATGGACCTGCTGGAAATTGTTGATAATAATTGTCTTTCCTGAAAGAAATACATGGTTAATTATGTGCGATGCATGAGATGCATTGTGATGAGGTTCTCAAAATAACAGAGATTATGTTATATGTAATGTATGCACATGTCATGATGTATGAACATGAAATGTTGACATAATAATCTGAGTCCGGGAAAATAAATCCCTGACTGTTGTTTGGAGAGTGTGAGAAATGGTATTCTTGACTGCTGTAACAAACCATAGTTCCTCTGCTTTGGTTAGGGATGGTGAACAACGATGACTATGCTGGGGATTTTCCCCTTGGCTGGTAAATATTCTATCGGGCGAGACTCTGCTTGAGAACAACTCTGCGGGGGAATAATTTTGTTAGAGAGAGAGGCTTCCATAGCTGAAGGGATAAACTTTATCGGGGATTGAGCTTCTGTATTCAGAGGAATAAGCTTTATTCGGGAGAAAACTTTATGAACCGCTTGCGATTACAAAATTCGGCTGGGGAATATAGATGTCAGCTCTCCAAAAGAGCTTGGATGGGGAAAGTAACTCCTGCTCGGGGAGGTAGAGATCAAAACTTTGGTTGCCTCTACTCTGTGGGGAGTGTAGATGTTACTGGAACGCATGCTGAGGATATGACAATGACTTCGCATCAAGACTTTTCTGCTCCTATACCTGCTGGAGAAAGTGCCTGCGGAGGCCTTGTGGATTGAGTGTCATCCCAACCTATGAGGTGCTTGGTAACTTTCGATCGGAATGATAAGGCTTCTACTGATAGGCAAGTGACAAGATCACGGGACATAGTCGTACGCTTTAATCCTTAACTTTTACCTGGACTGTCTTTTCAGATTTTCAGTCCACCGGGATACCCTTTCTTGCCCAAACCGCCTTTTCAGGTTTTCGACTTGCCGGGAGTACATATCTTTTTTGTTTTTATCCCTAGTTTTTGCCCGAACCCTTTTGGTTCGCCGGGATTCCCTTATTTTTGCCTAGGCCAGTCAACCTAGAGGGTCTTTGTTCATGCGCAGTATTTTCTGACTATGTCCATGCTCTCAGGATGTAGGGAGTTGTCATTGTCCATAGTAGTAAGTGTTGCCACACTACCAGAAGATGTTTGTTTGATCGTACATGATTCTTTGTTGGGATTCATGCCCAATGCCCCAAGTGTTTCAGATGGAGATCTGCCCCTGGCTATCTGGCACTTTTGAAGAGACTGCCCCAGGTGTGTTTAAACATCAGATCATACCCCTTGCTTATGGAAGACCTGTTTTTGGAAGTGTCTTTCCCGCTGAGGTGATTCTGTCCATTGAGAGGATGTCTGTTCATTGAATATCCATTGTGCGGATTTCTCTTCTGTCAAACAATTAGTCATATGCAAACAATGTCATTTAAAGAATGCAAAACTCATGCCTGTCTTGAAAAAAAATTTGAAAATGTGTTTTGTATAGTAAAGCGAAATTTGCGAGAATGTGATATCAACTAAGGATTTGTAACAAAGCCTACAGGAGTCAGGATACCTTTGTAACAGTATGCTCTCAAACTAACCCATGCTTCAGCTAGGACTTTTAAGGGTTATAACGTAGCCTGGTTCACGGTTCAAGAAACAAAGGATAAAGGCTCAAATTTTATTTGTACCCAACCCGCTCTCTGTGATATTCTTCAGTCCTATGCTCAGTTAATTGCGCGTTTAGATCCCGATTGAGTCTGGAATATTTGCTCTGATACTTGGTGATGATTCAGAAATTGAACCATTGTTTTGAAAAGGAAGTCATTTTTGTAATCTTCTTTTTTCCGAGGATTTGTAGTAACCTCTTTTTTTGTTTGTTTTCGTTATCCCTAATTTTTTTCTGTATTGTTTCTTTTGTGATTACAGTCAGCGGGATGCCCCAATTTTTCTCTTAAGTCTCCTTCATATGTTTTTACTTCATGGGCTTTTATTTCGAGAGATAATGACTACCTGTCTTGACGATTATACAGAACCATCACCGTCTTTTGTTTTGGAAGGACGTCTTTGATTCCATTCATTATGTATGAAGTAGAATATTACGACTGAATGCACATCTAAATTAACTGAGAAAATACCCTGCCCCAGGTTATGATTAAGGGTTTTAATTTGTGTGAAAAGAAAACTCCTACTTCTTTGGCTCGAAGGGGTTGACTAGGGATTATCTTCCTTATAACTCCACTGTTTAGGATTTGAAACAACGCCTGTACATCGTCAGCGGGGTCTGTTCAAAAGCATACGGTAGAGATTATGGTATCATTTTCGTCATCCTCCCTTTAAGGATTAGAGTTTTTAATCGAGAGTTGAATATCACAAAAGGAAACAAGAACTCATTTTTGAAATAGTGAATACGGATGAATTGATTCAAGACAAACATGTGCAATGCATTGATGAAGTAACGAGGTTTGATATGAATACATGTTCAAACAAATCAAAAGAAAATTACACATTGAAAATTATAATGAACTAAAAGTCTTCTTGTGAGAACTTGCCACTTTAGATGGTATGCTTTGGAGGGATGGCAGAAGAACTCAGCCTGACCGTCTTGTGCAAATTCTAGCGCTCCTTCATCAATCAGGTCTTGAATTTTATTTTTCAATGCCCAAACAGTCATCAATATCATGCCCTGGGTTGTTGGAAGGGTATGCACACCTTGCATCAGGATTGTAGTTAGGGGAAGAAGTCTTGGGATTCAGATGAGGTCCTATCAACGTAATCAGATTCATCCTTAACAGGTGTTGCAAAGCTTGAGACAGCAACATGTTGAGTTTGGTAAACTGCCTTTTGGGCATATCCGGCTTACTCTGATCAACCCGTTCTTTTTGGCGAGGTTGTTATTGGACCCGTGATGTAGTAGCAATTTGGAAAGGTCCACTATTCACCAAACCAACCTTTTGTCTTCTTGGAGGTTGATCAATGACTTGGTCCCCGACCTCGACTGTTTGCTTCATACTGTTGTATCTGTCTTGATGAAGTTGGTTGATGATGGATTTCAGCTCTTCTTGTCTTCAGGCTAGGACTTGGATAAGAGCCATCCGCCCCAGCATCTGGGTTCTCATTGCACCTACCTCAGCTTGCAGTTGTTCCAGCCGTTCGTCCTTATTGTCTTCAAGACTTTTCTTGACCAAGTTCTCAATGAGGGGTGTTTTCAACTCTTCCTGCCCCTTGGATAGGTTTAGGAATATTTCCCTGAACTGAGCTTCTTGAGTTTGAAGATCTTTGTTGTCTTGTTTGAGAGCCATTGCTGAAATAAACAGCGAGAACGTGAGAGACCTGTACCGGAAGACCTGTTATGCAATGATATGTATGATATATGTATGCAATGTTTTCAAGGATCTTGCGGGGTAAACAAGAAACTGTTAGAATTTGATTGCAGCTTGATTGAAGAAACTTCGTGTCGTTGAGAGTCCTTCTTCAGGAGTCAAGCTCACCATATCGAGTGGGTCATAGCCACTAACTCAAGTTATCGTGTTTTGATCTCTAAACGGCATTGGCTAGAGGAAAATAAATCTCCTTGCCTCTTGCTAGATGTTTGGTTCATCATAACCTGCACCACAGGCCCTTGAGATCCTTGAAATGGTTAAGGAAATGCTACGGTATGATGTTATGATGTGTATGCTATGTGTTTAAGCAAAAGTGCAAGGTAATGTAAGTGAGTAAACACGGCAAGAAATCCAAGTTATTGGATAAGGACTGTAAACAAAACCTGCAAGGAACTCATGTTGTCAGATAATAAAATTGTGCAAGTAGTTCAAGTTGAAAGCATACAAGTCACACAAACAGCCTTAGGTTTAGGCTTGCATGGGTTTTAAGGTAGTACCCTCTTGAAATTTAGTTGGTTCAACCTGTCCTAAAAAGTAATCGGGTTCTATAGGATCTTAATATCACTGGCCATCCTTTATCGGCATTGTCTCAGCTCACACAATCTTTTCTTGCAGTCGAAATATCCCGAAAGTCTGATCTCAATGAGTGTAGCATCGAGTATTAACCAGTTCTCAGCTCTACACTGAGGCCAGCTATCTCGCTACTTTCTAATGGCCAAGTTGTTCAACTAAGGTTCTAAGGTTTGTTAGTGCTTCACGACACCATGCAGCGGCCCCGTATTCTCCTCGTTTCACCACAAGGGATACCGGTACCAACCAAAGTGCCACACCAATGTAGCTACTGCTTCAATCGTATTGGTCTACGCTGTACAGTTCCCTCACAGTCTATTGCTACTTACCTAATGAGTGCCCCCAGATCCGAGTATAGGATCTATAGTAACCCCAGACAAAATCCTCAAAAATAAAGCAAATAAATCAATCAAGAGAAGCAATTTTAATGACCTAGATCCTAAGGTATACCCCCACTTATAATTCCCCAGCAGAGTCGCTAGTTCTGTGATATGGTGGCAGAACCGACTGTTTGATGCTAGTTTGTGTTTTGCGTTTTGTGTTTGCAAAATGTCGCGGTAAGCAAGAGTCGCCACCGACTTTTATTTCATCCAACCGGAAAGGAAAAAAGTACAGAAAAATCCTTTTTCGAGATATTCTGAGTACGGGGGGAGGGGGGTAGATTATAGAAAGGGAAGGTGTTAGCACCCTTTCTATCCATGGTTTTCCATGGGCTCTTAGGTACTTGCTCATCTTTTTAAAATTTCTTGTGTATGTGCTTTTTTTTTTGAAAAGTTTGACTTCGTGATAACCCTTGTATCAGTCTTCAAAGGTGTGATGAAGTTGTCTTGAAAATTGTTTTGAAATTTGTAAGTGTGAAAAGTTTTGATTTGAGCAAGTACCTACTAGAATCTACCTACTTGAAAAAATATTATTTCTATTCTCGTTTCCTTTGGACAGCGCTATCCCACTATTGAGAAATAGGTAGCAACATCATTGGAGTTGTAAGGGTCAATTCGAAAGGGACGCGCGATCACTAAAGCAATATTAGGATACCTTAGTAATAACCCTAGAGTCTTAAGATCATATTCGAGGCAACATTTCCGAGGCAACATATCTGAGGCAACATTTCCGAGGCAACATTCGAATGGGACATTTGATCTTTTTAGACAGGAGGGCAACCACTAAGACACCCTATGCTTAATGATCGTTTTCCGAAGGCAACCGAAGTGAGAATATACCCTAAGAGTGATATGTGCGAGTGATTTGTTTTCAGTTATTTATCTTTTCACATTAGGGTTTTCTAACTGTATTAATTTGTCATGCATTCTTGTCATGCAATCCTACTAACATACATCTAGACAGTTAAATATTTGTGGGAATTAAAAAAATGCGAGAAAGAAAATATATGCTATTACAAGGCTTCGGGGAGGGGGATTAATTACATAGCCAAAAAACCCAGGGAAAAGCGATAAGTAAAGCCCTAAATTAAACTATTACAAACCATGAACAGTTACAATAATATTGGCAAAAATAACAAACGCGCGATGAATCAAATACGAAACGACTAGGGTTTTGACCCCTGAATAAACCTATTTACGATTGATTAAAAAAAGTTTTTTGTCATGTTTTGTTATTCAAGAAAATAAAGAAGCAATTAAATTAAAAAGAAAGTCCTAATTCTAATTAATTTTAAATTAAGAAAAATAAATTAATTCATTCTAAAAACTTATTTTTGTGTTTTTTTATTTATTTGAGAAAAAATAAAAGCATTAGACCAAGAATTTAACCTAATTTGCTAATTAGCTTTAATTATATAAAAAAAGTTAAAATTGCCCTAAGTTAAACTAAATTAAATTAAATTAACAAAATTAATTTTGATAAAAAAAAGTCTAATTCTAATTTTTTAATGAAATTTTGATTTTATGATTTTATAAAAAAAGAATGATTAATTTGTTAATTAGAATAAATAAAAGAAAAAATTAAAAGAATAAAATAAAATAGAGAAAAGAAATAAGAAAAGAAGTAAATGGGCATGGTGGTATTGCTGAAGGAGGGGGTGCCAATATGATTTTTGAGCCCAACAAATCCAGGCCCTTTTGAGTTCGTTCGATCCAGTACGCGCGTTGACTTGAGGAGCGTGGTAGGCCTCTTTCTACATGAACGTTGGATCCACCTGGCTGATGAATCTGATGGTGGAACACAAAGGTGTATGGTAGGCGCGTGGAATTGTGAAGCGTTGGATCTGCAAGTGTAATTTGAGAAAATAAAGAAATTGGTTGGGACCTGGGATCGAACCCAGGTCCTCTCACTTACTAAGGGATTCCTTTTCCAGCTGGGCCATGCTCACTAGTTGTTAACGGAAAGAGGACAATGCATAATATGTAAACAGTTCCCCTAAGGCTGAACAAAATAAATGCGCGCGCTATATTCAAATCAGCCAATGGGGTGATGACAAGTCACCTTCTTCCTCCTTCAGCCCGTCGTCTTAAGTATATAACCTATAGCTACAGACAACGTCCGTCGCTACAACCTGCGTGCCTCAAACATCAAAAATATGCATGATAAATAGATTTAAAGACCAGGGATCGATTGGTCTTCATGCCACGATCGTCCCAGTATCCAATTCTTGGTCTGATTTTTCCTATATCAAGAAACCCTAAAATACAACCTCAAACCCTAGTAATGGCAACTGTCAATATATGCACTCAAACATCAATTAAACCAGATCAATATGTTGCAAACATGATAACAAACACATACATACCCTTAAAACATGTTTATAATGCAAGAATCGTGATAATCGAATTTTGAAAGAGAAGCAAACCGTGACGACCGTGCAGCGTGTTTTTGGACTCGTGGAGGCTTGGTGATACTTGCAATCGCTTTAGAGGATGTCCAAGAGTTGATTGGTGGCTTTGAATCTCCTTGAATCGTCCTCTAAGTTGAAAAACGATCCATAATTTTTCTTCAAAAATGTGAGTTTGCTTGGTGACTTTCATGACCTTCAATCCTCCCTCTCTTTCCTTGGTTATGTTCTGTATATGTAATGCAACACATTAGGTCAACAAAACGAGCTGAATCTTGGTCCATTATGAAGATTTGATTTGGTCTTTATCTTTGTATGATATCTTTCTATATCAAGCCAAATCATGCCAATTTTGGTTCAATTTGTTTTTCACGTTTTGGATATGATTTGCCAACATAATTGGATTTGGTTCCACCCAAAATCTGATCACAAAACAAATATTTGATATTTTTTGCTATTTATTTAATTTAATTTGACTTTTAAATGATAAAAATCAAAATCAAATAAATAAATAAATAAATAAAAAGGTGTGTGGGTGATGATTTGGATCGTGGAACATGTGATAAGTAAGATTCAATCATGAAAAACTAGGCCCATTTGACAAAAAATGAAAATTTGAGCACATTTGTCTTTTGGCAATTTTGCAAAAAAGGTCAACTTGGACAATGCATAACTCTCTCAATTTTAACCCTAGAGAGGTGTTCTTGGACTTTTTAGAAATATTAGGATATCCCCTAAGCAACCCTTTTGGTCTCATCTCAATTGAGTATTCCATGTTCATGTATGAAGCTTTGACCCAAAAGGTGTTTTTGTTGACTTTTCAAAATGACCTATAATGTCAAAATTCATATCTTTCTGTGAGTGAATATTTTGAACTTGGGAGATGAAGATGAATTGTAGGGGATTGTATCCTATTAAAAATGAGCTTTGTATGGGTCATTTATGATAAAGTATGAGAAAGTTATGCTTGGTCAAAGTTGAGTTGACTTTTCCTACAAAACCCTAATTTGGCATCTTTTGGGTTTTGATGAATTGTGAGCAATCCTTGAGGAATCATGATCAAAACTTGATAAAATGATGGATAATACTTCAAAATGAGGATGTTGACCAAAAATCTTGAAGTTTGACTGTATGTGGGCCACAGTTGACTTTTGACCTAACACAGTTGATTTTCAAGCATTTGGGCAATTGACTGAGAAACTTCCTCCGCAAGGCTTGAAACTTGGCATGGATGATCTTGAGAACATATTAAGAAAATGGTGAGAATTTGAGTCCTTTGTGGTTCATATATCCTGATGAAAAATGAAACCCTAATTATAGGTAGATTGCCTTAGGAGAGAGTTTGTCTGGTAACTCTTGAACTTCCTTGAACAATTTGGGGACCTCACATGACATTTGTTGAGAAATATGGGAGGGAAAATTTTGGGGTACAACACTTTGATAATGTACTTAACGGTGTTAGATAATTCAATGGGGTGTGTGTTGGGGCAGCATGACGAGTCTGGTCGAAAAGAGCACACAATATGCTACCTTAGCAAAAAGTTTACCGACTGTGAAACACGATACTCACTACTCGAGAAAACTTGTTGTGCTTTGGCATAGGCTGCTCGCTGACTAAGACAGTATATGTTGACCCACACTACTTTGTTGATATCTAAGATGGATCCAATCAAGTACATCTTCGAGAATCCCGCTCTCTTCGGAAGAATAACAAGATGGCAGATGATCTTAACCGAATACGATATCCAATATACAACCCAGAAAGCAATCAAGGGAAGTGTATTAGCTGATCATTTGGCTTATCAGGCCGTGGATGACTACCAGTCCATGAATTTTGAGTTCCCGGATAAGAATATTATGCTAGTGACTAACTATGAAGAACCTGGATCGAATGAAGGACCTGAAGAAGGATCCCGATAGACTATGGTTTTTGACGGAGCTTCGAACACACTCGGTAATGGCATTGGTGCTGTAATCATATCCCCCGAGGGCTTACATACTCCTTTTACCGCCCGACTATGTTTCAACAACCTGGCGGAGTATGAAGCATGCATCATGGGACTCAAAGCTGCTATCGACCTGAGGATCACGTTCTTAAATGTTTTAGGGGATTCAGCCTTGGTGATAAGTCAGATCAAAGGAGAGTGGGAGATGAAGCATTTGAATCTCATCCCATACAAAGAGCACGTGCTGACATTGCTTCCATACTTTGAGGAGGTAACCTTTGAACATTTCCCACGAGAGGAGAATCAGTTAGCAGACGCGCTAGCTACCATGTCATCTATGTTCAAGGTCACGTGGGACAACAAAGCTCCCCGAATCACTATCGAGAGATTGGATGAACCAACGTACTACTGTGAAATTGGTACTGATGAGGTAGCAGACAAACATTGGTTTTATGAAGTAAAAAGGTATCTCGAGGCTCAAGAGTATCCCGAGGGGGCATTTTTCAATAATAAGAAGTTTCTGAGAAGGTTCGCCGCAAAATTCTTCCTCAGTAATGGAATCCTCTACAAGCGCAACCATGACTCTACCTTACTGCGGTGTGTAGACAAGAGCGAAGCAGAGAGGATTATGGCGGATTTACATGAAGGTACCTTAGGAACCCATTCAAGTGGACATACCATGGATAAAAAGATCCTACGGGCGGGATACTATTGGTCCACTATGGAAGCAGATTGTTATCAGCACTCCCAAACTTGTCATAAGTGCCAAATCTATGCTGATAAAGTACATGTACATCCGGTTCCCTTGAACATCTTGACGGCTCCCTGGCCTTTTGCAATGTGGGGCATTGACATGATCGGGGAGACTAGACCTATCGCTTCCAATGGGCATCGCTTCATCCTGGTGGTCGTTGATTACTTCACGAAGTGGGTTGAAGCTTCCTTTTTTGCTACTGTTAACAAGAACGTTGTGGCGCGGTTTATCAAGCATAATTTAATTTGTTAGTACGGAGTGCCAGAGAGAATTATCACTGACAATGGTACGAATCTCAATAACATGATGATCATCAAACTCTGTAAACAGTTCATGATCCAGCACCATGATTCTTCCCCTACCGGCCAAAGATGAATGGCACTGTTGAAGCTGCTAACAAGAACATCAAAAAGATCATACAGAAGATGACAGTGACATACAAAGACTGGCATGAGATGTTACCATTTGCTCTTCATGGGTACCACACCTCCGCGCGAACATCGACAGGGGTAACACCCTACTCTCTGGTATACGACATGGAAGTTGTCCTGCCTATTGAGGTCCAGATCCCTTCTTTGAGGATCATGAAAGATGCGGGTTTGAACAAAGACGACTAGATCCAGACTCGACTTGATCAACTAAATCTAATTGATGAGAAGAGACTTATTGCTGTCTGTCATGGTCAAATGTATCAAAAACAAATGATTAAGGCTTTCAACAAAAAGGTCAGACGCTAGGAATATCATGTTGAGATCTAGTGATCAAGCACATCATAATGCCGCAAGGTGATCCCAGGGGCAAATGGACTCCCACATACGAAGGGCCATTTGTGATCAAAAACATTTTTTTAGGTGGGGCCATGATTCTGACCACTATGGACGGTGACGACCTCCCTCACCCTGTCAATGCAGACATAGTGAAAAGATACTACACATGATTAAAGACCCGCTAGGTTGACTGGCCTAGGAAAAAATAAGGGCTTCCCGACGAACCAAAAGGGTTCAGGCAAAAATTAGGGATGAAAATGAAAAAATCTGTACACCCGACAAGTCGAAAACTTGAAAAGGCGGCTTGGGCAAAAAAGGTATCCCGGTGGACTGAAAACCCAAAAGGGTGGTCCAGGAAAAATTTAGGGATTTAAAGCGTATCACTATGTCCCATTGGATCACCTTGTGGCCAGACTTCAGTATCATCTATTAAGCTTCAAACGACACCAATCAATCCAGTCAGCTTCGGACAAGCAGGAAAGTGATGAGACGCTCAAAGACATAGCGGCAATAGCAGAATTGAAACTCAATGGGATTATTAAACGTAGATGTTTTCTTCTCTTTGTATATAATATTGTATAGCTTTCATTTCCACGGCGGCGTTCTCTTACTAGAGCGTCAGCTTCCTTGTACAAAAACGCCTGTTATAGGGCACCTTCAGAAATTAATACAAGTCATTTTTACAAAACCATTTGTTTTTCCTTTTTCTGTTTTGTTTTGCAAAAACTTCCAATGATTTATTCTTGACATGTGCATTTGAATATGATTGCTATTCACAAATATTTTCATATGAAACAAAAAGACAGTTGCTCATGACTTAAGAAACCGGGGCAAAAAAAAAAACATGTCGAGCCCGACAGTTACTCTGTTCAGCATGGTACAGGGGCAGAGACAACTTTGTAATGAAGTCACTACTACAAGTGACCCCGTGAAGTCTACACTCCCCACAAAGTAGAGGAAATAAAAGCTTTATCATCGGCTTCCCCAAACAGGAGTTACTTTCCCCAGCAAAGTTCCTTTAGAGAGCCGACGTCTATATTCCCCAGCCGATTTTTATAATCGCAAGCGATTTATAAAGTTATCTCCCAAGCAGAGTTTATTTCTCTGAATGCAGAAGCTCAATCCCAAACAGAACTTATTCCTCCAGCTATGGAAGTTCAACCCCCCCCAGCGGAGTTTATTTCTCCTAATCGGAAAAAACTTCCAGCAAAGCATCTCCTCTCTCAAAGAAAGTTATTCCCCACAAAGTTATTCTCAAGCAGAGTCTCTCCCCGGCAGAATATTCACAAACATAAAGGAGTAAATCCACGGCATAGTCATCTCCGTTCACCATCCCCAGCGGAAGTAGAAGAACCACTTTTTCTATAACGGTCAGGAATTCATTTTCCAGCACTCTCCAGCATCAGTCAGGGATTTATTTTCCCAGACTCGGATATGTCATAATAGCATTTCATGTTCATACATCATGATGTGTGCATACATATTGCATACAACATAATCTCATTTATTTGAGAACATCATCACACAATGCATTTCATGCATCGCATATAATAAATCTTGTATCTTTTTAGGAAAGATGGTCATAATCAACAATTCGAACAATTCAAGGTTAAATCCATGAAGCTATACATGTCATATCTGCAGACAACTAATGGAAAATTAGTTCCCAGAACTAAACGGGTCAACTAATCTACGTGATCAAATAAGGAATCCCTACTATCCAGGCTTTCATTTCGAAGTAACCTTACTATCCAGGATTTCATTTCGAAGTAACCATACTATCCAAGTTCTTTCTCATAGCCCTACTATCCAGACTATCATTTCAAAGTAACCCCACTACCCAGGTTCCTTCTTATAGTCCTACTATCCAGGCTTTCATTTCGAAGTAACCATACTATCAAGGTTCCTTCTCATAGCCCTACTATCCAGGCTTTCATTTCGAAGTAACCCTACTATCCAGGTTCCTTCTCATAGACCTACTATCAAGACTTTCATTTTGAAGTAACCCTATTATCCAAGTTCCTTCTCATAGCCCTACTATCCAGACTTTCATTTCGAAGTAACCCTACTATCCAGGTTCCTTCTCATAGCCCTATTACCCATGATTTTATTTCGAAGTAACCCTACTATCCAGGTTCCTTCTCATAGCCCTACTATCCAGGCTTTCATTTCGAAGTAACCCTACTATCCAGGTTCCTTCTCATAGCCCTAATATCCAGGCTTTTATTTCTAAGTAACCCTACTATCCAGGTTCCTTCTCATAGCCCAACTATCCAGGCTTTCGTTTCGAAGTAACCCCACTACCCAAGTTCCTTCTCATAGCCCTACTATCCAGGCTTTCATTTCGAAGTAACCCTACTATCCAGGTTCCTTCTCATAGCCCTACTACTCAGACTTTCATTTTGAAGTAACCCTACTATCCAGGTTCCTTCTCGTAGCCCTACTATCCAGGCTTTCATTTTGAAGTAACCCTACTATCCAAGTTCCTTCTCATAGCCCTACTATCCAGGCTTTCGTTTCGAAGTAACCCCACTACCCAGGTTCCTTCTCATAGCCCTACTATCCAGACTTTCATTTTGAAGTAACCCTGCTATCCAGGTTCCTTCTCATAGCCCTACTATCCAGGCTTTTCATTTCAAAGTAACCCTACTATCCAGGTTCCTTCTCATAGCCCTACTATCTAGTCTTTCATTTCGAAGTAGCCCTACTATCCAGGTTCCTTCTCATAGCCCTACTATCCAGGCTTTCATTTCGAAGTAACCCTACTACCCAGGTTCCTTCTCTTTTATCTCCGGACAACAGTTTACAACACTGTAAAACCTGGACCCGACAAGATACGGTCGATTTGACATTTCCCCAGTAAGTCGTTGTGCAGCTTGGATCCTGACATGATAAGCAGTTCACTTCCGTCTCCTCAATCAAAAGTTAATTCCCCAGTAGAGTAATGGACAACCGAAGCTCTTAGACTTTATTTCCCAGGATATAAATCGGCATTCCCTGACGAAGTCTTCCCCAACGGTAAATACAGGAATTCTCGCAAAGGAATCTCTTATGCAACCAACATCTTTTCTGGATGGCATATTTAAGCCCATCTCCGACGATTCTCCATCGCCTTCCAAATGGAATCTGTAAGTCCATTCTCGATATTATCGACCAGTATTACTTCATGCGGGTGCAAATTTCTGGGCACTCTAGTGTTCAATCATCTCCCACCTTCTGATCACGAAAGTCAGACCAACCAATCTACATCCTCAGGTTTAAGAAGATTGAACAAGGTCAGCTGTTGTACCCAAAAAATTTCCCTCCCATTTTCACACAAAAACATACTCCTAGAGGTCCTCAATTGCTCAAGTTGACTAAGGATTGACCAGACAAATCCTCCTCCTAAGACAATGAGCCTCAAACTAGGGTTTCACTCATCATAAAGATGTTTGAGTTACAAGGGTCCTAAATGGTTTCCATTGCCCCAATATGGCCTCAATATCATCCATTCCAAGTTTCATGCCTTGCACAAGAAGTTTTCTCAGTCAACTGCTTAAATGCTTGAAAATCAACCATACTAGGGCAAAAGTCAAATGTGACCCACATACAGTCAAACTTCAATATTTTTGTTCAACATCAACATTTTGAAGTGATATCCATCATTTTATCAAGGTTTGATCATGAGTCCTCAAGGAATGCTCCTAATTCATCAAAACTCAAAAGTTGCTAAATTAGGGTTTCTTTAGGAAAAGTCAACCAAACTTTGACCAGGCATAACATTCTCATACTTTATCAGAAATTCCTCATCCAAGGCTAATTTTGAAGAGAATCCAATTCCCTACAATTCATCTTTAGCCCTCAAGTTCAAGAAATCCACTCATGAAAAGATATGAATTCAGACATTATAGGTCCTTTTCAAAAGTCAACAAAAACACCTTTTGGGTCAAAGCTTCTTACATGAACATGGAAGATCCAATTGAGGTGAAACCAAAAGGGTTGTTTAGAGGACACCCTAAGCTTTCT